>OX383920.1:9354447-10554447 GCA_947532125.1 Saturnia pavonia
TGAGAAGCAACTTATTAGAATCTGTAATATACTGATGTATTATAAAATTCCCACTCTATTTAAATCAAAGCTGGATTCAAATTCATTAAAGTTTGATATGATTTGCCTGAAAGTTGTACTTAACGAGTTACTTAAGATCTGAATTTTAAAATGACTTTTGAAGCTCAGGCTTATTGCAGGGATTTGAACTCACGGAAGATTGTTAGCCCTTTTCAAGTTGAAGAATGGATGGGAGCATCTGCTATAGTTCAGATCAAGTCCAAATATGGTACTCCGTTACTTCAATGATACATATTAGAATAAAATGGCTACCTTGACCTGATGCTGCAGCATCACCTGGAATCTGCACGATACCTATCTCTTTTCCAATTTACAGCAGAGATATCATGTTTGGAATGAAACATTGGAAAAGTTTCAATAAATGGATTGTGTAGTGGGTATTTAAGTTTTCAAAGTAGTTTATTATCTTGCCTCTTAAATTCTTAGTCATTATCGTAATTTCCTTATTAAGTTAAATGTAGAAATATCACTTGAATTTCTTCTGTGACTACAATTAGTTTTCTCTTGCTAGATTTTTAATCTGACTTCACAAATTTTTATGTCATGTAAAATGACGTCATCATTATCAAGATTGCTGGTAATATGTTTGATTAATAACCCTAATGGATTTAGTACGTTTCGATTTATAAAGTCACTTTTTTATATATCCCTTGGCTTACAATTATCTAAATATTATTTTAATTATCTTGTCTTAATAAAGATTCACGAATAAAGATTCAGTCACGCTAATATCAATTCTAAGTCATCTTTTATAAGCTTCAAATCCAATATCCTATTAAAATTTTGTGGGAATACTCAATGAGTTTGGGGAATTTCGAATTTAGAGAAAGGGAATACGAACCAACACCTGAAAATAGTGACCGTTTTGCTCCTCGTGCCATTCCTTGAAGCTTACTTGTGAACACTAAATGGTATCGCTGCGTAATTAAATATTTTCTTGTAATTAAAGCCATCAATAAGAGTAGTCAGTTCATTTTTATAATATCGTCGCAACTGACAAGTCAGCTCCTACAAAATAAATCGCCAAGTTTAATTATAAATATGAAGGCTTTCTTTTTTACACTCGCCGGTCTCCTGGCTGTATGTACGCCTGCCATCGCTACACAATGTAAGTAAAAATTTTTCTAGTTCATCATGGAATCGCGGATCGAATAACACACATTATTTTTTTTTCTTTATTCTCATCTGATTCCGATGAAATTTGGTACACGGAAAGTATAAGATACCGTTCTTCATTTCATTTCTTAATTCAATTTCGAATTTAGAGAAAGGGAATACGAACCAACACCTGAAAATAGTGACCGTTTTGCTCCTCGTGCCATTCCTTGAAGCTTACTTGTGAACACTAAATGGTATCGCTGCGTAATTAAATATTTTCCTGTAACTAAAGCCATCAATAAGAGTAGTCAGTTCATTTTTATAATATCGTCGCAACTGACAAGTCAGCTCCTACAAAATAAATCGCCAAGTTTAATTATAAATATGAAGGCTTTCTTTTTTACACTCGCCGGTCTCCTGGCTGTATGTACGCCTGCCATCGCTACACAATGTAAGTAAAAATTTTTTTAGTTCATCATGGAATCGCGGATCGAATAACATACATTATTTTTTTTTCTTTATTGTCATCTGATTCCGATGAAATTTGGTACACGGAAAGTATAAGATACCGTTCTTCATTTCATTGGTCTATAATAATTACCAATAATTCATTTAGAAAAAGAAAAAAAAAATTTTTTTTCAAAGGAATGTATTTCTTGAAAGAACTACTTAACCGATTATCGTGATTTTTTTTAGACGGATAGCATATGTCATTTTTTAATTGATAGGCTATAAAAATTGTTAATATTTTTAGAAATGGAACAAACATTGTAATATATATTTTTTATATCAATCGATTTTTATGAATATTTGTAGACGGGAAGTGTACGCCAAACCTCAATTGCTAGGTTATATGAATAGTCAATAAAATAGTTAATGATTTAAAATAAGAGTTTTTGGAAAAATCTTCAGCTGCCAATAATTTTGTGATTTTTATTTTATTCTTTAACTTAACCTAAGTTTTTGACCCTATATTATGTAACATTGGTGGCATTCTATGTGATGTAGTTTGGTTATTGTGCATACGTTAAGTGAATCATTAGGGGGAAGTGGGGCAGATTGATACAGAAAAATTCAATGTCGTATTATATGCATAAAAAAATAGTAAAATATTATTATTTTTTATTTATTGAATGTTAAATTTTATCAATATTATAATATGAGTCATAAGAATCATGAAAGTTAAATAATAATGAGAATAAAATTAATTTAATAAAAAAATACGTGGGGCACAATGATACATAGAATGGGGCAATTTAGTACGAAAATATATATGTACGAATATATAATTGGAAATAAGGTTTAACTGTTGGAGAATATAATAAGACTTAAGATTATTAATAAAGGAAAAAATATATTTTTCAAAGGCTTTTCTCTTTAAAACAAAACTATAGAAACTACTATGGATTTAATTATTTAATAACTACAACAAAAAATGTTTAGGTACAGTCAACCTTGCACCATTGGTAACAATTCCAGGTATAAGATGAGCTCTATTCAGTAATGACAAGTTCCTAAAGGTATTTCAATTTATGCTGGAACCAATACGACCGCTGTGTGGTTGAACGTTATATGCGTTTAAATTATTTGAAAAAGTACTAAAGAAAAAAGAAAGACGTTCTCTTTAAAGAAATAGTAACTGCTAAAGCACAGGTATTGCAGTTGCAGCTGCAAAATAAACACTTGTCTTATCTTCCACAATGGAGACACAAACTTACTAGATGCAGGTTTTTTCGTAGATATAGGGGTAGTTTCAATTGCTGATATTTCATTTTCTTAACAATTTCCGCTGAATTAATAATTGCACTAGTATCAGTATCCACAAATACGATTTCTTGTGTATTTACCGATTTTATCACATTCATATCGCTTACATGGATGTGATTAATACGTATCAATGTGCCCTACGTATTGAGGTATCAATGTGACCCAGCAAATAATTTAAAAAAATTAAATAATTCAATAAAACCATCGAACACATTAAAAAATACTTCTAATACCGAATGTTGGATAGATTAACTAACGTTTCGTAAGTTTAAATCTTAATTATATCATATAAAACAGCAGAGTAATACTTTTAGATACTTAAGTATTTTTTACTTGGTCGCACTAAAAACAGACTTACTCTGTTCCAACGCTAACGGTTAACAAGCGGTCAGCATGGTTATAGCTGTGGAGCTAAGACATGTATATAGACGTTTTAGTTTTATCGGGTCTCTAATAATGTTTGTTAATATTGAAATATTGTTGGTGTATCAATGTGCCCCTTGTATCAAAGTACCCCACTTCCCCCTACATAGTATAAAACAAAGTCGCTATAATCTGTCCGTCCCTATGTATGCTTAAATCTTTAAAACTACGTAACGGATTTTGAAGCGGTTTTTTGTAGTAGGTAGAGTAATTCAAGAGGAAGGTTTATATGTATAATATATACATAATATTGTAGAGAAACACTGGTAAATTTAGAGGTTTCTAAGTGATGTCGTAAATAAACACATTTTTTGCTCTTACATTGCAAACGCTGGCTGAACCCCACGAGATAAATCAAAATAATGTACTACAGTATTATACACCTTAAAAAGGTCAACAAAAAAGTCCGCGATGGTATATGTCTATCTCATAAGGACAACACACAATAACCATTTTTTATCCTTTACATTTTACGGGAAAAAATGGCTTATTTACGAAGTGATTTTAAGCAATACAGTATTAATCTTTATGCAATTAAGTACCTTAAATACATTGTCCATTTAATATAGATCAAAATGGCCCTTTACAGCATGTAATTTAAATGAATATTTCCGAAGATATTACAGATTTAAAATGCAGGGACATAGATAGTGGTGCGGCGGTACCGGCCCTATATACTTTGGTCAATTATATGTCGCTCTTTCAAAAGTAACCTCTAAACAAAACATGTTTGTATTGTCTAATGACAAAAAAGCTGTAAACGTTGTTTATAAGGTCATTCTGTAGTAGGTAGGTATATTTAGTATCAGCATTGCACCCGTGCGACACTGGCAAGTTCTTCTGCGGCGCCAAACAACAAGAAGAAAAAGACAAATATAATTACTACGTAATAAACACAATCTATTTAAGGCACATTCTCCAAAATTGTGGCGAAATTGGAAATGTATTGAAATATATATTTCTTTGCAATGTTGTATTAAAGCTTTTTTCCGTAATGGTGGATTACCCTACTCTTCGGAATGAAGAAGGCACTGCTGATGGCCTTGTTTTCTGGAAGATATTTCCTATGCGGTAATGTTAACAATCATGGTTATGTGAAATGGTGATATGGTAATGTGATTTCAGACATGGTTATGTGTTTATTTATATGGAAATGTGAATGTACAATATTTTATCTAGATAAATTTTAAATCTCACAGGCGAGGAAAAAACTAATGAAAAGAAAGTTTTTACATTATTATTTAAATAATATATTATAAATTATAATAATATTAATGAAATACAGGTTTTGTCTTAATTTTGCATTTTATTATTAAGCTTAAAACAATTAACAATTTGTCATCTTGGTGACTTGTCTATTACTTACTAAACATCTTATAAAGCAAATAGACAGTCATAGTGTAACAAAAAAAACACCTAAAATCACAAGTGGATAGTCTGTTATAAAAGATACATCTTCTTCTATACATATTATAAAACTCAACGTCTCTCTGTCTGTCTGTCCGTTTATGTTCTTTTCACGCGAAAACCACTTATCTGATTTACATGGTTTTTAATTCAAAGCTATATTATCCGGCCAGGTTAATATTTTGTTACATAAAGTAACATATGAAATAAGCAGTGACGATAATGGTAAATGAATTCGGAAAAAAAGTCGCTTTTGGGGCATACGCTGTGTAAACTATAAGAGATATATCAAATTAATTTTCTACATAATTGTAGATCTTAAAAAGACCCACAAAAAAGTTAACGATAGCATATGTCTATCTCTTGAGGATTACCTAGAATAATCATTTTTGTTTTTAAAATAACTGGCGGGCGATCGCCGTGTGTTCAATCGACGGCATTCTGTAGTCCACGAGAGCGGAGCCGCGGGCAAAGCTAGTTTATTATTAAAACAGAAAGATTTTGTCTGAAATAAAAAAATCTTAAATAATAACTAGGTACAACTTGGTGATTAACCCTATCAAAACCAGAAGCGATCTAAGGCACATTTAATTTTAATATTAGGCTTGAAAGCCCGCCCAGCACCGATCCAACTCCAAAGTCCCGAAAGCTTTCAGTTGTAACTCTACAACCGTTTCGATTGCTCAGGGAGCTATGTGGATTAACGAGTTCGTGGAAACTATCCATACCATCCATATCCATGGTCGGGTTATTTAACGCCCACCGTTCAAACAGGAGCTGAGTTCAAACTGTCTGACTCTACTCTTAAGCTCATAGAGGAGAAGCGTGAAATGATTCTGCAATCAACAGGTTATGCGTGTACATATAGTGAGCGTTACGGATCTCCAAGACATTGAAAGGCGACGTACGCCAATTTAATAGCAATATTATTAAAGAGCCAATAGAACGAAACATGAGATCTATGTATGTGACATAGCCAGCTAACAAAGCCAAAAATTGAGAGCGGCTGGATCGCGTCATCCCACCCTGATCTTTTGACAGATATCGACGTTTGATTCATATGGACGTCAACACAAAAGTCCGTTACGAATCTAGCTAAAGAGCCAAGATCTAGATTAGTTAGTATGTGACCCGGCAATATTCTGAAGACATACCGGAGCCTGCATGTGCCTGTTAAAAACTACAAAGCTGCCGGCGAAGACGGAATCACAGCCGAAGTTCTGAAGGCGGGTAGTAAACCGGTACTAAGGGTCCTTCAGACCATGTTTAATTCCCACATTCGCGAAGAAAAAATGCCACAAGCATTGAGTAGTAGTCTGAATTTGCTTTTCTTCAAAACGAGCGATGGATTATAGGCTGAAGGATGATAGGCTCATTTCACTTCTGAGCTACATATGCTATTCATACTGCAGTGTGATACTACGTGGTTATGCGAATCGTGGGGTTTTGGCATTTTTTTTTCAGCCACTTCAGGTACATAATTTTATATCAGTGCCAAAACTAGAAGACTTCATACTCTATCTCTCTCGAAAAATCTGTATCGTATGTTACATTTTATATACGTCCTCCTCGATGTAACATCCTTTCACAACAATTTTGGAGAATAAGCCATTAATTAATTAAGAAAACATTAATCCCCACGTACGTAAAAAGCCGAACGTACAAACGTAACAGGCAGATAAGAAAGCGATTGCACAACGCACACTGAGAATTCATCGTTTTGTTATCATGGTTTTTATTACCAGGTCATTTGGATACCGTAAAAATATCCACCGATTGGGTGACCATGCAAAGCTCCTGCCGCAAAAGCATGTACAAGTTAATTCAACAGGAAGTGAGCGCTTCGCTACAATATCTCGCAATGGGTGCTAATTTCTCCAGTGAGACGGTATGTTGTTCTTTTTTCTTTTAATTATCTCCGGATAGGCGAAAACTGAGAGAGGTACACTGAAAGACACAGTGTTAACCCAGCCAGCTGAGGAAACACTCGCTACCATAATATACATGTAATTTAAATTAGGTCAAATATTTTTAATTGGAATCTTTATTATTATAGATTCACCTATAACGTCTTTTTATTTATTCAATTTTACTTTGTAGATTTCAATAATAAAAAGTGTTAAACATACGAGGGAAATTAGAAACCGCAAAACGCAATGCTATTGGTCAAATCGACTCGTGACGTCAAAATCCGCGTTTTTCTCCACAAAAGCGAATTTACTGGGTGTTTTTATAGATTTGTGATTGTATTTAAGTTTTATCCTTATTTATTAGTGTAATGAGTGAAATATTGTATTCTTTGATTGTAAATTGGATATCATTGGTCATGGTCAGATCATCTAATACTATGTGGCTACCAAATAATTCGGCTTAATACAAGTGTAATTTGAGACGATTTTTTTTTTAGAATCACTGCACGAGACAAGTGACATCTATCGATGGTTTTCGTTGTCATGCAAGCCTGTACAAGCCTCTTAGCAGCTGGATATACAATGACTGATCCCGAAACGCGACATATAAAAAAAATCACAGTCACGTATATATCACCATGTGGTGGTGGTCACCATCGTCGTATACGTTACCATACCATCGTGTTTGATTATTGGATATCCAACAACTGATCCCGAAACGTGACATACCAAAAATGAGACAATGTGACAAGTTAATCTTTATATGTGTGATGATCCCGATCCAATTGGCTACAGATACTCTATCATCCCGCTTGATTGCTGGACACACATTTATGCCACTATGGTATCTGAATAACCTCGAACAATGTCATTCGTTATGTACAAAAGGACTCAGTAGTGAGTTAAATATGACTCATTATTTTACTCTTGTTTATATAATATTCTGATGTAACAAGTGTTATATAACTATAACGTATATTTGACATCCGTTGAATATAACAATTACGTGGGAATGGATTTAACTCTCTGATTAATGGATTAATTCAAATGGTATTAGCGTTAGAGCATCGATTATATCCACTGAACTTTTAAGTTACTTTTGAACTAAGATAAAAAATACTTAAGTAACCATGAAAAAAATATGTCTATTATATACGGAGCACATATTGGCAGTTTTTGATGATTTTTTTATCGAAAGTAGTAAATGTGAGGCAGGGCTGACTGCTAACAGTGAGTACCATGATATATCTCAGGAATTCGAGATATTCACAAAGCACGAAACACTGTTAAATCATCTATGTTGAATTTCAGTATACATATCCTTTTTTTTCCTCTGTTTTTCATACATGTAATTCCACGGAGACGAAGCTGCTCGCATTGCTAGTTGTTGATATAACAATATACTTCTAGAAGTACATCAGTGCAAACTATATAAATCAGACTATCATTTGATCTCACACTGATACTCGTTGATGTCGTTTATTGAGTGATTGTCAATAAAGGACTACGGACTGGACGCAATTGATGGCAATTGCTGGTTCGAGTGCGAACAAGTTCGTAAAATCTGTATCTATATAAATAAAACTATTCTGTTGGTATATGAAATCTTTTCAAACTTTCCTGTTACTTCGAAATGCTTCGCGTCATTTCGAAGAAACCAATCACAACACAGCTACGTTTTACATAACTTTTCTCAAATAAACTTATAGAATTTATAAAAAGAAATTCTATGGTGAATATAATTGGCGAATTCAGCGAACCGATTTGTAATTTTAATAATTTTAACATTTTCTAGATAAATCGTCCAGGGTTTGCAAAGTTGTTCTTTGATGCAGCCGATGAAGGGAGACAGCTCGCGATGAAGCTGATCGAATACCTGCTCATGAGGGGAGACCTTACCAATGAAGTCAGCAATTTTATCATAGTCAAGGTGACTGATTTACTGTGTGATGGACTTGGATGAGATTCTTACAGTTTAGCTCGTGTCTCGACATCAAGTCATTTTGGGAAAACGTCTTAACGTTTAACGCCAAACGTTGTTAAAAGCCACTTTGTGTCTGGTTTAGTTCAAGCCCGATGAAGCCGTAAAAGCCTTCCGCAAAATCCTTAAGGATTATAGAAAAGTTTAATTTTTCCAGATACCGAATATGTATAATGTTGAATTGTACATATATATTTAGTTTAATTTTTAATAAATGTTATTGTCTATAGCTTTTGATTCCTTTTGTGATCACAGGTAGATACAGTCAATTATTTATTTACGTCTAGATTGAGGAGCCAAATGTAATGCGTATGTTTACAAAATTTACTCAGACTTACTAGTTTATTTGTCTAAACTAATATTATAAAGAGGAAAGATTTGATTGTTTGTTTGCATTGAATAGGCTCTGAAACTACAGGACCGATTTGAAAAATTCTTTCACCATTAGAATCCTACTTTACCCCTGGTGAACATAGGCGATAGAATAAAAAGTAATAATTTATAATTTTTGAATTTTTTATTAAATACTCGTGCGGAGCCGGGGCGGTCCGCTAGTATGTTATAAATTTGAACACAACTACTACCTACCAAATGATCATTAGATCGAATATATTAATTGACCGACGACATCATCGAAATTCAAACTCTTATATAAAGATTGAGGAGCCATGCTAAAAGTATTGTATTTTCTTGAATTTTAGCAGTACCTGACCGAGATTAAAAAGATAAAAAAAAATCCGAGTTACAGATGGCTCCTCAGTTCAGATGTTTAGATTGAAAAGCCACCTTTACATTCATATAACTTTTGATTCATTGTACTACAAATTCCAGAATTCGACCTACAAAATTAACTATTTTGCTACTAAATAAGGGTGCAAGTTTCCTTTTAAAATCTGGAGTGGCTCCTTGATCTAAACGGACATAAACTTAACTCAAGAGCCAGCCCACTTTTGACGCGCTAGACTATCATGGAAAAAAATAATGGTTTCAATATATTTTCTATAAGCCCCCCACGCATGGTAATCCTTGGGAAAATGCTGTCGAAGCATTGGAGTACGCCTTGAAGATAGAAAGTGAGATCACGGAAAACATTATGAGAACCATCAAAATGTGCGAGGGCGACCGCGATTTTGACGATTATCATGTAAGTAGTAAAAATAACAATTTGACGACTCGAGGCTTATAAGAAAGGCCGTTAACAATTATAGTTACAACTTCATTATTACATACTCTACGTTCTCGTTAAACGCTGTGTACAGAAGTGAGTTACAACGCTTTTTTCATCACGTGTATGGTGGTCACAGTCCAATTGAGCACTTTGCATTTCGTTTTAAGTTATTCACGTAGCTTTTTAAGTTATTTAACTTAAATCCGCGTTTTAATGAGCCAACCGGAATAACACCCCAGACTACGTCTTGTATAGACAACAATGTTAGTAAGTTTAAAATCATTAATTAGCAAATCGGTATTATTACTGGGGTACCATAAGGGCCAACTCGTTGCAATAAACTTTGATAGACCTACAGTAGCGGCACGCTATGATGGCCGTTATGACACATTACAATAGTGACATGAAATGTCAATTTATTTAAAAAAAATGTAATTAAATGCAAGTTATATCGGGTTTGTGGACGTGCAAGTGTTTATAGTAGACGGGTTAGTGTAAACTGTCCATAAAGTTGGGTCAGAGTTCTTTAAGACCCGCGTATAAACAAGACCAAAAAAAAAGGTGTGTGTGCGATTCACGATAGAAGTGAAACTTCATTTTAAAAGACATTTTCAGTTTTATTTAAACAGTGTGCAATATATATACACACCGACATTTACTCTCTCGCTCTGGCTCACACAAAGAGGAGAGACCGATAATGTGCGTTAAACGTTTAACGTTTAACATTTATCGTTTAACGCTTGGAAGTCGCATAAGAAGTTTCACTTCAAAGACTCTCTTAAACTTGTGGAGGAGAAACGTGAGATGATTCTTCAGGTGATGCCTGCCCATATCGGTGGCTCAATATGTGAATCCTGAAGGCACTGAAATACGACATATGTCAATTGAATACCATATTCCACTTTTGAACATAATGTGTTATCGTATTATAATTATTATTATAATTATTAATTAATATATATATTATAATATATCGTGTTATTACAGCTTGTGGACTACCTTACTAGCGAGTTCCTGGTAAAGCAGTCGAAGGGTCCACGTGATTTCGCTGGTAAAGCCTCAACACTCAAGAAAATGCTCCGTCAAAAACCGGCACTCGGGGAATTTATTTTCGACAAGAAATTGCTTGGTATTGACGTCTAAGTAGTAAACTCATTCTTTCATAATTGTTTAGATCTTAGTGAGTTGAATGCTGATGGAAATTATAAAAAAAAAAATCTCATGCCATCTATTTGTTAAAGAGCAATTTTTATTTATTGTATTCTAGATATAATTAATTTCATTAAATTAATCTTTTAACGTAGGCATCATTTTCGACATAGCTGTCAAACAACGCCATGCTCACTATTTTGAAAGTCGCTGTAGTTTCCTTGATTTTCAAACTATAGATTAATGATTGGACTCCGCTGCGCTTCAACCAGATACCGCGCTACCTACAAATAATAGCTCCTAGAATACTTCAACTTAATATTCTAGTGTGTAGTGACTAATTGAACTGAAGCTCTTGTCAACTTTTGGTTTTTTTTTTCGAACTTACTATACTGTTAGCCTTTGGGGCCCTGGAGCCTTTACGGCTTTTACAGCTTTACCGGGCTTGGGGGCGAGCGCTTAAGGCACTCAGCCACGAAAGCTTTGCAACAACATCCGATGGTGCCAAAGTGGCGCCAAACCTCGGCTTGGACTGTTGCGCGTATGCAATTAAGTCGCGATCTGACTAATTCCCTATCATTCGATCTAAACTAACTATACATATATACATGTTTCTTCCCCCTGGGAGGAGGGAAGTTAGTGGTCTGAAAATATTTGTCTAACTAACTACGCAAAAAAAGAAAAAAAAAAGGTTCCTTACAGAACCTATGTACCTATGTGGTGTGTGTATAATGCAGTGTCATGTGTGGCTGTGAAAGCTAGTGAATGTAGAGTCACTGTATCGTGCGAGGTCTTGTCAACGTGACAGTATTGACAGTACACTGATTCGAGTACACCGATCCGGCGTAGTTTTGATTGCCACTTTTTATAATACGTAGACGGTATCTGATTGCAGCGGCGCGGAAACTAATCTTTAATCTATGTTGTGAATAATTTGTGTTGTTTTTTGTTATTTGTAATTTTTTATCTTAATAATAAATAAATAAGTCATTCAACCATTGATGTTTCGTTTGTTTTGTTCTTCACATTTTAATAAAGGTTACATATGAATCCTAAAGAATTTATTAAATAAGTTGATGAACTAAAGAAAGCTTATGAAATAAAAATTGTATACGTGTAGTGATGTACGCATGTTACAGTTTATACTTCTTTGAATAGTCACACTCGTTGTTATAAGACGCATAACACTGACTGTGACTATCTTCAACACAATAAAACTAGTGCTAGCTAGCTAGTTACTTCATAATGTGGACTTTTTGCAAAATTTGCATGCGCATCGTAATAATTCACTGTCATCATTTTTCATAACGCAACTAAATAAGTATAACTAAAATAATTGCCAAGTGCGTGGAGGGTTCCGTAGTTACCCGACGCAATATGCAGACTTAGAGAGGGGGCTTTAAGTAATTTTCAATGTAATTTGTACGAAATAACTTCTCCGAGGGCATTTTACATGTTGATTGAATATTACTCGTTAACTTGTATAGCTTACTTACCTCTGATAGTTTTCCTTTTAACTTCATTATATGTACTACTTCCATGTTTTTTTTACACATCCAAAGACAAGCGTTTGGCTGCCGGGGGAGAGGACACACCTGACTTTAACAAAAATTAGCATGTTAAAGCCTTCCCAAACGGATCCTTGAATACAAAAATGGTGTTCACACACCCGCAATATTTTCGACGATATTACAACGCATCCACATTGTGATAGACGAGAAAAGAAAATCTGTCCACTTTACGTGTAGGAGAGGCACCTTAAACGTGGGATGTAGTAGTATTTTGCTTACCATTTAAACAAGACAACAATATAATTTATATCAAAGTATTTTATATATTGACACTTGCGATAACATACCTCTATGAAGCGACCAAGGTCCTAACAGTGCGACAACTGTACATATTAAAAATGACGATTACATATCACAAATATATCAGGAAAAATCAACCCGGCAAGAGTAATATTATAAATTCGCCTGATGCTGTATTCAGTCAACGTTTCAAAATAAAAACACCTAAAGGTAATAATTTAAGAATAACTTAATAACTTTTTAAGAACTTTGCCCTCCAATTTATATATAGATAAGTAAACAAAGTTTGCAAGATAATTAATAGTGAATTTAGGGAAGACAAGATTACAATTATTATAGCGCTTATAGCGGTCGGGCTCTAGGACTTGCAAAATGTGAATTTACAACGGCTAACTTAACTGGTAACCTACGAAAATGTAACCGTTAGGTTGCAAATTTTACTGTTCGTTTACAATCTACCGACAGTTTATGACTAGGTTGTGAATAAACCAACGGTTCATATAATTATCTATAAACAAGTACCTATACATATTGTTTTTCATTATGGCTTCGGTCTATGTAGGCCAAATTGTAATAAAAATGTAAGCTAATTTCACCAAAGCCAAGCGTGAAAAATATACGTTTAAAGCTTATTTGCTCATTGTCTGGTGTACTGTAAAATAACATATAATAAATACATAATGACACAACACAAAACAGACATAAATTTAGAAAATATTATTAATACCATAAGACTCTAAGGAGAGAAGCAGTTACCATAAACTTCAAGAAATCAGGCAAGTACGGTTTGGTGTATGTAGCACAACACTAATGATTAGAGTACAACACTAATTAGTTTTATGTCTAAGATCTTCTTGTCTATGTCACACATAAGTAAAGTTAGTCCTAGTCATATGTAATTGTAATATTAAGAAATATCAGTCTGATTATAAAGTCATATTAATTAACAATCCCAGTAATTTGATAAACTATAACAACCCACAAAAAAAAACACAATATACGGAAAGTAAGAACAACAGAGAGTTAGTCGAAAATTCTTAACACGGGTAAACCGCGGGGCACCGCTAGTGTTTCAATAAATATGAAATAAACATAATAATATACATAAGTATTCTATAGGCATTAGTAGGTCGAAGAATATTACTAGGAAGAAAAACATATAGAGAACTAGATAGTTTGGAACAGTACAGAAGTATATTTTTCCTGTACGAAGAATTTCACGTGGAAAGAATAAAAGAATGCCGTCAGTCGAGCGCATGCACGAATCGAGCTGCCCCCGCTCAAAAGACGGAAGATAATAATGGTTATTGTGGGTGACCCTTAGAAGCCCGTCTTCCCATTGCACAGGTCCGGCGGATGGGGGGAGACAGTTAGGGTGTACCGAACTGTCTCCCATTGATGCCGGGGGCTCAGCAAGCTGCTGGGCCTGCCGCTGGGGCGACGCGGCAACGAAAGCCAAGTGCGAAGCCCCGTTAAGGCGGCGGATGGTACACCGTGGAGGTTTAGTGAGTAGGAGTCTCACATAACCACCCGTTCCCCCCGGCACGGGTGTGTACCCATGAAGGGTTCCTCCATGTTAAAAAAAAAAAGGGTAACTCTTAGAAGATAGATATTATAGATACTGTAGTGTTTTTAGTCGAGTGTGTTGTACTTCGATAGCGTGGACTGTTGAACTAGTTTGAACTATTTGAACTATTGTGGAGATAAACAATGAATGCAACGAGTGCTATGGCATTGTTTATTCCATTATTAAAGGTTTTACAATTTGTACTAACCAAATACAAAAAACATATCATTACTTAGTTTGCAAAAGAGTTAGTGACATCTATCGGTGACAAAAATAAACTTAAATATTAAACAGTAGGTCTTTTTAAAGTCTACATTTAGGTAGAACATTAATTTGATATATCTCACACTACTCAGCGTAAGCCATTTTATTTTTATGTTTATAGGTGTTGGTCTAGTGGCCACAATCTCACCTGTTGTTAAGTGACGATGAAGCTCAAGATGGTAAAACGCTAAGCCTAAAGGGCAAAGGCTCAAGTGCAGCTACAAGTGACAAATATTTGCCCTACCGGTACCGGTACACATAAACCGACTGACGAATAGAAATAACGCAACAACTTTTTTTTTTTTATCGTTATAGGTTTGGCTTAGTGGCCACAATCTCACCTGATGTTAAGTGACGATGTGGCCCAAGATGATAACACGCTAAACCTAGTGGAAGACTGGCTCTCAAGTGCAGCTGCCGGAACACACCTATTGGTGCTTGGCGATAGATTTTCAACTTGCGGTGGTAGCTAGCCAGGCGGGCTTTAGGAAAAGCCCCAAATGCGTTTTTTCCGAACTGATTTCAGACATCATTTCACATTTTCACCATTACAAAATATATCCTATAACATCTATCGGATAACATATCTATGAATTAAAGTACAAAATATGTAAACAGGATAAGTGGTGTTCGCGTGAAAACAACATAAACGGACAGACAGATAGACAGACGTTGTGTTTTATAATATGTATAGATGATGTTATAGGTACTTCACAGTTATTTGCTAATATTTATCCAATATTTGTTAATATTTCCTGTTTTCGTACACCTTTAATAATTATTAATTAGTGTTATCGGTGAGCACCTGTTGTTTTTGGTATTTCCTTAAAACTACAATAGACATGTTTATCAAAATAATGATTTGCGGTAAATAATATCTAATATAATATTTTATATTATTATCTAATATAATATTTTGTGCGTAACAAGTTAAATCCTGATAGTGTCTTAGTTGGTGCGTTATTTCTATTCGTCAGTCTGTTTATGTGTACCGGTACCCGTAGGGAAAACATCCGTCACTTGTAGCTGCACTTGAGCCATTGCTCTTTAGTCTTAGCGTTTTACCATCTTGAGCTTCATCGTCACTTAACAACAGGTGAGATTGTTGTCTAATAAAATAAAGTATACAAATTTTAATAAAAAACTTCTTTTTATACTATATAGGTTTTGCCATAATCTTAGCTGATGTTAAATGGTGGTAGGGCATTTTCTAATGTCCGCCTCGCTAGTTACCACCCTCAAGTTGAAAATCTGTCGCCAAGCACCAACAGGTGTGTTCCGGCAGTTGTACTTTAAGAGCAAGTCTTCCAATAAGGCTTAGCGTGCTCCAATCTTGGGCAACAGCGTCACTTAAGATCAGCTAAGATTGTGGCCATAACGCTAAACCAATAACAATAAAAAAGGCTATTCTTAGGGCTATGTCGCTGACTTTGGTTCTCCCGTGGATCTCATTTTAATTTTTGCTAAAGCTTCATGAATTTGCATAGACTGTAGGCCATCGATTTTTCACTTACAGAATAACACATAATATGCTGGTAATATAAGCTTGCTTTAAGGCCAAAATAACTATAATGCCAAAGTAGTCAACTTTTCAATTTTGGCGCTAAAATTATGTCAAAAAATATTTACGCTGCGCTTGTCATTCTCTTGCGCGTCTCTCGCGCACTTCTCTTGGCCCTCATTAATTCCTCAAACTCCAACACATTAGAGTTTATGATATCCCGAGGTGGTGAAATGGTCGCACGGAACTACTTCCGTATTGTCGAACTATCTCAGAAGCATAAAAAGAGTTCAAGCAGCTACACTATCAAATTCACACGATGGAGTTAAGTTACGTGATACTTATCTGCTGTCGATTTCGAGAGATAATGTATCTACGACGGCTGCAACGTATTCTATGTTTTTCTGCAAGTGGAAAATCTATAAACACAATATATGAAAATTCATAAAGCCTTCAGCAATTATTCAATTTTGGAAGATCATTCATTTAATTTAATCGATTGATGTATTTAGTGAAACCCCAATACCAAGTATCTACTAAATTTATAAGTTGAATAACTATACCATACATTTAAATTAAAAGCTTTGATTCGACAAATGCTTTCAAAGGCCAAAACTATATCTATGACAATAGAAAAATGGATGATGTGCATCTAAATGAAAAAGTTGTTTTTGAGTTTCATTTTTCATTGGGTTAGTAAAGACTTGTCTCTACACCATCATCATTTGATTGGTAATTGGAGTAAAAGACTGTTTTATTTAATCCGAGATTTGATCTACTAATTAGTATCACCAAAACTAATTCATATTATTCTTATTGATTGAAGTTTTTTTATTTTAACTTTGTCAGCACTATGTATGTCGGTTAAACCGAATGCTTATCGAACTTGGTCCATCTCTAATTCATATTATTCTTATTGATTGAAGTTGGCCAAACTTTATCATGTCGCATTGTCGCAGTTCCGTCGCATGATGCCCGCGCAGCTTTCATCTTTACCCTCTATTAAACGCGACCCAAGAATTATAATCTAAAAGCCACCATTTTTATGTCACTACCGAATACGTATCCCTTGGTCGATATATGTTTAAATACGATTTATGAAGAGAAATGAAACAAAACAGCAATAAAATATGAATGAATACAAAGCAACTTGACAAAACAGCCGCGACTTTCAATATGGCGGTGTGACGTCGTTTGACAGCTGTCAAAAATGACGTCCCCGTCTCGAAAAGCAATAGTGGAGTAGGTACGACTCTATAAACTAGTTTAGTTTAAAAAAAACATTTGTACATTTAAAAATCAATGTTTCTCTAATAAATCGATATATCACGTACAGGTTTGGGTTGACTTTATGAGATTTTAGAAATGATTTATTACCATGAGTTTCCAATTTAGTAAAATCTCGATAATCGATAAATACAATTGACATAAAAATGACAAAGTGAGTTTGTAAGCCTAGGTTATATTTTTATTTATTAACAACTATCATTGAAATTTAATCTAACACAACAAGAGAAATAAGTTTACAGCTTAGACGTCCATACCAAGCAACTTCTTATCGAATATAAATTCTCCGAGAGCTGGGTGTTGATCGAGCATCTTCTTGAGTGTTGAGGCCTTACCGGCAAGGTCACGCTGACCCTTGTACTGTTCTTCCAGGAACTCGCCAGTGAGGTAGTCCACAAGCTGTAAAATAATATGATCAGGAAAGAATCGAAAGAACACGTAGGAAACTCAGCTTCTGTCTGGAGTCACACGATACCCCAAGGCTTTCTAACTTTTTATATACAACTAAGGTTGCAAACAAGCATACGGCCCGCCTAATGGTAAGTGTACCGTAACTTATGGACGAATATAATACTATAGATCTCACTAGAACGTTGCCGACCTTGAACCTCCCTACCCCAAGGAGCTCTGGTTACCCTACTCATAACAGGAATACAACACTAGGTTATTTGGCTGCGATCTTCAGGATCGAGATATTCCACCAGTTGGACTGCCCCAAGTAAAGAGGAATCTTCAAAGAAATCCCTTTGTTCCCTAGCTATTTAACTCTAACAATTTTTCGATAAAAATATTAGTTGAAATAATTAATATTCGTAGTGGACTTCTAAAAAAGTAGTGTTATCAGGAGTCTATTCGGGTACGTTATCGATAGTTACAGCTGACGTCTGTTCCCAGTTAGTACTATAATTTAGCTGGGTGATACCGTAATGAGTCAAGACGACCATGCATATGGTAAATAGTCCCTCATAGTGATTTGCTTATGCGCGTCGAGTTTCGGGACCAGGCGTTGCCTTATAGAAACCGGATGGGTTTTTATTTCCGCAGGCCGGCATCACAGCGGCGACTGTCGATGGATTTTTGATCTCTCGGTGGTAATTACTGTTTTAGGACTGCACAGAATAAAAAAAATGTGTACATATGAAATAATAAACGCACGTTGGCGTGAGAAAACAAAAATTACTCGAGCGTGCCAACCACATGAAGGAGTTAGCTAGCCATCAATGATATTAATTTAGAATTAGTTGAGTTGAGTATGTTCTCAACTTCGACCAGTAGAGTGTGAAGGGTCTCCTCACTCGGATGCTTTGCGTGTAGGGTAACACGCAGGGCTTCTTTGACGCTCCGAATCAGCCTTTCCCAGGCCCCGCCTATGAAGGGTGAAGCGGGGGGAATGTAGCGCCAGTTGATGTGGCGCGCATTTGCTTCCTCTTGCGTCGCCTCCGTGGCCTCCTTGAGCTCCTTCTCCGCTGCACTGAAACAAGTCGCGTTATCTGTCCATAGCTCGGTAGGTTGTCCTCTTCGCCCGATGAACCTTCGGAGTGCGGCTATTGCTGAGTCCGCACTTAGAGAAGCGACTATCTCCAAGTGAACGGCTCTCATAGTCATGCAGGTGAAAAGAGCCACCCATCGCTTCTTCCGTTGTCTTCCCACCGTGACTTCTATGGGCCCGAAATAATCGAGTCCTGTGTATGAAAAGGGCCGCGCATGATGTGCGACACGCGCGGCTGGTAAATCACCCGTCGAGGGGATCATGGGTTTCGCTTTTCTCATCCGGCAGTGTTGACAGTTCCGTAGCACGCCTTTAACTGCCGGTCGAATTCTAGTCACCCAGAAACGTTGTCTTATCTCGTTCACAACTGTTTCTACTCCTCCGTGATGCATTTTTCATGTACGTACAGTATGTACATCTTCGTGTACGTATGTCGTCCGTCTAATAGTACAGGGTTCGCTGTATCCGGACTGATGTTCGGCGCCGCCGCGATTCGGCCGCGCAAGCGTAGTAATCCGTCTTCTATATACACACTGAGTGTAGCGAGGCGGTCGCTCGACGATGGAGGGTCGTCTCGTTGTACTCTCAGTATCTCATTTGCGTAGCTATCTTCTTGAGCTTTCCTGAGCCACAGTAGCTCTGCCCTTTTGAGGTAACTCGCATCCAAACAGACGAATTTTCTTTGTTCGGTCTTTCCCTTAGAACTTATATCTCTCTTCTTGTTCGGTGTCGTGTTCTTACTGCCCCACGCAGGATCTTTTTCAGTGTTCGCCTTCGTTCGTTTGAGTCTTGAGACGGCTGTGATGTGTTTTTTCATTCGACACATATCGACGAACTGTAGCACTCTCCCGGTGGCACGCACGAGTATTTGCCACTTGCTTATTCTTTCTATATTCGGCAGAAAGTCGTAGGTGTCCGGTTCGCGTGCTACGAGGCATCGCTCTTCTCCCGTGTTCGGGTTGGGTGTCTCGACCTCTTCTGGCCATTCTTCCTCGGGTTGTTTCAGGAAGTCTGGCCCGTGAAACCATCTGTGCCGCGCATCAAAGTCAGTCGGAGTCTCTCGAGTTGCGTCGTCAGCTACATTTTCCTTGGTGGGAACCCAACGCCATTCGCTCACTTTAGTCAGGTCCTCTATTTCGGCCAATCGGTGTGCTACGAATGTTTTGTATGCGCGTGGTTCCGCTCGTATCCACGCGAGAACCGTGCGGGAATCGCTCCAATATGTTCTCTTCGTGATGTGGAGTTCATGTTCGGTCTCCGCGGTTTTCGCGAGACGCGCGCCTAGCAGGGCCGCTTGTAGCTCAAGTCGCGGTATAGACGTAGGTTTCAGTGGTGCGACGCGACTCTTCCCTGCCACTAACGCGACGTGTACTGTCCCGTCGACACGTTGCATTCGAATGTAGACAGCGGTTGAGTATGCCTCCTCACTTGCATCGACGAACGTGTGCAGCTCTCTTGTTACGACTGCTGGACCCGTATTGTAGCATCGGGGAATGTGAAGTTCTCTCATGGCACGCAGGTTTGTGATCCACGCGACCCAACGAGGTTGTAGTTTCTCGGGAATCGGTTGATCCCAGCCGGTTCCGTATCGCCACGTCTCTTGCATCAGTCGCTTTGCCGGTGTTGTGAGCGGTGAGACCAGTCCGAGTGGGTCAAAGAGTGACATAATGACACTCAGAGCTTCTCGCTTCGTCGGTGGTCGCTCGTTTCGTAACACCGCAGGTGGCGTCCTCGTTTCATTGTAATGAAAGCCGATGCAATCGTTTTTCATTTCCCATAGCAAGCCTAACGTTTTCTCGACGTTGTTTCCGCCTATGGATACTGTGGTAACCTATAACGGTGGTAACCTATAACGATAAAAAAGAAAGCAATCAAAATTATACTATCTATAGTTGCATGCTATTGTCTGGAATTTTTGTGCCTTATCTCTCGGACTATTAGCAAGTACTAAGTCTCTTCTCATTTGAAACGCATAGTACACGTCAAGACTCTTAAACCGAACGTAACCGTTTTATAAACAGACTTCATGTCGAGACACGAGCTAAACTGTAAGAATCTTGTCCAAGACCATATATGACTATATCACTCACCTTGACTGTGATAAGTTTGCTGACATCATTCGTAAGGCTTGAACTAAACCAGACATAAAATGACCGTTTTACCAAAATGACTAATTATAACAAATTCGATCGGGTATTATAACAAATCAACCTATATCAACCTTAAGTACATCAAAAATAAATTTAAAATATAATTCATTTACTATCACTCCAAAATTTCATATAATAAACGCAGCGAAAATAAAATTGCCTTTCGATGGAATTTTGGGTAGTGACATATTAAAAGAATATCAACCAAAGATTGATTATTCAAGTAACGAAATAACATTTAACAATTATCCACTTAAATTTGACAATCAAATAAGTGCTGTCAATTTTTCTAACAAAAATAAAATTGATAATAATCTTCCAAATATTAATAAAAAAATAAATAAAAATCTTAAATTAAATCATTTAAGAGATAATAAACAAGATCTTCAAAAGATCTGTCAAATGTATTCTGATACATTTTTCTTATCCGGAGATAATTTATCTTGTACAGATATTTTAAAACATAAAATATCATTAACAAATTCTGTACCTATTCATACTAAAACTTATAGATATCCAAAAATTCATGAACAAGAAGTTCAAAAACAAATAAATAAAATGTTAGAACAGGGAATAATTAAACCGTCAGTTTCTCCCTGGTCGGCACCAGTTTGGATAGTTCCTAAAAAATCGGACTCCATAGAAAAAAAATGGGGACTCGTAATTGACAATCGTAGATTAAACGAAGTCACTATTAATGATCATTATCCGATTCCAAACATAGAAGAGATTTTAGATCAATTAGGGGACTCTAAATATTTTACAACACTAGACTTAGCGTCTGGGTTTCATCAAATCCAAGTTGAAAAAGACGATCAAGAGAAAACGGCATTTACAGTCCCGTATGGACATTTTGAATTTATTAGAAATGCCTTTTGGTTTAAAAAATGCTCCATCAACATTTCAGCGAATGATTAATATAGCTCTTTCTGGACTCGATTACAGCGTGATACACGCTGAAATTGTAATTAAACATAATGAAATTTTAATACAAGTCTTACAGAGAATAAGGCAACATAATTTGAAACTTCAACCTGAAAAATGTGAGTTTCTTAAAAACGAAATTACCTATTTAGGTCATATAATAACACAAAGTGGAATAACTCCAAAACCCGGAGAAAGTTAAAGCTATTAAAGAAATTAAAATACCTAAAAACCAAAAAGACATTAAATCTTTTTTGGGACTTGTAGGTTACTATAGGAAATTTATTCCAAACTTTTCTTTAATTGCCAAGCGACTCACAATATTATTAAAAAAAGACATTAAATATGAGTGGAACGATAAAACTCAAAAAGCTTTTAAAACATTAATAGAAAATTTATCAAGTAAAATAATTTTACAATTTCCTGATTTTAATAAACAATTTATACTAACAACTGATGCATCAAATGAAGCAATTGGTGCTATACTTTCACAAGGAGAGATAGGCAAAGACCTACCAATCTCGTATTATTCTAAAACATTAAATAAAGCTGAATAAAATTACAGCACAACTGAAAAAGAATTATTAGCTGTCGTAAGTGCAGTTAAACATTTTAGACCATATTTGTTCGGTAGAACATTTACCGTGGTAACAGACCTTTAATATGACCAAACCTTTAATATGGTTACAAAATTGTAAAGATCCATCAAGTAGATTAATAAGATGGAGATTAAAATTATTAGAATACGATTATTTCTTTTCTTATTTTTTTTCTTGAAAACTAGAGACTTTAATGAAATTTGTTTAAGAATAAAAGTAGTTTGAATTATGTTTTTTTACCCTATAAACAATCAGATCGTAATTCCGACTTCGATGCCTATGTACCTGTTTTTAAATCCTGAACCACTGTGTGCCGGAGGAACGGACCTAGGCTTGAGCTGCCGCTGGAGAGGCTGGTCGTGGCGGATAGAAGCTTCTTGTCGCGACAACGAGATTTTGTAGACGGCGGTAAATTTAAAATATATCGGCGCTACAGGCTGGGAAAAATTAGCAAAAATGATCTCACATAGGTACAATATTTGTATTAATTTAGCCGATTGACAAAAATTGAACATTACTGTATCAATTTGGAAATAAGAACGCTCTTTGTATTCATATGCTCAATAATATTACCTCTGTGGAGAGTCAACACTATGTCTAATAAACTTAAATATTAGGTCTTTACCTATGAAATTGCCGTTTTGTATAAAAAAAATTAAACGATGCTTTTTCATGTATTTTTTATTTGTATTAATCGAAGTAATCACCCATGCAATCAATGCATCTTTGCCAGCGCAGTGTCAGTTTATTGATGCCCTTCTTAAAGAAATCAGCTGGACGGGAGGCAACAAATTCTTCAAAGGCATTTTGTACTGCCTCTCGGATATTGAATTTTTTTCCCGCCAAGGAGTTATCCAAATTCTGGAAAAAGTAGTAGTCTGTAGGCGCAAGTTCTGGTGAGTAGGGCGGATGACGGAGAACTTCCAACCCCAGTTCACGCAACTTGGAGACCGTCTGTTGTGCAGTATGAGGTCGCGCGTTGTCGTGCAGGAGCAGCGGAGACGAGCGATTGACCGATGCTGGTTGGAGATGTGCCAGCTTCTCCATCATTGTGTTCAGTTCTTCACAGTACACATCTGCAGTAATGCTCACCCCGTTTGTTAAGAAGCTGTGATGAATCACACGGGCGCTAGACCACCAAACAGTGACCATCACTTTTCTAGGGGTAAGTTTTCGTTTAGGGATTGTTTAGGTGCTGAACCAGGATCCAACTAACTTGCTGAGCGCTTGCGGTTATCAAACAGAATCCATTTTTCATCGCAGGTAACAATGCGGTTCAAAATTCCTTCATTTGTGTGTCTGTTGAGCAGTGCAAGGCACGTCTCGACGCGTACTTCGCGCTGGCGATCATTTAGTTCGTGGGGCACCCATTTGTCAAGCTTTTTTACCTTGCCAATTTGACGCAAATGGACCAATATTGTTTTGACGCTAACGTCGAAAGCTGCTGCTAATTCAGCCGTAGATTGTGTATCATCAGCTTCCACAATCGCCTTTAATTCGTCATTGTCAACCAAAGTCTTCGGACGACCGCGAGATTCATTTTTCAGGTCGAAATTCCCAGAACGGAAGCGAGCAAACCAATAACAGGTGGTGCGTTGGTTTGTAGTGTTAGCTCCGTAAACGTCGTTGATGTTGCGTGGTGCTTGTGCCGCGTTACTGCCACGACGGTACTCATATTCCATAATTACTCGAATTTTTAACGTATCCATGATGACAAAAAAGATCTAAATGCGATGAAAATGTAACACTAATGACTACATAATATGAATAAACAAATGACTACTTTTGGAAAAAAAAACCATGTTTTTAAAATAAAATTAATTTGAAATTAGAATTCTTAGCCAAACAAAAATTATTTTGATTTGAAATGGCCAGTACTGCAGAACGGCAATTTCATAGGTAAAGACCTATTACAAGCTTCATATTTTTAAAGCAAACTACTATTAGCACCATCCATTTACATGAAACAATTCATAAATACAAATAATAAAGTCTTCCGACTTGTATTATTTATGCAATTAATTTAAAACAATGAAATATGATTACCTACTACAAATTTAAAATCACCAAAGTAATTAAATTAGGTAGCGTTCAAGTATTTCGTTAAACGTTTAAAGCACATTATCGGTCTGTCCTCTTTGTGTGAGCCAGAGCGAGAGAGCAATATATTATCGGTCTCTCCTCTTTGTGTGAGCCAAAGCGAGAGAGCAAATGTCGGTGTGTATGTACATTACACACTGTTTAAAAAAATATAAAATATCTTTTAAAATGAAGTTTCACTTCTATCGTTTGTGAATCGCACACACACCTTTTTTTTTACTTGAACCATAATTGACTCAGTGAAAGTGCTATTATAGAAGCAAGGGATGTTGATATTGACTTGACGTTGATATTGAAATCAGATACAACAGTCGTAATTGAAACGTCGAATATAATATCTTTCAAATAATCTACACTAGCAATAAATTATCTAAATGTTTTTTTTTTAATTCACCAGTTATCACACAATCTTCGATTCAAGATTGGTTTGCTGATAATTCGATAATTCGGCTTCGTAATTTAAACCTAAACAGATTATGAAATGATAGAAGGAAATGTTATTGAAGCAACCATTTTGAATGGAAAGTTTAAAGGAGAAATTGTTTTGTTGTATCCCTATGATAGCGTCGGAAACGACAATTATATTTAAACGGCTTAAAATACCGATTCGTTTGGCATTCCCGATGACAATCATCAAATCAAAAAGGCGGATAATGCCCGTTTGTTGTGGCTTGGACTTAGAAAGTCCACATTTCTTCCTTCGAATCTATTGATATTGGTAAAAAACGCATTGACAAAAAACGTTGCTCACCAAATCGCACTACATTTAAAACATAAATATTGTTTAGACTTAATAATCTACCTTTATTTGCCTCATTAATGACATTACATTTTTATCCATTATCAATTAAGCATTTTTATTTTGTTTCTTACAAATATGAGATAAATAAAAATTGAGAAAAAAAATTAACTATATCGAAAGCGTTTACTATGGATCGTATTCTAACGGCAACCTGTCACATTCTTCCGCAACTTTCAAAAATTCACAACAACCATATTCCATTCTCTGCATATTCAATTGTACCTTCATGGTACAGCTCCATCAACAGTAATGTTAACTGGGGGCCTTCCAATGTCATCCATACCCTTGGCTGGCGTTGAAACCGAAATCAGTAATCGTTTCCAAGCAATCAGATGAAGACTGGAGTAACACAGCACATTAATTATTATTGTTTGATAAAAAAATATCTATAAAAAACATTGCCGCCTATTTCCCAAAAATATCCTCCATGAATGTGAAAGTTTAAGGTTAATTTTAAAATTAGGTATAAATGGTGCTGGTCACATTTTTTCTTATTTTTTATCGTAATTGTTGATATATTGTATATTGGCAACACTAGTTACTTACGGTGTATAGTTATGGTTACAAGTGTGTTTGGTTCTCATCTTTTATTCTGTAATAGCTGTATTGTGTAATAAAAAAAGTAAATGTAATTTTCATAAATTCAACAACAATCTCTTCTTCATAAGAATTATATTAAAAGTAATCTTCTATATAAATAAAATGTTTTTTTTTCTTTTCGAACGAATCGGAAATTGAATTCGTTTCACTTTTGCACATTGGCAATTTCACTTTGCCATTAAGGCAACACCATCTAGGTCTTTCTCCAGCAAACTTCAATGCGCCACAATGCTCACAAACAAAGTCCATTGGACCAATGCAAACAAAAGGATGTGAGCTGTAATCAATTGTGCAATCGTATAGTAACTCTGCTCGATTCAAATCAACATTCGAAACATTTCGTTTTGCGCGTCGAAGATTATCTCGTTGTTGATCTGTGCGATAAGCTTGACGATTTCTCATTCCTAACCTAGCCGCTTCACGGGCTGCGTCTCTTTGCCTAGACTACAATGTCGTCGGAAAATCGAAGGTGGGTGATATACTCGCCGTTTATATTGATGCGTAGTGCTTCCTAGTTTAGGAGAGATAATATCTGTTTATCTGACTCCCCGCTGCAACAGGATAGGTTTCGAGTTCTGATCCTGTCGAACTGACATAGTGACGTTCTCATATAAACACTTCAATAATTTGATGTACCGGTAATCAACTTGGCACCCCTGGAGACTCTACTGTGTATACAGCCCAGGTCTCTTATCGAATCGAAGGCTTTCTTGTAGTCCAAAAACTCTAAAGAAAAGGGCCGGTTATACTTTTTGGTCTTCTGTATAACCTTCCGTAATGCATGTATGTGGTCTACGGCACTGAAGCCCTTTCGGAAACCGGCTTGCTCGGGAGGCTGGAAGGCATCGAACTTGTGAGCGAAACGGTTCGTAATAACTCTCCAAAATAGCTTATATACATTGCTCAAAAGTGAGATGGGTATTTAATTCTGAAATAGGGTATTGTCGCCCTTTATGAAGAAGAGTGAAGAACGGAATTGAACAAGATTTTAAGGGTCTTCTGTATAGTGTTGAGTCAATCTAGCTCTTGGGTCTTTAGCTAGATTAGTAACGGGTTTCTGCGTTGATGTATATAAGTGTCCATAGAACTACTCGACATCTCTCAAGAGCTCAGGTTTGTATGACACGATTTTGCCGTCGTCAGTCTGAGCTTTGTTAGCTGGCTTTGCCCAATAGACAAATCTCTTGCGAACACTTTGGAGCCTTTGTTTCGCTCTATCGCCTCTTTGTTACGATTCATATTAAATTGGCGTATGTCAGATTTCAGTGAGTTTGAGATTCGTCTATTAAGCTGCCGATAAGCACAGCCATCACCTCTAGATTGCAGAATCATCTCACTCCTCTCCTCCATGTGTTTTAGAGTAGAGTCCAAGAATTTTTTGATCCTGTTGGTACGTTGGGTCGTAAAGAACATAGACCCAACCAATGTATATAAAAATATTTCGTGTTGTATGTATTGTATTATACAATAAAATTTATTTCTGAAGACAATAAAAGAAGAGGGAAAATCGTTTCTCAGGTAACAAAGCTTATTTTGATATTATTTTCCGTGTTAGTTGTTACTGATTACAAAACTGCAACAGAGTTGCTAGGTTACATCGAAAAAAATTCCTGAAAGTTATAGTAAAATATATCTATGTAGCGCTGGAAGATCATTTTATTTACAACCTAATCATGAAACTAAAGAAGGATAATATCTGTCACGTAATAGTTTGTTGTTTGACAACGATCTACAAACACAGAAAGAGATAGCGTCATGGTTCCAAAGTAAAAATTATAGAGAACCCTGGAGAATTTACTGTATCAGTGAAAAATCTAAAATCGAAGATGATTGCCAAAATTTTCAAATGCTTACGAGATCAGAACCATTAAGGCATAGGTATGGTAAGTTAAAACAAAAGTAAATGAATAAAGAGAACCAAGAAATATACATTGATAAGAAAAAAATCATGATGGCAGATGGTGTGACTTAAACGGTTGCTTTGATTGCCCGTAAGCCCTTGACCAATATATTTAGGTATTACTCTGAAGTCTGGACTTGGTCCACTTGGGAGAAACGGATAGGAAAGGTTTGGTTATGAACTTACCTCGGCCTTTGACCTATTTCGCCTCGATCATTGATTATGTTACAGTTTCCGGCTATTTATAGTTCACCACAGTACAATCACTGAATTACACTTTGGATGATAACTTCTTCATTAATTTGCCCGGAGCACAGCAAAACGCTCGCGCAGTCGTGTTACACCGGTTGGTGACTAGCGCCACCGCACGCGACGCAAGATATCAGTTTTTATATTGTTTAAAAACAACAGATGGCGGCACTGTCTTCTTGGATTGGCCGAGGTGGGAGTAAGGGAAATATGGGAAGCCTTAACAGCAGATATAAGTTTAATTGAAAATTGGCATGTAAAGATCTTTGGAGCCCTTCATTTCAAGTACAAAATCAGTTCTTTGATGACGGATGATGGATTAACGACTACACTATTGAAGTGTTAAGAAAACAGTAAAACTTATTTTAACTACCAGGGGTAGCAATATTTACATTGTTGTACGTGTTGTTATCCGGTTGCCAAGGACACACAGCTAAATGCATGTCCCTTTTTTTTGTTCGTAAGCTTCATCTGCCTATTTCTCCAATCTATGCTTTTTCAAAACAAATCACAGACAACAAGAAACGAAAAAAGACCTTTCGCGACTTATAGGTTATGTACAGACAGGATGACTGGTTGACCGAATGATCTGGAATGATGCAGACCAATCGATTTGACAGTTGTTATCATTTGTTCTCTTAATTTTTGTTTACATTTCAATTCGAGTATTTTTTATGTATTTCAATATGTTTCTAGATTAGTTTTCAAAATTTTTTTTCCGTAATTTTTTTCCGATATTTTAATAATTATTCTGCTATTCGAGACGGAGAAGAATCCAAGAAATCAGAGATCATTTAAAACGGTTCAGCCGTTCTTGAGTTACAAATGATGTAACTAACCCACCCGACTTTGTTTTATATAGGTATATATAGATAGATGTACGAATTTAAGAGCTGGTGAATTCTTAAATTCATAAAAAAACTAAATCAGCGAGACTCAAACTATCCGACCACTCGTATGGTACATACAACATACATGATACGACTGCATGGACAAGTCTTGTCGTCACACCGTTTGACCAATTCCACGACAATCATAGTCGTGCAAATCAGGCCTTGCATTAACCGTACATAATGTATTTCTATCTCATTCTTTCGCAGGCTAAATCCTACAGATGTAATTGTTTGTCTCTTTTTAGTGTCGCTTTTTACTTTCATCGCGTTTCTAATCACAACATTACTAAAGAATTATAACTTTAAAAACAGCAAATTCTCTATCATCATGCTATGATTTGATTGACGCGGTGCCCGAACACGCTACCAGGCTATAGCGCGACTCTCCTAATGCTCTGCGGGACGCGGGAGGAATACAAGACCGACCAATAAACTAGTCTGCTGCCGGCCGCCGGCAGCAATAGACGTATGACGTATGGGCCTACGCCATTTTATTTTTGTAACTGCTACACATGAGATTATTTTACCAAGATGGAATTACGGACGCTACGTTTAAAAAAACTATACAGTCAATTAAGAGTAATGCTTTAACGCACTTTTATTCAACTATATGTTTAATATACATAGTGCGTCCCAAAAGTATCCGACTTGTACCTCTAACTTCGCACTGGCATTATTTTTCGTCATCCGGCTCATGGCATCCTTCGAAGTAGTGCCTTTTCGACTGAACAAGACGCTCTCATCGGTGCTTCCACATCCTGATGCAGTTCTGGTAATCGGTTTTCGGAATGGCCATGAGTGCACGCGTCGCATACGTTTCAACCGTCTCTCTGTCGTCAAACCGGTGTCCTTTGAGCGGCATTTTAATTTTGGGAACAGCCAAAAGTCGCAGGGGGCTATGTCTGGACTGTATGGAGGCTGAGAGTTGTTTAATATTGTTTCGCTAAAAACTGTTGCACAAGGTTCGATGAATGTGCTGGCGCGTTATCATGGTGAAGAAGCCAGTCACCGCTCGCCCAAAAACGCGGCCGTTTTCTTCTCACCACGTCACGCAATCTTTTCAGAACTTTGCGGTAAAATTCTTTGTTGATTGTCTGACCTCTCGGTGCATTTTCGTGATGCACGACACCTTCGAAATCGAAAAAAGCAATTAACATGGACTTGACGTTGCTCCGACTCTGACGTACTTTCTTCGGTCGTGGCTCAGATGGTAGCTTCAATTGTGAGGATTGTTGTTTCGTTTCGGAGTCATAACCGTAAACCCAGGTTTCATCACCGGTAATAATCTTCCGAAGCACATCTTCATCATCAATAACCTTTTCCAAGCAGTCTTGAGCGATTTCGAAGCGAAGCTTTTTCTGCTCTAGCGTGAGCAATTTTGGAATGAATTTCGCGCACACGCGAGTCATTCCCAAATTCTCGGTCAGGATTCTCGAAACACAAGTTTTCGGTGTTGAGGAGGGATTAAGAGGCATTTAATATAAAACACTTTTCCTTTTATAACACATTTCTTTTATTCATGTTTGTAACATAGCAACCACTTTTGTACTACCCGCTTTTGTTCATTAGAAGACATAGACAAAATAGTGATGGGATGAGCATTGCTATACAACACTCAATGCACATCTCATCCCTAATGCAAACATAAACTGAGAAAATTGAATTTTAGCAAGAGGCTTTGTCAGAGCATCTGCTAACTGATATTTAGTATTCACATACATAACATTAATTAAACCTTCCTCAATTTTTTGCTTCACAAAATTATACTTAATGTCCATATGTTTAAGGCGTTTTTGATCTGGGGTATTAACTGAGTTAATAGTACTTTTATTATCTTCAAACAATGTTACTTTTGGACATTCTACATTTAAATCATTTAATAATTTAACAATCCAACAAGCTTCTACTACTGATTCACATAACGAAATTAATTCTGCCTCTGTTGTGCTTAACGCAACTGTTGCTTGCTTTTTAGATCTCCATATTACAACATTATTAAATACTTTAAATAAGTACCCACTGGTGGATTTTCTATCATTATCTCTAGCCCAGTCTGAGTCTGCATATCCTATCAAAGGTACAGTATCATTACAATCATTTTTATAATAAACTAATGCATAGTGTAGAGTTTCTTTTACATATCTTAAAATTATTTTTAATGCCTTCCACAAAGCTTCGTTAGGTTTCGACTGAAATCTACTCAAATAACATACTGCATTACATATATCTGGCCTTGTTCCTACAGCGGCATACATCAATGATCCTGTCAGTGATCTGCAGTTCTGCTCGTAAGATAAATCTAGTTCAGTATCATCAAATTTAAAATTTACATCCATAGGTGTTGCACTACCTTTACATTCTAACATCTGATATTTTTAAGAACATTTTTTAAATATTTAGTTTGGTTAATTACTATCTTATTGCTCTGTCTATTAATTGATTACCCTAAGTACAGTAATTTATCATGTCCCATGTCTTTCATTCTAAATCGTTGTGATAAAAATTCTTTAAGTTTATTTATTTTTATTATATCATCACTCATAATCAAAATTTCATCGACATAGATTAATAAATATGTATTATTCATGCTATACAAACAATAATCATTTTCTGATCTCTTAAATTCATATCCGGTTATTGTGCTATTGAATTTTTCATACCAATATTTTGGTGATTTCTTCAATCCGTATAATGACTTGGTTAGTTTTAATACTTGCCCCTCCGGCAATTTTAGTCCTTCTGGTGGTTTAAGATATACGTTCTCTTTTATATCACCATATAGAAATGCACCCTTTACATCCATTTGATGTATTTGATAATCTCTGCATGCTGCAACTGACAACATTATTCTTAAAGTTTGTAACTTTAATACTGGTGAGTATATTCCTTCTAATTATTCCTTTTGTTGATATCCCTTTACTACAAGTCTTGCTTTACATATTTCTTTCTGTCCTATATACTTCCTTGTAAAAACCCATTTCCTATCTAATAATTTTTCATTCTCTGGTTTAGGTACTATTTCCTACGTTTCACTTTCTTCTAATACTTTAAATTCTTCCTTTATTGCATGTTTCCATTCTTGTTTATCTTTTCTGTGTTCTATTTCCTCAAAACATAATGGAATGTCTTCCTGACTTGTCATCAACGTATACAAAACTTCATCACTGTCATTACCTAAATCCATAACATATTCTTGATGCCATTTTGGTTTATGTATATTTCTTTTTCCTCTTCCTTCTTGTTCTTCTTTACTTTCTATATCTTCGTTTATCTTTATATTTCTTTTCTTCGTAGATATATTTTTATTATTGTTGGTTTTTATATTATTTGGCTCTTCTCTAATTTCTTTTATTTCATCTTCATATATCTTTTCTTCGTCTTCTTTACTTCCTTCTTCCTTATTTTCTACATCTAAATATGGTAAGTATGCACATTCATTTCCATTACACCTTTCATCAAAAATTACATTTCTTGCATGTACTAGTTTATTTGTTTCCGGATCAAATAACTTATATCCTGATGTACTATATCCAACCATGATCATTTTCTTTCCCGTATTATCCAATTTTCGTCTCAATTCTCTAGGCACATGATTGTATGCTGTACAGCCAAAAACACGCATGTTTGATACATCTGGTTTTCTTCCTGTCCATAATTCACTTGCTGTCAACTCTCTCCCTGCTGATGGACTTCTATTTGTTACATAAGCTGAATATAACACAGCATCAGCCCAAAATTCTTTTTGTAACTTTGAGTCCAATAGGATTGTTCTCGCCTTCTCCATAAGTGTATGATTCATTCGCTCCGCTACTCCATTCATTTGTGGATTATATGGTACTGTATATTGTAGTGATATTCCTTCTTGAGCACAAAAATTTTGAAAGTCATTAGTAACATATTCTCCGCCGTTATCTGAACGCAGGTTTAGTAAATTTGTGTTTGAAATGATTGGTGACATAATAATAATAGTTTTGAAATTTCTCAAATACTTCAGAATTTTGTTTAATTAGGTATACCATTACAAAATGAGTATAATCATCGATAAAAGTTAAGAAATATTTATAACCGTCTCTACTGGTTGGAGTTATAGGTTCACATACATCTGTGTGTACTATTTCCAGTGGCCGTTTAGCTCTATATCCTATCTTATTATAGGGTTGTCGCGTCATTTTACCTAGCAGACATGGTTTACATAATGAATTTTCTATATTACTATTTTTTAAGTCACTTAACCCATTTACAAAATTTGTTTTTACCATACGATTAATATTATGCATACCTAAATGACCAAACCTCCTATGCCACAAATTAGCTATTTCATTTAATTCTTTGTTTACATAATTGCAATTTTGTTGGTTAATACTTATCTTAATAGTATACAAATTACCGTCTAAATTGCCCATCATTATCATGTTATCATATCTATTATAAATTCTAACCTTACCTTGTGTGAATGTCACTTTACATCCACTTAAAGTAATTTTCGACACAGATATTAAATTCTTTCTTAAATCAGGAACATAATATACATTTTTAATAGTACATGGACATGCTTTTCTACCAACATAACCTATTACCTCTATATTTCCGACACCTACTGCTTGCAAAGTTACATCATTTTTAGCAGCTGCAATATTGTACACGACCAAGTGAGAGCCGACCCCCGACAACTTGTCCTCACAAGAAGTAATACGTTTGCGAGGGGGCTGAACGCGGCGACCAATGCCCGTCCAGCAAATATGTAGGAAATTTTATGATTGTGTAAATATTAGGTTAATTAAATATTATGTTATAGGAACAAGTATAATTAAGGAGAATAAACATTGCTCAATAGCGTCTTTCATTGTAGCACCTTAATTAAGTAATAGAAATAAGAATTTGTATAGCGATAGTAATAATAATAAGACATTGTCAAAAACGGTAGGGTAAATAAATTGGCGGGGGGGGAGGTAAGGCGATGACTCTTCCGTACGACATTGTTATAAAAGGCGAGCCGATCGGCGGCTCGTCAGTCAGTCCGATCTGGAGGCGCTTTTTTCACTCGACCAATCAGTCATAATAGCAGGCGACCTCAATAGCGGTCACACCCTTTTCAACAACCCGCGCAACACCCGTAACGGGGTTATACTAGAACTATTATGCGACGTGCTCGGCTTTGACGTCATAGCACCGCTAGAGCCCACGCACTTTCAAGACAACTGTCAACCGACAGTACTTGACATAGCCCTCCTCAAAGGTGTCTCACTTCGGTTACGACTTATAGAAGTCGTACACGAACTAGACTCCGACCACCGCCCGGTTATCTTACAACTCGGGCAACCGTTCGACCCCAGTCCGCCAAAAGTCAAAATAGTTGACTACGCGATCTTAAATCGCTACTTATCCGATAACGCGACCCCGTCCAGCCTAGCTAGGATCCCCGACGTATTGGAGTCAACCGCAGACGCCGATTTAGCCATCGATTCCCTGGTCGACTACCTCCAAACCGGTGTAAGGGAGGCCTCGAGAGAGGTGCAAGCGGCAAACGAACGCCGTTTTATACTCCCCCCCGGCTTACGAGCGTTAATCACGGAAAAGAACGCCGCGACACGTGCACATGACTCTTATCCGACGAGGGATAACACCCGTAGGTTACGACAACTTCAGAGAGAGGTTAGAACTCGCATCGGAGAGTACAGAGGTCACCGGTGGGATAACCTCTTAGAGGGTCTCAAGCCGTCCCATCTGGCTTACTGGAACCTCGCCCGCTCTCTGAAGTTAGAAGCTTCCGCCCAGATGCCGCCCCTCGAAAGGGGCCCCGATCTCCCACTCGCGTTCGATAGCGACGATAAGGCAGAATGCCTTGCCGCAAGCTTGGAGAGCCAGTGCTCCCCAAACTGCGACAACGTAGACACTGCCCACATCGAAACTATCGAGACCGCCGTTCAGGAACTCACGTTGATTCCCCCCGCGGAAACGTTAACCCCGGTCACGCCAGATGAGGTCTGTTCTATCATCAAAGGCCTTAAGCCTAGGAAATCTCCCGGTCCTGATGGTATCAGGAATGAAGTACTCAAACTTCTTCCTGATCACCTCATAGCTCTTTTGGTCTGCATCTTCAATGTAGCCATAGCCCACTGCTATTTTCCAGCCGTCTGGAAAAAAGCTATAGTTATAGGTATTCGCAAGCCCGGCAAAAAAGCTTCGCTTCCCGATAGCTATCGCCCGATCAGTCTCCTAAACACTCTAGGGAAACTCTATGAGCGGATCCTTCTGAACCGTCTCAAGGTCGTTATAGACGACAAGAATTTATACCCGCCCGAACAATTCGGTTTTCGCGCCCGTCACTCGTGTACACATCAAGTGCACCGCCTCACGGAGCACATCACGAGTAACTTCGCTAAGAGCAATATCGCTCCCGCCCGCACGCTTGCGGTCTTTTTCGACGTAGCCAAGGCCTTCGATAAGGTCTGGCACGCCGGACTGGTCCACAAGCTTCACCATTTAGAAGTCCCGGATAGGCTAGTACATTTAGTCCGCGATTACCTAAGCGACCGCACCTTCCACTACCGAGTGGAAGGAGTACTCTCCACCGCACGTCCCATTCGTTCAGGCGTCCCGCAAGGCTCCATTCTGGCACCTTGCCTATTCAATTTGTACGTCAGCGACCTCCCGAAACCCCCCGAGGTCGAGGTAGGGCTCTACGCTGACGACACAGTCATATACGCGTCAAATAGGAACAGATCTTTTCTCGCTCACAAAATACAACGCGCCGTAACCACTCTCGGAGAGTGGTTTCGAACGTGGCGTATAGCTATTAATCCGGTTAAGAGCGCCGCGATTATGTTCGAACCGACTACATGCAGACTACCACGCACGGTAGGACCTCTAACATTATTCGGTAAAAATATCCCTTGGGCCACCAAGACAAAATATCTGGGTGTCATCCTTGACTCGAAGCTTAACTTCAACCCACACGTCACTAGAGTCCGGAATAGGGCCATTTGGGTCCTTTCCCGTTTACGACCCTTGCTCAGTTCGGTAAGCAAAATGTCCATAAGACATAAGCTTACACTGTACAAGATGTGCGTTCGTCCGATCTTGACATATAGTTGCGCCGCGTTCGCACATATGTCCAAACACAACTTTGCCCGCTTGCAAAGAGTGCAAAATCGATTCCTCCGTCGCCTGCTTGACCCTCCAGCCTTCGTTAGGAACATGGACCTACACAGGGACATGAGGCTTCCCTCGTTAGAAGCCTATGTGAAGTATCTCGCTAGGAGATACTTCGATAGCGCTTCGAACCATCCAAACCCGCTTGTAAAGTCCTTTGTGAACTACACGCCTAACCACGCGATACCCGTTGTCCAACGTTACAAACGCCGTCCGCGAAATCTCTTTGTCGATCCCGACGACGACATAGAGAAAGCAAACAAATTCTACGCGTCCGCTCCCGCAACATATGCGTGCTCGCGCCCACGCCCGCGAAACCACCGTTCCCTCCGAAGGGGACGAACGGTTAACTTCGCGCCCGCACACCCGCCACGACCACCCTCCTCTGCGGCAACTCAAGCCTAGGTCCGATCCATCGGCATGGAGCCCTTGAGCCAAGCAGCCGCTCGCGCGATACAAGTGACTGTACAATCACTAGCTTTCACAGCCATACATGACACTGCATTATACACACATGCACAACACACATAGGTACATAGGTTCTGTAAGGGACCTTTTTTTTTCTTTTTTTGAGGCTAGTTAGTCTAGATCAAAAATTTCAGACCACTAAATACACATAAACATGTTCCTTCCCTCCTCCCAGGGGGCAGAAACATGTATATCTGTATAGTTAGTTTAGATCGAATTACGGATAGGGAATTAGTCAGATCGCGACTTAATTGCATACGCGCAACAGTCCGAGCCGAGGTCCGGCCACTTTGGCACCCTCGGATGTTGTTGCTTAGCTTTCGTGGCTGAGTGCCCTAAGCGCTCGCCCCCAAGCCCGGTAAAGCTGTAAAAGCCGTAAAGGCTTCAGGGCCCCTCAGGCTAACAGTGTAGTCAGTTCGAAAAAAAAAAAAAAAAAAAAAAAAAAAAAAAAAAAAAAAAAAAAAAAAAAAAAAAAAAAAAAAAAAAAGCGGCTCGTCAGTCCTTTTCAGGATTCGCCACTGTAACCACTAGTAACCACTAGTAACCACGGAAGAGTTCCTGCCGCGCCTCCAGCTGCCCTCTTGAATACTGTGAAGACTGCGTTTCATTTTTTATTCCGAAGCGGATTCAAAGCCACGGACTTGAAGCCCTAGGAGAGTAACCCACACATTTTAATGGTCCTTCGCAAGCCGAATTTATTTTGAAGAATCTCACCGAAGGACACCACACATTTTAATGGTCCTTCGCAAGCCGAATATTGAAGATTTGTATTGAAGATACCCCCACATGTTTGGTCCTTCGCAAGCCGAATATTGAAGATTTGTATTGAAGATACAGTGAAAATATATATCGAAGATTTGTATTGAAAAATTTATATTGAGGACATATGGAAGATTTTAGTGAAGATTTATATTGAAGATATAGTGAAAATTTATATCGAAGATTTATTGAAGAATCTTTAGCGAAGATATAGTGAAAGTTTATAGTGAAGTTATCTTGAATATTTATTGAAGAAATTACGTGTCCACGATATATTGAGAAATTACAGCGCGGGATTCAAGCAGTATATAGAAAAATAATTTGAACTACCTACTTCGAAAGATAAAATTTGAAAATGCCAGTTACGCGTTCACAGAAGGGAAGCACAGTGGATATGTCAGAACGACGTGCAAACATAGCAAACCAGGAACAGGGCACGGCCAGAGGTGCTACGACCTCAAGAAATACTGAATTGTTAGCGCGAAGTGCTTCAAATTTGGCAAGAATAGCGGCCGGTGCCACGGGCAAGGACGATGCGTCCACGTCGGCAGGTACCATGACAGGTTCGGGAACTACCGTCACGACTACGGAATACACGACGTCGACGGAAAACACTGCAAGCACGGGAACTGACGTCACGACGGCCACGACTCAACAAACTGAGAACCCGAACGAGACGGTCAAGCCGGCAAAACGTACCAAGTCACAACGTTCTAACGTGAATAAGAAGAAATTGGCAGAACTGGAAGCGCAGGAGAAGCTAGCTGAATTGAAGCTAGAAGAGATACGAGCGGCAGTTGCGCTCGCTCAAGCGAGGCTCGAGAGGCAGCGCGCCGCCGCCGACGATGATGATGAAGCACCCTCACTGTCGGAGGGTGAAGAAGAGCAATCAAGCCGAGTACAGGAATGGTTGGAAGGACAAACTAAGGATCCTTCAACGGAAAAAGTAAAAGTGCCAGAGGACAGGGAAATGGAAGGACGAGGTCAGGGAGCCCACAAGCAAGAGGATTGTGAGCACCGGGGCGGCCATGAAGGCACCCGGCCTGCGCGTCACCCGCAGAGTGTGGACATACCCTCGCTGGCAGCTGCTTTCTCTCAAGCAGTAAGAATGTCGAGAGACGCACCGAAGTATCTACAGGAACTGCCTGTATTCAACGGACATTGCGACAGCTGGCTCGCGTTCCGTGCCGCCTACTATGAAACTGAAGCTTTGTTTTCGAAAAGTGAAAATGTGTCAAGATTAAGAAAAAGCATCAGGGGGGCAGCTCTGGAGGCGACGAGCGATCTCTTCATCAGCCAACCGGACCCAGCAGCCGTAGTACAGGCCCTGGAAAGACGATTTGGACGTCCGGATGCACTGGCGATGAAGGAAATTCAGAAAATAAGGGCACTAGGGAAACTCAGCGAGAACGCGCGAGAGTTGTGCATATTTGCAAGCAAAGTGGCTAACATTGTAGCCACCGTAGAAGCTCTGAAGAAAATACACTACCTGTATAATCCAGAGTTAGTGAAAATCACTATAGAAAAACTCACACCGATATTAAGGAACAAGTGGTATGACTACGCCGCAAAAAATAAAGACGACATACCCGACATGAAGAGACTAGCTGCTTATTTAAATGAAGAAGCGGACAAGTGCGGAGCCTACGCGGAACCAGAGGACGTGTCTGTGAATTCCACGCAGGAAAGATTTAAAAGAAAGAGATTCGAACATACCTTCGTAACGGACGCCAAGCAAGAACAATGCCCGGCATGCAAACGTGACCATCGGCTGCTGGACTGCAAGCGATTTAGAGACGCTGACGTTCGCGAGCGCTGGAATATGGTGAAGAAATATCGAATCTGCTTTTGTTGCTTGAGAGGTACACACCGACGTGCTACGTGTAGAGCCAAGAAGTGCGGACAGGACGGTTGCGCGATGGCTCACCACCACTTCTTGCACAATAAGAAGCCGGGGACGACGCCATCGCCGCCTCCTCCCCAAGCTACTGAAGAAGTGACGACAGCCATCGAACTAGTAAAGAGCGCCGACAGCATCAAGAGCCGTCAAGCGTTTCTAAAGATCGCGCCTGTAACACTCACCGGTGAAAACGGCACCCGAGTCGACACCTACGCCTTGATGGACGACGGAAGTACCATTACTCTCGTCGAAGAGGGACTCGCTGAGATACTCGGTTTAGACGGTCCACACGATCAAATGTGGGTACAGGGTCTGAACTAGACAGTCCGACATGAGAACAGCAAGAGAGTCGACATCAAGATACGAGGCCGATATAACAGTGCCTAGTACACGATGCAGCAGCGAGATCTCACGGACGAAGTTTGAACGATATGTTGCTCTCCGGTCCTGATCTTCTACAATCGCTACCCGGAGTTATTATGCGATTCCGGCAGCATCCCGTCGCGATCTCTGCGGACATTCGAGAGATGTTTATGCAAATCAAGATAAGAACCGAAGACAGAGACGCCTTGAGATTCCTCTGGAGAGGAGACAACAGAGGCGAGACAAGGCCGCGAGAGTATCAAATGACGTCAGTGATTTTCGGAGCGACATCCTCGCCATGTACGGCTCTTTATATCAAGAATAGAAACGCCGAAGATTTCAAGGATACATTCCCACGGGCAGTGCAGGAAATATACAAGAATCATTATATGGATGATTACATCACGAGCTTCCCGAGCGAAGAGGAAGCCATCGAGGTGTCAAAAGATGTGGACTACATTCACAGTCAAGCCGGCTTCATCCTGAGAGGCTGGGTGTCAAACTGCGAGTCCGTGCTATCGCAATTTAACACGGACACGGCAACCACCACAGTACCCATAGGCGGAAACAACGTCGAGAAAACGTTAGGCTTGCTATGGGAAATGAAAAACGATTGCATCGGCTTTCATTACAATGAAACGAGGACGCCACCTGCGGTGTTACGAAACGAGCGACCACCGACGAAGCGAGAGGCTCTGAGTGTCATTATGTCACTCTTTGACCCACTCGGACTGGTCTCACCGCTCACAACACCGGCAAAGCGACTGATGCAGGAGACGTGGCGATACGGCACCGGCTGGGATCAACCGATTCCTGAGAAGTTACAACCTCGTTGGGTCGCGTGGATCACAAACCTGCGTGCCATGAAAGAACTTCACATCCCACGATGCTACAACACGGGTCCGGCAGTCGTAACAAGAGAGCTGCACACGTTCGTCGATGCAAGTGAGGAGGCATACTCGACCGCTGTCTACATTCGAATGCAACGTGTCGACGGGACAGTACACGTCACGTTAGTGGCAGGGAAGAGTCGCGTCGCACCACTGAAACCTACGTCTATACCACGACTTGAGCTACAAGCGGCCCTGCTAGGCGCGCGTCTCGCGAAAACGGCGGAGACCGAACATGAACTCCACATCACGAAGAGAACATATTGGAGCGATTCCCGCACGGTTCTCGCGTGGATACGAGCAGAACCACGCGCATACAAAACATTCGTAGCACACCGATTGGCTGAAATAGAGGACCTGACTAAAGTGAGCGAATGGCGTTGGGTTCCCACCAAGGAAAATGTAGCTGACGACGCAACTCGAGAGACTCCGACTGACTTTGATGCGCGGCACAGATGGTTTCACGGGCCAGACTTCCTGAAACAACCCGAGGAAGAATGGCCAGAAGAGGTCGAGACACCCATACCGAACACGGGAGAAGAGCGATGCCTCATAGCACGCGAACCAGACACCTACGACTTTCTGCCAAATATAGAAAGAATAAGCAAGTGGCAAATACTCGTGCGTGCTACCGGAAGAGTGCTACAGTTCGTCGATATGTGTCGAATGAAAAAACACATCACAGCCGTCTCAAGACTCAAACGAACGAAGGCGAACACTGCAAAAGATCCTGCGTGGGGCAGTAAGAACACGACACCGAACAAGAAGAAAGATATAAGTTCAAAGGGAAAGACAGAACAGAGAAAATTAGTCTGTTTGGATGCGAGTTACCTCAAAAGGGCAGAGTTACTGTGGCTCAGGAAAGCTCAAGAAGATAGCTACGCAAATGAGATACTGAGAGTACAACGAGACGACCCTCCATCGTCGAGCGACCGCCTCGCTACACTCAGTGTGTATATAGAAGACGGATTACTACGCTTGCGCGGCCGAATCGCGGCGGCGCCGAACATCAGTCCGGATACAGCGAACCCTGTACTATTAGACGGACGACATACATATACGAAGATGTACATACAGTACGTGCATTTTGCATCACGGAGGAGTAGAAACAGTTGTGAACGAGATAAGACAACGTTTCTGGGTGACTAGAATTCGACCGGCAGTTAAGGGCGTGCTACGAAACTGTCAACACTGCCGGGTGAGAAAAGCGAAGCCTATGATCCCCTCGACGGGTGATTTACCAGCCGCGCGTGTCGCACATCATGCGCGTGCCTTTTCATACACAGGACTCGATTATTTCGGGCCCATAGAAGTCACGGTGGGAAGACAACGGAAGAAGCGATGGGTAGCTCTATTCACCTGCATGACTATGAGAGCCGTTCACTTGGAGATAGTCGCTTCTCTAAGTGCGGACTCAGCAATAGCCGCACTTCGAAGGTTCATCGGACGAAGAGGACAACCTACCGAGCTATGGACAGATAATGCGACTTGTTTCAGGGCAGCGGAGAAGGAGCTCAAGGAGGCCACGGAGGCGACGCGAGAGGAAGCGAATGCGCGCCACATCAACTGGCGCTACATTCCCCCCGCTTCACCCTTCATGGGCGGGGCCTGGGAAAGGCTGATTCGGAGCGTCAAAGAAGCCCTGCGTGTTACCCTACACGCAAAGCATCCGAGTGAGGAGACCCTTCACACTCTACTGGTCGAAGTTGAGAACATACTCAACTCGCGGCCGCTCACACACGTGGCCGTGACACCGGACGCGCCGGAGGCGTTGACCCCCAACCACATCCTGTTGGGGCCTAACAGCCACGTCGCAGCGCCCGGCGTCTTCACCCCGGATGACGAGTCTACACGGCACCTCTGGCGGCGAGCGCAGCGGCTGGCGGACGAGTTCTGGCGGCGCTGGGTGGTGGAGTACCTCCCTATACTCCAGCACCGGCGGGAGCCCCGGACCAGCGGAGCACCCCCCAAAATCGGTGACCTGGTAGTGGTGTGCGACCCGAACCTACCCCGGAACGTCTGGCCGAGAGGACGAGTGACCCGCATCTACCCCGGTGAAGACAAACAAGTAAGAGTCGTCGACGTCACTACGAGCAAAGGACATGTCCTGCGGAGGCCGTGCAAGAAGATCGTCGTGTTACCAGTTGAATCGCATGCTGCGACGGCGGGAGAAATGTACACGACCAAGTGAGAGCCGACCCCCGACAACTTGTCCTCACAAGAAGTAATACGTTTGCGAGGGGGCTGAACGCGGCGACCAATGCCCGTCCAGCAAATATGTAGGAAATTTTATGATTGTGTAAATATTAGGTTAATTAAATATTATGTTATAGGAACAAGTATAATTAAGGAGAATAAACATTGCTCAATAGCGTCTTTCATTGTAGCACCTTAATTAAGTAATAGAAATAAGAATTTGTATAGCGATAGTAATAATAATAAGACATTGTCAAAAACGGTAGGGTAAATAAATTGGCGGGGGGGGAGGTAAGGCGATGACTCTTCCGTACGACATTGTTATAAAAGGCGAGCCGATCGGCGGCTCGTCAGTGAAGTCCGATATTGGTTGCCTTAGCGAGTAGACGTGTTCGCGCGCTGCTTGTTATCGTAATCTGTAACGGTCATTTTGCGATCTATTGTGTCACGCGTATACAAGTTTTTTGTATATTCGTCACACAGTACTGCAATTACCAAACGTACTTTTCAGTGCGAACTCCGTAAAGCGTACTTTTAAGTGCGACGCGCGTGTTTTGTGCTTCGTGAAAAACCACGGTTTTGTGGTCACTTGCTGGAAACCTTTCGGTGCCAACGTAAGGCAAGTGGGTGCGTGACCCAAGCGCCCCTCGGTTGCCTCCTTCAGAGGCAAACGATAGTTCTTGGACGGACTCAGGAATCTTGGTCCTTGATAGAGTCATAATCAAGCCCTGAGTGTCTCCCTCCCACCTACCTATCCCCTCACTCCATCCCCGAGTGCCTGTTTGGGCACAGTTTGGTTTACCGAACTGTGTTCTCAGCCTCGGGCTTGTTAGGGACTCCACGTAGGCCAGTTAGGTTCTCATTCCTGCTTGTCATTGCACTTTGACTCGCAGGTCACTTGCCGGACTCGGGAAAGTCCGTTAAATATATTTTGGCGCGCCCCCCTGCCACTCTGGCAGGGAGGTTTATCCTCCTTCGCGAGTAGATTCATATTATATTTTATTATATATTTATTTATATAAAATGAGCCAAAGACCTCCCACTGCCACCGGGATGGCACTTTCAGATGCGGCAGAGCTTAGGCGATTAAGGGCGTTCGTACACCAACACGAACCGGAGCTTCTTAGTCGCTACAAGAAGAAGTTCCCACGCGTGCGACAGGCGCCGGTGCAAACACCGGTAGAATTAGGGCCTCCCGCCAACAATTTCGTCACTTTGGCGCCACAAGGCGCAGCTGCGCCGCGCGTGCGCAGACCGGCTTCCCCGCGCGCCGGTGTACCCCCGCGTGCCCGCTCGCGCTCGGTTGTTCCGACCCCCCGCCCCTCGGCGGCATCATGCCCCTCGGCAATTACCGCGCGTGCTAGGTCGCGTTCGCCGGTTGGTAACAACAATAATAATAATATTGTTGCTACGAATAATAGTTTTGCGCCGCTCGGAGCGGTATTTTTAGACTCTCCCGCGAGCCCAGATGCATCTCCCGACATGGAGATAACGGAAACGGTCCCGGTACAGACCGTAGAGAACGACGGCTTCACCGTCGTCTCAAATGTTAGGTCGAGAAAGCATTCTCGGCCTAACTCTCCGACAACAGACGCGGACTCGCAGCCTGCGGCCAAATTCGTGGCCCAGGAGAACGCGCGCGTAGCTGCTACTAAGGCCACCGTGGCCCCCGCGACCGTCGCCGGAAAGAAACCGCGCCGCCCGCCGCCCGTTATCCTCCAGGACAAAGCGTCCTGGACGCGTATCTCGAAAAAATTAAATGAATTAAAAATTCATTACCCGTCCGCGCGTAATATCGTAACGGGAATTCAAATCACGGTATCTACACCGAAAGATCACCGTGATCTGACCGCGCTCCTCCGGAAGGAGAACTTAGCGTATTATTCTTACGCACTCGAGGAGGACCGTCTCCACCGAGTTGTGATCCGCCACATCCCGGTGGAGATCTCCACGGATGAGGTTAAATTTAACCTCATTGCGCAACAATATCCCGTCCGGGAGGTACACCGGATGTACCGATGGGATAAGCAAAGCTTAAATATGGTCCTTGTCTTCTTAGACAACTCCCCCGCGGGAAAGGCCATACACAATGTAGAGAAAGTTTGCGGGCTCTCGGGCATTGCTGTCGAGGCCCCGTATAAAAATCAAATTCCGGCCCAGTGCCACAATTGTCAACTATACGGGCACTCTGCCCGTAACTGCCATCTCCGCCCTCGTTGCGTGAAGTGCCTCGGGGACCACGCCACAAAAGAGTGCACGCGTACCCGCGACTCTTCAACTCCCCCGAGCTGCGTGCTCTGTGGTGAGACTGGACACCCCGCGAACTATCGTGGGTGTCCTCGGGCTCCAAAGTCTAGGAAGCCTCGTCAGACGAGGAATTCTGCCCCACAGAGGGCATCCCGCGTTCCAGCCCCTCGGCCGAAGCCTCTGCTTACACCAGAGGACTTCCCGAGCCTCCCGAGCGTTTCCCGCGCTCCGGTGGCTCCCGCCCCCGCGCCCCGCGCGGCCCCGCAACCCGCGCGTGCCCCTCAGGCACCCCGCGCGGCCCCGCAACCCGCGCGTGCCCCTCTGGCACCCCGCACAGCCCCGCAACCCGCGCGTGCCCCTCAGGCGGCGTGGGGCCCCCCCCCTACCCGACCCCGCCCGCAGCCTCCGAAGGCTCAGGGCCCCGCGGCCTATAGTCCGAGTTTTAACTTGGACTATATGGCGATGCTCCTCCTGGAGCACGACGTCCAAGAAGTACTGGATTTTGACCAGTGTATCACTGAGTTAGGCCCAGTCGGGGCCATTAGGCACTTTCCGGCCCTCGCGTCGACGTTACAACGTTTGACCAGGGCCACAGTACAAAAACTTCGTTATCAAAATGACTCGTATTAAGCCTAGTAGTTTAAACATTTCATTTTTTAACGCGCGGAATTTATATCCCCAACGCGATTTAGTAGCTAGGTTTCTTAGCGAAAGGGAGATAGATGTGTTTCTTGTACAAGAAACACTTCTAAAGCCCAGCAGGCGCGATCCGCGAGTCGCGAACTATAACATAGTTAGGAATGACCGTGTCACCCGAGGTGGCGGCACTCTCATTTATTATAAGCGTTCCCTCTACTGTATGCCAGTAGATCCTCCTACACTTACCAATATGGAAGTGTCCGTCTGTAGAATAGGTATGACTGGCCATCCGTCAATCATACTTGTGTCTGCATATCTCTCCCCGAGTAAAAGACTCCTTCGGTCCGATCTGGAGGCGCTACTTTCACTCGGGCAATCTGTAATAATAGCGGGTGACCTCAATAGTGGGCACACTCTGTTCAACAGTTCGCGTAATACCCCTAACGGGATAATACTCGATCTGTTGTGCGATGTGCTCAATTTTGACGTCATAGCGCCGCTTGAACCTACACATTTTCAAGATAACTGTCGTCCGACAGTACTTGATATTGCTCTTTTGAAAGGAGTCTCGCTTCGGTTACGTCTTATAGAAGTCGTACACGAACTAGACTCGGATCACCGTCCGGTGATTATGCAACTAGGTCAACACTTTGACACGAGTCCTCCTACAGTCAAAGTAGTTGATTACGCGATATTAAATCGTTATCTTTCAAATAACGAATCTCCTTCGAGTTTAGATAGGATCCCGGACGAATTGGGGTCAATAGCGGACGCCGACCTAGCGATCGATTCCTTGGTTGACTATCTTCAAACCGGTGTTAGGGAGGCATCCAGAGAGGTGCAAGCGGCGAACGATCGCCGCTTTGTACTCCCTGCCGACGTGCGAGCGTTGATCACGGAAAAGAACGCAGCGACACGTGCACATGACTCCTATCCGACCGTGGATAATACCCGTAGGTTACGTAGACTTCAGAGAGAGGTCAGAGCTCGCATCGCCGAGTTCAGAGGTCACCAGTGGGATAACCTAGTAGAGGGCCTTACGCCGTCTCACTTGGCCTACTGGAAACTCGCCCGCTCTCTGAAGTTAGACGGCTCCGGATCGATGCCAGCCCTCGAAAGAGGGCCTGGCCTCCCACTCGCGTTCGATAGCGTAGATAAAGCGGAATGCCTTGCCGACAGTCTGGAGAGCCAGTGCTCCCCGAACTGCGACAACGTAGACTATGCACATATCTACGATATCGAGTCCTCGGTACAGGACTTAAACTCGATACCCCCCGCGGAGAACCTCACCCCGGTCACGCCTGATGAGGTCTGTTCAGTCATCAAAGGCCTTAAGCCTAAGAAGTCACCTGGTCCAGATGGTATCAGGAATGAAGTACTCAAACTTCTTCCTGATCACATCATAGCTCTTTTGGTCTGCATCTTCAATGTAGCCATAGCCCATTGCTATTTTCCAGCCGCCTGGAAAAAAGCTATAGTGATAGGTATTCGTAAGCCCGGCAAAAAAGCTTCGCTTCCCGATAGCTATCGCCCGATAAGTCTATTAAACACCTTAGGAAAACTTTACGAGCGGATCCTTTTGAACCGTCTCAAGTCTGTCATTGATGACAAAAATTTATTCCCGCCTGAGCAGTTTGGTTTTCGTGCCAGACACTCTTGTACCCACCAAGTGCACCGCCTCACGGAGCACATCACTAGTAACTTCGCAAGAAGTAACATAGCTCCGTCCCGTACGCTTGCGGTCTTTTTCGACGTAGCCAAGGCCTTCGATAAGGTCTGGCACGCCGGACTGGTCCACAAGCTACACCAGTTAGAAGTCCCGGATAGGTTAGTTCACATAGTCCGCGACTATCTCACAGACCGTTCCTTCTGCTACCGTGTGGAAGGTGAGCTCTCTAGCTCTCACCCGGTTCGTTCAGGAGTTCCACAGGGCTCTATTCTCGCGCCTAGCTTATTTAACCTCTACGTCAGCGACCTTCCTCGGCTCCACGGGGTCGAGGTAGGGCTCTACGCTGACGATACTGTTATCTACGCTTCACGTAGGAACAGATCTCATCTAGCAGCTACCGTTCAGCGAGCCGTGACCACTCTCGGGAAGTGGTTCCGTACATGGCGAATCGCTATTAATCCCGAAAAGAGCGCCGCGGTTATGTTCGATCCGAATAAGAGGCCATTGCCTAAGTCGCTCAAACCTCTTAAGCTATTCCGTAGGGAAATCCCATGGGCCACCCGGGCTAAATACCTGGGTGTCACCCTCGATAACAGACTTAAATTTAATACACATGTCAGTATAGTTCGGAATAGGGCTGTCATGGTCCTAGCCCGCTTGCGGCCCTTGCTTAGCTCGGTAAGCAAAATGTCCAGGTGGCATAAGCTTACACTATACAAGGCATGTGTAAGACCTATATTAACATATTGTTGCGCCGCGTTCGCTCATATGTCTAAAAGTAACTTTGCCCGCTTGCAAAGAGTTCAGAATCGGTTCTTGCGTCACCTGTTAGATCCGCCGCCGTATGTACGTAACGCAGATCTCCATAGAGATATGGAACTGCCGTCCATAGAGTCACACGTGAAATATCTCTCTAGGAGATATTTTGATTCAGCGTTGAATCATCCAAACGAGTTAGTTAGGAACGCCGCGAATTACACACCGAGTGTAATTACAGACATTAAATTCCGGTACAAACGTAGGCCGAGAAATCTCTTTATCGATCCCGATGACGATATCGAGAAAAAGAATCAATTTTACGCGTCCGACCCCATACAAACAGCGTGCCTGCGCCCACGCCCGCGAAATCACCGTTCCCTTCGCAGGGGACGCACGGTGAACTTCGTTCCCGCACACCCGCCACGTCCACCCTCTCCTGCGGCCACTCAAGCCTAGGTCCGATCCTCCGGCATGGAGCCCTTGAGTCTAGCAGCCGCTCGCGCGATTCAGTGACACTGCATTCACTAGCTACCTACATACATGCATTACACTTTTTACAGACATGCACTACACTTAGGTACATAGGTTCTGTAAGGGACCTTTTTTTTTCTTTTTTTGAGGCTAGTTAGTCTAGATCAAAAATTTCAGATTACTAAATACATATACACTTGTCTCTTACCCTCCTCCCAGAGGATAGCGACATGTTTATATGTATAGTTAGTTAGATAGTGTGATAGGGCATTAGTCAGATCGCGACTTATTTGCAAGACGCGCAACAGTCCGAGCCGAGGTTCGGCCACTTTGGCACCCTCGGATGTTGTTGCAAAACTTTCGTGGCTGAGTGCCTTAAGCGCTCGCCCCCAAGTCCGGTGAAGCTGTAAAAGCCGTTCGAGGCTCCTGGGCCCTTATGGCTAACAGTATAGTCAGATCGAAAAAAAAAAAAAAAAAAAAAAAAAAAAAAAAAAAAAAAAAAAAAGCGGCTCGTCAGTCCTTTTCAGGATTCGCCACTGTAACCACTAGTAACCACTAGTAACCACGGAAGAGTTCCTGCCGCGCCTCCAGCTGCCCTCTTGAATACTGTGAAGACTGCGTTTCATTTTTTATTCCGAAGCGGATTCAAAGCCACGGACTTGAAGCCCTAGGAGAGTAACCCACACAAATATATTTAGGTTGCTTAAGCTCTATATAGTCTGTAAAATAATCTTTCGTGTTTACTAAATGATCAGAGCACCCAGAGTCTACACACCATACCAAACTGTCCGTGTTTTGTTGACAACTGTGTGTTACTGAAATGTCACTCTCATCTATATTAAACACTTGATGATCTCTTTCTTGATTGTAACTTCCCTGGTGTCTTTGGAATCTCCCTTGTCCTCGGTGCGCTCCTTGAGCTTGTCGCTGATATGCGCCTCGACCTTGCACTTGATGTGTACCACGTCCTTGCTCCAGGTATGTACCACGACCATACCCTTGATATGCGCCAAGTCCTTGGCCTTGTCCGTAGTATCCACCTCCTCTTTGATACCGACGCTGAGTTGAATTTGTTTTACGTCCTTGGTTGTTGTATTCTTGATTCTTCTCCCGACATTGGAACTTTTTGTGTCCGGGTTTTTCACAAGTATAACATAGAAAAGCATTACTAATGTTATACTGTCCTGAACTACTATTCTTTTTCTTCTTTTCTTCTTCACCCATCAATCTCTTTTTCACGAAGTCATATTGCAAATTTTCAACAGTTTCCAAAGCTGTAGCGATTCCCTCATAACTTTCTGGCATCGATAGTAAAAGGTAGTTAACCTTTTCATCTTCTTTTAATTCGGATTCCGCTTCCTTTAAATCTATAAATATCGCTTCTAACTTTGATATATGTTCCAACAAAGATGAATTTTCGTTATATTTTAAATCCGCCAAATTTCTTCTTAGAAATAATTTTGAGCGCTTTAAAATTCAATTCTAATGTTTTTATCATTTCGTACGCAGAATCTTTTCTCACATAATCAAGATGGCTGTCAAGATGGCAATCGCTTCGTATACGTCATTCTCTTTTAAAACACTTTTCAATCGAAAAGCCCATGTATTAAAATTTCTTCCGTCGAATGGCGTAATTGGAATACGCTGTGACTGATACATATTTCATTAATATATTAAATTATTTAAACTACTAATTCATGAACCACACTCTGCTACCACTGTTGAGGAGGGATTACGAGGCATTTAATATAAAACTCTTTTCCTTTTATAACACATTTCTTTTATTCATGTTTGTAACATAGCAACCACTTTTGTACTACCCGCTTTTGTTCATTAGAAGACATAGACAAAATAGTGATGGGATGAGCATTGCTATTCAACATTCGGAATCCCGAGATCATCTTCTATCTCGCGCACAGTCAAACGACGATTTTGCGCAATCGCGAGTTGCACACGCTCGATATTTTTCGGTATAATCGCGCTGGAAGGTCGGCCAGAACGCGGATCGCTATCAACACTCGTCATTTTTGAATCACTTGGTACCACTCCTTTATTTGGGGTTTGCCCATACAAGCATCTTCAAAGGCCTCCTGCATCATTTCGATGGTATCTACACAACTCTTTCTGAGTTTATAACAAAACTTTATTCAAATTCGTTGTTCCGATCTCTCCGTCATTTTCGACGATAGCAAAATCCAACGAACACGAAGTCGACAATGTACGTAGAGACACGTTGCGCTCGAAATAACAAATCTTGTCGGTTGCCATGGTAGCCGATGACTTCGTAAAGAGTCATTTGTTACGCTCGTACTTCATAAATGTCATTCGGACGTTTTGGCGCGAAGTTATGGGTACAGGTCGGATACTTTTGGCACACACCTCGTATACTATTAAATTCATAGTAATTTCATTTCCACTGCGTGTAATAGTTACACGCACAATTATTTTGTTGTATAATATGATAAAAAATATTATTATCATTTTCATTTATCTCATAATGATTATCATTAATTAAAATAATATTTATCAAGGCACGACGAGGAAAAATGGAGCATATAAATTATGTTGAAGTCGATTATGATCATAAGTTTATCAGCAACGAGCTGTGCGCCGCGGTCTCACCAGTGTTAATATTTATTCCTCCAACTCACTACAACTTGCCAGATTGTTTGACATTTGTGGTTACTGCTCAGCCCCTTAGATTCATAGCGTAAAGTTATATAACCTAAAACCTTTCTCAATAATTAGGCTGTAATAAGCAATAAGAATTTTTCTCATCAGACGACTTGTTCAAGAGATTAGCTCATACAAACAAACAATCTCTTGAGATTAAATTAGTATAGACAGCAAGTTATAAAACATAGCAATCTATTCGTATTGTATCGTAATTTCTTGAGTGTTGACGCTGTACTTGGACGTAATTACCACAAGGTAAATTAATTACATAATCTACATAATTACAAATTAAAAAATACCATAATTCGGGTATCTGAAATAAAATCAAACGTTAGCGACAAACTATTTATTATTTACAGAGAGATTGAAAAATGCTTCGTAATAAATTCTACATATACGGCGATGAGACAATCGAGGTTCCAGTACATATGCACGTCGGGAAAGAGATATTCGATCGAATGCTCGAATACAAAGATGCTATAGCGCTGGTGAGTACAATTTAGGGATGATTAGAAGCGATGGAATGTGCTGAATTAGCAACGGATTAGTTCCGTTAATCTTTTATATTCTATTTTCTTTGGTTTTTTAGATCTTCCACTATGGTGCCTTTTACATATATTATAGCTCTGTTTAATTTTTAGCAAGTTTAGTAGAGAGTATAGTTGAGAGCTGCGCGCGCATCATATGACGAAAAGTGATCATTTAGCCATCAATGATAAAATGTGAGTTCATTTTAATGACATTTTTTTGTTGTGTTAAAATAAATTAACGGTGCATCAATAAAATAAAATTGAAATTATTGACACACATTATACCGTTAAAATATTTTAACACAATTAAAAAATATATATACAACGTTCAATTGTTTTGAAATGATTTAAAAAGGTTAGCAGAACGAATCTACACTATTATCATTGGTAGCTAACTGAAAATAATAAAACTCAGTTTAATAATGTTAGTACAAATAATCCAGTAAGAATTTGTGATATGTTTGGGAACTTTTTTAAATCAGTGTATGAACCAACACATTTTAATGTAGATTTTAAATGCCACCTGTATATCTAATGTATTTTTGACCATTGGGAACATTGAAAAAGAGTTATTATTTCTTCATGCATCAAAGGCGGCAGGACTTGACGGCATAGCTCTTTTGTTTTTCAAAAATACAGCAGTTTAGCTAATATTACGCAATTCACAATTAATGTGATACCAAAGATAACATTATTAAGTATCGGCCTATTTCTATAATGCCAACCCTATCGAAGATTTTCGAAAAAATAGTATACAAAAGTATTTATCTCGTAATAGAGAAACAGATATTACATAATAAAAATGGATTTGTGAAAAAAAATCAATAATTACCAATTTAACTTTATACACTGGATTTTTATACGATTCACTAGATGGAAGGGAACAATGGATGCGGTTTATACGGACTTTAAGAAAGCATTCGATAGAGTTCATCACGTTATATTTTTAAGAAAGTTAGCCTATAATAGTACGTGTATTAAAGAGTCATTATTGCGGTGGTTTGCTTCATATAAACATAAAAGAAAATAACCACATCAATCGTTATAGAAAGCAGAATCATTTCTATGACATCTGGAGTGCATCAAGGTTATATTCTAGGCTCCTTTTTATAAAATCTATGTAAATATGGTTGAAAGTATTCAAAGTAAATTCTTTAAAACCATTAATTATAGATACTTTAACTATTATTTTAACTTCACTGATGTAATAAGTTTCATTGCCTTAATTTAGATAGGTGGCTCATTCAACGTGGTTTAATATTTTTATATAAGCTTTTTAATAATTACATGAACTGTTCTGAACTTGTTAGTAGAGTTGCTGTAGTGTAGTAGAGAGACGGCTGTTGCTTGGATTTAAATTGACTTGTTTCGATTTTATCTTATCGTACTTGTTTTACTCCTCCCTATGATATATTGCTACTATCTGATAAAGAAATATTATCATCATTATGATCTAGAAGATTTATAATTAACCAATATCGTATCCGGTCTGCGGCAACAGTACTTTGAAATTTATTTTTATTGAAACCTGAAATTATAGCAAATTTTTATCTGTTATTGCGCAATACTTCTGTGATTTTATATTGATCTATGAACTGTTTCATAAACGTTTAATGCTATTATCTTTACTATTAAAAAAAATGTTTATTTTAATTAGATCACCTTTTTATAGATACGAGCAGGATCTCTATCAAAATCAAATTTTGTTTTTGTTTTTTAAGTTAGTCCTGATATTATCACTCACTCCTTACTGTTGGCAATGCTTTCAGTATGACATCAATACTAATATCCATCTTATTCGTAAGACTATCTTGTAATCTGATGCTAACAAAAGCCTCAGTAGAAGTCTTTGAATGAATTAATTAACTGAATTGTGAATAAACCTCACTAAGTTTTACCTTAAATTTATGTCCCAATTGTGTTTATCCTTGCCGTCCTTATGCTTAGAAAGTGCATTAAAAATGGTTTGAAGTATACTCAAATGACTTCTCTAATCACAATATCAATCTCGATTCAATATCTATCGATGTCACAACATCAATCACAACAGCAATTTATTCAACGTCTATCAGTATCAAACTATTCATGTCTATCAGTGTTGTGGACAGAAGAGTATAGGTCGCCTCCCAACAAAATTATATATATAATTATTTTTTTTTATATATAAGTTGTGAGACATAGTTGTGATCCCTAAGAGTTTTGCGTATACATCCATGTCTTTTATTCAAGTACAAGTGTTATATACGACATCTTAGGCTACATGTTGGAAATTTCACAGCCTAATATGTATTACAAATGATTATTGTCACGTATATGTTCGATATCTTGTGTCTACGTAGTTTAATGACGTAAGAGGGAACTTATACGATGTTTTATGACCAAGGTTTGTGTATTTCCATGTTATTCCAGCCAAAATGCTCAAAATATGAATTGTTTTTTTTTAAACGGTTGTTTTAAATATGAGCACGGGTATCTTTAAATATGAGCACGCATAAGGACGTCATGAAAATAAAATAATTTGCCAATCAAATATAAATAAATAATGAATCTCACCAGACTTAGGAGATAATCAGTATTCAGCTGTAGTTTGAGTATATTTCACTATACATTCTAATATATATATGTAAGTATGTAGCTATAGGCAAGCTATAGGCAAAAAAAAAAAAAAAAACTATAGGCAAGCAAGGTCGTCGTAGTCGATTCCACTTCTGATATGTAATAAACATAATTTCACAGGCTTGGTATCAGAGAAACATCGTAACATCTTTACACTATTATTATGTTATCGATAAATAATTTATAGTTATTATATTATTTATATTAATAAATAATTACTAATTAATATTTTAATTATTTTAATGATACAAAAAATATCATTATCAATTTTCAATATCATCATGTTTATGATAAAATAATAATAATTGTGTTTTCATCTTTTCATTTGAACAGTTAAGGGATTCGATCAAATGTCGTTTTTATCAGTTCATTTTCATATCTCTTTTTTTCTACGATATATAGATTATTGAATGAATTGTTATACTAAACAGAACAAAATGAAATTTAATAAAAAATAATAATTAAGAAGCAAAGTTTTATTTATAAATTATCGAAATAAAAGGAAAATAATAATTTTATTGAATAAAGTTTCAGGAGAAGGGTACCTTTGTTTTGGGTATCAGAAGCGCAGGCAGTACATACTAAATGAAATTTATATAAAATTAGAGCTTCAATTTTTGAATATTTCTTTAAAAGCTTGAGACTTGAAGTCTCAAGCTTCCGAAGTTGTTCTTTTAAGTTCTAAGTTTTTAATACGATTACAAATACAGGCCTGTTTAAAAAAAAAATCTTTTAATTTTGGTTTTGTTTTTTGACCTGGCCAATAATAATAGGTCTTAAACCTATGAAATTGCCGTTCTGCAGTACTGGCCATTTCAAATCAAAATATTTTTTGTTTGGCTAAGAATTCTAATTTCAAATTAATTTTATTTTAAAAACATGGAATTCCTTTTTCCAAAAGTAGTCATTTGTTTATTGATTAGTGTTACATTTTCATCGCATTTCAATATTTTTTGTCATCATGGATACGTTAAAAATGCGAGTAATTAAGGAATATGAGTACCGTCGTGGCAGTAACGCGGCACAAGCGGCACGCAACATCAACGACGTTTACGGAGCTAACACTACAAACCAACTCACCACCTGTTATTGGTTTGCTCGCTTCCGTTCTGGGAAATTCGACCTGAAAACCTCGCGGTCGTCCGAAGACTTTGGTCCACAATGACGAATTAAAGGCGATTGTGGAAGTTGATGATACACAATCATTAAAAACATCGTTTAATTTTTTTCATACAAAACAGCAATTTCATAGGTAAAGACCTAATATATGTAATTGTATTTATTAAGATTTTAATTGGCGCATTTATTAATGGGTTTAATCAATCTTAGTATAGTATCTTCGTTATATTGGATTTATTAAGTTTAGTAATACGCATTTGAATTCATGTTACAGATTAATTCAGACACGGGCGAAAAAGTCACATATATCGAGTTGGCGCAGCAGACTGCTAATGTGGCGCTCTCGCTCACACGCATGGGAATTAGAAAGGGAGATGTGATTAGTATATGCAGTGAGAAGAGTTTTGAGGTTATGGCCACGTTGCTTGGAATTCTGTGCGCTGGTGCCACTTATTCTCCATTTGACTTATCTTATAAAAAAGGTGAGTTAGTTATATACTAAAGATGCTAAGAATGCTTTTTACTAACGAAGTGACTACCTGTATAAATTCAGGATGAGGGGGTCCAGTGATTGTTACTATATTATCTATAAGAATGACTACGGTTTGTCTAATTCCAAGAGCAATGATGACCACTGAGGTACAAGTTAACAATCTTCAAAAGCCAGAGAGGTACTACAAGAGGAACAACTTTGCAGATTGCTCTATGGATATTTTAATGTTTACTACATATTTATTAATATCACTTGGAATAATGTATAGAAACACATTTGCAATTATATTGACACTTTATTAAACGAAAATGGTGGCCATCAAGTCCTTCCCTCGGCCTACCTCGCCGATGACACCAAGCGAGGCAATGGCGGACGGCTAGTATTATATGTAATTATGCACCGCCACAGGCTCAAAGGTTTGATACCGCTTATGAGTTTGGGATCGTCAACAATTCTCAAAGCTCATCTTTGAACCTAGTCAAATGGTCCCAACTGGTATCTAGGCACTCCCGCCCAGAGATTATAGCAGAACTCTGTAGGACTTTTTAACTTACACAACTGTAGATTTGTCCAGGGGTGAAGAGAGCACCGCTTCACTCTATTTAGTACACGAATCTTTTTGGACGCCAGCTTAACCTTGATTTCTAAATGACTTTGAAATTGAATGTCACTGAAGATGTTGTTATCAAGAATCCCAATAACCATCGAGATTGTAAAAGTCTGTTCTGGAATTTTAAGCCACAATAAATGAGGTTTTCTTAACGGTAAACTCGTAAACTTGTTGGATTCGGATCACGAGACGGTACGCTATACGGGGGTTCTATCATCGTTCATAGTCGAGTTCGAAGCAATTAGAGTACCCAATATATCGGGACTTTCTCTTTGGTGCTATGAACCAAGTTACCATCGGCATTTCGCAGCGAAGGTCGGCAAAAGGTTCTCTCGGCAGCTTTGGCGATAGATCAGAAAGCACGACCAGATAACTAGCTTACTAACGATGGTCCAATGCGGCCGACGTTTTCTTCTGGCTCAGTGGTAGCGGGTACGGAGACCGCATCGAACGATATGGTTTCAAATCCCTACAATAAACCTGAGTTTTAGTTTAAGGAAAACATCGTGTTGAAACTATCGCATGGTGGTAGAACATTTTTTAATCTCCGACTGGCTAGCTACCACCCTCAAGCACCTGTAGGTATGATCCGGCAGCTGCACTTAGGAGCCAGCCCCTTTAGATTTTTTGTCTCACCATCTAGAGCCACGCTTTCTTTTAAGATCTGGTGAAATTGTGGCCAAGCGTTAAATCTACAAAAGTATTTTTCTGGATGTCGAGGTTTTTTTTGATACAACTATCTTGGCAAACAAGTATACGGCCGGCTTGATGGTAAGCAGCTACTGTTGTCTATGGATGCTAGTGATCTCTATGATATTACCGGCGTTGCTGACCTTGAACTCCCTACCACAAGGAGCTCTGTGTAAGCTCCTACTCACTGCAGGAACACAACACAAGATTATTTGGCTGCGATCTGTTGTAGGGTACGGTTGTAGGGAGGTAACCCAACTGGTAGAAACCAGTAGGGCTGCCCCAATTAGAGAGAAATCACCAAAAAAAATTATTTGTTTATTACTATTTATACTAGCTGTGCTCGCGGCTCCGGTCACGTGGACTACAGAATGCCTTCGATCAAGCGTACGCGCGAATCGTGAGTGATCTTTAGAAGATAGACATCTGCTAGTATCATCAGCTATCCCTGAATTTTTTGTGTCTTTTTAAGTTCAATAATTCAGTAATAAATTAATTTGATATATCTCTTATACTTTACTCAGCATAAGACATTTAAGCGCACAAAAAACGTCTTTTTCAAATTGATTTGACATTATCGTCACTGCTTATTTCGTATGTTATTTATCTAACGAAAATATATCCAATAACCTGGCCAGATAATATAGGTGTGAATTAAAAAAAGAACTATGTAAATGGGATAAAGTGGTTTTTGCGTGAATAGAACATAAACGGACAGAGAGATGTTGAGTTTTATAATATGTATTGAAGATAATGTAAAGAGTTCTCGTTTTCCACAGGTCAACTACTGGACCTAGTTAACATATCTAAGCCAAGGATAGTGTTCTTTTCACCTAATGCGTATGAAGCTCATAGACGATCATTTGATTCAGCTGATACCTTAAGCACCTATATCATCTACGGGAAAGAGGCGAAAGAAGGAGCGATACTATTCTCAGACTTTGTAACGGAGTCCTCTAGTGTAGAGGAGTTTCTGCCGACACCAGTTAACGGTTGGGAGGATATAGCGTTTATTATGTTCACGTCTGGGACTACAGGTTTGCCCAAGGGTGTACCGTTGACGCACCTGAATTTATTGGCGAATTCGAAAGTATATAGTGGTGGGTCGTAAGTATAATAATTTTATTTACGCCTGAAGTTAATAGCCGATGTGATAGGACGTTAACACACGTAACTCAGAAGTGGGGTTTGCTTCACTTATATTTAAATTGAAAAGAATAGAGTCAGAGGATAGGCAATTAAATATTACTTTAGTTAAAAGTTTATCGAAAAGTTATGATCTAAATAATTTACTGCTAAATGCAAAAAATACTCTAATGTATGATATTTTCCTTCGACAAAAAACAACAAAAGCCTTTTTGTGAAAACAGCGATAAAGACCATCTTAACAAAAACTCGCCACTTGAAACTACGAAACGCTTAACAAAATCTTAAAAATAGTTATTTACTATTGTATTCAAGATAAAAATGGCTGTCCATGAGCACATTTCAAAACAGAATAATTACATAGTTACATTTTTTTTTAAATTGGTAATTAAACATGGCCTTATCATTTATTCCTTACAACCTATACTAATATTTGTGATACAAATTCATTCACAATGATCATATGTTTTTTTTTTTTTATCAAATACGTAAATTAGCAGTGATACAAATTCATAATTGTCATATTATAAATTATTTTTCATTTTAATGCCATGCCTGTTTAATTGCCTCACTCTAGAATATAAATTCACATCGTGGTCTAAGAGACGATGAAGATCGACTTTCACCCATCTGATAAGCTGATGAGACATATTTTTTATCAAATTTTACTGATTTATTATAAACACGCCTATGATAGCTTGCCTAACGAAAAGTGTTCATGGCTATTTTTAATTAAATTATTTTTTCAACACATTTGCTCGAAAAATACATTTACGAAGTCTATATACATTGTTCGAAAAATATAAAAATTACGCACAATACAACGGACCGTGCGGTAAAATTTTTACGACACGCTCTGTTGTATAGCGCCATAAAAATACGTAAGAATTTCACCAAGGTGTTTCACATAACGAGAATAAATAAGCTGAATGATCGAACCTTGGAAACACCTTTGATCAATAAGTTTGCCTCACTTTAATACTAAAGAGAAAATGAGACGAAAGATGTAGTTCTAATTTTCACCAAGCGAACGTGACGCCATTTGTAAATTCGCGCCATTTTCATATTAGAAACGTCAAAGATTGTTGCAACTTTCCGACTAATATTTATAAACAAAATATTAATATGAGTTCAAGCGAGGAGTCCGATATTAATATGGAATCTACTCCACGTGGTATCTTGAATGAGGCGTAAATTGTAGGTAACATTTCCAAGAGTAGAATATGCCTTGGTAGGCTTGCCTACTTATTTCTGTTCATGGCTAGCTGGCAAGCATGTATGAACAGGTAAGTCATTTTAGGTAACTAGATTGATTTGTTAACCAATAAAAATTGGTATCGAAAAAAAAATAATTAAATTGTGAAAATAATCGTATAGGCTTGCCTCCAAAAGCCCGTTCTTGGAATATTATTACCATGCTTTGAAGTTTTAAAATCTGAGCAATTAAATACGTACGAGAGAGATAGTAGAGCGTCCGAAGTTAGTGTGATAGAACAGGACACGACATATGCGATATATCACTATCGCGTCATCTTGTTGAGTTTCTCACCAGCTCTTTCTTCTCTATCTTGGAGCCTAAAATGTGACAATTCTTTGAGTAAACATTATTTAAATATTTAGTTCCAGACATATTGGTAAGAAAATTCTGAACACTCCCGATTGGTATTACACTTATGGGATGCTAGCCGCAATGTGGTGCTTGCGCGGTGGAGCTACGATCATATTTAGTCAGCGGAACCAGATTACGGATTGGTTTTCAGCTATACAAAACTTTAAGGTAACGGCGTCATATCAAGTATCGGAGAATTGTTTATTGTGTTTGACTAATACGCGATGAGCATCTGTTTCTAGAGTTAAAACAGTGCTGGTCTTTGAAAAAATGAAGCTTATTAAAGTTTTTACGAATATATATGCCTAAGCGTACTACTATGGCGGTTGATATACATGGCAATGGTTTCGTTAAATATCTCCTCGATCCTCTGGACAGGTTGCAGAGACAGTCTGTCTGCATTTTTAATGATGCAGACGTTATCAAATACACCGAGCCGCATCAGCTGCGAAGGAATATCGCTTCACTGAGCGTGTTCTATTGTCTGTATCATAGTGAGTGCTCTAAAGGGCTGTTCAATTTAATTCCCTCCTCTCTTTTCCAAATACGGACAACTCGAACTCATGACTGCAGGCCTTTATCTTATTGCTTCTTTTCACTGATCGCAACTAATCCGCAATAAAAAAATGTTGTTTATAGAGAAAAATCCAAGTTCGTATGTTTTGCATAGCGACGTATACAATATATATATATGTATATATGTGCACGCGGGAGCAGAGATGGTACGCGAGAGGCAGACGACGGAACTAGGACAGTCCGTGTATGACATTTTCAGGAGACGAAATTTCACCGAATGGTTCATGCGAATTCCAAGAGGCACTTTGGATTTAGTATGAACAAAATAAAAGGAAATCCAAAACGGCGTAAACACATAATAATCATTTTTCCCTCAGACCCAACTACTCCAGCTAACCCCGTCGACTATAATGGAGATGATCAAAAGTCAAGACTTTGAGAAGTATGATTTATCGTCAGTAGAGTTCGTCGCGAGCGCCAGTACGTCGTTGATAGCTGAGCAGGTTAAATTAATTATGCAGAAGTAAGACTTTGTTACAAGCCCTAACCTTTTATTAGTATTAAAATTATCCTATGATCATAATCTATTATCAGGTCGGTTCATGGTTAACGTATTATTAAATTACTGCAACGTTGCCATATTAAATAGTGATGTACGTAGGTAGATAAATTGAGAAAGCTTTGAAATATAAATTCTATACTGCTTACGCGATATAGATTATTTTATTAGTGTTCGTTAACATCGTACGATTAATCGATGAACTATCGATTGATTCTTAGTACTGTTGCTATATATATATTTATATATATACAGGAGACCAAGCGAGACGGCGAAAAAAAAGTTCATTCGCGTGTTCCCCGGGTAGTGATGTATTCCTAATGAAAATATATATATATTAAGGCGACAGTTAATTGCTATTACAAAAAACTCTTTCTAGCAAATATTTCTTAGCCCCTTGGAGTAAGTATAATATAGAGTTGACATAATTATAATAATACTAACAGACTATACAGAAATACCTGAGGGTAAAAGGGATAGAAATTAGTTTTTCTTAACTTTGTCACCGTTTACGGTTTTTGTTGTTGGCCATAGTTTGTCTCGTGGCCGACACCATTTAGGCAAATAGGTTCTGTAAGGGAACGTTTTTTATATTTTTTTGATAGTTAGTTTAGAAAAAAAATTACAGATCACTAAATACAGATACACATGTTCCTTCCTTCCTCCCAGAAGGTATGTATAGTCAGTTAGCTCGAATTTTCTACGGATAGGGAATTAGTTAAATCGCGACTTTTCGCATATTCGGCAACAGCCCAAGGTGAGGTTCGGCCACTTTGACACTCTTGCCCTGCACTCACCTCCAAATCTGGTGAAGCTGTAAAAGCGTTCTTAGTCTTCAAGGCTCTTACTGCTTACAGTGTAAAAAAAGGCTTGGCACGCAGAGTGTCAACCGCAGTCAAACACTCAGCAAGAAAGAAGCAACCTGATTATATTGTAAGAAGACCTTCTGAAGACGGAATACAGCGGCTTGAAATTGGTGTTCGTGTTGTTTTATCAATCCCGCTAGCGCTCAGTCCATTCGCTCTTCAACTCCCCCCGCAGCACCACGCCCCCGCGTACCCGTCGAAATCGGCTCGTTTTCGATATAATATTTGTATTACTTTGTAGAATTCCAACTGTAATCAATGTTATTTCGAACTATGGCATGTCGGAAGCTGGCTGCGTGAGCTCGAATTATGGAACGACAAAAAAACCCGGTAGCTCGGGACTACTCAGCGCTGGATTCATTTGCAAGGTATTTGATAATAGCTTTCTACTCGCCGGCTCTGACCGCATTTAAACACGATACTTCTTCAAACGATGGTCACTACCACCAGCAATACCACGTTAAATTTGCTACCAGTTTTTTAAATTGTTTATAGTTTTAGAATTCGGCGACATTCTCACCTGAAGCCTAGTTAGTGCAGGACTGGCTCTCAAGTGCTACTGCAGGAACACACCTGGAGGGGCTGTATAATTACGAGGGATAGGGCACAGAGAAATTTATTTAAAGATTTATTTATTTATTTTCATTTGGACCGCCAGTGGTCAGTGTATTAAATACAATTACATAAATAATAACAATTTGAAAAAGACAATACACTTGGCCTTTTAAGGCAATCACAACATGCACTGTGTAGACAAAAATATATGATATCAATACAAAAGAACAACAAAAAATAAAAACAGTTACAACAGATTATTAGAAATTAGGTCAGATAATTATATACTAACAAATATATGTATTATTTCATTTATTTCAATCTACTTGGTAAAGTTCAACTGATGGAATACCTACATAAGATCGTAGCAAAATAACCTAGTGTTGTGTTTCTGCGGTGAGTAAGGTTCAAGCGGGTTCAAGGTCAGCAACGCGCTAGTAATACTAATTGTATTAAAAGCGTCCATAGGCTATGGTAACAGCTTACCATTAGGCGGACCGTATGTTTGTTTGCCACCTTTGTTGTATATAAAAAAAAGTTTTGTTCTGTTTTGACCCCAGCATGTGGGGAAGGAATTTTGAAAGATAAGTATGTCGGCAACTCACCTCGAGCTCGCTGATGTTGGTTGTAAGTGACTTCTAGACATTGCACTATGGAATCCCGGGGTTTGTGAAGTCCAAGCTTAACAATTGTTTGTTTTGTAACGAAGTTACATTTCGCGGGGTGGGAGCTAAACTGAAAAAAGTGATACTAAAAAAAAACCAATCACATTCATAGGTAAAATCAAACCTTAAATCGCACATTCCATTCAAAATATATTATGAAATATTATTTTTTTATAAAATCAAGACACTAGGAAAATACCATAGAGTTGTAAGTAACTCGAACGGTTCCCTACGCAACAGGCAGTGGGTAAGCATATCGTTTGCCCTTACAATAAACAAATCCCAGGAAAAATGACTTAACTCTGACATCATTTTGATGAAGATATTGGAGGTAAAGTGTCGATAATGTCAATATTATATCTTTATACAACCAGAATTTTAAAATTACTGGCTAAGTAAGATGCTAAGGGCACTGAAGTAGCTAATTATGAACAAAATACACACTTTCATACTAGAATGACCCAATGGTCATTGTCAATAGTCATGTTTTTTTTTTCGCACTGACTGTACTGTTAGCCATAAGGGCCCTGAAGCCTCAAACAGCTTTTACAGCTTCACCCGGGCTTGGGGGCGAGCGCTTAAGGCACTCAGCCACGAAAGCAATGCAACTAGTTCCGACTTCCGAGGGCGCCAAAGTGGCCGACCTCGGCTCGGACTGTTACAGTAATTGCAATCAAATCAAAATACGACTTTGAGAATTAATTTTTAGGTTATTGGAGCAAAGTTTCCTAAGTCCGGTGAAGCTGTAAAAGCCGTATGAGGCTTCAGAGCTTTTATGGCAAACAATAGTATAGTCAGATCAAAAAAAGAGCGAAGTTCCTTATTGCGGAATCAGAGCTATATGGGACCGACACTAAAAAGAGACAAACACATACATCTATACGATTTAGCCTGCGAGAGAATGAGATAGAATATACACAGTTAATACAAGTCCTGATTTTCACGACTTTGATCGTCGTCGAATTGGCCTAGCGGTGTGACGACCAAACAATGTTTCACGTGTATTTTATTAAATACAATTTTATTACTTGATTTAAACTTAGAAAATAATAATGAACTGTAAATTTTCATTACTTCATAACCTTTTCTGTAATTAAATAAGTTTTTTTATATTTTAAACTTATTTATATTTCAAGTATGTATTTATTAAATACAATTTTGCTACATGATTTAAACTTAGACAATAATAGAATAATATAATGGTTTTTTATCGTAACTTTATAAACGAAAACATAAAAAAATAAATAATTAAATGCAATTATTACCATTCCTTTATTGTTCTTGTTATTTAATTGTTATATATTTAACATAATAATGTCTGGGCGACCGAGCATCGCTCGGTGTCCTGCAAAAAACCTATCTAGATAACGTGAAAAGTATAAGATTATCTAAATAAAGAATTACATGCAAATCATTATAGCAGTGTCCGAGAAATCATATTATGTATACAAGAATTGCTCACTTAGCAGTATTACATAACATTTATTTTCTACATTATATTAGTATAAGCTATTTACCTTTTTGTACTAATGTAATCTAATAATTCGCATGTAACAAAAGTTAATTATGAACTTGTCGATTTACGGTCTTAAAAAATTACAGAAAAAAAAAATACGGACATAACATATGTATTTTTAAGATAACAAAAAAATATATGCGACATTTATTAGTAAGTTCAATATGTCAAATAATTAATGAACAGAAAACTCGTTGAAGTTGGTATAAAAATAGTATTATTATTCGCCAATAGATGTCGGGAAGAGTCATATTTTTCTGGTTATTATTTAAGTTGATTATTGAAAACACGAATTTATTTTCATTTTCTGAAAGTGAATCCTAGCTACATCGATTTATCGTCCCCGAAACCCCCTGTATACTAAATTTCGTGAAAATCATTGTTTTTTTTTTTTTCGAACTGACTATACTGTTAGCCTTAGGGGCCCTGGAGCCTTTACGGCTTTTTCAGCTATACCGGGCTTGAGCCGTTAAGTAACGAGATTCAGATTATATATATATATATATATATACAAGAATTGCTCGTTTAAAGATATAAGATATAGCGGAAGTGGCTTCGTTCCTACCATGTGTCCCACGGCACCTGTCGGGTTTTTTGTAATGATATTTAGTCTATTTTAAAATGGAAGTATATTAAAAATACATTTATATTTCAATAATTTGCCTATTGCCTAAAATCTAGATATATTTTGTTAAATAGGTGGTTGACATCGAGACGAGAGAGCCGCTCGGACCGAACCAGCGCGGCGAGATTTGTATCAAATCTCCATCTATAATGAAAGGTAATAACTTCTTCTTCTTACACCTTATCTCACTTAAGTAGGGTCGGCAGAACATGTTTTTCTCTTTCAGTCTACTCTATCGGCTGTCATCGTCATCACAACATTCACACCTTTATGTGTATACATATCATTAATTATTTCTCACACAGTATTCCTCTATTTTTATTTATATCCATCCATGGTTATTGGTTATACTTAACATTCTTCAAGTTATGACTTTCATCCCTGCTCATGACATGCTCATACCACGTATTCCATCATACTATGAAGTAATGATGTGTCGATTCACGTGTTTCATTCGATTCACGAGTCACGTGTCGATTAACGTGAGTTCGAATCCCTGCAATGAGCCTGAGCTTTCGATGAAGGAAAACATCATGAGGAAACCATGGCATGGTGGTAGGGCTTTTTCTAATGCCCGCCTGGCTAGCTACCACCCTCAAGTTGAAAATCTGTCGCCAAGCACCAATAGGTGGGTTCCGGCAGCTGCACTTGACAGTCAGTCTTCCACTAGGTTTAGTGTGTTATCATCTTGGGCCACATCGTCACTTAACATCACGCCATACCTATAACGACAAAAAAAAAGTTATTAATAATTTCTCTTATACACATGTTTTATACATAGTAAACGGCCATTGTAAGCATAGATCACCGATAGATCGGTAATCCATTCGAATACGACAGGTAGTTCCAGAAATTAGCGTGTTTAAACAAACAAACAAAAAAAACTCTTCCACTTTATTATATTATTATAGATATGGCGTTGTCCAAAAAACACATTTGATAAATAACATAAGACATTTAATTTTTACATATCAGGATACATTGGTCGTGAGATGACAGACATATTTGATGAGGAGGGTTTCTTCAAGACCGGTGACCTAGGGTACTACGATGAGGACCGCTATTTCTACATAGTGGACAGGATCAAGGAGCTCATTAAATTCAAAGATGCAAATGTAAGTTATAGTTTTATATATTTTAATGGATATCTAATAATTATTCCATTCATCTGTGCACAAGATGTGTAAATTCATATTAATTAAATGAGAATGAAGTAGTTAAGTACACTTTAAAAAAAACTTACACTTTTATTTATTTTTCTCTCTCAATACGTATATTTACTATAATTTGAAATATTTTAGTATTAAATAAACATTAACAAATTCTTTATATACAAAAGTTAAGTAACAAAACTTTGTTGGCCATTTTCTCCGTATTTACAAATTGTATCATGCCCCATTCATCCACTTATTTCTTGTCTTCAATTATTAAAAATTATATTTATACTGTTCAAATATTATAAAATTGTTAGGTTGATATTTCATTTTATAGTTATCGCTCACGATTTCAGGTGAAACAGACTCATCGTTGGTTTTAAATTGAAACTTTTATTATATCGCCCCAAAAAATTTCGTTCATCTATCACATGTCATATTACATTACATTGTCGCAAATAAAATTAAATTTTATACCGTGCAGTCAAAGATTATAATCGTAAATTCGGAACATTCGTTATTCGTATATGAATTAATTTATTTATTCATTTACATCTATCGCATGTCGCATTACAGCTGGCTGTGAAGTAGGGATAAAGTGAAAGGCGCGCATGGTAGAGCATTAATCAATTTTTATTTCATTGTGGTTTCATAAAACCATACAATATTTTTTCAACATCCAATCACGTCGCGTTGGGTGTCTCCAATTATAGGGAGTACATATATAGTATTCCCATTTTCCTAGGTCCAGCCCACATAAATAATAGAACGTACATAAGATGAAAATGACGATGACCTGTAGTGATGGGAATGAAGGTATGGGATGGATGGAAAGTATGAAATAAGTATTATATATACATCACGCTATGAAGGTCGTTTTGACACATAACAAAACAGTGACGTGAAATGTCAATTTATTTTCGAAAATAATAAAAAAATAAACGCGAGTCGTATCTGTAAGTTTTTGGGTTTAGAACTAGTATTGCAAGTAGTAGCTGATTAAAAAAATTTAATAAAGCGAAATTAACGTATGTTAACAGTTTGTTCTTTTGGAAGCAACGTGAAGTGGAAACTGGTTTGTTTTTCACTGAGCATTGACGCGAATTTGCCGGAGGTAGTAGTTGTGCTGGTCAGCGATCCTATATGTGACGATCGCATTAGATTTATTTTTATTCCGAAGGGATTATTTATAAATTATCTACCGCTAGTAGCTGAGAACAGTGCTGGCATGGTTCTTTTTGTAGATTACACTTTACTCATATTTAAAGTGAATATAAGAATAGATTCAGAGGTGAGGCAATTAAATAATACATTAGTTGAAATTTCTGAATGGTTTGCTCTAAATAATTTACTATTAAATGCAAACAAAACCAAATATATGAGATTTGTCTTGCCCGATGTATGGCGTGTTGATAGTAATATCAAGGTAGAAGGGAATTTAGTAGGCTTAATTGATAATACTGTTTTCATGGGTATTACGCTTGATTGAAAGTTACAGTGGGGTCCACAAATTCAACACTTTTGTAGGAATATTAAAGCACTTAATTACGTAAAGGGTTTTTGCATGGCATTTACCTGCAGGACGCAACGGCTTTATATTAGATATTACGGTTTTAACGATTAGTATATACTAAACGTGTAATTAAATATTTTCAGGTAGCTCCGGAGGAGTTGGAAGTGATTTTACTCCAGCACGAGGCTGTGCGAGAGGTCGGAGTGGTGGGTGTTCCACATGAGGAGTACGGACAGGCGCCGCTTGCGTTCGTCGTGCTGCAGCCGAACGTTACCGCCACTGCGGAGGAACTCATCAACTTCCTTCATGATCGGGTAAAATAATACAATTCGAATCTTTCATTTTGGTGACCAATTCTATGAATAGAGTCCCTTTTCGTAATTAGCGTATCGTTCATTGAGATTAGATCAGTTGAAATTGTAATTAAACAAATATCAAATATTGAAGTTATTCAATGTTTTATCGTTTCGTGCAATATTGCACCACGCGGACCCCTCACCGCCATCTTGCCTTGTTGGCATCTTAGTTGTTACGAGAATGGCATTCGGCATTAAGAAAATACGCCCGTCTAAACTGGGAGCCGCCGCCTGTCACCACCAAGGGGTAGTGACGTGACCCCAACACTATACTTATAATAAAATAATAAAGAGTTTAAATTTGTACATTAAAGGTATTTGAGCAAAATATTACGGGGGTTTAGAATTATGGACAGAACACATTTCGACAGTTTTGAAATTTTAGCCTGCCTGTCTGTCTATTAGTTTGTAAGCCAATCACGCAGAGCCTAAATTTAATGAAATTTAGTATGATTGTAGTTGAGTACTTGAGATACATTTAAAATGTATTTTTACACATATGGATATTTGTATGTTTGACTTGTGATAAGAAACATCGCGAGAGGGCTGTAGCAGCAGCAGCTGAGATCTTTGAATCTTTTATTTATTCATAATAATAATTTACAATTAATTGTCGAACCATTAATATTAACAGCAGCTATTATCTACGTGAAGACCAGTTTCATGATCATTGAACGTAATTACCATTTTTAGCCGCAAATTAAAAATTTTGGAAACAAACATTTTTACTGAAATCATTTTAACTCTGTAATTTTCTAACAGATGGCGTTAGTAGTAAAAGTATAGTTTTGGTCTAGTTGATTATTAGGTGTGTAATTTTCGACAGATGGCGTTAGGAGGAGTATTATAGTTGATAAATATTAATAATTTTTCTCAGTTAGGAAGGAGGTTAAGTTTAAATCAGTGGATTTTAAGTAAATAAATCTGTGAATAAATTTTACAATAATAGTTGCATATTATATAATTATAATTTTAGGTGGCAAACCGGATGCAGTTGGCTGGAGGAGTCCGGTTTGTGGATAAGCTGCCCCGGGGAGCCCTGGCGAAGCTAGACAGGAAAGCGTTGAGACAAATGATTTGAAAATATGTATTGTAATCATTTTTAAATATATTTTAAATGTAAAATCATTAATTTTGGAATAAACATCAATTGTGTAAAAACATCATCTGTTTGTAGAATACTATTGATAAAGTCCTTAAAAAACATCCAGTCACGATTGCTTTTGAACAATAGGTTCAACGTTTTGAACAATAGGTTAAATGAAAGATAATTATTTATTATCAAGATAAAAATTTACAAACCAAAGTATATAACGAAAATCGTTTACAAAACTTATAACTGAATTTCAATTAATACAGCGCACAAAATTTATAAGGAGCTGTCAAGTTTACGGTACTATTGCATAAGATATTTATTACTGAAATAATATATATTAAAACGTGAATTATTCTAATATACATAAAAAACATATTGCAAACTCCTATAGATGTACAAAGTAGTTCTTAGATATGTATATATATATTACTTAACTGAACATATTCCTTTATAGAAATAAAGGTAAACATTAAATTAGTTTTGATCTGGATAAAATAGCCATACATAGTTTTTAATTTTACTAACATTTTTGCAGGCGTAAAAAAGTATGTTTTATTAATATAAAATAATTACCTACATAACGAAACAACAGCGATTTTCAAAATGGCTGACATGGCGTCGTTTGATCGCTGTCTAAAATGGCACCTCCGTTACAAAGCACTAATTGAATAAAACTAATAATTTTTAGGTTACAATAATGCTTGATATTCATAGATATTTTTTTTTAATAATACCATCAGCTTACATTTCAATGAGATCTCAACAGATATAAACATTTGTGATTTGACTGTATTTAAAATATTTATTAAAACAATCAAAATATTACATTATTGTTCAATGAAACAAGAATTAAAATACATATTTTTTAAACTTCCACCATGTGATAACAAACGCGCTATGATTGGTTAAATCTCTAATTACAACATGTGCCTGTAGATTGTATGTAACCAGTGTGACCAGATAAAATATTATGAAAACACCGAGGCACCCCAAAAATATACGGAAAAACACCGACCTACACAGAGCAAATATACCAATAAAAATACTGATTTTCTTAACATGTTTTATTTAATAGTCATCATCAATCATTAAAATAAATGTTAGATTAGTTAGAAGGATTAAAATTAACACAACCTCCTTCATCTTTAACACCTTGCTTTGTTTTTATAATTGCTGATACATTTTTGTTCATAAATCTGTTTCTTTGGTCCGTTTTTATTAAATTTATCTGTGCAAATATACGCTCGCCTGCAGCATTAAATACCGGTATACATAACAGAGATTTACTGAAACTAACTATATTTTCGTATTTTAACATGTCATCCCTGGTAGAAATTTTCCCAACTTCCACCCAAAATTGTTCACAAAAAAAGGGTGAGCCAGTACTCGAAGATTATAACAAATCACTTACTTTGCGATCAAGTTTTAGCGTTATATATTCTTCGTCAATTAACTGTATTTGTGCTGGCTCTACTTTAAATGAGAAAGTTTCTATTACATTTGAAGGCTTAGGGGAAAAATTGGCATCGTCCATTTTTTCTCAAATTGTTTGTTTTGTAATCAAAGATACTAATTTCATAATATGACTATTGGTACAATAACTAGCTTCCTGTACCTACGTCATATTAAATAATACACAATTGGAAGTGAAGTGAGAAGTGGGGGTATTTCATAAGTAAATATTCATAATTACCTTACTACTCGAGCCGAGTGCAAAAGTATAAAAGGCATAGCGCACAAGGAGCGGGGCACACCCGCCATGACCTTCTCTGCGGTATCTCAAGCCTAGGTCCGATCCATCGGTATAGAGCCCTTGAGCCAAGCAGCCGCTCGCGCGATGTAGTGACTCTTCATTCGCTAGCTATCAAAGCCACACATGACACTGCATTATACACACATGCATAACACATAGGTACATAGGTTCTGTAAGGGACCTTTTTTTTGTTTTTTTTTTGCCTAGTTAGACAAAAAATTTCAGACCTCTAAATACCTGTTTACATGTTTCTTCCCTCCTCCCAGGGGGAAGAAACGTGTATATATGTATAGTTAGTTTAGATCGAATAATAGGGAATTAGCCAGATCAGGACTTCTTTGCATACACGTAACAGTCCGAGCCGAGGTTCAGCCACTTTGGCACGCTCCGAACTTTTTTTATAAAGTTCCTTACGAAATCCCTAACTTAAATCAGGGATCTTGTGTCATCTAAAAATGATTATAAGATGTGTCCCATCCTGCGGTGAGGAGTTTCCCAAATGACCCCATTCTATATTACTTATATATATTCTATATTTTAAGATCTACTTATTATTAATTTTCTTAAAGACTACAAAGCTTCCCTTTCTAATAATTACTCTATCCTTATGTATAGCAAATGCTTCCCTTCTCTTTTTTAGATTTAAACCGAACTAGTCTAATCCTATCATCACAAGCGCGTATAAAAAGTTTGTAAAACAAACAAACAAATTTTTGTGCTACAATTCCGAGTTCGGTGCAACGACACTTCCTTCAATTAAAATTTTGAATAATGAAAATATTACAAACTAATAAAATGTGTATAATCGGCATTGACTCTAAATTTAAATAGAAAAAATTAAAAAAAATATGTTTTAAATGATTTGTAGAGCTGGTATTGTCGTTATGTCTAATGCCTCATTTATTCCTTTATTGATGAGTCCATTTATTCCTTCATCCTTTATTCTGTATCATTGTGCACAGTTGTAATCGACCTAGGAAGGTAGCCCTAATTGATAATCAGGCTAATTTCAAAATTGAACAAACCAGCGCTTACAATAACAGCTGTTAATTAAATCGTTTACATTCTACGAATTCTTTCATACTGATTCGATGTTTTGACAAATAAATTTTGTTTTCTATATATCTATATATTTATTTTTAGAAAGATCGAATAATTCCTTTTTTATTTTTTTGTCGAATCTATTAAAAAGCTAAATAATTTCAACAATGACTTCAATTTTAAATAAGGTTCATTAAGATAGTGACATCTGTGAGTGACCAGCTTAATTCCTGACAGATCGATCTACCATTCACTCTTCATTATATTTACTTTCACTCATTTTCACTCTTCTTGCATCGTCTTCTGTTGTTTGATTGGCTATAAGGCAATTAAATCATTGTTTTGATTGTTTATCTAAGACAAGTTTATGTAAGACTTTTACTTGCTGCTACAAGTAATTACTCTAAAATAACTGAGTTAACGCATCATCTGATAGATACTTCGAAATTGAAAATGTATGTAATGTTATATTTCTATTATTATTTATTTCTATATAATATTTTTATATATATTTAATATATTTATATAATTATTATATATTTATATATATATTTCTATTATTATTTCTATTTCTATTATCTTCTATTTATTTATATGCTGATGATCTCAAAATAGTCAAAGCCATTTTCAATGACTCAGACTCTGCACTATTGCAAGATGATCTGCTTTGTTTTGCTGATTGGTGCAACAATAATAACATAAGTTTAAATACGGACAAATGTTACCATATGCGCTTCAGTAGAAAAAAAAAAGATTTGCCTGTAGCTTATTCGTTAAACCACCAAATTCTGCAGAGGATTGATTGTGTTAAAGATCTAGGTATCTATGTAGACAGTCGACTTAATTTCAATTTACATGTAGATAAAATTGTCACCAAATGTTACAAAATGCTGGGGTTTTTGCTTCGCAATTGTAAAGAGTTCAAACAAGTAAAGACCAAATTTTTAGTTTTTAACAGTCTCATCCGTTCCATTTTAGAATATGGCAGCACTGTATTTCGCCCCTGTACTCTGTACATAAGAATCGTCTAGAAAGTGTTCAAAAAAGATTTTTATGGCATGCAGTCTTCCAGTGTAACATGGCCAAGACTCTGAAATCTTACCAGGATCGTCTTGAGCACTTTCAAATAAGTTCCTTGGAGGACCGTAGACTGTTGTTGGACCATACATTCTTGTACAAGCTGGTCAATGGAATGCTGGACTGTCCTCATTTATTAAATAAAATTAACATTAACACTCCATATAAGTTACCCAGAAAAACAACATATGTTCCATTTAGCCCGAGAACCTTTAAAAGTAATCTGGGGCACTTCTCCTGCGTGGATAGAATGCAAAAACAATACAACAGCATAAGCAAAGATCCCAGCATTGACATATTTGGCCAGAGTTATAAATGCTTCAGAGACCATGTCTTGAAACACATTTGTGGTGACTAAGCACTTATGTTATATGTTATTTGTTTGTATTCTTATATCCTATTGATTTCATGTACATTTAAACACCTTTTTAAACACTTTTTACACTACTTTTTTGCATGTCAGAGCTACCTTTAATTAAGGCAACACTTAGATTCTAAGTTAAGCATATTGTATTTTTTTAAGTTTTTGTGAAGTGTATGCCTTGTTGGTTGCTTTAATAAATAAATAAATAAAAAATAAAAAATAAATTATGTTCATGAACCTAACCTCTACTCGTTTGTAACTGTGTTTTATATTGAAGATATAACATAATGATATTTTATATTATCATACATTTCATAATAATAAATATATTTCCTATTTTATTCTTATAAATGCTATATCATTATAATGAAGTAAGTAGTTATTCGATATGTTATGTAGCACTACTTACGTGTATTCCATCAAATCATTTATTTAGTGTATTTTTAATTTAGTTTTTAAACTTGTAAACAAATTAACTCAATAGTGATGTGACACTACAGACACATCTCAGTCATCTCACCACTATTTTAGTAATACAATGCTATTCAAGTAATACTCATAGAAAATCACTATTATTACACTACTAGTTTAGCTATGTTACTCTGGTCTCTGATTCTACATTCACACATACAAAATTATGGACCACAAACTTTGCGCTTTTCACTGGAAAAAGGTAATATTAAACTAGCGATATATCGATAAACATCGATGCTAGGATCCGATGTTTTACATCGAATATAAATATCGATATATTTTTTAAGTCGACACCCCCAATAATATAATTTATTTACCGTTTGACCTTCCGGTAAGAATTTCGAGTACACAACACCGCGATTGTCAAAGAAAACAGTCAACATGACTTTGACTTTTGATCGACTTTGACGTGGTTTTTTCGGTTTCGGTTCAGTTGGAAGGCGCCACTCCGAAGCTTGTTGACTAGTTTGCATGTCAAACTTGTAAACCCACGTCTTGTCACCAGTAACAATGCGTTTCATGAATGTTGGCTCGGAATTGACTCGTTCTAGCATGTCCTCAGCGACTCTTATGCGATTGAGTTTTCAGGTCAGGTCAGGTCAGTCATTCAGGTCTTTTGGGACTAGCCGAGCGGCAACATGTTTCATACACAAGCGATTATTTAAAATGATACGGATCGACTAGTGAGACAGAAAGTTCAGCGGCTATCTCTCTCAAACTTGAATCAGGATTTTCAGTCACTATTTCCTTCACTTTTCCGATGTTAACTTCAATTAAAGACGTTGATGGCCTCCCAGGGGGAGGCAAATCTTCCAGCATATCTTGACCGCTTTTGAACTCTTTGTACCACTCGTAAGCACGTATTTTTGATAAAGTCGATTCACCGTAAGCCTTCTGTAACATTTTCAGTGTCTCCGAACACGAAATTCCATTGGCGATGCAAAATTTAACACAAACTCTTTGTTCGATGTTTTTGTCCATTATGGAATTCGCAATACACACTAGACGTGATCTAACTAAAAACAGCATTGTATTTAATCTAGATGACAGATGCAACTCAAACTCCACGCCCAAATGAAAAACAGTTGTGACAATCTAATAACAAAAAAAATTTGAACCATAAACAAATCATCCATTCCCGTTACTTTTTTTTACTGAATGTAGTCATTCCACATATGATGGTCTATATTAAATGTCCATAAAAAGAGTAAAAATACAAATAAGAGACGTTAAGAACTACTGCATAAACGCATGCGGAACCGCGGGGCAACGCTAGTTCTTAATAAAATAAATATAATTAAATTGAAGTTTATTCCAAGATTACTGTTATATTTACAATATTATGTATAAGAATGAACAAAAATATTTTCAAATCATTTGCTTCAACGCTTTCCTGTCGAGCTTGGCCCCGGCTCCTCGCGGCAGCTTATCCACGAACCGGACCCCTCCAGCCAACCGCATCCGGTATGTCACCTAAAATTATAATATACAAAACACTCTTTAGATCTACCTAATAAAAACAAATATAAATTATCAATTCGTTTGTTGATCTCTGTCGTTAAAAAATGTTCAAAGGATTTATTTTAAACAATTAAATGACCGTAACTTTTTTTTTATCGTAGCACGGCACATTGACGGAACTGCCAGTGGACGGAACTCAGTGGTAGCGTATACGACTTCGCGTCTATTGACGCGAGTTTGAATTCCTGCAAAGAGCCTGAGCTTTCGGGTAAGGATAACATCGTAAGGAAACCATAGCATGGTGGTAGAGCTATTTCTAATGCCCACCTGGCTAGCTACCACCCTCAAGTTGAAAATCTGTCGCTAAGCACCAATAGGTGTGTTCCGGCAGCTGCACTTGAGAGATATTCTTCCACTAGGTTTAGTTGGATCACACCGTCATTTAACACCAGGTGAGTTTTTGGCCACTACGCCAAAACCACAACAAAAAAAAACTCTAGTGCAATCCAATAACATCGGCGACCGTCATCGACAATCCATCGACAGTCGCCGCTGTCATGCCGGCATACTCAAATGTCTCTTCACGTTATGTTTGAAGGACTCGCATGTTATAGGAAGGGAACACACTGGTCGGGAGACAGTTCTACAGCAGTACGCCAAAGATATGACTATAATTCCCTGGATTGCATATACAGTATTCTAATTAGTAGTGACATTTAGGAAGTCGGTAGTACCTTGTAATTGAAGCTATATAGGCCTAGTGTGGTACTACAGTACATTTTTCAGTTAACTATATTAATAAATCTGTAGTCCTGTCTGTACATGTATTATTTTCCAAATTTCCCGATAGGCATCTTATATAAAAGAGCTCACGAATATGACCATGTTTTTTTGTTTGTATGTTAGGATTTATCTAAAAATGGCTTGACCAACTCTTATAGTAATATAATAAAGAGGAAGAGTTTGTTTGTTTGTTTAAATACGCTAATCTCTGGAACTACCAGTCGGATTCAAAAAACACTATTTTATATGATTGCCAGATTCACGTGAAATAGTATACGCTAAATGTATATAAAAGTATATACGGTACCAATAACAAAAAAAACAATTTTACTGTTTTTTGTCTGTCTTCCTATTTTTTCCGAGTAATCTCTTGACGGGACTTTCACTGGCATATAGCTGATGTTATAAAGAGTAACTTAGGCTACTTTAAGTTTCGAAAAATAATGAGGGTTCCGCGCAAATAAAATAATAAACCTTTTTAGTTGTACACGCGAGCGGAAGTTTAACCAAATCATCCCTGATCAAGTCACGATGTGTTCCAAGATACGAAAAAAACTCCAAAGTGAAAATCTTAGTCAAAGAATTGATTAGCTGTATTAAAAAAAGGAATGTATCATTTTACCCGATCATGAAGGAAGTTGATGAGTTCCTCCGCAGTGACGGTAACGTTCGGCTGCAGCACGACGAACGCAAGCGGCGCCTGTCCGTACTCCTCATGTGGAACACCCACCACTCCGACCTCTCGCACAGCCTCGTGCTGGAGTAAAATCACTTCCAACTCCTCCGGAGCTACCTGAAAACATTCAATTATATCTTTATACTAGCTGTGCCCGCGGCTCCGCTCGCGTGGATTACAGAATGCCGTTCCCCGAACGCACGCACAAATCGTGTTGCCCCGCTCAAAAGAATTGAAGCAATGACTCGACTCGCGTCCATTGACGTGAGTTCGAATCCCTGCAATGAGCCTGAGCTTTCGGTGAAGGAAAACATTGTGAGCAAACCATAGCATGGTGGTAGGGCTTTTTCTAATTTCCGCCTGGCTAGGTACCACCCTCAAGTTGAAAATCTGTCGCCAAGCACCAACTGGCAGCTGCACTTGAAAGCTAGTCTTCCACTAGGTTTAGCGTGTTATCATCTTGGACCACATCGTGACTTAATATCAGGTGAGATTGTGGCCACTTCGCCAGAACTTATGACGATAAAAAAAGGACTAAAGACAAATTACTTATTGGGAGTGATTCTTAAAAGATAGATATACGAGTATGTAACTGACTTCAAAAACAGGAAGTTATTGATTCGAGACGTATGTATTAGGTCCTTGCTTACGAAACTAAATCCGTGGACGTTCGGAGACCCTAGTTGATAATGAAGAATTAAAGATGATCGTGGATTCGGATCCATCGCAAACCACGTCAGAGTTAGCGGCAGACTAAGGTGTGAGTGATAAAACAATTTTAATTCCCTTGAAACTAATTGGAGTAGTAAAAATTCTCGAGATATGGGTACCGCAAACACGCATCGAGTGCTGCGTTACATAACTCAACCGTCACCATAATGAGGACATTTTGAATCGTTTTGTCACTTGTGGAAAAAAAATAGATCCTTTACGACAGTCGGAAATGCTCATCACATTAGTTGAATCCAGGAGAAGCGGCCAAATCCTGTCAGTCGCGAATACGCGTACTGCCTGCCTGGTGGTGCTTACCGTAGCCTATTGACGCTTGCAATATCAAAAGTACTTCAGTGCGTTGGGTAGACGTATTTCACCAGTTAGACTGCTCAAAATAGAGAGAAATCTCGAAAATTTGTCTGTGTCCTACCTCTCTTTTTGGTTACCCCTTCCCCAAAGAATTCTGGAAACCCTACTCAACACAAGAAAATGCATGGTTATTTGGCTCCGATATTCTATAGGGTGAAAATATTAGCCAGGGAGACCTTTAAATATGACTGTTCCGCTTGCCGTCCGCGCTGTAGTATAGGAGCCCAATCGTGGCTAACCACCATGAGAGGCTTCTCCACCATGCCGCGCATAAACTTGCGTAGGTTAGCGTACCCGTTTGTGACCAGAATTTGGGGTCACGGCGGCCTAGTTTAGTAGGATACGGAGACCCTTCCATCCTTTCCAAGTCAAGCTATCTAACATTTTGCAGTGACGAAAACTTCTCATACTTCTTCCTTTCAAAACGATTGTAGGTACGACAAGCGGTGCTACCGCCCAATAAGTTCTCGATGCCCTGGATAGGTTGTAGCAACGGTCTATCCGCAGTGTGAATAATACAGACGTCACTACCTAATTAAAACCGCTGCAGCTGCAAAGGACACTGCCTCGATGAGTGTGTTTTATCGTTTGTATCATGGTGACTGTTCTGAAGAATTCTTTGATCTTATCCCATTGCTTCTTTTCCACTACAGAACCATTGGATCTGGTCTAAGAAACCACAGCTACACGGTAACAAACAAAGAAGTTCGCTAATTACTTTTGCCCGTACCGAAGATGTGAAATAGTCTTCCAGCTAACGTGTTCTCCCCTTCCTGTGATATTGGGTCCTTTAAACGAGGCATTTCATCATGCCCGCGTGACATCAAGGATTGCTGATGATATATGTGTACAGTCATTTTATCGAGCTAGTATAAAAAGCCAAAAATAATAACTTACAGCTATATCCTTGAATTTCATGAGCTCCTTGATCCTGTCCACTATAAAGATGTGACGGTCCACGTCGTAATATCCTAGGTCACCGGACTTGAAGAAACCCTCCTCATCGAACAGGTCTGTCATATCACAACCAACATACCCTGTCACGTGAAAATTCAATGCTTTATACTTGGTCAATGCCAAATTTTCCTATATCGGTTGGTGAATAGATGGACTATTGCATAGGAGTTTAGAAAAGAAACAGCTCGTGAAAAAAGGAAAGATACTAAATACCCTATTATTACTAGCGAAAATGTTCACTTCCCTCTCTTCAAGACTGCTGAAAGCTGGATAATGTTCACAATTCACCAAACATACACAAATGAAAGTATTTTGGAATGGGGATAAGCTTTCGTACGACGGCGGAAGCGCGTGATATTGTTCTGCCACGAATCAATGTTAATTACGAGTAAGACATATTACACTGACGTTAAGATATGTCCGGTAGCGGGATGGGGTTAAGTAGTACACCAACCAATATATTAATAAACAGGTGTAACCAAATACTTAACGTTTTTTGTAACAACACGGTATCTCCCTTAATTCGTCAGCAAAACTAATAATTCAATATATGTGAATTCAATATTAAACTAATTATACAAATGAAGTAATAAAAAAATATCGAACAGTAACTTAGAGTCGATATTAACTTTAGAGAATTCATTCCACAAAATGTAGGATTAAAAAGTTACTTTTCTTCTTCTTCTTCTTAATTATGGCTCGGCACCATTCGTGCATTGGGCCAGTGTCAAGTATTTTACATTTTGTCAACAAAGCGAGGGAAACGTATAACGCGAATTAAAATAATTAAACCGTACCGGGAATTAAACAAAACCAAATCAGAATAATTTCATATCTCGTGAATATAGTTTCAAGTGTTATGAAGAATTCAGAATCCTAACAAGATGGTGGCTCCCTTGTTAGAACTTTCGAGGGAGTTTTTGTGGCATATTAGAATTCATTGTTATTATTTTCAATCCACTTCACTTGTATACAATAACCAAGCTTTATTATGCAAAATGCCACCTATTTTACACAATATAGGGTCCAACACAAATTTATGAATAAAAAACAAAAACGACTACATGACAGTTTGACATCCCGCCAAAAACTCCCAAAGTTTCTTTTAAAAACAAGCCTCAGTTAATAATTTAAATTTAGAATGTATTTTTTTTAATATCACGTCACTTTTATAACCAACCAGTAACGTGTTGAAATGATTAAAACCATTTTTCATAAAATTTAAAACCAATTTTCGTAAAATATTTTTTCAGGCAAGAAAAAACCGGCTGTTTTCGTTGCAAATGAGTGTATAATAAATTATAACAATGTTGCTCCTAGTGCTATATAATCTGAGATGTATAGATAAAACAGTCACCTTTAATTACAGCTGGAGATTTAAAACAAATCTCACCGCGCTGGTTCGGTCCTAGCGGCTCTCTCGTCTCGATATCGACCACCTATTAAAAAAATATGTTATGGTTTTACCAAAAGTCAATAGACAAAATTATTTAAATAAAAATTACTTATAATACCACGTTTTAAAAATACACTAAACAAATACCTTTGGAATAAATATAATATGGAGATGAAATAGTAATAAATCCAAGAAGGAACGAGATAAGCCTATGCAGAAAGACCTGGGGGTAAAAGATATAGAAATAGTTTTTTTTTAATTTGTTCACGTATATGGTTTTTGATGTTAGCCATAATCTGTTTAGTGGTCAAGTTACTTTGACGTGCACAATATAAATAAAAATATTTTAGTATTGTCGTAATAAAATCTGTTGTTTAGGATTCATATTTAATTTATTGTAAATGTGAAACATAACCTTTCATTTGTGAGTATGATACTTTTACCTTAATTTAAATTATTAGTCAAAAATATTTACAGCAGATTGATAAGGAGCAACAATTTTATTGGTAACTAGCTGTACCGTGCGGTTTCACCCGCGAATATTTTAAGAGAAATCGCTGATTAATGAGTTATAATACTTCAGTATAGACAATATTGTTATCGGGCGGCCAGGGTTATGCGTTTTTTTTTTCGAACTAACTGTACTGTTAGTCTTAGGGGCACTGAAGTCTTTACACTGAAAACTCACACGGTTCGTTCGCGTCACTGCTGCTATAGTCATAGACTCGAGCCGAGTGTTGAATTATTTTAATTTTACATTATCTCCCAAAGTATTCGTCCAAATAACATGCTATACAGCGCAAAGTTTATCTACATAAAATTGTCTTAATGATGAAGTAACTTTCGTTCGTAAGGATTAATATGTCATGCCTAATAATAATGCTCATAAATCACTTTTCATTTATCAATAAAACTATGTCACAAAATAACTTATTGTGGTTTATGTATAAGAGATAGGCATATGCGACTTTTTTACTAAGGACTTACTAAGGAGCAATATTTTTGTAGAACATTGTATTTACGTATCACTATCCATTACGCCAGCGCACGCGGATAAAGCAGTTCGGGTGCACTATGTCTTCCAACTTACTTGACAAAAATCAATATTTAAGACTAGCTGAGAGGTTTAGCCTAATGTTAGATAGCCTATAATAATATGGCTATCATATACAAAAATATTTTATTTAATCCGACTGGCTTAATACTTAATACTAATAGCTTAATACTTTCAGAGATTGGCATGTTTAAACAAACAAACAAATAAACTCTTTCGCTTTATTATAGTATACATAACGTCTAGCTCTGCAATCGCCAATCCACTTGCCCAGTGTGGCAACATTATCACCTTAAGGATAGGGAACATTATTTAGACTCCATCAGAACAGAGAAATTTATTTGGAGAGAGGTAGGGCACAGAGATATCTTTGGAGATTTCTCTTTACTTGGGGCAGCCCGTCTGGTGGAATACCTCCACTCTATAGAAGATCGCAGTCAAATAACCATGTGTTATGTTCCTGCGGTGATTGGGGTTTCCAGAGCTCCTTGGGGTAGGGGGTTCAAGGTCGGCAACGTGTTACTGATACCTATGGTATTACAAGCGTCCATAGGCTACGGTAGTCGCTTACCATCAGGCGGGTAGTATACTTGTTTGCCACATTTGTAGTATAAGCAAAAAGGGCCCGATTCCTGTTCATAAATTTATCGTGAGAACGTATAGACTTTCTAAACGATGGAATAACTAATATGAAATATAGTTGCCTTGCAAATGAATCCGGGGCCGAGTACTCCCGAGCTCCCGGGCCGAAGTTTATCAGTGGTTCCGAAATTCGAGCTCACACAGCCGGCCTCCGACATGCCATAATTCGAGATAACATTAATTACAGTTGGAATTCTAGGAAAGAAAATTCATATTATTTCCTTTTTACACTATAAAATAAGATGTATTGGGAGTGCATAGTTAAAATACTAAATTATTGAAACTTGTTCCTTAGTGATTCGTGAGGTCCCTTGTCATAAATTGCTCAAACTGCTCGTTTTTTGGTACGTATATGGTGTCTACCTTAGCTGCTGAAGCTCACAGTAAAATATCGTAGGACATTAAATTGTTGAAATAAGAGAAGTAGAGAACTTAGCAGTAACAATATCTATTAAATGGCGAATCTTACGCACTACGAATGCAGCACAGCTTAACATCCCCAATAGTTTCAATGTGAGGATGCCATTTCAATTTTGCATCAAGTGCGATGCCTATTGAATTCACTTCTATCTTGATATTACTGTCAATACTTTAGACATTCGGTAAGGCAAATCTGATACATTTTGGTTTATTTTGTTAGCATTTAACAATAAATTATTTAAAGCATTCAGATATTTTAACTAAATAATTATGTATTTGAATGCATAATTTCTGAATCTTGTCACATGAAATATAATTGAAGTATCGTCTGCAAAAAGAACAATGTAGCACAGTTCTTAACCAATAAGAGTAGATCATTTATATATACGAGAAACAAGAACGGTCCCAAAAATCGAACCCTGTGGGACGCCGATTCTATCCAATAATCCTGAAGAGGATGCCATATTTATATTTGCCCAGAATAGACAACATAGTTTTTCAACTCTTCCAAGACGAGCTTTTTGCTACATATAATGCATGTTCTTGGGCTAACTCTAATCACTCACATTTACACCTCTATGTATTCTCCAATTCCGAAAAAAAAAGAAATATTTGTTTTCTCATAAATTAAGCCCGTGTACTTTCGGATTTGACCATCACAAAATTTCATCTTGAATACCATTGGGACACCACAGTCATTTAGCGCGACAAACTGTTTAAAGGAAATCGATTCTACTTACTTCTCCATAATTAACTTAACCTGATCAGCCATCAACGACGTACTGGCACTCATGATAAACTTTACTGATGATAAATCATACTTTCCGAAGTCTTGACTTTTGACCATCTCCATTATAGTCGACGGGGTTAGCTGGAGTACTTCGATCTGAGGGGAAAGGGACATAGGTGTTTACGCCGTTTTTCATTTCATTTTTATTCGTTGACTGTAAATTCAACCACCTAAGGCCTGCCACTTAAGGAATTCGCATGAACCATTATGTCTCCTAATAATTCTCATAATTATGTCTCCTGAAATAGTCATATATCGACGACGCTAGTTCTAATTCTAAGTCTATATAAATAAATAAAATTGAAGTGTCTTTTTGTCAACATAATTGCGTTTTATTAAATGCATATGAAAGTATTTACAGTAAGAAAACCATTTTTAAATTTTTTGCCTTTTTGTTCCGTGTAATCTTCGAAACGATTGAACCGGTTTTGACGGCACTTTTACAGGCAAATTGCGGCTATTAAAAAGAGTAACTTAGGCTACTTTTATCTTAGGAAAAGAATTAGGGTTCCGCGCATATAAAAACCAATTCGGAAAAAATACAATTATGGAGCGCTTAAATGGCTTACGCTGAGTAAACCATAAAATATATATCAAATTAGTATACAACACAACCCTATATATAACCCATATATAAACGGTAGAACACGCTCAAGGAGGCAAGGTCTCTCCTCAAACTTAAGGGTTCGGTATTATTTGTGAGTATGGGATCGTCAACGATTCTCACAGCTCGTCTTTGCGCGGAGTCAAATGACTCGAGCTTGGTATCTACGTACTCCTGCTCAGAGGTGAAAGCAGTAAACTTGCGCTTTTAGCACTATGAGCTAAGTATCAGCATTTCGCAGTGGTTTCCTAATATCACCAACTCCGCAGAAGCTACTACTGCTTGAGAACTTTGTCAGACGTCAATTGGAAGTGCTCAAAGAGTTGTGTCGTGTCCATGTGACCGTTGTAAGACCTGTATAGGCACGCATAGATGCGAGTGTGACCACCGTAATCCTCGAGCACTCACAAAACTGACAGGACTTCCAGGCAGTGAAGACAGCGATAGCAGATATCCTCCTGAGCGTACAGTAGCGGGTAGAGTAGGTACGATATATCGGACGAGCAAGATATCTGCGTCTCCGTAAGAAATAGGATGGTCGGCTGCGCAGCATCTAAGTGTAAGTGGACTGTGTTTAGATTTCAGTGAAGTTTCCTGATGATGCAAAAGTCCACTGTTGTGGATGGGAATTCCACTGGAAAACATCTATTTCGTTTTTCTTTCTGGCCATTGTGTTTTGGAGAGTAAAAAGGTTAATAAGGATTCACTGCGCTAACAGCTAAGTGACAAACGCATGGTGCAAACCTGCCAAAGGGCGGTTTAGATAGCGCGGTTTGTCCCCCCTTGTAATAGCAGCCGGGTCCACTCCGGTCTCCTCCTTCGGCACGACTGCGACTCCAAGGATTATGCGCAAACTGGCGGTTCAGCCTACCAGGGCTGAGATTAAGTAATACCTAGGGAATCCTACTAACCTGCGGTCAACCGTTTTACCGGGTCTCCCTGATCGCCGCGCCCACACAGACCAATAGCAGTGTTACGATATCCGCAGGTCCCCCGCTGTCATCACAGAGCATCTTCAGAAGCTCGGGCGACCTTACTCACCGTAGGAACACAACACTACATAGAAGTAGTGTTATTTAACTGAGATTTTCTGTAAGATTGTGTTTCCCGGTCGGGCTGCTCCAGATTTTGAGCGAGATAAATCCCGCTTATTACCCGATATATAGCGGTTGTTCCCGGAAAGCAAAACGTCTATGCGTCCCACTATGGAGAGTGTAACACCTGATCACTCAAACTGGTCACAATCCAGTCGGACACATTGTCGTGGCCTATCACCCAACAAATTCAACGTTTAAACAATTATCTTACACTTGATTTGACACAATTACCTTAAAGTTTTGTATAGCTGAAAACCAATCCGTAATCTCGTTCCGCTGACTAAATATGATCGTAGCTCCAATACGCAAATACCACAGTGAGGTTAGCATCCCATAAGTGTAATACCATTCACGAGTGTTCAGAATTCTCTTACCAATGTGTCTGGAAGTAAATAATCTATATTAATAAAATGACTGAGGTATGCCGTTGTGCGCGCATGACGCAAAAACTACTTGATAGATTTTGATCAATTTATTTTTTACGTTGTACTGCTTAGATACTTGGTCCTTATAAAAAAGTTTAACACGATATCTTCATAAACAACAATTGTGTAGCCCACGCCTAATTCTGTAGTGATTTGTAATATGACAGCTTGTAATAGTAAAGGGATACCTGCATACCAATCTACAATAAAACCTATGGTTTTTTACAATTACTTGTATAAGGTAAATATCCTGTTGGATAGTAACCTATAGTAGGATTTTAGTATATATATATAGTATGTATAGTAGTCATATGGTAAGAAAAATAATTTATCATATGATATTGTGAATGAATTTGTATCACAAGTTTTTTTTTCATATAGGATTATAAAATAATTTATTTTGATAATTCGTGGATGAATTGTATCACAGCTATTGTTGGAATGATAAGAAAAATAACTTATAATAAGATAATTGTGAATGAATTTGAATGATAGCTAAAATAGCTAAAGAAAAATAATTTATCATATCATAATTGAAATGGTGACAAGTCTCGGGGGTCACATGTGATCCACGAATGTCCTTGAAACTTAAGGTAAAAGTGTATAAAACTATTATAAGACCTATCTTGATGCATGGATCTGAGTGCTGGGCAACGAAAGAGACGGATGAAAGAAGATTACATGTGGCAGAGATACGAATGCTAAGATGGATGTGTGGTGTAACTAGAATGGATAAAATCAAGAATGAGTATATTAGAGGAAGTTTGAAAATAGCTCCAGTGACAGAGAAGTTGAGGGGTTATAGATCAGCGTGGTATGGACATGTCATGAGCAAGGATGAATTTCATATAATTAGAAGAATGTTAGGTATGAAGGTGGATGGATATATGAGTAGAGGAAGACCGAAGAAGATATGGATGGACTGTGTGAGGAATGATATGCATATAAAATAGGTGAATACTGAGATGATAGTTAATAGAGTAGAGTGGAAGAGAAAAACCTGTTGTGCCGACCCCACTGAAGTGGGATAAGGGTAAGAAGAAGAAGAACAAATTGTTAATTTTCTTTCACAACTACTTTTTTGTACTGGAAGAAAGATAATATGTCATAATTGTTATGATAATTCGTGAATGAATTTTTGGCATTTATGTTTTGTTTTTGTATAAAAAAATTATAGCCACACGAAAATATGAATCGGTGTTGTTTTATGCCAGGTTGAGTAGCTAAAAAAAAGTACAGTGGATAAATCCATGCCATTCGTTAACGTGTTTTATAAAAAATATGAATTTAGTTGTAATCCTATGTTTCGTAATTTCAACTAATAAATAAATAGTATATATATAACGTTCAGAACTATTTTTTTAATTTACCGACAATCCAGAATCATAACATTTATTGTAAACTTGTTGCGCCCGCGGCTCCGCACACGTTCATCACGTAGTTACTTCTCCATCTCTTATTTTTATTACTACTCATATTTTATGATTTCTCAAGTATTAATGACTAATCTTTTAACCACCAATAATTGGCAAATGGCATATACTTCTCGTGTACAAAATTTCATGGAAATTGGTTGCCAGCATTTTTTTTTCGTTTTTAGGGTTCTGATGTAAAAAGGAACCCGTATAGTTTCGGTATGTCCGTCTGTCTGTCCGCAGCTTAGCTCAGAGATTCATGGTACTAGAAAGCTACAAATTGGTATAAACATTAATCACGCCGACAAAGTCATACGATAAAATCTTGAAAAAAAATAATTGTTTAGGGTACCCCACTAAAGTGAGAATGATTCTTTATTTTCTCGTCTATCCCATCATGTGGGATTTCAGTAGATAGGTTGTTTAAAGATATTGTGGGTGTGGGAAAACCATTTTTCGGTTTCAGGGATCCGTTTGCGAAATATTAAGCCTTAAAGTTCTAATTTTTGTTAGAGTCCAGTGTCCTCTTCCTCGCCAGCTAAATGGTTGTTTTTAGATATGTGACAAAAAATCATGGTACTAGTATATATAATGAAGTTAAAAGGAAAACTATCAGAGGTAAGTAGGTTTTACAAGTTAACAAGTAATTGTCAAATAACTTAGAAAATTAAGTTTATAAGTGCTATTGTTAGAGTCAAGTGTCCGCACCCACTGCCAGCTAAATGGTTATTTTTGATTTGTAAAAAAATCATGGTAGTAGTATATATAATTAAGTTATAAGGAAAATTATCAGAGGTAAGCAGGGCTTTACAAGTTAACAAGTAATAGTCAATCAGAGATGATGGCGCAGTGGTAGCGTGTACGACTTCGCGACGATTGACGTGAGTTCGAATCCCTACAATGAGCCTGAGCTTTCGGTGAAGGAAAACATCGTGAGGAAACCATAGCATGGTGGTTGGGCATTTTCTAATGCCCGCCTGGCTAGCTACCACCCTCAAGTTGAAAATCTGCCGCCAAGCACCAATAGGTGTGTTCCGGCAGCTGCACTTGAGAGCCAGTCTTCCACTAGGTTTAGCGTGTTACCATCTTGGGCCGCATCGTCACTTAACGTCAGGTGAGATTGTGGCCACTACGCCAAACCTACAACGATAAAAAAAAACAACTTAGAAAATATATTTGGAGAAATCATATCGTACAATTTCCATTGAAAATGACTTAAAGACCCCTTTCTAAAGGATGATTCATGTTACACCAGGTCGGCGCTGGCCGGGACACGGTCAAACATTGATTTGTATATTTTTGTATGAATTAATTCATGCTACACCGGTCTGACTCCGGCCCGGCGTAACATTAATGATCCTTAAGTCTGCATATTGTCACAGGCAACTACGGAACCCTCCAGTACGCGTAGACCGATACGCACTTGGTATTTTTTTATTTGTTTTTTATTTAGTTGGTTTTTCATTTTTTTAGTTTGATAGTTTCTTTAGCCTAGTAATAATTTTAATAGTAGATTGACTTGTAGGTACTTTCTTTTACAAAATTTTGTCAAAATCGGTTAAGAATAAATAAAAAGTTTACTTTATTTCTGAAGGGTAGGTATTATAGCATATTAATCAGTTAAAGAACGAAAAACTTCCAGTGTATAAAATTTCATTAAAAAGCCGTTTTTGAATTAAATCCATGTACAGACAAAAGTACAAATTTATTAATCTATACTTATATATATAATAAAGCGGAAGAGTCTTTTGTTTGTTTATTTAAACAGGTTAATCTCTGAAACTACCAGTTGGATTGGAAAAAATATTTTTGTGTGTGATAGCCAGACTCCCAAGGTATAGTATAGGCTATCTATCATTAAGCTACAGTTCTCAGCTAACCTTAGATATTGATTTTTGTTAAGAAATTTGGAAGAAATAGCGCACCCTAACTGCTTTATCCGCGTGCGCTGACGTAATGGTTAGTGATACGTAAATACAATGCTCTACGAAAATATCACTCTTTAGTACATCTAAAATACCGTATGCCATACCATATGCTTATCTCTTATACATAAGCCACAATAAGATATTTTGTGACAAAGTTTTAGAAAAAAAAGATAAGAGATTTATGAGCATTATTATTAGGCATGACTTATTAATCCTTACGAACGAAAGTTACTTCATCATTGAGACAATTTTATGTAGATAAGCTTTGCCCCATATAGCATGTTATTTGGACGAATAGATTGGGAGATAATGTAAAATTAAAATAATTCAACACTCGGCTCGGGTGTAATTGCGCGAACGAGCCGTGTGACGTATAACCCTGGCCGCCTGATCAAAATATTGTCTATACTGAAATATTATTAAAAATTAAGAAGTAATATTTAACATAATATTAAGAATACAATACAATGGCAACACGGAGGTTCTAATAAACCGCTCCAAATATTAAAAAATTCTGCCAACCTATATATATATAATATATCTGGTATATACATATAGTATATATATATACAGGTTAGATAGATGTGTTACTGTCCACTATCACATCGATAATTATCTTCAGACATGTACAAAATAGTTATACTTACGAGCCAACATTAAATTGTTTAGTGTTCGTCAAAAAATTCAGATGGGTCAACGGTATACCCTTGGGCAATCCTGTAGTCCCGGACGAGAACATAATAAACGCTCTATCCTCCCAACCGTTAACTGGTGTCGGCAGAAACTCCTCTACACTCGAGGACTCCGTTACAAAGTCTGAGAATAGTATCGCTCCTGCTTTTGCCTCTTCCCCATAGAGGATATAAGTGCTTATGGTATCAGCTGAATCTAATGTTCGTCTATGAGCTTCATATGCGTCTGGCGAAAAGAACACTATCTTTGGCTTAGATATGTTAACTCGGTGCAGGAGTTGAGCTGTAGAAATTTATAACTCTTTACATATTTGTCTTAAAACTGAATGATTCCTCGACATTAAACTAAGACTATTTTATAATTACTTATAGGTTTAATGTTTGGCCACAATTTGACCAGATGTTAAATGATAATGTTGACCAATACGGTAAGACGCTAAATCTAGATGGGCTGGCTCTCAGGTGTAGTTGCCAGATCACACTTATAGATGTTTAAAGGTTGTAGCTAGCCAGAAGGGCATTTGAAAATGTCCTACCACCATGCTATGGTTTCATCACGATGTTTTCCTTTACCGAAAACTTAGGCTTATTATAGGGCTTCTATTCTATGTTGATCGATGCGGTGTCCGTATTAGCTACCAATGAGCCAGGACAAAATACTGCTTCGTCGACATTTAGCAAGCAAAATAGCTATCTGGAAGTCGTGCTTTCTGCCGAGAGAAACCTCTGCCAGTTTTCCTAACAATCGCTGCGAAATGGGAGTGCATAACTTTGCTCGTAGAACCAAAGAGAAAGCCAATCTATTGAGTACTCTCTTTGCTTCAAACTCGACTATGAACGTTAATGGAGGCGCCGTACAGCCTTCACTCTCGTGGTGCGAATCCCACTATGACCCAGGTTTGAGCTTTCACCGCGAATAAAACCGCATTTCGTGTGGCCTACAATTCCAGGACAGACCCCTTACCATCTCGAAGAGTATTGAGATCCTCGATAACAACATCTCCAGTGACGTTAAATCCAAAATCACTTGGAAGTCAAGGTTATGCTGGCGTCCAATAAGCTCTGTGTACTAAATAGACCGAAGCGGTATTTCCTTCACCCCGAGACAAAGACTATAGTTATAATTCCACACACGTATACAAGTTTCACACGCACACACACTTTACTTTCACATGCATATGCTAGCTCTTAACAGGGAAGTAATTCATAATATTTTTGGCTAACCACATAAATTGAGACACAATCTTGTTCTTATAAAAATGAAATTAAGGGTGTTGGCATCTGCGATACAGTTTTAACTAGTACAGATACCAACGATACATTTGTTGTTTTCTTAGTATCTATCGTTTAATACTTAACAGTAATTTCATCAATAACATTTATTAGATTATATTTGAGTATTTAAAACAACTATGTACACATTGCAATTTTCAATTATATTTTATCAATAGATTTTTTACTTGATTATGAATGTGTTCCAATAAACATAAAATAAATAAGTCACGAGTCCAACCGAGTCTGTTGTCATATCTGGGTGGGAACACCGTATACTAGCTCGGTCCATTTGACTCGGCTCAAAGAAGAGCTGAGACTTGTGAGAATCATTGATGATCCCAAATTCACAAACGGTATGGATCCTTTGAGTCTAAGAAGGGACTTCTCCTTCTTGTCTGTGTTGTACTATTTGTTTAATGGGTTCTTTTCCGAGGAATTGTTTGGGATGATTCCTACGGCTACTTTTTATCATGACACCGCTCACCATCGGCAGAGATTTCATCCTCACACCTTAGACCCTAAAAGTTCGTGGACAGTGCGATTTTAAAGAAGCTTCTTCCCGAGATCACTCCTGTAGTGGACTAAGCTAGTAGATAATAAGGATTTCTTAAAAACGGAACTGAACAGGTTCTTAAAGGGCCAGCAACGAACAAGTTAAAACTGGTGTTGCAAATGTCTTTAGACGACTGTAATTACTTACTTATGGCCACCATCTTAGTTTAAAAAGTGTCTACAAATGTTTTTCTAAAAATTATTGCAATTGCCATAAAATAAAAATGAACTAAACGTTAAAATCTCCGTAGAGCAAACTATGTTTTTCCTCTTGTGGTATCTCTCTGGCTGGTGGAGGTTAATTAACTTGTACCTCAATGGTCATCATTGGTCTTGGACTGTACTATGAGACAAAGCGTAGTCATTCTTATAGATTCATAAATTCATATGGCAAAAATCACTGGACCCCCTAATCCGCAAGAATGAATTAACACAGGAACCCTCGTTAGGTAACACCATTCTTAAAAACTACAGTATATAAGTAACTTACCTTCTCCATAAGATAAGTCAAATGGAGAATAAGTGGCACCAGCGCACAAAATTCCAAGCAACGTTGCCATAACCTCAAATCTCTTCTCACTGCATATACTAATCACTTCGCCCTTTTTAATTCCCATGCGAGTGAGTGAGAGTGCTACATTAGTAATCTGCTGGGCCAACTCGATGTATGTGACTTTCTCGCACGTATCTGAATTAATCTACAGAATTCAAAGGCTTATTACTTATCTAATAATAGCTCTGATATAATGCGTACACATTTTTTAAAATAAATGCGATGGCTTTTCAATCCGAAATCTTAATAAATATAAATTATATTAGTAGTCAGACCAAAAACAAAATTAGGACAAGAAAAAAAAAAATAATATAAATGTTAATGAAACCATCTATACATATAATAATAAAATTAAAGTGCCTGTTCGTAATGTCAAAATAACAGGTTTTTAGTAAATGCATATGAAAGTATACACGATACATATAACAAAAAACCCATTTTTAAAATTTCTTTCTATCTGTCAGTCTGTTTGTTCCGGTTAATCTCTGAAACGGTAGGACCGATTTTGACGGGACTCTCACTGGCAGATAGCTGATGTAATAAGGCACAACTTAGGCTACTTTTATTTTAAAAAATAAACACACAAAAAATAAACCGCACAATAAAAAACATTGCATCGTTTTTAATGACATTGAACGGTGGTCAAGAGCGCTAAAAAAGGAAATAAGATGGACGCATGCTGTCTATAAAAGACAGAACAGTATTCGATCTAAAAAGTAAAGAAGATAGGAAAGAAAGATTAAAATGACAATTCCGTCGTATAATTCAGCACATTGCATCGCTTCTAATGATCCCAAAATTATACTCACCAGCGCTATAACATCTTTGTATTGAAGCATTAGATCAAATATTCCTTTCCCGACGTGCATATGCAGTGGAACCTCGACCGTCTCATCGCCGTAAATGTACAATTTATTTCGAAGCATTTTTCAATCGCTCAGTAATGGCACAGCTTTTCGCTTTTGCTGGCTGTGAATTTTGCTTTATGTCTGGTGAAAAATTATTCAATACCGTTGCCTGTAGCACACTAACCTTATTATATAAAACTACATTTCTAAAAACTCAATTTCGTTTGTTTATTTTATGCATAGATTTTAATATTATTTATTTATATTTTCATTATAGTTTCAGTTTCGATCATTATTTCACCTGATCTTAAATGATGATGTGGCCTAAGATGGTAACACGCTAAGCCCAATGGGGAACTGGCTCTCAAATGCAGCTGCCAGAACACACCTATAGGTGCTTGGCGACAGATTTACAACTTGAGGGTGGTAGCTTACAAGGCGTATATTAGCTAATACTTTTCCATCATGCTATGATTTCATCACGATGTTTTCCTTCATCGAAAGCTCAGAGTTATTGTAGGAATTCGAACTCACGTCGATCGACGCCATATCCGTATACACTACCAATGAACCGTCATTGTTTTAAACATTAATAATATTTATAAAAACCTAACCTTTCTTGACACAAAATGGCAGTTCTACACGTCAAGTCAACCAGTATCTACAATAAAATATAGACTATGGAATACAAATAGTATCCAATTTTTGAAAGAGAATAAATTGTTCAATGTTTAAACATATATTACCATATTTAAGATAATAAACATGAACTACAAAGGTGGTTATGGTAATTAGTGTACTTTCTAATTGAATAAATAAACTTGTTTGAATATATAAGAACAAGTTTAAAAACTAAAACCCGACTACGTACAAAAACCGTCCTCAGAAAAGTACGAAACAAGAAACTACTCTTGTACGTAATTCTTATCTAACGACTATTCAATTATTTATCACCTAATAAGTAGACAAATTATATATTTAAACTTAACAATACATATGTTGGTGTACAGAAGATAGCCGTGGTCACATGCCGCGTTACCTTAAAGGTTGCTTACTTAATTATACATTTTAAGGTATTATTTAAGTAAATGCAATAATTTGGTTTTTCCTTTTTAGAACTCCTTTTATTTCTTAAGATAGAAGCTATTTACAATTTATTTTACCGCACTTAGTGTACTCGTGTCTTTACGTCCTGTCGAATACTCTCCTTCCTTTATTTGTCTTTTACTTGTTCCTTCATCAGTCATTCGTTCAATCTAGAGTCGTCCATACTTTTCATTCCTACATACGAGGGGAGGTCCAAAAGTTCGTGGTATGGTTGGGCTTTAAATAAAATGAAACAATAAATCTATTTTTCCTTTTCAATATAATCACCCTTAAGCTGAATACATTTATTACATCTATGAATTATTTTTTACTAAACCATCGTTAAAATATTTATTATTTTTTGCCTCAATATGAGCCAAAATTGCCTTCTTTTACCTCATTGTCGTCGGAAATTTTCCTTCCCCTTAATTTTTTTTTAAATTGAGAAACAAATAAAAATCACTTGGGGCCAGATCTGGACTGTAGCGTGGGTGGACTAGTGATTCGAAGCCTTGCGTGTGCAGAGCAGCCATTGTAACTCTACTCTTGTGAACCGGCGCGTTGTGTTGCAAGGATGTGGTATCCTTGGTCAATTTTCCACGACGTTTTTCCTTGATTGCATCCTTTATTTTTTCTAGTATCGTTGCGTAGTATTCTCTGGTTATGGACCTCCCTTTTCTTTGTAATCAAACGGTATTATCCCCTCATAATCCCAAAATACAATAGCCATCAACTTTTCTTGCTTGGTAAGGAATTTTATCACAGCACGGTGTTAAATTTTCTCCATAGTTTCAGTTTTCTTCCGGATTGACCTGTTTAGCAGGCGAGTGTTCGTAAATGAATGACGCAATAGGGCTGAAACTCAATTTGTATGCTCATGATCAGTCCCCAATTAATATGACACTAAGCGATCCTCTATCCCACTCCGTCCCCACACCATCCCCTCCATTCCACGAACTTTTGGACTTCCCCTTGTACATATATGTCAGAAAATCGTGTCTTACTACTAAGTACGATTTTAAGCGCGATAGCAACAGGTGTACGACAGACGGAAGTCGCGTGTTTGCAACGCTCTGTGATCGCACATACACATATAAATGTTGATCTATCAGTGATTGTCACTGCTTTTGAATTTTACTGTAAGACTGGTAGATAGATTCTAGGGTCGGAACGATCTTTTTTTGTTTCAAACCAATTGCTCATAATCCTTTCTCCAAATTTGAGACACATCAACTTGAATTTAGATTAAAGGTTTATAGCTTGCAAGGGCCAAGGTGGGATGCGAATGTAAAAATAAAATACAAATAAAATTAATTACTGTTTTTATATTTGGAATATGTTTACAAATTATTCTAATTTTGAATCATTTGCTTCAATGCTCTCCTGTCGAGCTTGTCCCCGGCTCCTCGTGGCAGCTTATCCACAAACCTGACGCCTCCAGCTAATCGCATTCTATATGTTACCTACAGTACACAACAATTTTTCAATAAATGAATACAATAACTTGACAATTAATCTATGCTCGCAAATTTAGACAAGCTAGATTTTGTAAATATCCTGCATAGTTTTAATACTAGAATTAAAAACAAATTATTGATACCATATTTATGATTAAGTAAGACCAATAATTAAAATATTATCAAGCAAATTACAGATTTTCCGAAAAATAAGTTCAAGGACCTTGTCGAGCAGAATTTACTGTCAAAATTTTATTATAGGATGGATTATTACGTAAATGATAGTTTCGTCATGGTCATTGTCAGTCGTCTGATGCCGGCCTGCTTAAATGGTCACGTTATGATCGAAGGACTCCATTCTGTGGGAAGGAGCTTCACAGTACGGCAAAGATATGTAGATTTTTATTTACACAGTTAAACAAAACATTGATGAACCCGATCTAGTTTAATGACCGAGATATTTGTACGAAACGGTGGTCGTGTTTGGTTTTCATGAGTGCCTTCTTAGGACATAAAGTAAATAAAGTATTATTATTTTATTTCATTTGATTAATTTAGTCAGAGTTTAAGCTTCTTAATTTTCTACTATTTCAGACTTAATATTCTGTTTAATCTCTCTCTCTCTCTCTCTCTCTCTCTCTCTCTCTCTCCTGTGTAATTATTAATCCCATCTGATAGTGGGGTCTGCTTTCCTCGTGCTTCCCTTCCACTTCGCTTTTGATCCTTTTTTATATTCCGATCACAATGATACCTAGTTTTGTCTCGATGTGCTTTAATTCAGAAGTGGGACTCTATTGAAAGAATTATACAACAAAATCAAGAGGAAGGAATGTATTGATTTACCCGATCATGAAGGAAGTTGATGAGTTCCTCCACGGTGGCGGTAATGTTCGGCTGCAGAACGACGAACGCAAGCGGCGCCTGTCCGTACTCCTCATGTGGAACACCCACCACTCCGACCTCTCGCACAGACTCGTGCTGGAGTAAAATAACTTCCAACTCCTCCGGAGCTACCTGACAATAATAAATTATACGTTTAGTAATAATAAAACCGTCGCGACCTACAGGTAAAGACCGTGCAGAGGCTTTTCCGTAATTAGATATAAAAAATGAAAATCTTTGCTTGAAGTTATTCTTCATTTGTCACGTTTAGTAGAGGACTTATCATTGCATAAAAGTTAGTCCGGGAGACATAAGGGAAGGGTGTTCAAAGAGAGTTAGAGCACAGAGAAATTTCTTTGGAAATTTCACTCTACTTGTGGCGGCCCGATTGGTGGAATACCTACAGAAGATCACAATCAAATAACCTTGTGTTGTAATCTTTTGGTGAGTAGGGTTTCCAGAGCTCCTTGGGGTAGCGAACGACTGTCGGTCGCTTTTTTCTTCAAAGTGACTGAGAATGCTTTTACAGTTTTACCGGGCCGCTTTCGCAGCAAACGAAAATGAGTTGAATAACTCTTAACCTTATTTGAATACGACTAAGGTTAAAAATAGTTTGCGTGATGTTACGTTATGTTGCAATTTCAATTTCACTCCTCATACTTTTTCATACCGTGCGTCTTATAATGGTTTCTTGAGGAGTAGACTTCAAAAAAAATATATAAATTCAAAATTTTACTAATTTAATTTATCAACTTAACTGCACAAGCTCGCTGTATAAAATAAATAGGGATGTCGACAAAGCAAATTATCAATTTGAATAAAAGTAAAATGTAATTATATCGAATTGAATACTTGGAGTTGTTATTGTGTTCTTGTTCTGTTGGAAAATTAATTAATTAAGTTTCTTTGTTTTTGCGCAGGAAGTAGATAAGAATTCGTGTACTTTACATATTTTTCCATTATAGTTTGTGTCTTTTATTATTATATATTATTCAAATATATTTTTTAAAACAGTTGTATAATATGAAAGAAATTCACCTTGTAATTTTCAGTTACATTCAAATAATGTTTACTTATACAACGTTAAATTATTTTTCAACACTTTTGCACAAAAAATGATTTTACGAAGCCTGTATACATTGTTTGAAAGTTAAAAAGTACGCACCATACAACGGAGCGTGCGGTAAAATTTTTAAAAAGTCAAGTAGCAGCAAAAAAAAAAAATCTATCTGCCAAAGTCGTGTTCCCCGTAATAAATGAGTTCTTTAACAAAGTGACTGCAGAGCTTTAGCGAAAAGCATGTGATCTTCTGTTTTTTTTTTCGATATGACCATACTGTTAGCCTTAGGGGCCCTGGAGCCTTTACGGCTTTTACAGCTTCACCGGGCTTGGAATTCATGTGATACACTTAGACCATAACTACCGGGAACAAGATCACATAATTGATAATGTACAAAATGTTATAATAAATGTGACAGGTTCTCATTCATCAAGTTCAGACAAAGATTCAGATACGGAAGCAGATGAAAATTCAAATCTCTCGAGAATCGGATATTTGGAACCAGTTTTGATTAAGATACTAATGAATAAATATCATACTTAAAAATAGTGACCTTTTTTTAATAATTTAATTAACACATTGAAATGACATATCTTATATATTTTCACACACACATAAACGCACATTCACAAAATCTAAATTACTTATGTAATTATATTTTTCTCTATCCCGTATTTTTTATATTTATTTCTTTTTCTCTAGCCTAAAATACATTAGTGATACCATTAATTATAAAAACAGTTGACTACTGTGGTACAGTTAATACCGTAACTGTCGTCAATACCATAACAAAAAACGAATATATTATAATAAGCAATTAAAGAAATTTTGAAAACATTTAATTTTACCAGATTTACGTTTGAAATATTTTGTATTGAAACTTATTATTTTCAAGTTTAAATCTATCATGACACAACAAAGGAGCTATTATTACTAAAACTGTATATAAGTTTTACAAATACTACTAAAATAAACGGTTAAAAGGATCAAAATTAAACAGACGCGCTATTGTGTTGCCCGCTAAAAAAAATTTAATTCTTAAGTACCTACAGCTGCGCCCCCAAGTTCCACGACAGTTGTCTTTCCGAACATACTCTGTAACTCAAAAAAAAAACTCCCTTCCTAGACGCCATTTACGAGGACAACTTCACTTTTTCATAAAAATTATAACTTACAGCTATATCTTTGAATTTAATGAGCTCCTTGATCCTGTCCACTATGTAGATGTAACGGTCCTCGTCGTAGTACCCTAGGTCACCGGTCTTGAAGAAACCCTCCTCATCTAAGTCCTTTTTCATGTCACAGCCAACATATCCTGTCATAAGAAAATCAAACGTATTTTAGTAGTGTTGAACGTCACAACTATTATTTTTTTAAATCGTAGCATGGCAAAGTGACTGCACTATGCCTGAAGGTAAGCACAGTGCTATCCAAAAAATAACGGCGACCATCGAGAGGTTAGTAATCCAACATTGGCCACTGCTGTCACGCCGGCCTGCTCAAATGTCTTCACGTTATGTTTGAAGGACTCCATTTGTAATAAGGAGGGAACACACTGGCCGGAAGACAGTTCCACAGCTTCACAGTACGGCAAAGGTAAGACGTAACTAATTTCTTGCCATAAAGCTGTGGATCCAGAGCCCAGAATCTGTTTGCGTTTCCTTGTTCTTCTACGCTTTATTTTTATTTAAACGGAGTTTTCCTTGTTAAAACTATCTAGGGAGTTTTTTGAAAACTTAAAACATATGTTTCTATACCTTAATCACCATACGAAGACTTGCATGACACATCCATAGAACGTAAATTGTTACGTCGTGCAAATTATGACATAACCTAAAAACATTCATTTCGACTATCAATTATCATTTAAAAAAAAACTCATAAACGTATTAAAAACGTTTTGCACGAAAGCATCTTAAATAACTTTCTCTATATAATGACTTGTGAATTTTCGTTTTTTTTTTTGTTACTACGTGTATTGTTATTTTTTATGTTACTGAAAACTGGAGTGGACCAAAATAAAAAAAAGGTGTGTGTGCGATTCACAAACGGTAGAAGTGAAACTTCATTTTCAAAGATATTTTATTTAAACAGTGTGCAATATACATACACACCGACATTTGCTCTCTCGCTCTTGCTCACACATAGAGGACAGACCGATAATGTGCGTTAAACGTTTAACGCGTTGGAAGTCGCATAAGAAGTTTAACTTCAATAAAACCAAGGAGTCGAAAATTAATCGGTATGAATTGAAAATTAATGGAATTGATCAAACGAATTTATTAGATTCTTTTTTAATTTCGATTAAAAATATATATATTTACGTAATTCCTACATTTTTACTGCAACAACACGCAACGAAGAACATTGACTGGAAGAATTAATCTTGTTATTTGGAGTCAACCATTCAATAATTCAAATGTTGCCATTTCAATTGTTGTTATACTTTATTTATGTCATTTCATTTACACAGCTTACACACCCTTAATTGATTTAAAGGATACTCGTATTATCGATTATATTTAGAATCGATAATCGTTAAATCAGCTTAAAATTTAAATTACATATATAAATAAACATTTGACATGTGTCGTGCAAGTCTTCTTACGATGAATCAATAACAGTTGTTATTTATAATCCACTTCACTTGCGCACAATAAACAAACTACGATACATAATATTCCACCAAAATTACATAATATAGGGCCAAATAAGATAAGTTTAGGTATTTTGATAGTTTGGTATCTTACCAAAAACTTCCTGAATGATAATTATATGGTCCTAATATCATCTTGGTGCTACAACCTGCAACTTAACTAGATAAAACAGTCACTAGGAAGTTTGAAAATTACACAGAAGTTGAGGAGTATGTTGAAGTAAAAAAATTTAGTAATAGAAATAAAATTAAAAAATTACCTGTATTATACACAGTTAGAATACATAAATAAAATGTATGTATTTATTTATTGCCCAGATTTTATTTCACAATAAAGTCAAAAACTTCGTGTCTGTATAATTCACTGTAGAGAACTATCAAAAAGATAGCAAATAGCTTAATTTAACGCTGAATCAAGCGCTTTTTTGACATGTGCATTTCATACAACTTTGCACTTTTTGCACCATTGTTAGCGCCCAGTACGTTTTTTCATCTGGCAGCACTGTTACTTACGCGTAATAGAAGAAGAAGAAGAAGTCACCTTTTACTAAAGATGAAGATTTGAGGCAAATCTCGCCACGCTGGTTCGGTCCAAGCGGCTCTCTCGTCTGGAGATCGACCACCTGTTTAAAATTTATTTTAATAAGTATCAACACTGAAGCGAATAGCAAAAAGACTTCTAAATTCGTAGAAAAGACATACGAATTCATCTAATATTACGTTGACGTTGCAGCACATACCTACTTTTAATCAACTTGATTAATACCGACGAACAAGTATCAAGAATTTATTATCTTCCAATACATCCTTGAAAATTTTAGAAACGTTTGAAAATCTTAGACAATTTTGAACTTGTAAATAACAGGCACAATAGACTAGTTGACTCTTTTTTAAAGTAGGCCTGTCCAATCAGAGGAAAAAAAATTCCCATATTAAGACCTAGAAAACAGCAAATCTTTATTTTAAAAGTATACTTTTCGTAAACAGGCGAAAACGCTCTCAGCCAGCTGTGACGTCATGCGACTCGAAAACAAATATTCGTTATTTTAAACGTTCATCATTGTGTAAATAAAGCTCGATACTATTTATTAAAAAGCAAACATGTTGAACGTGGTGCAATCTGTTAGTCTTGTTCCGAAACTTTTTTAATGCATAGATACGTATCTAGCTATTTACCTATCAACATAAAATTAGGAAAATAAGTGTAAAGAATATTATAAAATATACAAAATTATTAATTGTTTATGTTTAATGTTATTATTTTATAACGTGAAATAATTGTTAAGTACCTATTGTTTGCGTAAAGGATTCGGATTTGCGCCACCAGGTGGCAGAGCTTTCGTCGTGCACGTTACTTATAAGAACCGATATGAAATTTGCTTAGAGTCCTATGACGTCACAACATGGCTGACAGCGTTTTCAGAGTTTAAATTTAAAAAATGAGAGAAAAAACAATGTTTGAATTGAATATACGTAGCCATCTTAAACTTGTAATATCTAAAATCGATAAATATTGATTTCTTAAGTCAAATACTACAGAAAATATTTATTTATTGCGCCAAATTTGATATGAGTCAAGTGGTCAATTTCAATACTACAAATAAGTTTCAGATATTTATTCCATCTTTTAGGCTTAGTAACATAAACATGGTAAATTTAAAATTAAAAAAACCCCGACACAAGTAATTTATTAATTGAATATGTACTCAATCAATGCTCATTGGGATGTTCCAATGAACCCAAACACGAAATATCTGCTGTAACTTGATGAAGACTTAGGTATCTTTCAGATTCCATATGCTCCTGCAACATCAGGTCAAGGTTGCCAAGTTCTAATTCACTTAAGTCTAGCTATTCTTAGTGCGTAATAATCTTAGATACAATTTGTGATATTACTTTTGTGTATAAATATTATCAATAATATGTTTGGGACAGCAAAATGTAGGTAAAATAGTTGACTGAACCAACTAACAAACTGTGATTTTCAAAAAACGCTGATTTAGTGATTTTTTTTTAATGTTATACAGTGATAGAATTTTTATCTATTACTATGTTACTGAGACCTCGGCTCTTTTAATTTATATGAAAGTGTATCCGTTTCTGGCCTTTTGAAATATAGGTGCATTAACATGGATTTTTTTTTCGAGATTAACTAACACAGCGTGGGTACGACCAAAAAACGCATCATTTTGTAGACTTGATAACAAAGACTTAAAGTCAATTTCGATAAAAATGTTGCAGAATTATCTAATTCTGCCTCTACGGAAGCAATATTTCGCCGAGTGATAAATGCTTTAGTAAATAGTGGAAAGGATTTACAAAAACCTTTACAATAAATCCCCAAACCACAAACCAGAAAGTCTATTGTGTATTCGTAGATCTAAAAAAGGCCTATGACAAAATGGTGAGGTATGAGTTATGGTCAGCATTACCTTTGCATGGGGTGAACAGTAATCTGATACAAGCGTTGAAATCCTTTTATGAGGATTCCAGTGCTTTTGTCAGAATAAACGGAGCGTACACTAAATGATTTAATACTCAAAAGGGTGTTAGACAGGGATATGTAGCGTTTCCATGGCTGTTCAACCTATTCATGGATAATTGTCTGACAGATTTGAAAGAGAGTGATTGTGGACTGAGTGAATGAGTTACTCGTCAAAGGTCTTCTTTATGCCGATGATCAAGTGTTACTTGCGTCGTCGGTTAAAGATTTACAAGCGATGGTGACTATTATGAATGAAGGTTTGGAAAGAAAGAGAATGAAAGTGGACGTAAAGAAGACTAAAGTTATGGTGCTTGAAAAGGAAGAGAGAAAAGAGAGAGGATGGCATAAGTATGTATCCGGATTGGTGGCGACAAACTGGAGCAAGTGAGTGAATTTGTATATTTAGGATTGATTTTTACTAGTGATGGAAAGTGTGAAAGTGATATTGAAAAGGGAGTTAATGCTGGTAACTCGGTAAATGGGGCCTTACACATCTTTATGAATGAACAGAAAATATCTAGGAAAGCTTGTATGGCTGTGCATAGAGCAGTGTCAGTTCCAATACTCATGTACGGAAGTGAAAGCTGAGTGTAGCAGAAAAAACGTGAAAGTAGAATAAATGCAGTAGAAATGAGAGCGCTAAGAAGTATATTAGGAGGAAATTGAGTGACAGGATAAGAAATAGTGTGCTAAGAGAACGTTGTGGTGTGAAAGAAGGTATAGTGACACGGACTGAGAAAGGGATGCTTAGATGGTTTGGACATGTAGAGAGGAATGTAAAAATAATGACTAGACAGATTTATAAGATGAGTGTGAATGGGAACGTTGGAAGAGGAAAGCCTAGACGAATGTTTCACAATCAAATCGGGGAAGTTCTGAAGAAAGGTCAGGTCAAGAGTACTCTAAACTGACGAGCAAACATGAAAATGTTGAAGAAGCGAAAGATGTATGTCAGGATCGTAGCAAGTGGCCTCTGCCTACCCCTTTGGGAAAGAGGCGTGATTTATGTATGTATGTGTACGTCCACAATAAATATTAAAATTTTGAATCAAAATAATTACGTTCTTCTAAGGGGCATAAATAGGTCAGAGGAAAAAATTTATTATGAAATACCTTGCAAATGAATCCAGGACTGAGTACTCCAGAGCTTCCAGGTCGAAATTTTGCTGTAGTTCCTAAATTTGAGCTCACGCAGCCGGCCTCCGACATGCCATATACCGAAATGATATCGATAATATTTGGAATTCTTTGGACAAAATTCATGTTATATATACATTTTGCATTATTTAAAAAACCATATCGAACAAGCAGGAAGGAATCAGTTCTATTATTCAAAGCTGACACTATCTTCATTAAAAGTCATATTATATTTTCTTGTTCAAATTAAATATATGAAATTGCCGTTTTAAATACAACGAACGGACTTAACGACCCAATATTAAACAATACGTGAATTCATTAAAAAAAATTAATTAAAACTTAGTACGGCAATGACCGACTATTCAACAATATGCGATTAAAAAAAAATATTTCATTAACATATAGTACGGCAACGAAAAAATATTTAACAATACATGATTTCTAAAAAATATTGAATTTACTTTTAGTACGGCAATGACCCAATATTTGATTGTGATCACTCGGTATTCCCTGTTGTTTTTGGGTTTTAATATGCTGACTATCAGGTACAGTACTGTGATACTTAAAAAAAAGTGTCTGTCAGTTCCGACGCGCGAATGGAGTTTGCTCCTCATGAACTGTCTTGGAATTTAGAATATACACAATTAGCAAGAAGGGTAAATAAGGACATCTCTTAGGATATAGAATGAATGAAAAAATTTAATTGGCCTCCGCGCGGCGTACCCGCTTTTTTCAACGGATTTGTTGCAAACAAATCAAAAATAGTTGAATAAATCTCAACCTTATTTGAATGCTACTAAGGTTATAAATTGCTTGCGTAATGTTGTGCACTTCCAATTTCACTCCTCATATTTTTTCATACCATGAGCCTTATATCGTTTCTTAAGAAGTAAACTCCAATAAGCCGCCCCTAGAAGCCCGATTTACGACTCCTAGTACCACCTATGGTAGAGGTACGGCACTGAGTAAATATCAAATTGCATAAGCTTCACCATGTTATGACATCGTAGCATTTTGTCATATGCGACATTCAACATTAGGTAGCACAATACAGTAATAACCGAGGTAGGAATGAAACAATTATGGATAATTTTAATTTTACGTACTTCTCTCTAATTAGATTAATCTGTTTTGCCATCATTGAGGTACTGGAACTCATGATGAATTCAACTGACGATAAATCATACTTCTCAAATTCTTGACTTTTGATCATGTCCATTATTGTCGACGGTGTCAGCTGGAGCAGTTGAATCTGATGGAAACATCATTCATATTTAATGAAAAGAAAAAAGGCAGGAGAATATTTATTTAGTGTCACAGAAAGTCTATATATAAAACTACAACTATATTATAAAACTCAACGTCTCTCTGTCTGTCTGTCCTTTTATGTTCGTTACGCGAAAACCACTCATCCGATTTTCGGTTTAAAGAAATTTATTTCTCAAAAGAACATTGTTCCCTTAATGAGAATTACATAGATTTTTTGTTAGTTTAAAAAATCTCAAGACAGTTAGTGAGTTAAAAAGAAGAATATAACTACAGACAAATTAATTGCAAAATAATACCATTAATAACTCAACATGTAAGAGAAAAAAGAGCATACGTTAATAAAGAAAAAAAGAGAAAAATAAATCTGTATAACTTAAAATAAATATTTATCCTTTAAGTATTCTTATAATTTTGCTTTAAATATATTCAATGATTCAATTTCTCTCATACCATACTTAGCATTTCTCTCATACTATACATTACCTTACATAAATACATATTACCATACTATTAATTTATTTATGCTTATATGTGAATGTAGATTTAGAATAGTACGGCTATCAATACGACGATCAATGATCTTACGGAGGAATACAAGACCTTGACCTGTCAAGTAGTATGCGTCTATCCTTAAGCGTTCATTTTAAAATACGAGAGCACAACATAGATAATTTTTTTTCTTATCATGTATGCTGTCCAATCTATCTCTTTGAAAAATTATCTCTACTAGGGGCATCCTACAGTAGATAGCAGCCAAATAGCCTTGTGTTGTGTTCTTGCAGTGATTAAGGTTTGCAGGGCTCCCTCTGGTGTTACCAGCATCTTCAGGCTACGGTAACCGCTTGCATTAGTATGTTGACCACCTTAGTTGTATAAAAAAAACTTGGTTTTTTTACCAATTATACCTTATAGTTTTGTATAGCAGAAAGCCAATCGACGAGCTGGTTTCGCTGACTAAATATAATCGTGAATCCTCCTCTCAGGCACATCAGTGAGATCTGCATTCCATAATTGTAATACCATTCGCGAGTGTTCAGAAATGTCTTGCCAATGTATCTGGAAAGGAATATATGGCATATATACAACTATTTGTGCACCGCGGTTTCGCGAAAATCGCGGATTGATGATTTATAATACTTCAGCTTCAAACAATATTTTTATCGGGCGGCCAGGGTTATGCGTCATAACTCACACGGTTCGTTCGCACCACTACACCTATAGCCATAGACCGGAGCCGAATATTGAATTATTTTAATTTTACATTATCTCCCAAACTATTCGTTCAAATAACATGCTATAAAGGGCAAAGTTTATCTACATAGAATTGGCTTGATGATGAAGTAAATTAATTTCGTAAGGATTAATAGGCCATGCCTAATAATAATGCTCATAAATCACTTTTCAATTTCCAATAAACATTCAAAAATACCTTATTGTGGCTTATTTATATGAGAAAGGCATATACTATCGCGGAATTTTTTTAGATGTACTAAGGAGCAATATGTTTGTAGAACATTGTATTTACGTATCACTAACCATTACGCCAGCGCACGCGGATGAAGCAGTTCGGGAGTGCGGTTTGTTCACTTTCTTCACAAAAAAATAATATTTAAGGCTAGCTGAGAGATGTAGCCCAATTATAGATAACCTATACTAATTCAAGTGAATCTGGCAATCATATACAAAAAGAATTTTTCAAATCCGACAGGTCGTTTCAGAGATTAGCGTGTTTAAACAAACAAACAAAACTCTTCCGCTTTATTATATTACTATAGATAGCTAAATGATACACACGTTTTGGTTAAGCAAAACATGACGAAACAAGGGCAGCGTGAAGGTAGGGTATTTTTTAATTATTAACTGATTTTGAGGCTTAAATTATAATGAATTCGAGATAATAATAATACCAGCCAGAAAGTGTCCCACTGGTGGTCAATAAGGCCTCTTCCCAAGTGAACGTAAGGGCTTTATCAACACGCCAATCCACGACGTATAGGAGATTTCAAACTTAAAAAAAACAACAATTCTATATTTCTCCCATATACAGTGGTCCTACAAGAATATTTCTCAAGCATTCAGCTTTCCTCATGATGTTTTTCTTCACAGTCAGCCGATTGTTTTACCAATTTAAATGTGTAAATGTATGTGAACACCGATTTTTTTTTAGTATATGCCGGACATCCATGTTTTATCGATATAGGTACCACAGGCCTCAACCACTAGAACTAGGACATCACGCAACTCCCATTTTTGTATTTAGAATGTAACCGTTTACAATCACATAAACAAATAACCTAAGGCGTGAAGTAATTAATTATACTTACTGTCCTCCAACACACATTCTCGAGTTCGACAAATAATTGAGATGCGTCAACGGTACACCTTTAGGCAATCCTGTTGTCCCGGACGAGAACATAATAAACGCTCTATCCTCCCAACCGTTAACCGGTGTCGGCAGAAATTCCTCCACACTCGAGGACTCCGTTACAAAGTCTGAGAACAATATAGCTCCTGCCCTTGCCTCTTCCCCGTAGAGGATGCTTATGATACCAGCCGATTCTAACGTTCGTTTATGTGCTTCATACGCATTAAGGGAACAGAACACTATTTTTGGCTTGACTATATTAATTCGGTGCAGGAGTTGACCTGTGAAAAATGATAAAATATTTTAGTTTCACACTGAGTTTTTGAATACCTGTCTAATTATTTATGTTATCTCATAATCCAAACATAACTCTAACCAAATAGCGGTTCCCTTGTTAAAACTGTCCAGGGAGTTTTCCTTGCAAAGAAAAATGGACGTTCCTAGTTATTATTTATAATCCACTTTGCTTTCGCAATGTTTCGGCCAAAATGTACGTAGTTCTAAGGGTTTCTTATCATAGTAAAAGTTGGCTATGAGCTCGCTCAAAATACGTGAACGATTGCGGTGTCGAGCAAAAACCTGTTTGAGAACTCCGGCCGCTCGCGCCGCCGTTTCAATTATAGTCTTAGTTGAGAGTTCACCGCTGCCATTGTTCGTTTACATATAAAATACGAAAAACCTTACATTTAACTATGAAGTAGTGTGTAAAGGACTTATATACCAGTGAAACACTGGATAAATGTTTTTGAGTGTGGATTTTGAGGATTGAGAGACTTGTGAGATTCGCCGGCCGGCTACAAGGTGTAGCGCTAAGAAATATCCAGGTGAGTGGGCTTTAATGCTTAGTTTTTGCTACGATTGATGAATCAGCAACCACGTATAAATAGTACACTCAGAACCCCAGGTGTCTGAATTGGGAATTCTTTACCCAGAGTCTATAAAACCCCCATGTACCGGTTAATTTTGGCCGGTGCACGCACAATAATCGAACGATACCACGAAAAATGTCATCAAAAATCGCATGACAGATCAACCCTAAAACTCCCAACGTACTCAATCAGAATCTTATAACTGATTTCAAACTGTACCATCATACAAAGTCCAGTCAAGTTTAATGAGGTCATATAAACAATCACTGGATCTCCTAATGCCCCATAAATGAATTAATAGCCTTTATAGGGAAAAACATTCAAAGACACTAAATTAAATTTGAGAAATAGGACACAGAGCAATTTCTTTCGAGATTTCTTTCTACTTGGGGCTGCCGGAATGGTCATAGAAGATCGCAGTCAAATGACCTTGTGTTGTGTTCCTGCGGTGAGTAGTTCCTACAGCTCCTTGAGGAATGGGGATTCAAAAAAAGATAGGGCAGAGAGAAATTTCTTTGAAAATTTCTCTCTACTTGGGGCAGCCAGACTAGTGGAATACATTCACCCCACAGTAAATCACAGCCAAATAACCTTATGTTGTGTTCCTCCGATGAGTAGGGTTTCCAGCGTTCCTTGGGTTGGGAGGGTTCAAGGTGGACAACGCGCTAGTTAATGATACCTATTGTATTATAAGCGTCCAGAGGCTATGATAGCTATTTACCATCAAATGGGTCGTAAGCTTATTTGCCACCTCAGTAGTATAAAAAAAAAACTCACCTTCTCCATAAGACGAGTCAAATGGAGAATAAATGGCACCAGCGCACACAATGCCTACCAACGTAGACATAACTTCGAATCTCTTTTCGCTGCATATGCTCACCACGTCTCCTTTCTTAATTCCCATCCGTGTGAGTGAGAGAGCTACACTTACAGTGCGCTGTGCCAGCTCAAGATATGTCACTTTCTCGCTTGTGTCTGAATTAATCTGTAATAAGAAGTCAAGTGGTCTTTAGACAGTCAATGATAATTCTGATATTTACTGGGTGGTAAGTTGTAACACTCTCCATAGTGACACGCTTAGACGTGTCCAGTTCCAGAATCATCCAGTATATATCCAATAAACAAGCGGAGTGGCAGGTATGTAGAAATTTCTTTATACTTGGAGCATACCGACTAGTGGATTACCAGAAGATCGCACCCAAATGGCTTAGTATGTGTTCTTGTGGTGAGTAGGATTTCCAGAGCTCCTTGGGAAAGGGAGGTTCAAAGACAGGTAGGGCACAGACAAATTTTTTTGAAGATTTCCCTCTACTTGGGGCAGCCCGACTGGTGGAATACCTCCATCCTACAGAAGATCGCAGCCAAATGGCCTAGGGTTGTGTTTTTGCGGTGAGTAGGCTTTCCATAGCTCCTTGGGTAAGGATGGGCTCAAAGAGGTAGGGCACAGAGAAATTTCATTGGAGATTTCTCTCTACTTGGGGCAGCCCGACTGGTGGAATACCTTCACCCTACAGAAGATCATAGCTAAATAACCTTGTGTTGTGTTCCTGTGGTGAGTAGAGACTCTAGAGCTCCTTAGAAAGGGGGGCTCAAGATCGGCAACGCGCTAATGATATATATGGTATTACAAGCGTCCATAGGCTAGGGTAGCCACATACTATTAGACGAGCCATACGTTACGGGCAGATTACGTCGGAGATTAAAAGAAAAAAAAAAGTGTTTTTTTTTTGAAGTCGCTATTATGGGAGATCTAACAATAAAAAAAAATATTGAAAATAAAAGGCAGATAGGGTCTGACACCGTGGACTTCTCTCCAAACTTCCGGCATACGGAGTTCCCGATCAACTCTGCAACTGAATCTCCGGCTTTCTACGTGAACGCTAGGCGCATGTCGGTAAACGCTGGAGTTCCTCAAGAATCTGTGCTTTCGCCCACTCTGCTTCTTCTGCATATCAATGATGTTACCTTTAAGCCATACTTATTGCTATGCAGATGATAGCACCATTCGTGGGTGCTATTATAGGAAGCGTTCATGTGGTCGGGGAGAAACAGAAAACAGACGGGAGGAACTTGTCATTAACTTAACAAATACTTGCACCGCGTATCTACATGGGGATCAAGTAACTTGGTTGATTTCAATGCCAAGAAACCTGAGATTTGCGCGTTTTCTTCAAAATAATCTCCGTTTTCGCCCCTCCCCACTCTTCAGAACGTCTACTAGCAATGCGTGACCGCCTCAATATCCTAGATGTGAATATTCATAGCGACCTCAACTCCAGGGATTACATCGGGAGAGTCATCTCTACTACATCTCGGAGACTCGGAATCCTGAATATGGTACGACGGTTTTTCATGTTCGGTCAACCATATCTTCTTTACAAGGCACAATTTCGATCTTATAAGGAATACTGTTCGCACCTCTGGGATGGATCCGCAAAGTACCACCTCGATGCTTTGGACAGGTTGCAAAAATGTGCTGTGCGCATTGTTATTGATGCAGACCTTAACGTAATATATCGAAACGCTTCAAATGCGCAGGAACATCGGCTCTCTGAGCGTGTTCTACCTGGTATACCTGGTACGTGTGTATCCTGGTGAGTTTTCTGAAGAACTGTTCAATCTAATTTCCTCCTCTCCTTTCTACATCAGAACCATACGCGCTGGGCTTCGGAGTCACAGTTTTACGGTAACCTCCATATAGGCACGAACTAAAAAGTTCTCTTTTTCTTATCTTTGTCGTACCGTGAAGCTGTGGAATCATCTCCCGGCCAATGTATTCTTATGAAATTGGGTCCTTTAAGCGTAACGTGAAAAGATATTTATGCAGGCCAGCATGACAGCGGAGACCGCCGAAGCATTTCGATCTCTCGATCTCTCTTCTACTGTGCTTACCATCAGGAGTAATACAGTCAATGTGCCAAGCTACTATAAAAAAATAATAATAGAAAAGATTTAAAAAACAGTCAGTTGTATAATTCAGTGTATTGCATCGCTTTAATGACCGCTAAATGGTACTCACCAGCGCAATATTATCCTTGTATTGTAGCATTCGATCAAACATCTCTTTCCCGACGTGCATATGCGCTGGAACCTCCAACCTCTCATCACCATACATGTACAATTTATTGCGAAGCATTTTTCAAACGGTCTGCAAATTATAAAAAGCTTGTCAATAACTTATAATGTTAATAGCTACCATTTAAACGATCAGTTAATTAAACAGGTTTTGGTTAGCTCCAAAATGTACTTTGTCAGCAAACAAAGTGAATTGAGCTGGTTTTAGTGCTCGGTAAAAATAACAAAATTAATTGACTTAAAATTGATATCACAGGTAATTAAATATATCGGCAATATTAGTAACAGAGTAATACATCTTGATTCTTTTATCAAATTTTGACAAGCTTATCTGACGCTTGCCAGCCGTTACCGCAGCCGTCTCGCGTAATTTTTATCACAAGTCAAACCTCACCTAGCTATACGATGGACGGACAGACACAATGCGATATATAATATTATTATGTATGTAGTATTCAGAATCATTCTCTTTTTAATGTATACTCTTTGATTCAGTTTACGCCCGACAAAAAACATTATCTTGTCCAAATACATAATAACTTTCTAGATGATATTTGCTGACCGAGTTTAAAAATATATATCATTTAATTACATCCCGATGTTAATTATGTTATTTTTCCGATAATTCTTATGGAGACGTTCAAGTATTACGTAAACAGGCTCAATACAATTTTTTCTTACTTTTACTGACAACAGAAACCGGGGCAATATTTATAAATCTTACGTAAGATAAAAAATTTAAATCAATATTTATAATTTCAATTAATAATTCATACTGTTTTTATTATTTTATTATAGTATTCTGAATTTCTTTTCATATTGGGCCTCCCCCAATGTCTACAACGTCCGATCCTGTGCTGCCGGCATCCAGCGGCTTCCCGCAACCTTTACAGGTCGGTGGGTCAGGTTCCTTCACCTATATGTCTTACTATAAATAACTGGGTGTTCCGAAAACCGACTTTATACTACTAGATATGTATAGAGTTTTCATAAACGTACGGCTTAAACAACAACAACAGAACGGCTTAAACAAATAAATATAACTTCATTTATATTATTAAAAGTTTTGAAAAAATTCTTACCACTTTACATCTGGGGGAGATGGGAGCTCACAATGTTCTTATTTCAGTTTACACAGAGGGTCTAAGCTTATAGAAAGTTATACTTATAGATATCTATCTAATAGTTTCTAATAGTTATTAGACTTAGATAGTTTGCTTGCATAATAAGTACTTAAACGCCCGCTTACTTTAATAATACAATTATGGCGTGACTTAAACGATTGCTTTGATTGACCGTAAGCCCTTGACCAATGTATTTAGGTATTACTCTGAACCCTGGACAAGTTCCACTTGGGAGAAACGGATAAGAAAGGTTAGGTTATGAACTTACCTCGGCCTTTGACCTATATCTGCCTATATAGCCTACATAGACTTTAGGGTAGCATTCAGAAAGTTGCGAATTCGAATCCCTGCAATGCACCGAAAGGTCAGGTGAAGGAAAACATCGTGAGGAAACCATAGCATGGTGGTAGGGCTTTTTCTAATGTCCGCCTGGCTAGCTACCACCCTCATGTTGAAAATCTGTCGCCAAGCACCAATAGGTGTGTTCCGTCAACTGCACTTGAGAGCCAGTCTTCCACTAAGTTTAGCGTGTTATCATCTTGAGCCACATGATCACTTAACATCAGGTGAAATTGTGGCCACTATGCCTAATCTATAAAGATAAAAAAATGGGAAAAATACATATAATAACTAGTTGTGCCCGCGGCTCGGATTGCGTGGACAACAGAATTATTGTTTATGAACATCGTGGTAATTTTTCTTTTCGGTAAAGACCAAGTATCTATTGAAAAAAAATATATCAAAATTTATCCAGTAGTTTTTGCGTGATGGCGCACATCGGCAATCGGTAAATCGGCATTTTATTTACATAGATAACAAAACAATTCTTATAACAACAAAAAATATTAATTACAGATTTATTAAAAAACTTACTTGGTTTATTTTTAATTAAATTGCATATATACTATGTATTTATGAAGCAATTTAAAATCTCTTTTATAATGTCTTACTCGTAAAAAAGACGCGGACGAAAAAAATACAAAAAAAAAAACTTTACCGGATAATAATTATGTCCAAGTACAGCAACAACTCCCGAGAGTATAAGACCTATGTATTGATCGATATGAAAAAATTGAGACGACGACAATCTGACACACTTAAATGATACTTACAGATTTAGATTACAATTTATTGCTGATAAACATAGATATACATGTAGGTACTACGTACTAGATGTAGCGATTCGAACATTACTCTGTTCGAGTGAACTGCACGTCAAAGCGTGCAGCTTAATTTAGTGTGGCTTCGACATTTATGCAGTGTGGACGCGTACGGACCGGCGCTAATAACATGATAATTCGGTTAATTCGAATCAAAACGTGGACCTGAACGTAAATATCAATTCAGTACTCAAGTACCTAAAATATTTTTTTGTTCAAGTGAATTAATAGGTAATAATATCGTAATAACAAAATAGAAAAAATATTTATTTATTTAAATGACACGTCATATACAAATCATAGACTAAAGCATGCAGATATTCCATTACCAAACCGCTTGTAGGTAAAAATATATATGTGACTGAACACAGAATTAACGTGGTGTTTTTAGAAATTATTTTAATTTGTTTAACTGATTTATAACCAGTTTGTTTCATTTCTTTTTACTATATAATATCAACTACTATTTGTCAAAGTTCAGAAAATATGACGACGTGCGTATAACGTATTCGTATATACGAGCTTAAATAAAGGCAGAACAATTCATTTTCTTTTTATTTATTTAACTATTAATAAATTTTGAAACTAAAGCGTGAATTTAAGGACGCACTCTTTATTTTACCCGTTCAATTTAAGGTATAGAATCTTACTACTACACGTGGCCTGCTCACGCACACAGTGACCTTTGATATTAGTTAGCGGTAAATTATAATGCTAGTGAGACAAAGCCATACTTTAATATACTCGTATAATAATAAAGTCTGTTACAACTAATTTTACGTCCTACATTATCTTAGACTAGCTGTGCCCGTGGCTCCGATCGCGTTAAGTTATTTATTTAATATTTAAAATAGCTCCTAGCTTCTAAAGCGGCTTCTAGCGGTTGCCCGCCGAATATTTTAAAGACAAAAATGCTTATTGTGACTAATCCTTACAAGATAGATATGTGCTATCACAAGCTTTTTTAGGTCTTTTTAATATCTACAATTTTGCATCAAATAAATTTTAGATATCTCCTATGGTTTACTCAGCGTAAGTCATTTAAGCGTCCTAAGTGACTATTATTTTTTCCAAAATTGATTTACCATTATCGTCACTGCTTATTAAGTAAGGTTTTTTAAGTAACCAAATATATCCTATAACCTGACCAGATAACATAATTATGTAAAAAATAAAATAAAGAGCTATAAAACGGAGGAACATCAACATAGGAAGTGGGTTTGAATATAAATAACAGGTAGAAATTTACTTGATTACTAATTTACTTAGTCTCAGATTGCTAGATCAAAGTATTATTTTTTGAAGGTCTGATGACGAGCAGCAGTACAGACAATGGAAATTAAAGTGAAAAGTGTAAGTAGAATCGTCAAATTTTGCAATCAATTAATTGAACAAGCCAGTCTCAGATTGTTTATTATGTATCCCTATCGAACCGCAGTTAGCGATTTTTAAATCTCTATTGATAATTTGATTTGATAATAGATTATAAATAGTTGTAAAGATAAAAAGTATGTATAGATCCATAATCTAGATTATGAATGCATATGTTTTGAAGCCTTGGTAATTTTAAATTTAGATGACAATCATACAGAATTAAAAAAAAAAAACGTTTTTAAGTAACTATTATCACCATCTTGACGGTCATTGTCTTAACTATCACCGTCTTAACAGCCACCATCTCAATTACTTCCATTTCGAAGGTCAAAAATTACCAGCTACTAAAATAGATAGTTTTAAAAACCGATACCACCGTTCAAAAGATAGTTTTTGTTTCAGCAACATCCCATAAAAATCGCTATTACTCACCGCTAGTATGAAGTCCATCTACGGGTCAAGGTATTCAGTCCAGTGGTAAGCTCTCATCACTACTAACAAAAAGGGCACAAACACGAAATATTTATGTCTACCAAATATAGACGTTCCATAACAGAATCCGAAGTCCATCATCAGGCCAGGGTTTTGAATCCTTTGGTATGCCTCTCTACCTACTAAAAAAGGAGCAAAAACACGAATTTTTTATCCATTAGTGTGGGAGTTTCGAATTCATTATCAGGCCAGCGCTCGATGAGTGATGCTAACCCCTCCACACGCTCGGATAACTCAATTTACGACGAACCGTCGAAGATGCAGGTGGATAAGGAAAAGTCGCTGCAGCTGCAGCTTATGCGCTCTTACTCATTACAATTATGTGCGTACCTATTGTAAAAAAACTTGGAAGAAAAGGGAATGGTTACTGTGAGCAAAAATACATACTAAACAACACAAAATACATATATGTGCAGTACACGAGGTTATGGAAGGGCCGCTCGCGCTTGCCACTTTGATCTTTTACAAAAGTACTAACAAAGAGCTGTGAGCGGCGATGAGCCAAAGCGAAAGAGCACGAGTCGACCCGAGCCCAATCCCAGTGAAGTTTTCAAAGCCTCTAATGGCTTCAGGGCTCTTAAGGCAAACAGTACAGTCAGTTCTAGAAAAAATCGACCCGCGCGAGCCCTGTTCACAATCGCGCTCGCCGCCATTCGCCTTCACTCGACAAGCGTTAAATGTCTAGCTAGCATTATATATTTGTATACATACAACAACGTATTTATCTGTCAAAAAATTGTGCAAAGCGACGTGGACGTCTCGTTCGATAGGCGCTCAAGCGCGGTTCTCATATATACAAATGTACTCTGTGGCGCGGACTGAATTTTGGTTTGACGGGTTTCTTTGGTACAATTTGTATAGAAACTAATTTTTTTTTTCTTAAATATTATGGTGAATTTTCAATACAAGAAACTTGAGTATATGTAGTATATCAGTGTATTATGTTTTTTACTTTGAAAACTGTACATATGCTCATTTTTGGTGCCTGAATTAACCGTGAATCGCGTGAGAGGACTACAGGAAATTGATTTTTATGAATAAAAACCTATAAATGTTTATAAAAAAATCACCCAAAGTTATTGTCAAAGGTTCAATCTACCCGTAGGTGCCTGTTAGATATCACCAAAGTTCAATCGTTTCATTGTAATCGCTACCGAAAAACAGTAGAAATTAACACTTTATCAGAGCACGTCCTTAATGAAGCATTGTAAGTACAAAAGCTGTCTCATCTGCTATGCAAAATCTATAGGAACGACCGCCATTTTGTTTATCAGTATTCGAACAAATTGTTACTATGAACGTTCTTCTCTATCGGTATCGGTAGAATATATGTCAATATTGATAAAACTGTAGGCCTGATTAGGCCTAGGCTTACTTCTGAGTAAGTGTTCCATTATGTTATTTTCCGTGATGCACTGATAAATATTACTTGATCTCATATAAATTTCTTATCTCCTTATAAAAGACTAGCTGTGTCCTACGGATTCACCGGTGTTATATTTATTCTACAAAATTTCCGTCGTTCCGTCCGACAACGCACGCGTGTAGTCTGTACTCACTTTCCGTACATGTTTAGAGCTTACCAGACAATTTTTTTTATAGTTATAGGTTTGGCGTAGTGGCCACAATCTCGCGTGATGTTAAGTGACTATGTGGCCCAAGATAGTAGCACAGTAAACCTAGTGGAAGACTGGCTCTCAAGTGCAGCTGCCGGAACACACCTATTGGTGCTTGGCGGCAGATTTTCAACTTGAGGGCCTGAAGCCTTAGGCATTAGAAAATGCCCTACCACCATGCTATGGTTTCCTCACGATGTTTTGCTTCTCCGAAAGCAAAGGCTCATTGCAGGAATTTGAACTAACATTAATCGACGGAAAGTCGTATACGCTACCACTGAGCCATCATTGCTTCAAAGACTTTAACAATTATTGCTCCACTCCTTAGAGCCGCATCGTGAAGTTACATGCCTATAACCTTCCTCGATAATTAAGCAATAGAATTCTAAAATAATTTCAGATATTAGCACGTTTAAACGAACAAAAAATAAACAAACAATCTATTAAGTTTTACAATATTAGTAAAGAGTATTTCGACGAGAACAGGCATTTATTTATTGACACAAATTCATTGATAAGATTACAAATGTCTATAGTGGGTAAAAGAACTTGATAACAATAAGTTTGTTTACAATTATCACAGTTACTTGTATGATACGCCTAAGCAAGAGATGAGATTATCGATATTGCCTACTGTCATACCCCATAAAAGTAAGAATGCTTTTAATTTTCCTTTTAAATAATATACTACATTTAGATTTAGTAAATAAATTATTATTTCTATTTTTGTACTTATATAATACGACGTGCAAAGTGTAATAATATTTGTGGAAATTTAATTGGTGTATGAGTTTGTTTCTTAAGATTAGCTATAAGTAAAATAATCTTTATGTTTCCCAAAAATCAATAATTAAAATAAAATTACCTAAAAAGCATTTATTTGTCTTACTAAGTCTAAAAGATGAAATGACTATATATATATATATATATTATTGAAATTGTGTCTGTCATTTATAAGTTCAAAATTATCTAATTAAACATGCAAGACAATTTTTAACAAAAAAGAAAGAAATCCAACTTCAATTATTTTGAAGGGTTCCCTGGTGTATCTTCAACGCCGAAGGTCCAATGCCAATTAAATTAAAATGGGACTACGAACGAAAAATATATCATCTAATTCGATTCATAAACAAAGAATTTATGGCTGAACATTCGAATTGAGAACTTTTTTAAGTCGGTTATAAATTTAACTGATGTCCGGCTGTTCCGCTTGGCGGTAAAAAAAACCTATATCCTATTCCTATTATTCTATATCCAACACATAATCGACTTATATGCGAAATTTCATTTAAATCCGTTCAGATGGACAAACATTAGAAAAAACGTATTTTTACTAACGATCGACCAAAGTAAACTTCTAATTAATTTATCGAAAACTGGAAATACAAGTCAAGTGACCAAAACACGAGGACGGTGAAAGGCAAGAGGAATATAAAATAGCATGCATGTCTATTATAAAGAATTTTGACCACGAATATGACATGTTTTTTTTTAATCTGTCTTGCTGTTTATGTGTCCTGATTTAACTCAAAGACGGCTTGATCGATTTTTATGAAATTTTGTACTCAGGAAGCTTATGTCATTGGCTGTAAGAATCATCAATGTTGTAATAAGATATCTTAAAAATATATATTATTTTCCATCGATTTTGATTCAACTTTGTAAACGGAAGTATATAATATATCATTTCTCAATCGACAGGCTGTAATAATTGTAGATATTTCATATAGAAATCGTAAAAAGAAAAAAAATATAAATATTTTTAAATATCTCTAAAATATACGGAAGTTTAATTGTATTACAAAGAATACATCGTTTTTTGTTTAAAATATGTTACGCTATATTACGTTGGTGAGTCATAATAAATAAATAAATAACTTCAAATTATATTCGAAGCAAAGAAAACAAATTATTTACCAATAACCGGTTTCCACGACCTTTGGACTTTAAATATTTTGACGCGTACACCACACTAGATTCTATGACACAATTGAGCTTATTTAGTATTCAATTTAAAAACAAATATTTTTAGTAGGAGTTTATCTTTGATACTGAGGTGTGCACTCTTTGATATCTTCTGAATGACTGGACTTCAGCATAGATTTATTATTGGTCTCCGTCGCGCTTCAATCAATGATGCCTCTGTGGTAGCGTGTACGGACACGGTGTTGATCGACGTGAGTTCGAATCCCTACACTGAGCCTGAGTTTTTAGTGAAGGAAAACATCGTGATGAAACCATAGAATGGTGATAGGGACTTTTTCTAATGCCCGCCTAGCTAGCTACCACCTTTAAGTTGAAAATCTGTCGCCAAGCACCAATAGATGTGTTCGGGCAGCTGCAGTTGAGAGCCAGTATTCCACTAGGTTTGGCGTGTTATCATCTTGGACCACATAACATAAAACTATAAAAGTTAAAAAAAAACATTAATCTAAGTTTACAAATACTATATACAAATACAATATATAGTATACAAATACAAATAATCAGGAAAAACGAGCACGATACGCGCCTGTGACCGATCGACAGCATTCTGTAGTCCACGCGAGCGCAACAACGGGCACACCTAGTATATATATATATATACAGAGCTGGGCAAAATACATGCTTTCCTTTAATTAAAACACAAATTACAAAATAATATCTCGCATGTATTTAAAATAAGAAATACAGAATATATTTAAGTCGTGTATTTGAAATATAAAATACAAAATAGAGTATTTTAACTATTTTTATTTAAAATACAAATTACAAAATACAGTCCGATGTTAGGTTATGTGAATAGAATAGAACTAATCCAGCCCAGCCTATTAATCAGTATAAGAAGAATTTCCCGTCAAGAATACTAGATTTTTCAATGTACAATCAGACAAACAGCCTCTCGTTGGGGAATGAATAAAACCCGCTATAGAAAACAATCTTTCTACAGGTCGTTACTATGAACGCTATTGATCACTGTGAAATACTTTCCTCCGGTTAAAATTAGCGGATACGACATAGCATTCACTTGATTTACTCCATCGCCGGCATCGTACACGTACATGTGGAGTGAATTTGATCATCTATCGTGACATTCATACTCAGGGTTACCAACTCCTAAAAAAAATAGCCCTAAGATCAACATAAAATAGCCTTAAATAACCCTAAATGCAATATTCGAAAGCCCCAAAAAAACCCTGTATTGTGTATCTACTCAAAAGTATGGTACCCCGCTTTATTACTGCATATACACCGGCTGATCCCATAACGCGTCAAACTAAAAGAGAATCAGTGTTGCCTCTATTACTATGTGTATAGTGGTCGCGATTACTGCCACCCCGCTCTATTACTGCAAATAAACTAGCTGATCCCGTAACGCGACAAAAAAAAACAGTGATGGTTTATCACTATGTGTATGATATGGTAATTATTATTAATAACTATTGCTAGTACATACATATACCAATATCAATCTAAGATATACAATGTATAGCTATCTTCCCAGAAGCTAGTCCTAGATAGCTAGTTTTCCTTCTCTCTACGTTATATCATTTTTCGCTCTCATGTAATGAAATGTACCGAAATCTAATGAGTCTTTGAAACTTTCAATTCTCGTCTAATTATCGAATCACCACCTATAAAGTTTCTTTTTAAAAAGTGTGATGAAATATTTTCTGACAACTAGCAACATTGCATTGTAATGGCGTCTGTCAATTTTAGAAATATTATTACAGTTTTTTATTTATGTTTGACGTAAGAATATAAGCTGTCGCGTAGTGTTTTCCCTTTAAATAGGATATTTAAATGTTTCTGGTGATTATGTGATAAGCAGTGACGTTCTTTTACTGCGCAGTAAGTCATATTTTGTCAAAATTGCGGGAGCTGTTTGCACTATGACTTAATTTTCAGCACTGTCACACCAAGAGACGTAGGTAGCCTTTAATGGCTAACTTGAAATGGCTTCGCTCTGCGTGCAACTACTACCATTCTGAGTGTTTTCATTCTATGCATGAAATACTATTTATGACCCTAAAAAGAGCCCTAATTTTTTTAGGCCCTAAAAAAGCCCAAAATGCCTAAGTTGGCAAGCCTGTTCGTACTACTTCTTCTTCATTATATGGCGCCGCAAAAAGCACTTCCCAGTGTAAATGTGTTTAAATCTTTGTAGTATTTTTCAAATATTCAAAGTTGGTCTAACAAGATGGTGGCTCTTTTTTTTTTTTTTTTTCGAACTGACTATACTGTTAGCCTTAGAGGCCCTGGAGCCTTTACGGCTTTTACAGCTTTACCGGGCTTGGGAGCGAGCGCTTAGGGCACTCAGCCACGAAAGCTAAGCAACAACATCCGAGGGTGCCAAAGTGGCCGAACTTCGGCTCGGACTGTTGCGCGTATGCAATTAAGTCGCGATCTGACTAAATCCCTATCATTCGATCTAATCTAATTATACATATATACATGTTTCTGCCCCCTGGGAGGAGGGAAGGAACATGTGGATGTGTATTTAGTGGTCTGAAATTTTTTGTCTAATCTAACTAGGCAAAAAAGGTCCCTTACAGAACCTATGTACCTGTGTATTGTGCATGTGTGTATAATGCAGTGTCATGTATGGCTGTGAAAGCTAGTGAATGTAGAGTCACTGTATCGCGCGAACGGCTGCTTGACTCAAGGGCTCCATGCCGATGGATCGGACCTAGGCTTGAGTTGCCGCAGAGGAGGGTGGTCGTGGCGGGTGGAGAGATGGTGGCTCCTTTGTTAGAACTATCTAGGGAGTTTTTGTGGCATCTCAAAATGCATTTAATGAATTAAAAATAAAAACCACAACACAACAGCTCAAGATCCCACCAAACACCCAACATTCGTACTAACAAACTTAATGAATACCTAACAATTTCGTGAAAATAATCGTTTAAGAATGAAAATGACTACTGAAAAGATATTTGACGTACAGTACAGGTGCAGTGTTGTCAACTTTAAAGATTGACATATTTAGCGGTCGCCATTTTGCTTACAAAAGCTATCGAGTGCTATTTTCTGCAGAACGCACCCTTTAATTAGATCGCTAAATATATTTATGTTTAAATGTATTTTCAAGCCATAAGTATTTGAAATACTAACTACAAAATACCTCTACGTCAGGTATTCGAAATACCAATTACAAATTACATTTTTAAGAAGTAATTGAAATACAAATACAAAAAATGTATTTGTATTTCAATTACGTATTTTAATTACAAGTAATTCAAATACTGCCCAACCCTGTATATATATATATGTATATTATATATGGGCATGTAGAGAGGATGAATTAAAGAAGATTGACTAAACAGATTTGTAAGATGGGTGTAATTGGAAACGTTGGAAGAGGAAAGCCTAGATGAACGTTCCGCGATCAAATCGGGAACGTTTTGAAGAAAGGTCAGGTCAAGAGTACTCGAAACCGACGAGCATGCATGAAAAGATTGATGAATGTTGAGGAAGCGAAAGTTGTATGTCAGGATCTTAGCAAGTGGAAGGACGTGATCTCTGTCTATGTATGTATGTATGTATATATAATTATTGAGGTTTGCCGTTGTGCACTCATCACGTAAAAACTACTACATAGACTTTGATATTTTTTACTTTACTTTTTTGTTTTACTTCTTAGATAATTGGTAAAACATGATATTTCATAAGCAGTAATTATGTAGTCCACATGAGAGGAGCTGCGGGCACAGTTAGTGTCATAAAAAAGTTGGCAAGCTGTCTAAGCTTGTGTTATGTAGTAGCTCTCAAGTGCAGCCGCTGGAACATACCCATAAGTGCTTGGCGGTAGATTTTCAACTAAACGGTAGTATTTTTTTTGAAGTGAAATCTTCATTAGCACCGTTATGATTTGAAACTCGATGAAACGAAAAAGCGACAGTAAAAAGTGACAACCATATACATCTATAGGATTTAGCCTGCGAGAGAATGAGATAGAATACGTTTACATTATGCACGGTTAATGCAAGTCCTGAGTTTCATTATTGTGATCGTCGTCGGATTGGCCTAGTGGTGTGAGAGGATCAGACTTCATAGGCAGTGCGCACGAGTGGTCGATAGTTCGAATCCTACTGTTTAGGTTTAGGTAGAAAATTGTGTCATCTTGCCTACTAACGTGGAGAACATGCGTACGGCCCGTCTGATGTGAACGGTTACTGTAGGCAATGGACTCTTGTAACACTGTAGGTATCATTAGCCCGTTGATACCGAATCTCCCTTTCCCAAGGAATCCTACTACCTACTCAATCCTACCCAACGGGGTAGCCAGAGACCATGTCCTTCCACTTGCTACTGCCACTTGCTATCCTGACATACAACTTTCACTTCCTCAACATTCATCAATCTTTTCATGCATGCTCGTCGGTTTAGAGTACTCTTGACCTGACCTTTCTTCAAAACGTCCCCGATTTGATCGTAGAACGTTCGTTTAGGTCTTCCTCTTCCAACGTTCCCAATTACACTCATCTTATAAATCTGTCTAGTCAATCTTCTTTCATTCATCCTCTCTACATGCCCAAACCATCTAAGTATCCCTTTCTCAATCCGTGTCACTACATCTTCTTTCACACCACAACGTTCTCTTATTACACTATTTCTTATCCTGACACTAAATTTCACTTCTATCATACTTCTTAAATCCTACTCATCATAAGAAAACAACAAGGTCGGCAACGCGCTTGTGATATCTATGGTTTTATAAACGTCTATAAGCTACGGTAGCCGCTTACCATCAGGGGGGCCGTACGGCTGCTTGACACATTAGCTGTGTTTAAAAAAGTTTCAGCTTCGACCGAGGCCGAAGATTATATTTCGATTCGGCAGAAAATCTTACTTCGGTCGGACACTGCTATTTATACTAAGATTGTTCGATAGGTCAGCTGGTTCACAACAATAACTTTTCATAACACTTATCTGATATAAGTTCACTCACCGATTTATATCACGCTCTGGCTTGAGGCACAATTAAAATTAAGCGGTTCAACTCGGTTACACTACGCTTGTGTTCTCTTTGGAACCAATCAGAATTATAGATAAATATGTATACTGCCAATCAGTTCCGGCTCGGTTCTTTACGCCTATTTAACATTTCACGTATCACTGCTAATATAACAAGTGATAATATAAATCACAGCAGCTACATGCATAAAAAAACTGTTACATATAGCGCGAGAATTATATAGGTTCACGTGATCCGAGCTACATTATAATTCGCAGAATTTCACCATGCAATAGCTAGCTACGCGTGTGAAAGACATAAACAACAATGCCACGATACGTGCCACCAGCTAGAAAAGTGAACCTGTTTTAGTGAATTTGAACATTATTCCAATTGTAGTTAGGCTTTGAATTACCTATTTATAGACTTTTATAACGCTGAAATAATCTTGTATGAGAAATTATTCCACTTTCAGTTAATTAGCTGTTCCCATGACACACCACGGCTCGTTCCATTATTAATCCCATGTGATTTATCACTCGTGATATAACAGTGGCAAAAATAAAGTCATGGTGTAGTTTTGCAGGCCGGCATGATAGCGGCGACCGCCGATGGATTTCAATCTCTCGGTGGTCGCCGTTGTATTTGGATTGTACTGTGCTTACCATCAGGGACAGTACAGTCAATGTGCCAAGCTTTATAAAAAAAAAGTTATAAAAAATAGCTATAATTTCCATGTCTAGATATCAATCAGTTGAAAGAATTTGTAGAAAGATCACCGTTTTCTATAGTTACGATTTATTTAATAGTAATCTGTAATTTCTGAGGTATATAAAGCATTTCATAGATATCGGTTTGCACAATTTTTACTTTTTTCCCCGTCTCAGGAATAAACTTTTTTTTATAAAAACATTCTTCATGATTCTTATAATATATAACAGGTAAAACATTATTAATCTCATAATTTTCAATAAAAATAATAACTAAATAACTTAATAACCTATGATCACCCGATGGTAACACGCTAAACTTAGACACTGGCTCTGAAGTTTAGCTGCCGGAACACATTTGTAAGTGTACAGAGTTTCAACCTGAGGGTGGTATTTACCCAGGCGTTGCAAAACAAGAATGTTCTCTGTATCAATAAGCTGAATAATATTACGTCCGTAGGGTGTACACTATGTCTAATAAATTTAAACACAAGATTCTTCTTCATCATACCCTTCTTATTTTTACGCTTTCTTACGCTTTTTATGCTTTCTTACGACTTGTATTATTTATGAAAGTAGTGTAAAATATTAACTATTACTATTTTATAATAAACTAAAATAATTAAATCATTGAGTAATAAAATTGAGCAATTACATAATTGGGCAGTTTTATAAAACTGTTTAGTAAAGTAATTGCGTAGAATTAATTAAATATAAGTCATACAAAATTATAGTGTCTAAAAAGAATTGATTATAATATATAATGAATATGTTGTTCATTTATTATCATCTGTAGTACTACAGTACAACTTTTTTCAATAGATGGCGCTTAACGGGCGTGCCTATACATACGTCAACAACATTTTTTTCGTATATTCAGACGCAACGTCCGAACAAACTTCCACTGAGGTATAATTATTATCATCTCTTTTTGAGGATCGTCGTATGTTTAGTCGATTAATAATGCTAACTCGGCGAAAAACTTCAAAATAATATTGCCTATTTTGTACAATATAATAATTGTTTATAATACTAGAGGTGACCCGTGGCTCCACACGCGTTTATTACGCAGTGATTATTTTTGTCTCGTCACATTATAATTCTTATAGCCTAACATCTGAAGAATGACATAAACTTCCCGTGTATAAATTGAGCTGAAATTTTGCATACACGTTTAGATTGAATGACAATGCACGGTTAGCTACGTAGTTAGTCACGTCATTATAAAACCAATATGGCGGACTCCTAAAGATGACGGCTCAGTTTTTTTTTTCACCCCATGATATGGGTATGAAATGAAAGGGTTTGCTGAGAAGAATATAAAAATAAAAAAGGATGTTTTTAAAAGTTTTCTTTTATATTAATAATTATTTAACTATGCTAAATGTGAATTCAGACTATTTATATTATTCTCCTTAGTAGGTAAGCTCTTGGGGGGTTTCCTCTGCTTCTTGGTTATCGATTTGGGCTTCTTCATCATCAGTTCCTGTGGTATTGGCATCTGCCCGCGGGCGTCGACCCCAGGCCCTGGCGCGAGGGTCATGCGATATTCCCATCGCTTGTGGACGCTCTCCGACGGTAATAACCGATTACGATTATTGTAAAAATGGTAGTCTCTTTAAAAAATATAAAAATAATATTTATCGTGTCGATGTTAGTCAGCGTTGTCATTGCTACGGTAATTGGGTTAATATTACTAAATATCTATAGTCTATGGCAGCATCTCCATTGGCGTTATGGCGTAGCGGAATGTACGGCAATTATCATAATGGAAGGAAATTACTCATTTATAGAAACGCTCAGGTTAAAAAGTACTAACCCTATTTTGCTAGGTACTGTTTGGTATAGTTTTTTTTTTTAATTAATCATATTTTATTTATGTACGTATTTTAGTGTCATTTATTAGGGATTCGTGCATAAAAAGAAAAAACGGAACCCTTACAAGATCACTTTGTTATCCGTCTATCTGTCCCTCCTTTTTACAGGAAAAGGTAAAGTTTAATATCGGCCCTAAGGTTTATTGGTCACCAATTAGTCATCTACAAGACTTTGGCTACATTCTGGTTTATACGGAATCCTCAAGGTAGGAGTTCACACTTGTTTTTTTTAATGTTACGGTATTCGAGAGGTCTATATTCCATAAAAACACGGTAATTTCTATCACTGAACACGGCATTTATTTAAGCATTACATATAATACCTCATATCGACGAATTGGAATGGTGCAAAGACTCGATCCGCAAATGTCCTTTTGTATTCATTCCAGCGACACTTCAGAAATTCATTGTTCTCCAGCGAATAAAACTTCTTATAAGTGAACTCGTGAAGACCTTTCTCGAACATCGGCAGCGTTCGGTAACTCTCGCCTATAGCTTTGGTCACCTCTGGGGATCATTTTAAAAAACGTTCGTTTTAAACATCCGTTGACAACGATTCCAATACTGTCCAGTTTAGTCTGAGCTTTCTGTGAAGGAAGACGATCATGTTGAAAGCATCGCATCTTTAACTTTTTTACTTCGATTGACGTGAGTTCGAATCCCTGCAATGAGCCTGAGCTTTCGGTGAAAGATAACATCGTGAGGATACCATAGCACGGTGGTAGAGCTGTTTCTAATGCCCGCCTGGCTAGCTACCACCGTCAATTTTAAAATCTATCGCCAAGCACCAATAGGTGTGCTCCGGCAGCTGCACTTGAGAACCATTCTTCCACTAGGCTTAACGAGTACTCGCCTGATTAGCTACCACGCTCAAGTTCAAAACCTGTCACCAAGCACTTATAGCCACTTATATACACGTGCGCTCTGCTACACTTTATCTTTTTAACTACGCCAAAGAAAAAATAATTCTCACTTGCGTACATAATTATCTACAAATACATTTCTTTACTATTATTTCAAATTGTATCTCTGTCTTCCCTTTGTTATCATTTAATGTAGGGTCAGAAGATAAAAGAGCTTTCTTCAGTGCTACGTAACTTTAAGTTCAGGCAACGACGCGCCGTGCAGCAGTATGTTATTCACAGACATAAAATTACGCTTCTATGATATTATCACGTCCGTGGCGTGACCGTGAAGAGCTTGTTTCTCGCTAATAGCTTAGCCTTTGGCCAACTGAATTTGTAAAAGAGTTTTTCATTTAACTAATAGTCTAGTGAACAATTAAAGGTATATTTGGTACCTACCTTCATCGATTTTAACATCTGGCTTAGGCCTAGAAATATGCTTACATAAAGCATACTGATTAGGCATGATAATTGTAAATAATTGCGAATTAATAATAAAAACAGTTCAACCTATAGATTTACAGTTGCAGTTAATAAAATATAACTATAGCGTCCATATGTATATACCTACTATTTCTTTTTTTAATTATAATAACCGTTGTTATTTACATCAGTGGACTGGTTGCTATAGCAAGGCCAGAAAGAAGCAATTTTTTATTTATTTCCAAACCTCTTTCGATAAATATAGAGTAAATTCATAGAACTATGTTACCTCTGTTTATGTAAAACGCATCTAATGTAAAAAAAGTATATTTTAAGAAACAATCTGAGAAATAGTAGAATACATCTAAAGATAAAGAAAACTAGATTACAACACTACATATTAGTAACAATCTTACACAAACTTGTACAATCGTTTAGATAAACAAAAATGAGCTTTTATAGGTATATAAAAGGAGTATTAATAAGTCTATGAGCCTGTATTATGACATGGTATGACATGGGAGTTTTGACGGAATCTCCAACTGTCTTGTAGTGGTTATTTTTATTCATAAATTTGTGTTATTTGACCCTAGATTGTGAGCCTGAGCCAGAGGGTATGCATTAGCTTCTTTCTGTCCGGTGAAGTTAGATGTGTATTCAGGTATGCAATCCCGGCTTCCTCTAGCTACTAATGATATATTTATATATTCCTGTCACCGGAACATTAGTATCCTGTATCCTGCATATCCTTTCATACTCCGCATCTCCTTTCCTTCTACTTATCCCTAGTTTCGTACGACCAGTCTGTTCCCGCGTGCTCTTATGGTAAAGACGGTAAATTGTAAATGTTATCTGTAAACTGAAAAAGCTGTTAATAAATGCTACATAGCTATCCAACATAGTAGGGTGTGACACAAAAGTAAAATGTTTCAGTTTGGAACATGATCTGTTCTATTCAAGCTTAAGGATCTTTACTTTCTTAGAGAGATATACAAACAAATATGACTTGGAACAAGCTTTTTACTCTTTTCAATTGTAGTAACAGAAAGAGTTGGCATCATTTAACAGGCTGTTATTTTAGACAGGTTTATGGAATTGTTATTTCTCTGTAACAAGAGAAATTATTTTACCAGGTATAGCTCACCTCTACTGTCTAGAGATGAGTAGTTACGGATCAAATTGCACCAGCAATTATATCCTCTACTGAAACGATATTAGTCCAGTCCGAGAGGTCAACACAGATAGTTCCATATATTCGGTATGAGATCGAGCAGTATTCGCCATAATTATTTTATTATTAAATATTACTGAAATTATATTTCAACTAGCGAATATGGTGTAACATTAAGTACCCCTAGGATTTCAGTTCCCAAAATTTCACAAAGCAAATGTTTTTTGGGTAACGTGAAGTTCTCTCCCTTACACACCTATTGATGGTTGCATAATGCTTACTTGTTCACATGTTCCGATAACAATGGCTGACAATTGTCATTGTCAACAATAATAATAAACAACGGAAACTCAATTGCAGAATCATTAATTATGTCTTCAATAATTTATTATGCATAGGAATAATGCATTACATTATTCGTTGTTGTAATAATTACAAACATAACAAATATGTTTTGTAGTTGTTATCAAAACAAAAAAATGCAATCTCGATTTTTTGGTTGAAATATCCAATCACTGGTTCGTTTCAGTGCCGTATATCGATTTGAAAATTTGATTTGTAATTGATAATTGATCTCAGATCGTCTTCCCTATTCTGTGGTCATAACATAAATTGTTTGAAAGTGTGGTTTTGTTTTTCTTTTATTATTGTCTAACTACAACATAATAAAAACAGGAGGAAGTCAGAAATTTATTATTTAACTATAAATATCATTACATAATAATATTTTAAAATGGATTACTCGACGGCTAATAGCGACGAACCGGCAAAATTAAACATTTGCAGTTGTTGTTTTGAAACTGGATATTTTAAGGATATTTCTGCAGGATACCATGTAGGTGGCCGTAAAGAAGTCTACGAAGATATGCTACGTGACACTTTTAATGTTCAGGTTTGTTTTTTTACAATTATCACTTCGTCCTGAAAGCTTAGTTTACAATCAGCTTAAGTGTACGATAAAGGAAAACATCTTCATAAAATCATATAAATGTAGGCGGGGCATTATCTAAGTCGCCTGAGTAGCTACGAATCCAAAGATGAAGATTAAATGCCTTATTCACGTGTTTCGGCAACTGCACTTGAAAACTAATCTCTGTTTGAAACAGTATCCTTAGCTTCCTACTGTTAAAATTTTATAATTATTTTGACTGGCGAGAAAATTACTTGACACTTCCAGAATGGTAGAAAAAAAACGTGGCGACCATACAAATAAAAAAAAATAGAACATTAATGGAATGATGAAGATAATGTATTGCTACTTAATATCAGGTGTAATATTTTATTAAAAAATAATTTCTGGAACTTAGTTCCTGTAATAGATGGAAAACTTTTCTTATCCTAATTAAATACTTTACTCATCTTTGATGCTTGACTTGATTCTTGATTATAAAAGAGGTAGGGAATTTTTTGATCCTCAGATAAATTTATTTGTGGAATAATTTTGTCATTTTGACGGATAATGTATGGAAAATCTGTGAAAATTCCTGTAATAAAGTTCTTATTAATTGAAAAATTCACTCTGAATGTAATACATTTTTTATTCTTTAAACAAATATTTCAGATATACCATGAGGATACAAGGACGAATACAGGGTACATCTGTGAGGAGTGTATTACAAAACTAAAACAGGGTACTGATTTCAAATGGATGGTTTTGCAGAATCAGGAATATTTTTTAAAGGCGTTAGACAATTTACTTTACAATGTGAAAGGTATTGTATCCATATAAATAAATATGAAATGCTGTTTGTTGGTATGTGCATCACTTGAGAATGGCTGGACTGATTTGAATAATTATTTTTTTATGTTAGTATTAATCTGAATAAGGTTAAAGAAAGAAAAATTTGAAAAGTTGCTTAGTAAATTAGAAAATTCAAGAAAAACTGAAATACTTTTGTCCATTGATTTTACTTTTACTCAAAACTATAACTCAAATGATGGATATGCTTAATTCTTATTTATTTTTTTTGCTCTTATTTTCCTGGAAAGTTTTCAGGAGAAAAAGTTTAAGATAGGTGATGCTGTAATGGAGTTATTGACAATGAGAAAGGGCAAAACAATGAGACGTTGAGTTTTGTATATGTATAGAAGATAGATTACTGATGCTCAACTTAAATATGTTTTTCATGTACCAAAAAAACTGTTTTTTTTTTTAATTATAATTCTATCAATACTACTTAGCCAATAGCTTAGCTTAGCATATTTTTTATAATAGCTCGGCACATTGATTGTACTGTCCCTGATGGTAAGCACAGTACAATCAAAATACAACGGCGACCACCAAGAGATCGAAATCAATGGGCGGTTGTGGCTGTCATGCCGGCATCTATACTGTAGTATTATAAATCATCAATCAATGGGTAAAACTGCAAAGCACAGCTAGTAATTTATATGGAGCCAGGTGGTCGCAGATATTTTGTTGTAGCACTTCAGTTTTTCACAGATACTAAAAATGAAGAAATAAATTTATCAAAAAGTGAAGCAGTGAAGGTGGAGTCTACCACTCAGAAGGAACATTATGTTGATAACGAAATTGATGAAGAAGCTGCTGATGACTTTGACGAAGAAGATGATAGTGAGTTTATTTTATTCTTAAACTAATTATTTCATGAATCAAGTTGTGATGGCACACTGGTTAAGAACAGTGGAACCAGTTGCCAATGTGTTCTATTGTTTGTTTAATTAAGTAATCACAGCGATTAAGCTTTGAATGTGTGTGTGAACTGCAATTTTTTTTCGTACCTACGAATACATACTCAATGTTTCGAGTACATTCTAGACATTTCCAGATATTTCGAGAATAGTGATATTATCTATTGGGTGCGCGACTAAGTTCTCGCTGTTTGTCAATAGATTGCTCCAGCAGTGAGTTCTGGTCGTTTTTGACACGTTAGTGATTTTATTGTGGCGTTATTTACTTTTAGTTGTGTGAAAATTACTGATATTGTGCCAAATAATCGTCATTTGCGGGAAGTATTACTTTTCTTATTTTATTCAAAGAAAAAGGTGACTGAAGCTCATCGAGAGTTACACAAAGTTTACGGAAGTGGTGCTGGTTTTTGTCTTATACTAAGGTGGCAAACAAGGGAATACAGCTCACATGATGTTTTTTTATCGTTATAGGTTTGGCGTAGTGGCCACAATCTCACCTGATCTTAAGTGACGATGTTGCCCAAGATGATAAGAGCCTAACCCTAGTGGAAGACTGGTTCTCAAGTGCAGCTGCCGGAACACACCTATTGCTGATTAGAAAATGCCCTACCACCATGCTATGGTTTCCTCACGATGTTTTCCTTCATCGAAACCTCAGGCTCATTGCAGGGATTCGATCTCACGTCATCGACGCGAGGTCGTACATGCTACCACTGAGCCATTTAATTTCAATTTTAGTTTCTAATTATAATTGAGTTTCACTTTCTCTTATTTTTATTATCTTATTAATGTTTAAGTTTTGTTATTTTATTTGTATATAGTTAAATTTAATACTTAAGTATGTTGTCTGTGCATGCCGCATTCCCCTATAGATATAACGGCATTTAAATTTTATTGTATGAATAGTTTTTATAAATCATGTAAAATTCTAAGTTATGTTGGATAACCATAATAAATAAATTAGAGATATAGAGATTTCTCTGTGCCTTACTACGCATATTTACCATATAAAAATTATGTTTCAGAAGTTTTAACTAATATAAAGAAAGATATGTCAAGAGAAAAAGAAACTAGACTCGGTGTTCTGGAAACTGAACTAGAGAAGTCTTTAGAAGATAACTATCAAGGTAAGAATTGGTATATCATGACAGTACTAGTTGTTGAATTTGTTCAATGGTCAGGAGAGCCTGAAGACAGCAGCGGTTGTTGAGAAAGAGAACATTCATTCATAGTCTTCATCACTTCATTTCTTATTTCAATTATTAGGGCCTAATCGTCAGGCGGTTACTTAATTATTTTTTAAATAACAAACAGGCTTCCAATAACATATAACTTATAGCTGGATGCAGCCTAACTTAAAAGTACTGTAGTCCCATGACCAGTCAAAATGGGTTTCTATTTGTTATTCTGACTGCATTAGAACAGCTTTGCAGAAGACATAGGTGTGACGGTTGTAGTTTCGAAGTCATACCACTCTATCACTCAGCTTTCTAGAAAGCCCCTAATGCTAAGCATGCATGGAAATAGGAGAGACAGCCAGTCACATGCTCTTGGAGTGCACAGAGCTGGCTCTATATCGGTTTAAACACCTTGGTACACAGAGGATCTTCCCGGAAGTCTTTAACAACATCAAGCGACTGGTGGACTTCCTGGAGGAACTGGGCTGGCACGACTAAAGTCAGCCACCACCACGCAAAATAGGCGGCATATAAACATAGAGTTGCGGAAACTGAGCCCGTGTAAACCTAATACCTGATCACTAAGCTTTAACTTTTTTTTTAAGTAGCACGACAAAGGGACTGAACTATACGTGATGAATAAATACAGTGCAATCCAATAACAGGGTCGACACACACAGAGAGATCGACAATCCATCGCCAATCACCGCCGACCTGCTGGCCTACGTAAAACTGTATATGCACAAGCTGATCTCGAAACGCAACGCGCATATGGCGAACTTTTCACCATATGTATGGTGTTAGCTTTCCAGTCGGGCTGTACAACCCTAATACCCCTCTATCGCCCTTACCTCTTTCGTTACTAAGCAAGATGCACCACATGCACGTAAGGTTAGATTGGGTGACACTCCGATTTGACCCCCTTACACTCCAATTTAACCTGCTTACACCCAATATTAATATATAAATTTCTAAATTACAGACAAACACCAAAAGGAGAAAGATCTGTCGAAAATAATAGAACGTCGGGGAAAGGCACCAATTTTAAGAAAAAACTCTCTGAGTATTATATCTAATTCGACTGTATGCGTTTTCCAATGGAATAAAAGCAGATACCGATGCTTCTGCTGCAAGGAACCGTTCAATGACATAAGCTCACTCCGGGAACACACGAACACAAAACATAACCTAAAAAATATAGAAAAACGTATAATCTCCCAACAGAATTGTTTAGTGAAAGTGGAAATATCGAATTTATTCTGTAAGATTTGTGACAAAGAGTTCTTTGATTTGAACACACTGAAGAATCATCTCTCCGAAGAGCATAAAGTGTTGTCATCGAATGAAGATTTATTGGTGCCGTTCAAAATACAAAATGGTGCACTTAAGTGTCAGATCTGTGCAGAGAGTTTCAGTGTTTTTAGACTATTAAATATACATATGAATAGACATTTTCAAAGTGAAGTGTGTTATATATGCGGTGCTGGTTTTTCTAATTTAGTGTTCTTAAATCTACACAAAAGTCGTTTACACAGGCCATTGCGCTGTAAGGAATGTGATGTTGTGTTCGACACGAAAAGTGAGAAGAAGTGTCATGATATAAAAGTGCACTGTGTGAAACAAGAGAAGAAATACCGTTTTCCATGTCCGTATTGCAGCGAACGGTTCTATCAAGAGAATGTACGTGTTTTACACTTAGTTGAGAAGCACGGTATGGTTAGACCCGATTTCGAGTGCAGTTCATGCCGTAAGAGCTACGTCACACGAAGCCTTTTGAACAATCACATCAGAAGTGTGCATATGAAGGAGAAAAACCATAAGTGTGATGTGTGTAATCATTTGTTTTATAATAAATCTGACGTCACAAGGCATAAAGTCACACACACGGGCGAGAAAAACTTCAACTGTACGACGTGTAGTAACAATTTTGCAACTAAAGATTCACTAAGGCGTCATATGAAGCGAACGCATTTACAGTGATGGCTCAGTGGTACGGACACCGCGTCGATAGGCGTGAGTTTGAATCCCTGCAATGAGCCTGAGCATTCGGTAAAGCAAACATTGTGATGAAACCATAGCATGTGGTAGTGCTTTTTGTAATGCCCGCCGGGTAGCTACCACCCTCAAGTTGAAAATCGGTCGTCAATTCCAGACGTCACTATTATTCACATAATAACCTTTTGTAGAACCTGACTGGAATGGTCCTTGAACTTATTGTCCGGCAAATCAGTAATGTGCTTAGTGATCTTATTATAGAACTTAACACAATTTTCTTAACAAACTTTTATTTTATTGAGTCTAAAACACGAAAATATATTAAATTTTTATTTCTATTAATAAAACTATGTGTAATATATAATGTAATGTAATATGAAATATAATATGTCATTGTCAACTTCAGCTTTGTGTGAAAAACATGAAAAAATATAATATCGTCGATTTAAATGGATTCTCAATTAAAATCACCAACTCCGCACCGGAAAGTGAGACACAGTGCCTGCGGCTCCGCTCGCGTGAATAACTTAAAAAGCTAATTTTTTGCACGGAACCCTAATTATTTTATTCTAAAATTAAAGTAGCCTGTTACTCCTTATAACATCAGGTATCTGCCAGTGAAAGTCCTATCAAAATTGATCCAACCGTTTCACAGATTAGCCGGAACAAATAGATAGAAAATTTTGTTTTTGTTGTTGTAAGGTACCCTTACTTTCATACGTATTTAGTAAAAAGGTGTTATTTTGACATTACAAACAGACAGTTAAATTTTATTATATGATTATATTAATAAAAAACCAAAACAATTCAAATCTACAAAAAAAAAATGTTCAGTTATTTAGTTTTCCCTTGGGACAAATGAGATTTTTTGTTTGGGGTTCACGTGAATGGAAACGCCAATCAGAAAATGTGACATCATCGTACACTATTTATATACACAGTTGAGTGTTATTCTTATTAAGTTATATTGTTGCAATTATTATTACCACAATTTTTAGTTTACTAAAAGGATTATTAAGTGTAGAAATAGTGATTTTATATAGGAGCTGAAAAAAAATCATAAATTTCAACTGAATTCTAGTAAACTCAACTTTGCATATGATTTATTTACTGAATGATGACGTCACGCGCGGTCACATGAACATAATGCCGCGTTTTTGTGGCATATCGTTTATTTAAATTTAAAAATTTGTCATAATGAATAAATATTAAATAACGGGTGTTATTTTAAAGGTATAAAGTGTTTAAAAAAACTGTTCAAAAGCTGTCTACTCCCAGTTTTTTTTTTTGTTTGGTTGTTAGGGCTTAGGGTGGATGTTAGGGTTAAACTATCGATAGTATATTTTAAAAGGAAAGTACATGATTTTGCGCGTATGTTTTTTGATCTCGTCAACGAACGTCATAAGCAAACTACAGAGTTTTTATACGCCAGCCGCGAAACATGCGAATGATGTTTTGTTTCGCTGTCTTCGCTCAGTCGGCTGGCTATAACATTCAGTACTAAGAAACAATCGATACGATGAAAATATAAAAGCCTCATTGATTCTGATAAACTCAATAAGTTTGAATTGTATTTATAGATTTTATGATGAACCATGGAAGAAGAATAAAGTGGAACGCGCATGGCAGATGATTAGATTATATATATTCTTTAATGGATAGAATAATTGAAGTTGACAACGATTCAATTATTTAAATAAATATTGCTCTTAGTTTTTAATATGTGTCTATTTTCTAAATATTCTAAATGATTGTATTAAATATGTATTCCGTACTCTAACACGCAAATTGAAATTAAAATTTATAATTTAATATTTTGTATACTATTGATTTCCCATTATCATTCCCGTTTTTCAATAATAAAGTTAACATTAAAAACGCAATATTGACACACAAAATCAAAATGTCTACAAACCGAAAATAAGTTTCATTTGATGCAAGATCATGGTTTCATAAAACCACACATTTTTTTTTTTAATACCAAACCATCGGTCGTATGATTTTAAACGACGTAATTGTTTAAGTTTGGGTTCTATATAGTGCTATAATAAGTTCAGCAAAAAAGTGTAAGAGTACTTATTGCTTGGGCTTCTGCAAAGCTATGATAGTTTTATGTAATTTGTGTTACTAAATATCTAAGAGAAATGTTTTTCTTTTTTTTAATTTTCGCCCTAGATCAAGTAATTTCGAATGTTTTTAGGTTATTACTGGATAATCTCTAAATTAATTAGGTAAAACTAATACCGTAAATGGAAACACTGCTGACAATAAAATTGACAAGAGTTTTTGGCGGTAACTTGAAGTGTCATGTGGTGGTTTTTGTTTTAATTCATGAACTTGTCATTTAGCCCTATATTATGTAATTTTGGCGGCATTTTACGTGATGTGCACAAGTGAAGAGGATTACAATAAATAACTAGAAACATGCATTTTAAGTTGCTACAAAGACTACCTGGATAATTTTAACAAGGAGGCCGCCATCTTGTTAGAGCAATGTTTGAAGATTACAGAATAGTACGAAGTTTGGCTTAAAGGACGTATATCCAAGAGCCTTTATAAAAAAACAACTATAGAATGTAGGTTTCTTGATTGGGTGACAAAGGTAATAACAAAGTGTAATATTGATGAGAAGCAAACAAAATAGAAAATTATGAATGAAAACCTTAAAAATATTCCTGTATGTCGATGTTGTTTGTCAAGTAATTGCTATAAGGATTTACATAATGAATATTATTGTAGTGGTCGTATCGAAAACTATTCAATTATGCTGCTTAATATATTTAATCTAAATGTAAGTAATTCTATATGTAAACACGTTTTAAAGCCTTCTCCAACCTGAGTAATGGATGCCCTCATGCTAATAATATGGGCCGTCAATGAAAGCAATGTTTAAAGTGAAAGGAACCTGTGTGGAGGATCTGTAGAATGGTGGAAGGACATTTTATATTACTTGTTCGATTATCAACTATTCTCATGTTCAAATGCTGTCAGCAAACACGTTACACACCAGTAGAAGCACTCGACAGCCAGTCTCCTTTTATATCTTAACAAACAATTACATAATAGAAATGGAATACATCCCAATAGAGTTTTCACTAATTCTAGCAGTCATTTAACTGTAAGTATATTTGACCAGTACTTGGCCAGTTCCACCTGGAACTTGATTGATAGCTGCTATGTATATCTGCAACCTAAAACAAATAAGTGAAATGTTGGTAATTTAAAAAAACTTGATGATCTGTTTGCTACTATCCTGATTTTGGATACACCTTCCAAAATCAGGATAGTAGCAAACAGTTTTTTTATATAACAATCTATACAATTATAAAGAGGTAATGTTTGTGGAAGGTAATCTCTGAAACTGCTGAAAATTATTTCACTGATGAAACCTACAGCGAAATGAGATTGGAGATGTTTTTGTGTTTGTAGTAGTGTATGGTTAGCAGAGAAATAACTAAACAAATACTTTTTATATGTAAGTACTTAATGTAGTACATATAAAACATAATGAATTTTATAAAACTTCTTTAGTTTGGAAAGTCAGTCTTACCTCAACCTCGTTTTAACACTGGAGTCATTTTTAATTATTAATGCAACTAAACCAATTAACTAACTAATAAGAAAAGAGTAACAAACAAAATGGCCTGACACTTCTAATTTTACTTAGAAGGAACAGATGCGAGAGTAGTATGTATGATAGGAACATGGTAGTTAGCGCAAACTGGTTTATTCCAGTTTTATTCACTATGTGCATTACACTACTAAAAACACAAAAATATATCTAAGGTAATTTATTTTTGGGTTAGTGTGTTACCTAATTGTAATCTACAATAATATGTGGTAACAAGACTATTCATTAATAACCATTTTTGTTTAAATCTTTATTACCAGTTATCGAATAATAAAAGCACCAAAAATCTTATATGCGAGGAGTGTATTACGAAACTCCGAGATGCCGCAATATTTAAAGAACAAGTCCTGAACACTGAAAAAACATTACTACAACGTCTAAGGTTATTCAATGATGAAATAACTTCAGGTAATAGAAATAGAAGTAAATCCTAGAAAAATATTTTTTTTTATCAAAGGACTAACTACATACTTAATTTCTGAAAGTTAGTCAAAGATTGTGATCAAAAACTGTATCATTCTAGTAGAGCATTTTCTAATCTGGCTTGTTACAACCTAAAAATGTGTCCTAGCTCCTAGCAGGTGCACTTAGAACCTATCTCTTTAGGCTTAGTGTTTTATGCATAATCTTAGGCCACTTATGCACTTCACATCACGAGAAATTGTTGTTTCAAGTATTAAATAACTTGTCTGTCAGTGATTTTCCTCTACTCCCCTGTACAAGATAAAATAAGAAAATCTTGATCCCACTCTCTCCCTACAAATAATAAAAATTAGATATCTATATTTTTTAATTCAAAATATTAATATTTCATTAATTAGATTCATTGATAACTTTCCTATCATTGATATTTTAAATTAGTAATATGGAATTGTGATTGTTTCCCTAGGAATAAATAACCATTAGTGTATTACTCATAATCTACCTATTTTTTTTTTTATCATTAATGTTTATCACATTTCAGATAAAGAACCAATCAAAATTGAAAATAATATTAATGATATGATTCATGATGATTTTGCTGAGAAAATCAGTGATGTTGGCTTGGCTGATGAAGCTGATCTTATCTGGCAGAAGGATAACATTTCGACAAAAGAGGAAGGTATTGAAAATACTAATACTAATTTTATATTGCAATAGGTAATATGCATGACATATAATGACAATATAAAAATAATATTGTTAATATAATTATTTATGTTGGTCCGTAGCCGTAAAAAATAAAACACTGATAAAACTATTAATATTTAACATCAAAGTAAATATATTAATATTGCAATGATAGGGCGATTTAGACGCCACCATTTTGGCACGCTGTCACCGAGTTTCAGTGACGTCAGCGTACGCAATAAAATAAATAAATTGTTAAAAATGATGAACTCTTGTCTCGTTAGATCATGTCTTCTCAGTTCTGATCTTAGATGACAAATCTAAGACAAATCTGACTACCACAAATATAATTTCCGCACTACAAATTAGTGACTAAACAATGTGAACTGTTCGACGGTCCAAGCGAAAATGCCTGTCTTTGGATGTCTGTTCTATTTATATGAGAGATCCGATAGTAGTCGGAGGTATCCGAATAAAGCCGAATACGTCACTCAAACATGTCCAAACACTTTTAAGATCCGTTTTAGTACTACAATCCACTTATTTTGACGGTAGTTAGATTATTCTTAACATAGAATACCCTCTCCGCTAATAATATTGTATACTGTAGAGTGCATTATTCATTTTATCTGAAAATTGTTATGGTTTATAACTAATTACCATAAAGATGAAAGTGGAAATCCCATTTATAAGTGCTGTAGTTATCTATGTGTAAAAATACGATAAAAAATACACCTGATAAAGTGAATTTCTATGTGTATGTATGTACAACCCGGTCACAATATCTTTGCACCTGACCTCGTGACGTCATATCGGCGGTCTGGGTACGTTGAGAAGTTTTTGTTTTTTTAAAAAATTTTCGAGAAATGTGGACGTAAAAAAAATTACTAACCTTTTCAAAACAATTTATTATTGATGGAGGGTTTGTTATTAAAAAACAATAATTTTGATTACAAAAACATTTATTATTAAACTCAGTCACTATAAATTATTGACTCTATGCCTGACATTGTATCTTCCTCACTCTCACTTTCTGAACTCTTCGAACTGTCTTCCCCTAGTGATATTAAAAGTTGTGTGATGTTGTCATCTGCTAGATGATCCTTTTCCCAGTATTCTCGCTGTAGTCTCTCCACGTGATTCACTTCTTTTTTCCAGTCAGCTGGCGTAATTGACTTAATCGCATCTTTTGTAAGTTGTTCTATTTTCTTTTCCGATTGGTCAATGTTTTTATCTGCCACCCTTTGCTTTACCAAGTTCCATATATATTCGATAGGGTTTAGGTCACAATGATAAGGTGGCAGATGCACAACTTCAGTTTAACAGCTACAACAATTTTAATAACAACCAAACCAGTCCAAACTTAACAGTAAACAGCCTAAACTTAACAATAAATATTAAAAAACAAAACAACAACAAAGCGAAAATATCAAAATTATCGGGACGTGTATCGGCAACGAAGATGCTAACCGTACTGTCGCACCGGGGAGTGCGCGGAGAGGTGACAGGGGAAGCGGGAGAGGCGCCGCATTCCAGCGAGGTGCACAGATATTCTGACCGGGATGTATGTTATATGAAATTTAAACTTTAGAATTGCTGGCCCTTTGGAGAAGGACTTAAAATAGTGTAGCATGTTTTTATAATTCATAGATATTGTTATATAGAACATAAAGGTGAAGATTCTTACAGAAGATAAGATGTGCACAAAAAAATATTTTAACAGATTTTTTCCTATTTAATATAAAAGTATTCTGTTGAACTTTACTGAGGGAAGAAAGCTTTTTTGATGGGTCCACTCTTATTTTTGCTGACGCTGCTCTGTAAAAATCTGAGTGTGCAACACACCAGCACACAAGCCTTTCCAGGAGTTTTTGGTTTCAACATTTTTAATACTATATTATGTAATATTGGTGAAATTTTGCATGATATATTTTGTTTTAGACATGGGTAACACAGCAAAATTTCTTGCGTGAACTTAATAACTCAAGCGCAGCTTACTGCATTGAGTTAACTTAAATATGCACCATGGCGCAGCAAAACGGAACGTACCAAGTGAGTCGCTAGACGTGCGCCATCCGAATCCCTGACCGTTGCCGCGGCCGACGCGCTGCTCTGAAGTGCACTATACACATAGTTTTTTAATGCGCAACACATTTGGAATAAGTGTGTTGACTCATTAAACTGAGTTGGCGCAATTGCGCGGTGTAGCGGTGTTTATTGTGCCATGTTTAGTTTGTTTATTGTGAAGTGAAGCCCTATACAGTTTCTTGCCGGTTTTTCTCTATGAATGGGATGTTTGTACAAACTGGAGGTAGTGTTTGACGTTCATAAGTGCCTTCTTAGGGCCTAAAATGAATAAAGTATTTTTGATTTTGATAAACTAGAAATATGAGAGAAAGCCACAATGTTGTTAGAGCCATATTAGAGTATAAAGTTGGGCTTAAAAGACCTGTATCCAGTGACCTTAACAAAAAATGTCTATTGGTATTGGTCTGTCCGATGTTGCTGATTGCTGTTTACAATAAAATTTTATTGTTCCAGGTCAATTATTCATGATAAAGCTAGAACCGAAGAAAGAAATTAAAAACTCTTCAAGGAATAATCATAGTATAAGACAAACAGTGAAAAAAAAGATAATTAAAAATAGTCCTTCAAGTAAAACAGTTTTAAAGAAGTCAGTAAAAAGGGCTGTTAGAGGTGAATTAAAAATTATTTAAACACTATGTAACCCATTTTGCTTTATAACAAACTAGGTGGCCTATCATTGTTGCCAAATATAATTTAAACAAAAAAATGTAAAACTTACCAAATCAACTATGTACTTGCATTAAAACATTAATATGGAACTGTAGATTTATCTGTGTTTGAAATTGCATATACTTAGTAGGCTGAAAGCAGCGCGGCATGCTGATTATGTCTGTGTCTGTACCCAGTGATAGGACATTTACATGCCAGGAAATATTATTATTCCGTTTACTAAATCTTCAATGGTTTATGCTGAGTAAACCATACTAGATATATAAGTTAATGCTCTACATAATTGTAGATCTTAAAAAGACCTACAAAAAAGTCAGCAATAGAATGTATCTATTTTCTAAAGATGACCCACAATAAGCATTTTGTCTTCCGTCTTCCACGTAACCCACGCGAGCGGAGCCACGGGTACAGCTAGTATCTATATAAAATACAATATGATTATTATTAGTCTAACAAAGGTACTTTTACTTTATTCTTGCCCTCTTCATAAGGCTTTATTTTCATTTTTTCATTTTGAATCAAAGGTTGATTATAATAGAGTTAATTTAAATAATTTAAAGTTAAGAATTTTCAATACCACTTTTAGACCATATCCAAATGATTCCACGATATATATATTATATATTTAAAGTATTTTTTTTTTTCAGTAAAACCGAAACAGGCACTCATTACGAATAAATCATCGACAAAGTCACAGAAAGCTCAAAGAGAAAACACTTTGAAGTTGATCCTAAACTCAAATATGTGCTTATTCACGTCATACAAAACAAAATATGGTTGTTACACTTGTAAAGAACGTTTCCTAAATATCAATGAATTAAGAGAGCACACTAAAACCCATGCAAACGAGAAACATTTAGTTTCTAGAGTGAAGCATTTACGCGGGCTGTCATACAAGAACGTTGACATTTCGAATCTGACATGCAAGCTGTGTTCCTGCGACAATCAGAATTTACTTGATCTTCAGCATCATTTAACGAATGCTCACGATATTATTTTCGATGGATCGGAACACTTTTTAATACCATACAGACTGGAGAAAGGTTTACAATGCGTGATATGTGGACAAAATTTTAACACGTTCCTACGTTTATCGATACATATGAATACGCATTCAACGAACAACGTATGCGAGATCTGTGGTATCTCTTATATAAACAGGATAAGTTTACGTTTGCATGTGCAGTCATTGCATAGAGAAAAGAAATGTACTCTGTGCTCTTTAGTGTTTTTAACGAATTCGTCGCGGACGAGGCATATGCGTAAAACGCACAACACTGGGACGTATAAAAGGCATTGTCTGCTTTGTGAAAAAACTTTCAGATATACATATATGTTAACAGAACATAATATAAAAGCACACGGAGCTGAGAGGCAGAAATGTTTGTGCACGGATTGTGGGAAATCGTTTCCGACGCAGCAGAATTTGAAGATACACGTCCGCGGAGTTCATATTAAGGAGAGAAATTACCCTTGCGGAGTGTGTGATATGAGGTTCTTCACGAGATTCGATCAGAGGAGGCACGAGCGAACACACGAGGACATCAGGGCGTTCTCGTGTACGTTCTGCGAAACGAAGTTCAAGACTAAGGACTCCTGGAGGCGGCATTTGAAGCGGCAGCATGGTCATTACGTGAATAACTCGGAAAAAATCCAATAACGCTGTCATGGTTGGGTACTCTTGCCGGAATGGATATGACTGAACTACCACAAAAGTTTGTAGAACTTTCAAACATTGGATTACTCCGTTGGAAAGATTACAAATTGATTAACAGTCACTTTTAATCAATCCAGTACGATCATTACGAACATGAGCCAAAATTTTTAAATGATACGGGAATTCCCCTGCCAGAGACATTACGCAAAACGCAAAACCAAGAAAGGATCTGTTCCAAGACTTATCAATCAAAAACATCTAATGACCAACCGATAACACTACGCTTTGGTGAAGCAAGTTTTTGAAATATATATTAACTTGGCGCGGCAGATACCCCGGTTTGCCCCTCTTATATCCGGGGCTGTATGTGTTCTTGTTTGATCTATGTGTAAACTGAATACAAGGTTAAATAAAGAAATAAATAAATGTCGTATCTTTAATATTGAAATAATTATAACTTTTCTGATAAATAAAGGCTTATATTATTATTGTGTACTATTTTTTTTTAATACAAACAGTTCATTTTGAACTATTCGAACACTGTTAACCTACTGATATGTGTATACATACACTCGGAGTTTTTGTAGGGATCTTGAGCTGCTATGTTGTTAAATTCATTAACTTAGGCTCTTTAACCTTATATAATATTGGTGGCATTTTGCGTGATATAGTTTGGTTATTATGCATACGTGAAGTGGATTACAAATATAAACTGGAAACATGCATTTTGAGCTGCAACAAAAATTCACTACAACCCGGTCAGAATATCTGTGCACCTCGCTGGAATGCGACGCCTCTCCCGCTTCCCCTGTCACCTCCGCGCACTCCACGGTGCGACAGTACGGTTAGCATCTTCATCCCGATAATTTTGATATTTTCGCTTTGTTGTTGTTTTGTTTTTTAATATTTATTGTTAAGTTTAGACTGTTTACTGTTAAGTTTGGACTGGTTTGGTTGTTATTAAAATTGTTGTCATGTCAATGAAGTCATGGGAAAAACAATACACAGCGAATCAAGAAATTTAATCTTGAAAGTGGTCAAGTTTTTTGAATCGGAGAAAGCAAATAAACAGTACACCATACCTGTAGACCAAGTGGTGAAACGAACCAGTGCTGCAACTGGGACATCAAAGAGGACTCTAATGAAAATTAAAAATGAAGCCAAAGTACAACCACCTACTTCGCCGGGCGCTAGTCCGACTCCAAGTACTAGTAATAATTTAGAAACCCACCCAGAACCAAAATTATCGACACCGGGTAAGAAGCGTAAACAGTACAAAAAACGTAGATGATTTTGACATTTGCGCAATACGAAATATCATCAACAGTTTTTATGCTGTAAAAAAAGAAATCCCAACTTTGAAGAAAATTCTGGCAGCAGTTAAGAGAGACCTAAATTTTCAAGGTGGGAGAACATATTTAAGAAATATTTTAATTAACAAATTGGGCAAAAGTGTAAAAAATATAGTGTGTAATATAGTTATAGTGACTGAGTTTAATAATAAATGTTTTTGTAATCAAAATTATTGTTTTTTAATAACAAACCCTTCATCAATAATAAATTGTTTTGAAAAGGTTAGTGTTTTTTTTTTACCTCCACATTTCTCGAAAAAACTTTTAAAAAAGAAAAAACGAAAAAACTTCACACCGTACCCAGACCGCCGATATGACGTCACGAGGTCAGGTGCACAGATATTGTGTCCGGGTTGTAGGTAGTTCTAACAAGGGAGCCATCATCTTGTTTGAGCCTACCTTGAAGATTACAAAATACAACGGCGGTTTAAAAACATCGACTTTGGTAAGTGCTTCAGCGGCGCTAAAAAAAACAAGCACTACTACCCGTGCGTAAAGTTAAGACCTGGGTGACGCCACAGACGCATGGTTGTACTGTGCACAAAAAAATATCACAACAAGTTTCCACCCGCGACTTCGTCTCTGCTATTTTTTTTAATGTAGCGAGTGTTGTACTCGGAACAACGCCGCCTTATATTTATTATACTTGAGCTATTACAAGCGTGCGAACTGAGTCATAAATATTTTTTATCAGATCACGAAATTTCTCTCTCCAATATGTAAGGTTTTACCCTTCATTATAAAAATAAACTTAACACAAAAAAATAAAAAAATGGCGTTGCCTACAGTACAACTCGGGAGATTGAGGGGAAGTTACAGAGGAGCGGGCGGAGGCTTGCATTCCAGGCGAGTCTCAACTTATCGCGCACGTGTAGTACTACAACAATACACTACTATTATAAAGAAATCTTTGAGAATATGTTTCTAAATAGAAATCTCTGGAAATACTGATACGTTTCTAAAAACACTTTCACTGATAAAAAGCTAAGTTCTTCCTAAATAACATAGGCTATGTAACATATATTATTATTATAAAAATTGAAATTGTAATTATCGCGAATAAACTCGCGGTCGGTAGTTAGTATAAACAAAATTACTATGTTATGTTGTATCCAAACGTTTTCGGTAACTTTTTCAAATAAATTAGCGCACAGATTAAAAATAATATCCATAGAGTAAAGTAAATCACATCAAATATCTTTGTGAAGTGTCATTTTATATTTTTATATATTTATTTTATTTTATAATTTATGTATTAATATCTCAATGTCGTCGAATGATGAAAAGAAAACGATATACGCGGATTGCAAACACATTCATAGAACCAAACCAGTTTCCGTTGTGAACGAAGGTAAATCAAATATTTATTTACTAGCCGTGCATGCCTGCAGCTTTGCCGCAATGTCTGACGACCCATCTTTTTTACCAATGTGTTCTACCCACGATGACGTATGATGCCGAAACATGGACGCTCACTAAGGAAATCGTGCACAAAATGATGGGTCAGTGGTAGCGTGTACGGACATCGCGTCGATGGTCGTGAGTTCGGATCCCTGTAATAAGCTTGAGCTTTCGGTGAAGGAAAACATTGTGATGAAACCATAGCATGGTGGTAGGGCTATTTCTAATGTCCGACTAGCTAGCTACCACCCTCATGTTGAAAATCTGTCGTCACCACCAATAGATATGTTCCAGCAGCTGCACTTGAGAGCCAGTCCTTCACTAGGCTTAGCGTGTTACCATCTTGGGCCACATCATCACTTAAGATCAGGTGAGATTGCAACCAAAACGCTAAACCTATAACGATAAAAAAACAAAGTTAGAAATACGGATATCCGAAAAGCCACGAATGTGGTTGGTGGATATTGGTGTCCGTATAACTCAGCTCAAATGGCGTCGGGCAGGTCACTTGGCCAGATGTAATGACAGCAGAGGGAGTAAATCCTCCACCTCGGAATGTTGGCCTAGAGAAGGCAAACGTAGTGTACGAAGACCGATGGCGAGATGGGTCGACGACATCAAAAACCTTATCGGAAAAAGCAGAGACAAATGGCGTAAAAAGGAGGAGGCAGTCCTTATGCTGCCCTGCAGTGGATTGGAAAAGCTGTCTATAATGATAATGATGATAATTGTAAATCTTAAAAACACCTAGAAAAAAGTAAGCAGGAGCAATGTCTGTCTTCTAAAGATCAAACATAATGGGCATTTTTGTCTTTAAAAAAGCCGGGAGCAGGGGTAGCGTGATTCGCGCCTGTGAATTCGCACATTCGCGAATGTGCCTGATCGACAGCATTCTGTAGTCCAAGCGATCGAAGCCGCGGGCACAGCTAATATTATATAAATAGACAAAACAGTCCTTTTTCATCTCTCTGTCAGTCGATTTTATCTTATTTTGTTTAGTTTTTTTCCACAACCTTTATAAGAAAACACAAAGAGAAAATGTAATACATAAAATGAATCGAAATGCTAATAAGGTGTTAATTAATCCATTAAAAATATGTATATATATATATGTACTAGCTGTGTCCGCGGCTTCACTCTCGTGTATTACAAACAGTGCCACCTACCAGGTCAAATTGTGAATCTAAACCATCCAGAAACCCACGCAAACACAAAAATAATCAAAATCGATCCAGCCGAAGAGTTCAATCATATAGACACTTACAGAATTATATATGTGATCCTAACATTTTCAATAAGCATTATGGTCGAATTTTGTTCACTGTAGAACTCACAAATATAGGTACCATATTTGTGAAACCAAAGTTTATTAATCGGCTATTGATTGTAATTTTAAAATATGTCGTGAAATCTTTTTTATATTAAATAGAAAATTGCACAACTTATATGAAACATTATTATAGCCATTTTTCAGCTTGACACAATGTCTCGCAACACCTCATGAAAAGATTACGATGTAATTTTTTTGAAAGACATATTTATTTGTTTTGTGCCATCTTCTTTTATTTATCGTAGCGCGGTAAAGTCACGACAATGTACCGCACAGTGCAATACATCGGCGACACCATGGGACTTACAATTCATTGTTAGTCGCCGCTGTCATGCCGGCCTGATCAAATGTCTCTTCACATAATTATAGAAGGACTCCATTTTGTAGAAAGGAATTTCACAGTACGGCAAAGATAAGAAGTAGCAATTTTCTATGTTCGCGACGAGTGTAGGATACCGTAAAGCTGTGGTTCCGTAGCCCAGCGCGTTTGGTTTTTTCTTTAATGAAATTGAAAAAAGGGAATTAGGTTGCAGGCGGTAGACCAAGCTCAGCGAGGCAATGTCCCTGTGCTGCTGATGCGGATCGACGAACTTATATTACATTTACAAGAAATATATATATATGTATATTAACAATAATTATATTTTAATTTATATTTCAATCATCAGAATTAGCGAAACGCATAGGCAGCGATTATAGAACGCTGCCATCCTTCGAGAGAAGTCTATTCGATGAAGTATATAAAAATCATTATTCACTTCAGCGTAACGAACTCCTCAAATGCAGATGGAAGGCTTATAAAAAGCACATCGAGGGAAGAGTCTTCGCTCCATTTCAGTTCCCTGATGTCAGGTAACCTATAATAATTTGTGATAAAAAAATAACCAATATCTTCTTTTTCTTCCTAACTTGGCAACCGATCCTCTTTATTGAAAACCATTACTTCTATTATCGAGTGAATATAGTTTCCAGTGTTATGAGGATTTCAGGATCCTAGCAAGATGATGGATTGCTTGTTAGAAATTTCTAGGACGTTTTTGTGTAGAATGTTATTATTTCCAATCCACTTGTGCTGAATAACCAAGCTTTATGCAAAATGCCACCTGTATTAGACAATATAGGGTCAAATAACACAAATTTATGAATAAATAACAAAAACCACTACATGACAGTTGTGCAGATCCCGCCAAAAATGCCATCTCATATTCTTTGTGTAACTTTTTAAATGTTAAGTATACGAAAATAATTTTCTTATCATCCACATTTCTGCCAAAGTCAAGTAAATATAATATTCTTCTAATTATTAATAGCCCTAACAAGATGGCGGCTCCCTTGTTAAAACTATTCAGGGTTCCTTATAAGGCATATTCCTGATTATTATTAATAATCCATATCATTTGTGCACAGTTACCAACTACGTCACGTAAAATGTTGTAAAAACTGCATATTAAAGGGCCAAAAGTAATAAGTTTATTAATTCAAATTAAAACCACCACATGACAGATCAAAATCCCGCCATAACTTTCTATTTTAATTGAACGAAACCCGATACCCTTAACTACAAATTATTTTTCACAAATTTTCAGAGATCTACACTTTCATAATAGCGCGATACGATTCGTTCAAACAGAATCGATACATAGATTCCCAGAGTATCGAATGAAACTTAAACCGGGACCTGGTGTTGATAATGCCGGTCAGATGCCCATCCCTCAGGAATTGCAAATGAAACGCGGGAAAGTTGAAAAAACTAGCGTTAAAACTGATAAGAAAAAGGAAAACAAGAAAAAGAAATAAATTAATATAAATAATTTCTTAAAATGTTATAATCTCACTTTATACATACATATTTCGTTATTTTTAATATTGTTATTATACTCGTTACATTATCTAACACCGTTTTTATGCTTATTTTTTATTTGGTCATACTTTCATTATTTTAACAATATATTATTATTATTTTTTAGTTCCTAAAAATACTGAAATAAATTTTGGAAAAACGTACGTAAAGGTTCAGTCATTGGCCATAAAACCAATTCTTCAGATTATAATAAACAGCGACGGTAACTAGCTTGTATCAAAATAATTTTAATATTAAAAGATTTTTAAAGAAAGAAAGAAAGATTTTTAATTACCATTTTGTATATAAATTGAAGGTATTTTTTCTTATTTTTAATTAAATAGGTAAGTATGTATCAAACGAGAAAAAATACTAAACACAAATCAATATAAATAAAATTATTAAAGTTTGCCGTTGTGCCCGCATCACGCAAAAACTACTGGATAGATTTTGTTTTGTTTTACTCCTCAGATATTTGGTACTTATTAAAAGATATATCAAAATATCTTCAATCAATAAAAAGTATTAAAGTTTTAAGAAACAACGATTTTTATAAGTACTACATATGTGTTCTTCATTCTTCTGTCGTCCACGCGAGCGAAGCCACGATACATCGATATTATTATACTCATAGATTTAATTATTGGATTTAACCATGCAACATATATGATTAAACTAGAAAGAAAAAAGGAGACAAAACATTTTATAACGATACAACAATTTATATAGTATTTGGAACGTAGTACAGACTATAGTATCTGTGTATTATTTTGTAATTCTTTTGATGTTATTTCGTTTGTCAAAATCTGTCAAAGAAATTACGAATTTCTTATAAGATAATTATAATGTAAATTGAAGGAAACTGAATAGATATGGATTTTGATATTGTAGTAGAGTCGCTGCCTCTGTTAGGCGTTTGTAATTTATGTTTAAATGAAGGCGCTGTTAAAAATATGTTCCTAGGACATAAACACAATGGAAGTACAGAAATTTATTCAGACATGCTATTCAAATGCTTTTCCATAAATGTAAGTAGTTAGTATACATTTGTTTAAGTAGATAAAATGGAGGGATAAGCTTACTAATAGCGTGTTAAAAATACTTTAACTATATAAGTTTCTTTTATCAAAGATTCAGCCATATGATGTTTATGTTTATCTGTTTCTTAGTTCAAATAATTAATAAATATTAAAAAAAATATTCTGAAGCTGTTAGTAGCAATTAACATAACGTAATAAGTATAATAAAATTAATACTATAGAGCTTAAGAAAAATTAGTGCTATCAATATTCCCGTCCTGACTCTTTATCTACAAGTTTTAGAAGTTAAATACTCCTGAACATTATTTCCAGTGCCTTTATTACAAAATACTACTAGTATTTTGTCTCTAATATCTGGTTTCATAAGCGTTGTATTGTATTGTGCTTATGTATTATTAATATCGATTCAACATTATTTTTATTAATACTCCTTTTTCAAATTAAATATCAAATACCTACTTAACATTAAAAAGGATTATGACTAGTTTTGCTAGTCAGATAAAAATTTTTAGGAGTTTACATTCTTCATTACTTATTTATTACTAAACTTTCTATATTGGTATCGGTATCACCAATTATGCACTGCAATAATCAGTATCGTATAATATCAATAAAATGATGTATTTTTCCATCATTAATATAAATTTTCTTAAAACTAAAAATGGGCAAAATCTCTTCAACTTTGTTTATAAGTTGTATTTTCCTTAATATCAGGTCCAACAAAACAATAGTTTTACTGTCCAAAAAAGTCTGATTTAATATAGCATAGTTCTAATGTTGTTGTCTACCCATACGCTTACCTGCTTTCCAAACTCAATTTGAAAATCATACAGCTCTGCAATGTATTCTAAAAACTGCACCTAATGTTTAGGTCAGAGTTGCACAGACCTGTGAACACTATCTTCAGAACTTCAAGGGTATGGTGTCTGTGACCTTATGTGCTGTGGCATCTATTTTGTTTATTCAAAAACTAAATACTGCCTGCTTGCTTTACTCGGCGAAATGTAAAAGTATTTTGTACTATATACCATTATATAAATGATTTTTATCTCAAATTTCATTACAATTCATCTATGCGTTTGAGGACAAAATATTAAACATACTTTCACATCTATATTAATTAATATAATAAAGTTAAAGAGTTTTATGTTTGATTGTTTGTTTAAAAGTCCTAATCTGTGGAACTACCAGTCGGATTTGAAAAAATATTTTTGTATATGAAAGCCAGATTTTTGAGGAGGAGGCTCTGTAACTTCATGCAACGACCCTAAGAAATGGAACAGTAACTATTGACGTCAAGCAAACTGGCAAGCTATAGGCAAGTACAGCAAGTAGAACAATGATAGGGCTACTCACATGCGTTGTTGCAGTTGCGTCGCTGAGAGTTTGTCGAAAAATTTTAACACAGATGAAACCGTGGGGCACATCTAGTTAATATTATAATATTTATTAGGTGTTTTATTCATTCTACAGATATCACAACTGGATCTTGGAGATACGAAGCGATTAATTTGTCCCCAGTGTATCATAAAGCTTAGGGACTCTGCAACATTTAGAGAACAAGTTGAGACTGCCCTAACTACTTTAGAAGCTACAATTCGCTTGCAAAGTAAGTAAATATATATAACATAAATTAACATGCTTTAATTATAATATAATAATTAATATTTATATTATTTTTTATGCCAAAGGGCACAAACGGGTAGATGGCCTACCTGATGGTAAATGGTTACCGGCGCCTATGGACAACTGCAACACCAGAGGCATTACAGCCATGTTGCCGAACTTGGAACCTGTATTTCAATCCATTTTTGAAGAGCCCCATCTCATAGCCCTGGGGGAAAACCGAGCTGGGCAACTCATTCCACAAACCCAGCGTACGTGACAGGAAGGTTCTAGAGATCTAACGTAAACAATCTAACAGGTGTTATTTTAGTTCAACAGATTGTTAATAGATGGCGCCTCCAACAAGTAGTTCAATATATTTTTTATTAAGAATGCTGACAACAGATGGCGTTCGTTAAACGTGAAACTTTAATTCTATCGCCCCAGAAATTTTTCGTTCATCTATCGCATGCCGCATTACATTACATTGTCACAAATAAATTCAATTTTATGCCGTACAGTCTTTAGGATTATATTCGTAAATTCGGAACATCGTATATGTTAATGTGTGTTATTAATTTTTAAAGTTTCACTTGCATCATTGTTTCATAAAAACACACAATATTTTTTTTTCATTTACAATTTTTTAACAAGGTTTTACATTTTAAAATGTTTGTCTATTTTTCGTCAATAGCAAGGAACATGAGTTTCAAAATGTTGTTTGAATCATTAATTAAGAGAGATACGGTCTTGCCACATGAACGCCTTTTAAAAATAATATGTAGTAGCATACAGCACATGAGCATATTGTATTTTTTTTATCGTTATAGGTTTGCCGTTATGGTAGTGGCCACAATCTCACCTGATGTTAAGTAATTATGTGACCCAAGATGATAACACGCTAAGCTTAGTGGATGACTGGCTATCAAGTGATGCTGCCGGAACACACTTAGTGCTTGTTGACAGATTTTCAATTTGAGAGTGATTAGAAAAAGCCCTACTACCAACCATACTATGGTTTCTTCACGATGTTTTCCTTCACCGAAAGCTCAGGCTCATTGCAGGGATTTCAAGTCACGTCGATCGATGCGATGTCCGTACATGCTCCCACTGAGCCATCATTGCTTCAAAAAGCTTCCCATTTGTGGAAGAATTTGCAGATCCAGTTTATTATTTCTGGGTACTACCTGTTACATTCTGACTCACAAATTTTACCACTTTACAGGTTTTTATTATGTATCATAAGTGGTTGTTCTCTTACAGAGATAGATAAGGTATCAGTAGAAAAAGTGAAAAAAGAATTGACGGGGAAAAGTGAAACGATTATTGATGATGAAGATTTTGATAATGACCTGCCTGCTGATGATGATAATGAGGATGATGATGATGAAAGTAACAAGACTGGTGAGATTTGATAAATTATTTTTACTATGATTGTTTGAAAATGTTGAATTTAATTTATTGTTCATATTAATCCGTGATTCCCATAGGGGCCGTTCATAAAATACGTCATTTTTTTTCCTTTTTTTAGACCACGCTATGGCACATTTTCTGCGACCCCTCCCCTCCTTTCAATATTGCGTCATCTATGATAGATCCATCCCATAGTGACATGAAATTTGGCAATTATAAAATATGTTTCCGATTTTAATAATTTATATATAAAAAATTATTAAAATTATTAAAATCTAAAAAATTATTAAAATCGGAAACATATTTTATAATTGCCAAATTTCATGTCACTATGGGATGGATCTATCATAGATGACGCAATATTGAAAGGAGGGGATATATATATATATATATATATATATATATATATATATATATAATAATATATATATATATATATATATTATACATAATCTTCAAACTAGATATAAGATATTTTTACAGTATAATGTCTGGTTAACGAGTTAAAGGACTTTGAAGTTTTTACTAACTGGCAGGTATATGGTATACTTCTAATCCCATTACTTCGTTTTCAAAAGTTACAATAAAATAAATTATGCAGTGGAGCAATTATTTATATTTCATTTAATTATTTTTTTAACTGCATTTTTGAATATTTTGAAGGAAAAATGTATTTTAATTTTTGTAACTTGAATTTCAAGCACATTACTTAAAAATTTTGCTAATAGTGTGTAAATGATCTTTGCTAAATTTCATAATGGGCGTACAAGGCATTTTAGGATTTAAAACGGTCATAGTGACGAAGCGCGGCGGCCGGTTCAACACGAAGTTAAAGAAATTTTTAGTTAATTAAGAGTTTCTTTAATTTAGAATAATATTAAATCCTAGAAACAGAATAACAATATTAATGTAATACATATTTTAGAATTACAAGATTTTGCCATCTAAAACTGTGTTCCATGCCAAGTATGTAGTTCAAAGAAAGTATAAAGTATTTATCAATAGGAAAGTAAAGAATAAAAATAATCAGGTCCCTCCATTTCATTAACTGGATTGATTAAAAGGTAATATTTTTTTCAGCTTTAAAAGTGCAAATTAAAAAGGAGGAGCCCTTAGACGAATGTCCAAGGAAGACACGGAGTAAATCATCAAAGAAATACTTGCGGTTAACGATGAAGAAAGCGTTAGACCTCACAGAGACTGAGACGATGTTAGCCGCCGGATTGTTCCCTTTCAAAATAAGAAACAATAGAACATTTTCATGTTCAATATGCCCCGAGAAATCAATGGACCTCGACGACATACGCAATCATACATCGGATCATGATAAAACCAACTTGCACATCGCTTTCAAGAAAATGATGTTCTCAAAATCGCAACGTTTCTACAAATCGTCGAATATGTTACGCTGTAAGATTTGCACAACGGACGTCTCCAACTATGAAGAGTTGAAGCTGCACGTGGAAGACTGTACTAGGTTGAAGTACGGTGCAAGGAAGTGGAACAAGCTGCCGTTTAAATTGGAAAAGGATCAGCTCGACTGTCCAGTTTGCAAGAAGACATTTTTAAATTACGTCAGTTTGAACACACATATGAATGTCCATTATCCGAATTATATATGCGAGAATTGCGGTAAGGCGTTCGCTTCGAAAGCCAGACTACGCGGCCATATGCGGACACATGAAGTCGGGACGTTTCCGTGTCGATATTGTGGTGCAGTTTTCGATAGGGTCACGAAACGAGAGAACCACGTATCCAAAGAACATAAAGCCGGTGTGAGATACGCTTGCAAACGGTGCAACATCTCCCTTAGTTCTTTCTATGCTAGACAGAAGCATCTGGCCGAAGTTCACAATGAGGAGCTCAAGAGATATAAGTGTAAAGCTTGTCCACAAAGCTACATAACTCCGGGACACCTTTCCAGTCACGTACGAAGGGATCACTTGAACGAACGAAACCACAAATGCGAGAAATGCGACCTGGCGTTTTACACGAAGAACGCTCTGAAGATGCACATGATAAAGCATGATGGGGAAAGAATACACACGTGCCCGGTCTGCCAGAAGTCTTATCAACGGAAGAAAACTTTAAGGGAACACTTGAGGATACACAATAATGACAAGAGATTCGTTTGTACCGTTTGCGGAAGAGCTTTTACACAGAAATGTACTTTGAAAGGTCATTTAAAAGTTCACGAAAGTGAAAAGAAGGATGACAGGATAATGCAACCGCTTCATTCAATATAGAATCATATCTATAAAGAAAGTGTGAAGAACGAATTAATGATGCAAAAGTGCTCAGTGGCAGCGCTTACGGACATCGCAACGATTGGCGTGAGATCGAATCCTTGTGATGAGCTTGAAGATTCGGTGAAGGAAAACATCGTGATAAAACCATAGGATGTTGATATGGCACTTTTTAATGCCCGCATGGTTAGCTACCACCTTCAAGTTGAAAATCTACCGCCAAGCACCAATATAGGTATGTTCCGGCAACTGGACTTAAGTGTCAGTTACTCCATTAATTCTTGGGCCAAACGATAAAACCATTAAAAAATTAAAAAAAAACTTGGCTATGAGCTAAAACTCGGCCATAGTTTGGAGGTATCATCATTCATCAATACTCCTCTGGAAATTATCATATTTGGTAATAACGATAACTGCCTTTGAGACTGAGAGGTATTTCGCTTGTCTAATAAAGTCATAAGGGTTGGCTCTTCTAATCTATGAATCAGTACATCTCTATAAGTCCAAATTTGCAATTCTTAATGGTTTTATACAATAACTAAATATTTTCTTGGAACAAAGTGCTATGGCCATGATTGACCAAATTTTTCTTTATTGACAAAGCCCAAAAAATAAGTTTAGTTGTATGTGTGAAACCGCTCACGATTACTATACATCGTCACGATGAAATTGAAAAAATTAGTCACGAATGGTCCTTCGAGCCGGATAAAGGTTATACGTATTAATTTAACAACCGATACCCTAAAGCAAATGGATACATCAATTAAGTTATTGCTAGATATTCGAATTGAATTTATTAATGGGAAAATTGTGTGCAATATTTTTAATGGCGTCCTACATCACAAAAGAATGTACATATTAATGTATAGTGATTATTTGCAGTTAAATTTTATTATCACTAGAAAAATAAAATACCATATTATTATAAATAATTGTTTTTTATTTGAATAAGTCGTAACAACTTTTCTGACCCTATAGTAAATTGCAGTGGCGAGATTTCATAAAGTCAGAGACACACTAGTGTCATGCCATGTTGCGATGCGTTATCATAACAATCCGGGAGTAGACGACCCTTAAAAAATAGTTTTCAACACTTAATATGTCGAAAATAATACCCGTGAATGAATATTAGTCTATTATAAAAGTGATATAGAATATTTATTAATTCACATAAAAAACATGCCGTGAATAACGTGGTGTGACGTAATCATTGAAAAGGTTAACTGTGTAAAGTTTTACTAGAATTTCAGTTATGCAATTTCTGAAGCACCTGTATAATTTTTGAAGTTCCAATCCTATATAATTGCTATTTTTGTTATTTATATATATATATATATATATATATTTAAAAAACAATATATTTTTGTAAGTAAAGTCGTTAATAAATATTTTCTTTTAATCACTAATAAAAGAAATAAATTAAAATTCCCGCCAAATTTGCTAACAATCTGCTGCGGTGCAGCTGCTCACAGCGCATTTCGAATTGAATAAATTCTTAGGATTTGTTCAGTTGGTGACTGGGCGTTTTACAATCATATGAATAATTGATAGAAAAACGTGCGCTGGATGCTAAGCGCTTTGTGAAGCAAAATTTTTTTAACCATGTTATATCATGATTTTAGCGCCCCCCGAAAATGCCGCCCGGGGCTAGTGCCCCGGTTTGCCCCCGCCCCTAGATCCGGGCCTAGGGACGACTATTGATGGATTGCCGATCACACAATTCTTCGTTCTTTTTCGATTTTACTGTGCTTGCTTCTTGCTTAATTCTTTTTCCAAAAGTAGTCATTTGTTTATTGATTAGTGTTACATTTTCATCGCATTTCAATCTTTTTTGTCATCATGGATACGTTAAAAATTCGAGTAATTATGGAATATGAGTACCGTCATGGCAGTAACGCGGCACAAGCGGCACGCAACATCAACGACGTTTACGGAGCTAACACTACAAACCAACGCACCACCTGTTATTGGTTTGCTCGCCGTTCTGGGAATTTTGACCTGAAAAATGAACCTCGCGTTCGTCCGAAGACTTTGGTCGACAATGACGAATTAAAGGTGATTGTGGAAGCTGATGATACACAATCTACGGCTGAATTAGCAGCAGCTTTCGACGTTAGCGTCAAAACAATATTGGTCCATTTGCGTCAAATTGGAAAGGTAAAAAAGCTTGACAAATGGGTGTGAATTTTGAACCGCATTGTTACCTGCGATGAAAAATGGATTCTGTTTGATAACCGCAAGCGCTCAGCAAGTTGGTTGGATCCTGGTTCAGCACCTAAACAATGCTCTAAACGAAAACTTACCCCTAGAAAAGTGATGGTCACTGTTTGGTGGTCTAGCGCCGGTGTGATTCATCCCAGCTTCTTAAAAAACGGGGTGAGCATTACTGTAGATGTGTACTGTGAAGAGCTGAACACAATGATGGAGAAGCTGGCACATCTCCAACCAGCATTGGTCAATCGCTCGTCTCCGCTGCTCCTGCACGACAACGCTCGACCTCATACTGCACAACAGACGGTCTCCAAGTTGCAAGAACTGGGGTTGGAAGTTCTCCGTCATCCGCCCTACTCACCAGACCTTGGGCGTACAGACTACTACTACTTTTCCAGAATTTGGATAACTCCTTGGCGGGAAAAAAATTCAATACCGGAGAGGCAGTACAAAATGCCTTTGAAGAATTTGTTGCCTCCCGTCCAGCTGATTTCTTTAAGAAGGGCATCAATAAACTGCCACTGCGCTGGCAAAGATGCATTGATTGCATGGGTGATTACTTCGATTAATACAAATAAAAAATACATGAAAAAACATCGTTTAAATTTTTTCATACAAAACGGCAATTTCATATCTGAACTTTTGAAAGAATAACACCACGTTGGAATTTTTTTATATCAATTTCTCAAAAAGTTACACATTTGTTAACTAAGTTTTTCCAATTTTCGTTTTCACAAATGATGACATAAAAGTTTAAATAATTGATTTAACAATTTTATACTTCCTCTGAGATCTTATGTATACTTAACAAGATCACGCGATGAAAGTCTATAAAAGTTTATTATATCGCTTATTATAATTTTTTAAAATTAACAAAAAAACAATGCCCATAAACTGTTGCTTGGAAATTCCCTCCTCTTTAAGGATCATTTTTCAAAAATTCTTAAATATTAATAGTTTTTCAGTTATTAACGAAAAACGGAATATATATATTTTTTCATCTAATTTTGTTAGTATCAATTGCAATAAGACAAATAAAAATAGCAGTAAGGTGAAACACTTTTAAAACAATACTTAAATATTTTTCCCCTTGTAAAATGCGTATAGAATAGTGTGTAATAATAAGAATATTGACAGAAAACAGAGACGGGTTTTTTCACCGTCAATAGACTCCATTCTTTCCCTTCACTTGCACGAGCGCTACGAAGCCCTTTAATAGGGCCTTGGATCAAAAGAAAAGCATTTTTTTTTTAAGATCTACTTTGGAATGATTAATGTTTGTAATAAAAGCAATTGTAATATAATTTTTGCTGTTCCTAGTGAAGACATGGCGTGAAGTAAGATGGACTCTTGTTGGTAACTCTTATCTCAATATAGCACTCTCTGCTCATGAATCAGCATATGCCTTCTCAACGTAGTCTTATGCATATAAGCGTTCTTGCAGACATTACATATAAAATTCCTCTCACCGGTATGAGATCGCATATGCAATTTCAATTTGGAATCCATACCGAAGCATTTGTCGCAAATCCGGCATTTATACTTCTCCGTGTGATATCTTGTCGTGTGCTCGGTTACCGCTCTTCGCGTGGAGAATGAATTCTTGCAGATGTGACATTGAAAAGTCTTCGAAATACCGTGCATCTTCTTCAAATGGACCATCTTAGTGTAATGCTCTTTAAAAGTTTCCGTACAGTACGGGCATTTCTTCATTTTTATCCTGTTTTTCCCTTTGTGAATAATATCCGTATGGTATTTCAGTTGACTCTTTTTGAGAAACACTTTATCGCATACTTTGCAATTGAAGCTCTTCCTCAAATGCGTCTCTTTGTGCATTATTAAGAGGAGTTGGTTCTGGAAGCCAGCGCCACAGCTCTCGCAAACCACTTTCCCTACGTGAATGTTCATGTGCGAATTTAAAATGGAGAAATTGTGAAAGACTTTATTACATATGTGACAAGAAAACATACCGTCTACAATTTGCATATGAAACTCTGTCATGCCGTTTGATGCTTGTGAGAAAACCTCATCGTGATCGTGAATTAAATGACTTCTTATACTATCCAAATCTGGATAACTTTCATTGCATGCCCTACATGTTAAGCCTGATATATCTACTTGGAGCGTTCTTTTACCTTTTGGCACATATTTTGTTAGTATTAAGTCTTTATCATCCATTTCGTGGATGGAAGTATGTTCTAGAAGTTCTTTTACGTCCGAATAATATTTCAGGCAGAAGAAGCATTTAAAACTGGATCCCATGAAAATGAAGGGTCGGACCGTTGTTTTCTGGATGAAAATCGCTGCGTTTCTCCTCTCTGCGACTGTCATTTGCCAGAGGCTTGTCTCGCACGCTTGCTTTTTGTCTGCGAATGAAGAACAATGTATTTTGTAAATATTTATATTGCAACATATATAAGTAGTTCTTCTTCTTTTTTCCTAACTTGGCAACTAGTCCTCTTTATTGAAGACCATTACTGCCATTATCGAGTGTATATAGTTTCCAGTCTTATGATGAATTCGGGATCCTAACAAGATGGTGGCTCCCTTGTTAGAACTTTCTAGGAAGTGTTTGTGGCATATCAGAATTCAAGTTCTATGTTTTATTTTCAATTCACTTCACTTAAGTATATAATAACCAAGCTTTATTATGCAAAATGCCACCTGTTTTACACAATATAAGGTCCAAGAACACAAATTTATATATAAAAAACATAAATGACATGACAGTCTGAGATCCCGCCAAAAACTCCGTATAAGTAGTTATTTACTTGGTATTTTTTGGCAGTCTTACCTTGTGATATTATATTATAACCTAAATTGACCTATAATACCGCACTCTTCAACTCGTTTTTCTCTCTCTTACAGTATTGAAATGTACGGTACTAAAAAATAGCTATTTGAATTTTTGGCGGGATATTCACCTGTCGTGTGGTATTTTTTATTTTCATTCATAACATTAACGTACTTGACTTATGTTATGTAATTTTAGCGGTCATTTTACGTGATGTAGTTTGGTTGTTGTGCACGAGTGAATTGAATTATAATAAATAACTAGGAACATGCATTTTAAGTTACTACAAAGGCACCCTGGACAATTTTAACAAGGGGGCCGCCATCTTGTTATAGCATTATTTGAAGATTACAGAATAGTACGAAGTATCGCTTAAAGGATGTGTATCCAAGGGCCTTAATAATAAAAAAAAAACTGACAACTGTAGTATGCAGATTTATTGATTGGATGAAGTGGATTATGAATAATAACTAGGAACATTAATTTAAAGTTGGCACAAAAATTTCCTGGAGGAAGCTGCCATTTTATTAGAGCTGTTTCAAGATTAAATAATAATTTGAACAAAATTCTAATCACGTGACGTTGGCAGAATTGTGGATGAACACAGTTGCTATTACATAAAAAAATGGCTATTTCCCAGTTCAAAACAGGCAGTGGTTAAACTCTTATAGATTTACCAGTTACGTATGAGATATCATTTTCAGCTTGCCAATTGTAATCTATGGAGTATTTTATGCGTTACAATAATAATCCAAATAAAAACGATAAGAATTCGTTAGTCTCATTCTAACTTTACAATATTTAATTTAATATTAATATTTAATAAAGCGCTAGATGGTAACAATGATAATAAGCTGACAAGACAGGGACTAAGGATAACAGGTAAAATATAAAAACCTGTTCCACTTGTTTATGTTCCAGAGAAATAATAATTCCGATAACCTGCTCCAAAATAGCCTGTTACATGATGCTATCTCTTTCTATTATTATAATTGAAGTCATATTTGTTTTTATTTCTGTCTAACAAGGTAAAGATCCATAAATATGAATAGAGAAGAGCATGTCCCAAAATGAAACATTTTACTTTTGTGTCACACTCCATTATGTGCACAGTTTGTGTCAGCTTGCAGAGAACAGTTCCAACAACATAGAATTGTAACAAAAATACTCTGAATGTAATGTTATTTACACTGATGCGTCAAAGAGTGCTTATGGATTCGGAGATGCCTTCTTTTTTCCTGGTAAGCCTAGAATTTCAGCATACCAGGAGATTTTTTAAAATTAATTGTAATTATTTTTTTATTGTCTCTTGAACTTTTTGCAATATGCAATTTCTCGTCACACACACGCATACACTATGTTGGCCGACAGTACGTCGTGGTACCGACCTCACGCAGAATGGGTTGGTAACATCTCTCCGTCACCGCGCAAGCTCAGTGCTCAAATCAAATAGCGCGCGTTTCCCCGGTTTTCTGTAACATATTTCCGCCCCTTTTCCAAAATCACTCCCACAAAATTATCCAGCAACCGAGAGAAAAGATATTTCACATCAAAATTCACACAAGATTGACATCATGATTTCAATACATCTCTCGAACACACAAGTACTCATTATATGACTTTTTTTAATTTATTAGGTTTAGCGTTTAACTGCAATCTCACCTGAGGTTAACTGACGATATGAACTAAAATAGTAACACGACAAGCATAAAGAGAATGGCTATATATACTTGCCAGCACTACCGACAGATTTTCAACTTGAGGGTGGTAGCTGGCCAGTTGGGCATAAAAATATCCTACCACCTTACTATGATTTCATCACGATGTTTTCCTTCACTGAAAACTCAGACTTATTTTGAGATTCTTGAACCCACGTCGACCGACTCTGTATCTGGATACACTACCACCTAGCCATCATATCTATATTAATAAATCTGTAGTTCTGCCTAAACACTTGTTTTTTCAAAATTTTCTGATAGACATATAAAGGATAACTGATCACGGATATAATAATTTTTTTTTGTCCGTTTCTGTATTAGCGATGGGTAATAGCGGCTTCTAGAACTATCTATTTCAGTAGCTGGTTTTTTAGTTTTAAAGTGAAACTTTTATTCTAACGCCCCAGAATTTTATCGTTCATCTATCGCATGTCGCATTACATTACATTGTCGCAAATAAAATTGAATTTTATGCCGTGCAGTCAAGGATTATAATCGTAAATTCGGAACATTGTATATGTTAATGTGTGTTGTTAAAAAATATATTTCACATGTCTTCAATAATTTGTAATTTTATTTTTTTAAGTTTCACTTGCATCGTGGTTTCATAAAAACACAAAATAATTTTTTGATGTTATTTTTATTTCGGATTTCTATACTCTTTTTGAAAATAATGCTGCTGACCATGGCCAGTCTGATATACATGACCGTCCCGTTAAGATGTAACCCGTCGAGAACCATCTCGTCACCAGACCGTTGAGATGTTATAGTCAAGACGGTGACCGTCAAGATGTAAACCTAACCTTCACACGTTACACTTGAAAAAAAAAACAATTGTTCATAACTTACACTATAACTACTTATCAACTAATATTTATTATTTTAAATGTACATGAAATTAAAGCAACGTTAAAAGTTTAAAAATCAGTAATAAATAGTTTCTTTTTTATATTCACATTCACAATTAAAATCTTAAAACAACACGAACTCAATCAAACACGACAAACACAAATTATATTACACATTTTACAAATATAAGTGCGGTTGTTTAGTTCTAGGCCACATTTCTATAGATAAGAGCCAACGGTCTAAAATTCCTATGTGTGGGAACGAGACAGCAATGTTCTTTCCTTTTGGTAACCGCGTACAACGAACTTCGACTCGATAGCGAAAATAGCGACGTTTTTTCGTCGCATAGAACATTTATTTTAGTGTTTGAGTAACGACAGAAACCGCTTTTAGGAAGTAAGTAGTTATGCTACGATACTAGCTGACCGCTATTGCACCGATAGATAGTGAAATTATTGCCTACGTTGCGCAACGACCAAGTTTATTTCACAGATTTTTATGGAATTTTGTACACGGGATGTTTATGTCATAGCTAATAAAGCAAGGTTCAAATAATAGACTATAAAAATTTTTAATAATATTTTAGAAATTATTCTAGAAAATCACAAAATTAATTTAGCCGATTTTGATAAAAAAAAATTACACGGCTGTATGTTTATGTATTGGGCTATATAGAATGTCATTCATATAGGTAAAAAATCAATTATGAGACGAAAATGAGTATCGTCTACTCGTTTATTAAAAACGAGTGTGGAGCCGCGGGGCATGGCTAATCATCAAACAATATATATAAATAAAAATGGAATGCTGTTTGTTGGTAAGCACATCTCTTGATATTTGGCTAACTCTTTTTCTTAATGTCAGTAGTCTGAATAAGTAAAAATAATTTGAAACGTTGCCCAGGAAGTTGGAAAATTCTGGAAAAACTGTGGTTTTTATAACTTACGATCCGATCGATGAATATGCGTAATTGTTTTTTGTTTTTTTTCCTTATGGTTTTGGAAAAGTTTTGTGAAAAAATATTCAAAAACAGTGGCGCTGTGATCGAGTTATTAGAAAATAAGTAGATCACAGCTGATGATTTAGTACTAAATATAAAAGACTAAATTTATAGAAATTAATTTTCAGTATACTCAAAGCAAGTCCTCGGATGCCATTCTTTGGTGTGTCGATCAAACTCATCTCTAGAAGGAAATCCACTCCCGCAATTTGGGCATGTGAATTTAAGATAATCTTCCGCGTGAATATGCGTCCGCAGATGCTGAGTTAGGCTCTTCTTGTGTCTATAAGCTTTCTGACAAAGCCTGCACACGTGATTCTTTTCGTCGCTGTGACACACCATGTGTTTCTTCAACGTCGTCACGCAGCTGAAACTCTTCTTGCAGACCTGACACTGTGTTTTCACCGTGTGGTATTTGTTAGTGTGCATCGTCAACGACCGACGACTTGGAAATACGCTTTTGCAAACCTCGCATTCATATGAGAACGTTATACCATGGATTTCCTTCAAGTGTTTTAACTTTTGGAAGTGCTCCGAGAAGCGTTCGGTGCAGTGCGGGCATCTGAGCATACGTGTCTTCGACTTCTTCTCATGAGCTTTCTCAATATGAAACTTCAAGTTGGAGCTTGTCGTGTAAACTTTGTCGCATGTCGAACATGGATAGCCGCCCGGTTGGTGGATCTCTTTGTGTTGGATCAAACGTTGGTGAGTCATGAAACCAGCGCCACATGTCTCGCAAACAGCGTTACTAAAATGTACATTCATGTGTCGATTTAAAAGTATGAACGTTTGGAAGATTTTGTTACATATATGGCAAGCGAATTGACCATTTTCGGTTCTTAGGTTATAAGCGACAAGCCCGTTACCAGATTCAGTGAATTCTCTGTCGTGTGATTTGATCAAATGTTGGCGTATTTCGTCCAGATCACTAAAATGCAAGTCACAGATGCGGCACTTGAGCTCCGATATATCAACTTTAACAGTCCGTTTACCTTTTGGTAGAAGTTCTTTGAGGATTTTGGTTTGCTCAGGAACTTTATGAGTTTTGGTGTGAACGAGAAGAATTTTTATATCTGAATAGTGGTCACGACAGAAGAAGCACTTGAAATAATATCTGCAGTAGACGAAAGGGAGCGCTGTTGTGTTCTCTAAGAACATAGAAGCGTTATGTCTCTCTGATAGAGTCATCTCCCATATGCTCGTGAGGGCGCCTTGTCGTCGTTTCATCTCCGTCATTGTTCCTGAGGAGATGAAAGTTGATTTAATTTTCTCACTTATAAAAAATAATCTTAGTGGAAAGTTGGAATCAATCACTATATAAATATATACGATAAAATACCCTTGAAAGACATTCCCTTCTTTAATCAAATTTACCTCAAATAGGGGACAAAGTTTTGTATCTAGCAAGGTAGAAATCCAATCAGCATGGATAATGAGTACTTTAGCAAAAATTAGACAAATCCTACTATTGTTATAAACGTGATAGCGAATTCAAACTGCGTTATGCTTTATTCATTATGTGACTTATTCGCACGCATATGGCGTAGTGTGTGTTTATAGACTTATTCGTCTATATTAGCATTATTGGTACGCATAACGCGCGTAGCGTCGATTTTTCGTTTATTTAACACATATCTAAGGACTGCAAGTTCCTGGTAATCAATAATACTAAAATTTCAATGACGGTCAAAGCCCCAGTTTTTTTTTTCGAACTGACTATACTGTTAGCCTTATGGGCCCTATAGCCGGCTTTTACAGCTTTACCGGGCTTGGGGCGCTTAAGGCACTCAGCCACGAAAGCTTTGCAACAACATCCGAGGGTGCCAAAGTGGCCGAACCTCGGCTCGGACTGTTGCGCGTATGCAAATAAGTAGTGATCTGACTATCCTATCCCTATCATTCGATCTTTGTTTCGAACTGACTATACTGTTAGCCTTAGGGGCCCTGGAGCCTTTACGGCTTTTACAGCTTTACCGGGCTTGGTCATTCGATCTAAACTAACTATACATATATACATGTTACTTCCCCCTGGGAGGAGGGAAGGAACATGTGTATGTGTATTTAGTGGTCTGAATTTTTTTGTCTAACTAGGCAAAAAAGAAAAAAGGTCCCTTACAGAACTTATGTACCTATGTGTTATGCATGTGTGTATAATGCAGTGTCATGTGTGGCTGTGAAATCTAGTGAATGTAGAGTCACCGATGGATCGGACCTAGGCTTGAGTTGCCGCAGAGGAGGGCGGTCGTGGCGGGTGAAAAGCCCCCAGATGTTTTGTTCATCGCAGTGGCGAATTTGCAGTCTTGGCCGCCCTAGGCCGTGTAGCACCGCCCCCTACTCAGCTCATTATTTAATAAAACATTTCAAATTTGATGGTATCAAAGAACAGCTTTACGATGTCAATATTGTAATTCAAACTAGATTTTTATCCAAGTCTGGAGTCTTAATATATACTTCATATTATGCTTTAGTGTACTGTTATTTATTGTCATCGTATGTTTGCATTTGGTAGTATATGTTTTGCCACTATTAGCCGCCCCTAATATCTGGCCGCCCTAGGCCTGGGCCTAATTGGCCTTAAAGGAAATCCGCCACTGGTTCACCGAGAGCCAAAACAAATGGTCGTCGAACGGGGCGGAAGACGGAATAAGTCCCCTGGCGTTTACTCATTTTGTGCACCTATTAGCTAAAAAAGGTTTTCCAGGGGCGGAATACGGAACTAAGCCCCTGGTAGGTATATGTTAATTGTTTGAGGGAACCAGGTCTTTTTTCCAATTACCAAATTTTAGGGACACCTGCACCAGGATTTCAATATCATAGCGCTACTGTCGTGATTACGTCAAACAACACACGTCATATTTGGCATGTTCGGCATACCGGCACGAAGTGTCGATGGCATGTTTGTTATTCGCGTACATCTTATGTTATCTTATCAATCTTCTATGTAAATATAATGATCTAAGGTTTACCGTTGTGCGTCCATCACGTAAAACTATTGGATAGATTTTCATATTTTGTTTTCCCTACTTACGGCCGTTTTCAATAACATATCTGAGTGTATGGATAGGTCGCTATCCCCGATTAGTACAAATAGAACATCTATTCATAGTTTGCGGTTTCAAGAAGATGAGTTAGTTTCGTTTGAAACTTATATTGAAACTCAGGTAAGTTCGATTTGTATGGTTTCATTATGATGTTTTTTCTTCAGCGAAAGCTCAGGCTCATTGCGGGGATTCAGACTCAAGTATATCGACGCGTTATCCATACTCCCCATACGCTACCAATGAAACATAATTGCTACAATTACATAACCACTACGCTCGCGAGTGTTCGACTGTCAGTAACAATACGGCCACCACTGGCGGCACGGCAAGAGATTTTTCAAGTAATAAACAATAATAGACTATAATCATATAGATTTTAAGTTGTAATTTCAATGTCAAGGTTTGTAGGTAAACAAACAATGATGCGGTAAGCCTTTTTTTTTTTTTTTTCGAACTGACTACACTGTTAGCCTGAGGGGCCCTGGAGCCTTTACGGCTTTTACAGCTTTACCGGGCTTGGGGGCGAGCGCTTAGGGCACTCAGCCACGAAAGCTAAGCAACAACATCCGAGGGTGCCAAAGTGGCCAGACCTTGGCTCGGACTGTTGCGCGTATGCAATTAAGTCGCGATCTGACTAATTCCCTATCCGTAATTCGATCTAAACTAACTATACATATATACATGTTTCTGCCCCCTGGGAGGAGGGAAGGAACATGTATATGTGTATTTAGTGGTCTGAAATTTTTGTCTACTCTAACTAGGCAAAAAAAGAAAAAAAAAGGTCCCTTACAGAACCTATGTACTTATGTGTGTTGTGCATGTGTGTATAATGCAGTGTCATGTATGGCTGTGAAAGCTAGTGATTGTAGAGTCACTTGTATCGCGCGAGCGGCTGCTTGTCTCAAGGGCTCCATGCCGATGGATCGGACCTAGGCTTGAGTTGCCGCAGAGGAGGGCGGTCGTGGCGGGTTGATGCGGTAAGCATAGATATGCCGTGTTGGTAGCCTTCGGAACTTCGTGTTAGCGTCAGGCTTAGAATTATGAATATACAGCATAGGTACAGTATAGCGGACTTTATTACTCTATGCCATAAAGGCGTAATGTCTTCACTTTGTCGTATTACGAAGACATTGCTGCCTTATGTAGCAGTAATACTTCAACATTGAACTTAGCATAATATGATATACCATTGATGATAACCAAAAAAAAACATCAGAATAAATAATTTTATTTGCATTTAAAATAGTTCTACAAATACTTATAATAATAATACTGTTTTTTTTAAATACTTGCATATTTTAAATAATTAAGTTTTAATATTTGAACGAAGTTCCTTATGGAGCGTTGCGGAGGGGTACCCTAGCCGGTAAAAAACGTCCGTAACGTTAAAAAAAAGCGTAAGATTTTTATACGCTTTTTATTAGCTTCAGACGTATGTATGTTATTATGTTAGTATGTAACGGAATCTTTGAACATGATTTTGACCCCCTTCAAAACGTCGGATTAACTCGAAATTTGGCATACTTATTAAGGACCGATGACAATTCAATATTATATAAAAAAATATAATTAAACTTAAAATAAATAAAAAATAAAACTACAATTAAACATCAACATGTCGATAAAAATAACAGTTTAAAAGAACTAAAAAAATACGCTTTTAAATAAAATCCAACTAAAAAATAAAAAATAATTTTTTTTTTGCTATTATTCTATTATATATTTTTATAAATCATTGTAAATAAAATAAAGGTGTTAAGATATTTTGTAAAGTAGTTTTTTTGATTTTTATCGATAATAAAATTATAATAAAAAATGTATACCCGAATAATTATTTTCTTTATACCTCGAATAGAACTTGAAATTAATATTTTATAATAAGGAACTACGTTCCTATCTTACATTCTCCTAGATTACAGTATTATGGACTACGATCAAGGTTCGTGAGTTCGGGACACAGTGGTTGCTGAGGAATCGAGGTTTATATTCCAGCAAAAAACAATCTCTCGATGTTTGCTAGTTTTCCTTCTATAATAATAATACCAGCTTGTTAATTGTCCTACTGCTGAGCAAAGGCCTCCTCTCGAGAGAAGGTAAGGACTTAATCACCATGCCATCCCACGTATTAGCGATTTCGAACGCCGAGTAATCCACAGTCCTATATTTTTCCCACATACAGTGGTACTTGTGACCAATTAAAAAATCCCGTCAACATCTGTCGGTACATCAAATCGATATTATACCGGTTTAAAGCTAAACTTCTTGACCAGTACCTACTATTTTACCCCGACAAATACTTCATCCCGAACGAAGACAGGGGGCTTAATCACGCATTGGTAATTTTCACGAATTTCAAAGATTGTGAAACTGCGAGAAAAAAAATCACACCATTAAGCAACCTTGCTAAAATTTCTAGCGGGATATGTCATGTGGTGGTTATTTTTTTTTAATTCATAAGTTTATGTTTTTTAGCTCTATATTATGTAATTTTGGTAACATTTTAGGTGTTGTAATTTACTTGTTGTGCACAAATGATTATAAATGGAACATGTATTTTAAATTGCCACAAAAACTCCCTGGACAGTTTTATCAAGGGAGCCGCCATCTTGTTTCTGCTATGAAAATAAATAATCTATTCTAGAGACGCTGGCAGAACTGTAGACGAACAGAGTTGCCATTACATAAAAATATGAAGTTTCCTCGCGTATTATTCTTTCATCATCAGCCGTAAGTTCTACTAAATTAATTTAAATTGAAATTAAACGTTATTTTTTAACTCTTTGTTCTATATTGAGGGTCGATCCCGTGGACATTGGGCCTGTATTCGATAAGTACCACTGACCAACCATGCAGTAAATATGTCAAAAAAAAAACCGCAATACTGTTACGACTTGGGTAAAAAAAACGCTTTTTGAAATGTCGCGTATCGTCTAGAATCTACTCGAAACATCATAAGTATGTATTCGTGTAGATACGAAATAACATCGCAACTTATACTCATTCCGATTATGTTATGTCTAAAAATAGCACACTTCCCCTTCTCGCAATAATGTCGTTAAGTTCAAGGCCATTTGTATACGCCGTATACTACTTATATTTATATACATCACTCACACACTCATTCTCGCATCCCTGGCTAGTTCCTAAAAAAGCGCCGAATGATCGTGTTGCAGTCACGCAAAAAAGTAAAAGTCGACAGTACCCGCATCAAACTAATAGCGAAAACGCTTCGCCATAAAGTGTTGTGAAAATTAACCGCGCCCGCAATTTACTACAAAGACAAAGTGCTTATTGTGTGTTAAAGCCCGAAATTCATGTGCAAACTAATGTGCCAGTGGATATAGAAACCAAACCTGCGACCTATAACAAAACGGAAGGCGTGGATTGGCAAGGTACCTCTTTTCCTTTTTCACATAGAACCGGCACCTTCACCATTCTATTTCTAGTGATTTCGACCCTAGTTTTACTTGAGGATATAAGCGAGCCGTATTTCGAGCCAAAACATACACACCAAAAGGACTGAAATGAATACACGTATATTTACTCCTTTCTCCCAGAAGTAAGAAACATGTATAGTTAGTTAGATTTAATTTTACGGGCAGGGAATTAGCAAGATTGCCACTTTTTCGCATGTATGGCAACAGCCAATTTGAGGTTCGGCCACTTTGGCACCCTTGAGGTAATTGCCTCGCTTTCGCGACTGAGTGCCTTCCGCAATCATCCCAAAGCTCAGAGAAGCTATCAGCCTTTAATGGCTCCAGGGCTCTTAATCCTTTGGCTTCCGGACATCACAAAAATTATAAGTACAATTGGCATATACGCCATCCCTGGGAGTCAAGTTATTAAGGCTAAAAGTGTAGTCAGTTAAAAAAGAAGAGCCAGGACAGTTCTGTTTTGGACAAACAATTGAAAATAACAAGCGATGAATAGAAGACATCTGCAGGAGGACCATAGAGAAAGATACTGTAAGTATCAACACATTATAATGAACATCGGTATAGTGAGTTTATTTGATTTTTTAGCGTGGGTTCAATTTGTATAGGCCGATATAGGACGCGTACAACAATCGGACGGAATGCACTCAAAGGAATTCTAATATTTTACGACGACTGAACGGGTGAAGGACGACGGCACACAGACAGAGGGTGCAACGTCATTCCCGAGCGCCGCGATGCGCCACGGTCGTCACTGATTGGCTGCTCGGGACATCATCTGATCTAGGATGCGTTCGCAAACGCGCCGTGCTACATTTTTTTTCACTAAAAAATAATAAAATAATAAATTATATATTATTTACGTAAAATCTAACTGCATTTTCACTGCCCACGGGTGTAACAATATCAAATGGCCGTTTGTTGTTAGATTGTCCCTAGAAGGTTGTTATCATTTTGGCCTATTATATTATTTCCAAAGTTTTTAACTATAGTCTTAAACTGCCATTGAGGATGCCATTGTTTCATATGCTTGTTAAACTCATTATGATTGTGGAAACCGCTGCCGCATTCCGAGCACGAGAATCTCCATACAGGGCCGTGAACCCTCATATGCTGCCTTAATGTCCGCTCGTGCATATAAGCCTTCTGGCATACGGAACAGAAGAAATTCCTCTCTCCCGTATGTCCTCGCATGTGCATCTTCAACAGCGACTGTGTCCCGAAACATTTCCCGCAGACCTTGCACTGTATCCTCTGTGTGTGTAGTTTAGTTGTATGCTCGGTTAACGCACGCCTTGTTGGAAACACCGCTTTACACGTTTGACAATCGAAGGTGAACGCTATGCCGTGAATTTCCTTCAAATGCGTCATCTTTCGGTAATGCTCCGCGAAGCGCTCCAGACAGTGCGGACATTTTAGCGGTTTGATCTTCTTCGCATTACTCACTTCGTGTTTCTTAAACAGATGGTAACGGAGCTTCAGTTTCGTCGGGAATACGTCCTGGCATCTCTCGCATTTATGGACACCGTTTTGGTGAACAATCCGATGGTTGATAAGACGTTGGTACGACATGAACCCTAAGCCACACGTTTCGCAAACCACGTTAAAGTGTACATTCATATGTCGGTTTAGGAGGAAGAAAGAATTAAATCTCTTCTCGCATTTATGGCAAGACAGGAGGCCATTCTCCGAACTCAAATTGTAAGCCATCAGACCGTTGCCGGCTGGGTTAAACTCTTTCTTATGGGCTACAATTAGATGTTTCCGTACGTCATCCAATTCTGAATACTTCTGATCACATAATCTACACTTTAACGTTGATATGTCGACTTTAATAACCCGTTTCCCTTTCCTCAAATGTTGTTTGAGTAAGCTTGTTTGATCGGGAGTAGTATGGACAGTTGTATGATGCAGTACTGAATGCACTTCAGGGAACACTTCGCTGCAATAGAAACATTTAAAATTTGCTTGCTGGTAAAAGAATGGCTTGGCTGTCGTGTTTTCAAGGAACGTTGCGGCGTTTTGTCTCTCCGATACCGTCATTTGCCATACACTGGTTCTTGTACCAGTGCGTTGTCTTGATATTCCTGGAAAATAAAAACGTTGACAGTTAAATCGCCTTCAATAAATAATCAACACTAATGTCAATTGAAATAAAACACTTTATCTCCGTTAAACTAATCAAGGTCTTTTATTTTATTTTCATTTTGATTTTGATTATGCCCGGAAAGATTGAAGGTCTTTTTCAAGAGTAGATTCTATTACGGTGGCTTGAACAAATGACAGGAGTGGTACAAGGTAGCCGATAACCAAACTATCTGAGGAAGTCATGACCAGAAGCGATGCTTGAATATTAAAAAAGGAGAGAATGTCTTACCTACGAGTACCATTTTATTTGCAAACAAAGTATTTGTAAGTTCAGAGTATAAAGGGTTAATATATACACGATACCTACCTAAAATACATAAGTGCGGATAAGAAAAACACAAAACAGTAATTTTTTGTACGAGTGCACTGTACCAGCGCTTTTTAGGACGAGCCGCTTCAGGTCACGACCCTCAACAGTGATTCGTACGACGGAGAAAACGTATCAATTTTTAATGGATTGGATGAGTGAATGGATTGAGATTTTAATGGCATTTTATAATTAATATTTATCTCAACATTGAAACAGGATTGAAAAAAGCACCCACTAAAAATCTTACTTCGACTGCAAAACAGCAGCGTTCTTGCTATTATGTTTGGCAACACACACTGGCACACTGACGGTTCCAATTGCTGACCTCACGATAAGCAACGTATTAATGACTGACTTCCGTTATGTGATTTAGGCTGCAGTGACTACCTGCCATAAAAAATCCATACCCTACATTGTTAGTCCACTACATCGTAAAGATAGACTAAAAATTCAAGCATATGTTTGTAATTTAATGCACTTATGTTTCAGTGGTGGTGTGCTCGGGCATCGCGCCTGTCGATAATGGCTCGAATCCTATGCTTGTGCTTTGTGATTTGTGTGCGAATCTTGTGCTTTTGATGAAGAAAAACATTATGATGAAATATTTGTAGGGTATTTACTAATGCTTGCCTTGCTAGCTATAACCCTCGAGTAGAAAGTCTGGCTGTGTGCTCCAAAAGATGAACTTGAAGCTCATCTTCAATTATATCGTCACCTAATATCAGATAAGATTTTGTTCAAACGCTACCCTATAAATTGTAAATACATATACGAAAACTTACGGTAACCTAAAAAAAATGGTACGTGTCAGTTCTGACGCGCGACAAGAGTTTATTCTTTAGGAACGATTGTTTTAAAATATATTATAGAACAGGCAACACGCGTTCAGTATAAGATAGGCGAACGAGCAACATAACGACTTCACTTTTTGTTAACACTCGATTTTGCTTCCCATCTAATTGACTTACCTTAGGCTATAATATGTAAAAATCGATCCTCAAGGAATAAACTAAAAAAGAAATTGAGAGTAATACTAACATGGCCTAATAAGACCTGGCTTCCATAATGATGTCCACTTTCGCAAACCGTAGGAATCATTTCGTGCGTCTTGACGTGATCGCGTAGATTTCTCCTCCTCACGTAAGCTTTCCCACAAAGATCACATTTGAAACTCTTTTCACCGGTATGTATCACCATGTGTCTTGAAAGGCAATACTTGGAAAAGAATCTCGAATGACAAACCGGACATTCTTGGTTCCTCTCGTGGAGGTGCACTGATCTTATGTGAATCAGAAGATGGTATTTAAGGTCGTACTCTCGTCCGCAAGTCTCGCACCTGTACAGACCGGTGGTTTGGTTATGGACTATACGCAAATGCTTCGTTCTTTGATAGTTCGAGTTAAATCTTTCAGGGCAGATCGGGCAGCGACGAGGCAGTTGCTTCATATGAACCCCTTTCATATGCAACGTCCTTTTTGTTGAACTGCTGAAAACTTTGCTGCATTTATCGCACGGGTAACTGCCCGTTTGGTGAGTTTGCAAATGCCTTTTCAGTAGCGTCAGTGTCATATAAACAGAACCGCATATTTCACAGCTATAGTTGTTGAAATGTATGCTCATATGGATTATGAGGAGTCTCAGTTTCAGGTAGGTTTCTCCGCAAATTTGACAGTCGAAGTACTCACCGTCAAGTTTAAACGGTATCAAATTGTCTTGAGCATTTAAATTCACGTTCTTACCGTGATCTTTTAAATGTCTCATCAACGCGTTTAAGTTTTGTGGAGTATCTAAACATATTTTGCATTGTGTGCAGGCAACGTCGACCTTAATATTTTTATCTCTTACTTTATTATTTATCTCTTCTCTAATATCATTAACGGTATGTTGTTTCGCAGTATGTTCTTTCAGTTCAAATGAATTAATGAAAGGTTTGGAGCAAACAAAACATTTATATTTATTACCAGTGTGTATAAAAGGGTAGACGAATGAATGTTCGAATATGACTATAGCATTTTCCTTCCATGCTTCTTCAACCGTCTCCTTTTTTCTCCTGTTCTCATTGTTGTGTGATTTTTGTATGGTTTTAATATTTAATGTTATTGACGTTTGAATTTGATCTTTCCATTCGAATTTATCAAGCGCTAAGGGTTCTTCAAGCAGCGTGAAGTTTGTATCTTTGATTTTCTGTTTATCCTTTATCTCTCTCTTATATTTTGTTTTTGTTTCATCGTACTCATAACGTAGCTTGTCGAGAGGTATGGGATCTTTTAATACCGTTAGTACTATATCACTACCATCTTCATCTTTTATAGTTATTGTAGAATTTGTTTCCTGGATGTGTCCTAGAAGAAAAATTAGAAATTCATGAAAATTTTATTCCATTCAAATTTTGTGAAAGCGTTTATGAAAGCCATTATGTCGCTCTACTATAATAAAATCGCAGTCATTTACAATGAATAACTCAGGTGACATTTTAGAATATATAATAACTTGATAAACGAAACCCCAAACCAAGTGGCTTTAAATGTGGATAATATTATTCGTAACTAACAACACAAACCACTCTATTTAATTGAATACAGCATGATTAACGTGCGTTATGATTTTCTCCGCACGTTAGCACGTACTGCTACGATGTGATGAAAACTAACGCTATATCGTTCTTTCACGTGCGCAAAATAAATAACGTATGGTAAGAAGACGCGGTGAGAAGCTTGTCATATCCCCTGTGAAAATTAACTGAAGAGGAGCTGAAATGCATCAATCAAAATGGTAAAACAATTAGGAAAGTCCCACAGACATGACGCGTTTTTCATAATCTCGTAATAAGTAATGCTAGATATTAATTCTTCATCAAAATTAATGATTCAAACATCATTTTTATGCCGATGTTCTCTGCTATTGAACAAAAATAGACAAATATTTTTTAATTTAAAGATTTTTTCATTAGGAATGCCATTAAAATATAGAGAAAATTTATTCAACAAACTTTTAGAAGCGCCATCTATCAACAATCTGTTTAACTAACATGATAGCTGTTAGTTTACATAGTATAAAGTGTGAAATATTCTCACGGGTCAGCTAGTAAATATGTCATTAAATATTATTAGTAGTATTATTAATAATTACAGCTAATAAATATTGTTATATCAGTGGATAGTGAAATGTTCGTACCCTATGAAAGAAAACTCAGACAAACTCACTATACTGATCTTCACTATAATGTTGTCGTACTTACACTATCTCTCTCTATGGTCCTCTTGCAGATTTTTTCCTTCTATCGGTTATTATTTCCACTTGGATATCCAATACAGAAATATCCTTCCTCACTGACTACTTTGTTATCCGTAAGGGCCCTGAAGCGTCAGAAGGCTTTTACAGTTTCACCGGGTTTGAGGGTGAGAGCGGAAGGCACTCAGTAGCGAAAGCGGGGCAACTAGCTCAAGGGTGCCAAAGTGGCCAAACGCCGTCTTGGCTGTTGCCGTACGTGCGAAAAAGTGGCGATCTGGCTAATTCCCTCTCCGTAAAATTTGATATAACTAAGTATAAACATAATATACATGTTTCTCCCTTCTGGGAGGAAAGAAGAAACATGCGTATATGCATTTATTAATCTGTCTTGAACTTTACGACATCTTTTACCTAAAAGTTTTCAAATTTTGTTTTTGACTCTTGAGTAGATTCTACACGTTTCCAGATATTTCGTGAATAGTGATTTCTTATATTTATACATTACGTAGATCGTAACAATATTATAATACAGTCTATTACGCTTTCAACGGAATAATCTGAATATAATATTTAAAAAAAAACAACAATAACCTCAGGGAAATAAAATATGATGAAAGCAAATTTAATTTAAATTTAATTTTATAGGTTATTCATATATTATAGATAAAGTGTAAAAAACTATCTAAATAATATGTATATCATTTTAACAATTTAATTATAAGTGCTAATTATAGTTATGACGCTTAATAATAAACCATGATAAAAAGCTAGTTTCTTATACAGTATCTTAAAATTAAAATTCGCAGCACAAAACGACTGCTTAATAAAATCATTTATATGTCTGTATAAAGCATTTGATAAATCTCAACCAATCTCGTGCAACCTTAAATGGTCCTTCAAGTTCTTACGACGGAGGAAGGCCATACCGCACGCATCACATTTGTGATTTTTCTCCCCAGTGTGTATCACCATATGCCTCTTCAATGACTCCTTATTGCAGAACCTCTGGTGGCAGATGTCGCACTGTTGGTTCCTCTCCTGAAGGTGGACTGAACGAGTGTGACATATTAGATGGTATTTCAAATTGAAACCTCGTCCGCAAGTCTCACATTTATGCACCCTCGTCGATTGATTATGGACGTCTTGTAAATGTATCGTTCTTTTATAATTCGAGTTGAACCTCTCAGGACATATTGGACAACGACGTGGATATTGCTTCAGATGAACTCCGCGAACGTGCAACGTTCTTTTATAAGGAGTGGAGAAGACTTTGTCGCAGCGATCGCACGGGTAGTTGCCGCTTTCGTGTACTTCCAAATGCTTCTTCAAAAGTCTCAAGGTCATGAAACCAGACCCGCAAATTTCACAGCTATAGTTGTTGAAATGAACGCTCATATGGATGACCAAAATTCTCACTTTAATAAAGCTCTCGCTGCATATCACACATTTGTACGAACCGTTGACGGCGTCAAGTTTAAACGGTATCAAGTTGTCATGCAAGTCGAGGTCTATAGGTTTTCCGTGTGCTTCCTTCAAGTGATGCTTGAGTTCGACCAAATCTGTAGGTTTCATAGAACATAGTTTACAGGACATACCATTGACATCAACTTTTAAGATGTTTTCTCTTCTATTGTTGACTAATCTTTTCAACGGGGCAAATGTATGAGCTTCGGACATATGTTGCTTGAGGAGTTGAAGGTCGAGATAAGGTTGGGAGCAGACGAAGCATTTAAACTTGTTATTTCCGTATACAAATGGATAAGCTGTTGAAAATTCAAAGATAAGGAGCGCATTCTGCCTCACGTCAGGAGTTTTTGCTGTTGGCTTAGTTTTAAACACCTTAACTGGTGGATTGTCGTTTGGAGGGGTAGGTGATCTACTTAAAGGTAGGGGGGAAGGCGATCGACTCGGAGACGAAAACCTTGAAGCTATCGAAGATTTCGTTCTTAATTTACGAAAGTCCAAAACAGTTCCCAACGGTCTACATAGTGACCGATCGTATGCGACTTGAAATAACGGCACGACGGATTTCTTCGATGTTTCCAGTATTATAGTAGAGTCGATTCCTAGAAAAAAAGAACAAATAAAAACTATACTCTATCACCTTTGATATAAAGACGAATCTTGTTTATTAGTATTGTGCTCAACTGGTCATCCCTTGAGGTGCGTTTAAAATGAACTATTGTTAAGCAATTACGGGTAGGTTAATAATTTTATAATACATGTATGCATTGAATCATTAAATTATTTATTGATTCATATTATTATTAATTACATCATTATTTGTTAAGTCTGAATTAAATCAGAATAAGCATTTGGTGTCGATAACTCTTTTCAAAGCTTATATGGTCCATGCATCGGGTGCATTAGCTCCAAAAATTCTGTTGATAATATTTAAGGAGGTAGGTTCGATTGCACAGTTCAAAATTATTTCCGTTCATATATATTATTTCATATAGGTGTTTTTCCTAGAAATGCCATTTCTCCGTTAATCCTTCATCAAAATTAACGAACCTAATTTTAAAGCTTATATTTCACGCTATTGACGAAATAATGTTTTCATAAATAAAATGATTAAAAAAGAGGTGTGTGCTTAAGACCGTACGGCAGAAGTGAGAACTTCATAAAGACAATTATTACGTATGAATTGAATATACTAAACACAGCGACACAACAGCGAAGAGCAGCTGACTGTATGTTTCTCGCTCGGGTACACTCGGCGGTCCCGAGTTCACCCAATCGAGCCTTTCACCTCAGAGCGTGACGGATCAGCCTAACTTACTACCTATGCGATGCGCCAAAAGAAGTTTTCACTTCAAAATTCATTAGAAATGCCATCTCTTGATGCTAATGAAAATATATTCGAGGCGCCATCTTTTAACAATGTTTACATATTAGCTACATTGTTTACATTATTAATGTGCGAAATAATCTAGAAATATTATTTATGCTACTATGTATTATATTATGCAGTCAGGGAACAGTAAAACCGGTAAGAAATATATATGTAATGGTGAAATTACCGGTTTTTTTTTATGCATCTGTGAGCAGTTTCGATATTATTTATCGTTTTATCTATCGCCCCAGAATTGTTTCGTTCATCTATCGCATTTCGCAATACAATATATTGTCGCAAATAAAATTGAATTTTATGCCGTGCAGTCAAGTATTATAATCCTAAATTCTGAACATAGCATGACGCATTACATTACATTGTCGCGAATAAAATTGAATTTTATGCCGTGCCGTCAAGTATTATAATCGTAAATTCGGAACATTGTATATGTTAATGTGTGTTATTAAAGAATGTATGTCACATGTCTTCAATAATTTGTATTTTTTTTTAAGTTTTACTTGCATCGTGTTTTCATAAAACCACACAAACATTTGTTTTTATACAGTACTTATCACTTTAACTACACAACGTTGTTAAATCATGAGCAGTCGTTGACACGACGAACTCCAATAGCAATAAATTACAATTGATTTTGTATATATATATAAAAAACTTTATTCATTTTACAAAGTATGCAATAGTAAAAAAAAATACAAAGTAATTAGAAAGATTATGTAAAATACAACACGTTGAAATTTGTCTGCAATTAACCAATTATAAAAAAAGGTGTGTGTGCGATTCACACACGATAGAAGTGAAACTTCATTTTAAAAGACATTTTCTATTTTATTTAAAGAGCGTGCAATATACATACACACTGACATTTGCTCTCTCGCTCTGGCTCACACAAAGGGGAGAGACCGATAATATATTGCTCTCTCGCTCTGGCTCACACAAAGAGGAGAGACCGATAATGTGCGTTATGTAAAATTCAACATTTTGAAATTTGTCTACAATTAATAAAGTATAATAAATGGAACGATGTAATCACTCAAAGACACGTTCTACCAACTTGTAGAGAACTAGAAATCCTTCGAAATATACTTTCGTTTTTATCATTTTTAAATAAATAAATCTTTTACAGTAACTGATTACCAAACGATTTTGAAAAAGAAAATGTTCTAATCTTTCGTCACTTCACAAACGAGGTCATCTTCATGACCTGTGCATCGACCGGATGATGAATCTTTGTGTGATGTTTCAAGCTACAATTCTGAACGAAGGACCTGCCGCATATACTGCACACAAACCGTCTATCATTCTCATGTATCCGCATATGCTCCCTCAGTGTATATTTCCTAGCGTACGCTTTCTTACAGACACTACATTGGAACTTCCTCTCGCCGCCATGCCGAATCATATGGTCCTTCAACTCCGATTTAGAGTAAAACTTCCACTCGCAAACCTCGCACGCGTGCCGTTTAACTTTCAAATGGACCGTGCGTATGTGCACGCCCAATTTTCCGCTCAAATTAAAGACTTTTGGACACATTGCGCATTTGAACTCCTTCAATTTCAAACCGTGCACCGATGTAATATGCTTGTTCCTTTGGAAGTAGTTCCTGAAGGTTTCCGAGCAGTGCGGACATCTGTGCCTCTTGACTTTCAAATGTACGGTTGCGTGGTGTTCGTTTTTCGCGTTTGAAGAACGGAATATCTTATCGCAGCTCTCGCAAGGGTAGGACCCAGTTTCGTGTGAGAATGCGTGGGTCCGCAACCTTCCCGGAGTGATGAAACCAATGCCACATTGATCGCAGATAAAGTTTTGGAAGTGCACGTTCATATGATGATTCAAGCTTTTGAACTCTTCGTAACTCTCGCCGCAGATGCCGCAGCTGAACTGGGATTGCATCACTTTGAACGGTAGCACGCCGTCTGTTGCGTTCGGGTCGATGTTCTTCTTATGCTCATCAGCGAGATGAGTTTTAAGCTCTTTGTAAATTTGAATACTTTTATCGCAAATCCTGCAATCCACATTTGTCACGTCAACTTTGACCAGTTCATATTTCTTCAATTTCGATATAGCAATTTTAATATCAGTTAGTTTTAACAAATCGTGTTCGGACGCATTGTGTTGTCTCAGTTCGACGGGATCGTTGAAATATTGATCACAATAGATGCAAATATACGTATTCTTCGTCCACCTAAACGGGCATATTCTAGAATTTTCGAGAAGAATCAAAGCGCGCTGTTGTTTCGCTTTAAAATCGTCGTTTCTCTTCTTGAGATTCTCTATTTGTGTTTCGGCATTAAATTGTTCCTTATCAGCTAATACGTACGAACCTAAAAACGAGAGAAAAGTCTGCTTAAAATCATTCAATGTTCATAAATTTATTAGCAATAAAGATTTTTGTTACCTAGTAATTTTATTAGAAACAACAATTTATATTCATGCATGAAAATTCGTTTATGCAGACAGCACTAAGTTTCATTACGTGCTATTGCAGCTGGAACCTCAAACAACAGCCGAGGTAAGAGATGTAATTATTTCCACACCTAACCTCGGAAAGTATGATAAGTAGAAAAATGAGCTCACTTCAGCAGTATGAAGAGCTCGGTGATAGAAAACCCTCGAAGTTTCTCCGTCATCTAAACCCTTAGCCGGATCAAACGTACCGACGGACTTTATTAAAACTATATGGTCAAGTAGATTACCAGCTCACTTACAGACGATTGTGGCACCAAAATGTGAGTGGACGATTTAGCCAAAAATGCTGCAAAAAAGTCGTCACGATAAGTTTCGGATATCAGATACTACATAGGTAAATTATCTATACATATAATAATATTGAAATGTCTGTTTGTAAAGTCAAAATAACAGCTTTTTACTAAAAGCATATGAAAGTATAGAATGTACCTATAACAAACCCAATGTTTAAAATTTTTCTCTTCTGTTTGTTCCGGATAATCTCCGAAACGTTTGGACCGATTTTGACAGGACTTTCACTGGCAGATATCTGATGTTATAGGATCAACTTACTTTTATTTTAGAAAAATAATTAGGGTACCGCACAAAAAAATTGTAGTCCACACGAGCGGAGCCGCGGGCATACTAATTTTGATATAAACAAACAATCACCCGCGACTACAATTACCAACAATAGTAGGAGCATTGAATTTAAAAAAACACTTATGTATGCTGTCAAATAAAATATATTTTATTTTCACGAAAAGCACTAAGGAATACTAACACATCACAAAACATATTCATATTAAGAATTATTCGAGGCCCGCATTTATTCATTACCGTAGGGCCTAGGATCTCCCAACTTTAAATCCAACTCTGGAATTCGACTCCCAAAGCGAATAATGCTTTCTCCATTCTCGCAAATATTATAAATGCGAAAGTGTCTGTCTGTTTGTACCTTTTCACAGCGAAACTTTGGAATCGATCGCAATAAAATTATACATCTATTCATATTATAAAACTCAACGTCTCTCTGTCTATGGTCTTTTCACGCGACAACTACTAATCCGATTTACATGGTTCTCCACTTTATTCATAGATAAGTTATCTGGTCAGGTTATAAGACATATTTTGTTACATAAAGTATCATACGAAATAAGAAGTGCCGATAATGGTAAATCAATTCGGAAAAAAGACGCCTTTGGAGCGATTAAATGGCTTACACTGAGTCTAAGAGATATGTCAAATTAATGTTCTACATAATTGTAGATCTTAAAAATACCTACAAAAAGGTCATAGATAGCATACATATTTCCATCTTCTAAGGATTACTCACAATAAGCATTTTTAAGGCAACACAACCTTTTTTTTTCGAACTGACTATACTGTTAGCCTTAGGGGCCCTGGAACCTTTACGGCTTTTACAGCTTTACCGGGCTTTGGGCAACACAACCCGTGCGTGGGAATGACCGAGTGCATTCTGTAGTCCACGCGAGCGGAACCGCGGGCACAGCTAGTATAACATATAACATAGAGGTAGTTTGCGACATGGAGAAGGACTTAGTATGAAAAACAAAGAGACGAAGTAACAGAAAAAGCTAGTTATGAATAAATAAAGTGATTAAATTATTTAAGTACTTGATTTATTTATGTACATTAACTATACGATCACAATAATTCTAACGATATAAATTGAAATACATTATATTCCGATATATTGAACATATTTCTTGATTAATAACATAATATGCTTGTAAAGAAAGTATTTACGTGGCTTAACAAGAGCAATCATGCGAAATAAAAATGTATTCATAAAGAAAACGGGTAATTCTGGACCCGACTATGATAACCTGAACTATTTTTTTATAAAATTGGTAATATTTTTGTATTTCAAAATGTAAAATATCAATACAATTCATAATAATTACAGAAAATGACAAAACATTACTTTGAGAAAAATAATTAGGGTTCCGCACAAAAAATAAAAATCCTTTTCAGTAGTCCACGCGAGCGGAGCCGCGGGCACAGCTAGTACATAACATGATCGTTAATTAATAAACTACAATTAATAAATATTGAGTAGAGTTGTAAGGTATCGTTCAATTTTAAACACAATCATGTTTGCAAAAAAAAAAAACTGTTGATATTGTTTAAAACGGCGCTTCCTAAAACAATGGCCGGCGAAATGTGTTACGATGTAATTCACAATGTGAATCGATATAACGTACTTGCATATATTTTTTATTGCTGTATCGACATAGTCTTAACTTAAAGGAATTCGCTTATAAATTATGTGTCAGTAAGTAATTCAGTTTAAATACACATACACATGTTCCTTCCCTCCTCCCAGGGGGCAGAAACATGTATATATGTATAGTTAGTTTAGATCGAATTACGGATAGGGAATTAGTCAGATCGCGACTTAATTGCATACGCGCAACAGTCCGAGCCGAGGTCCGGCCACTTTGGCACCCTCGGATGTTGTTGCTTAGCTTTCGTGGCTGAGTGCCCTAAGCGCTCGCCCCCAAGCCCGGTAAAGCTGTAAAAGCCGTAAAGGCTCCAGGGCCCCTCAGGCTAACAGTGTAGTCAGTTCGAAAAAAAAAAAGTAATTCAGTTTAAGACATTAGTTTGTTACTAAACGCCCACTTTTTCATTACACACGGCGTATATACTGTAAAAATACTATCTTGCCTACGAATTATTTTACGATCTGACTATACTGTTATCCATATGGGCCTTGAGCTTCAGACGGCTTTTATAGGTTCACCGGGTCATCGGGCTTGGGGCGAACGCTTATAGCACTCAGCCGCAAACCTATTCAAGCCTATCGTCGCTGCTTGTTGCTGTTGCTATCGCAACCAGTCAATAGTGTGAGTCAATAGTACGAACCGTAGGTTATTAGTAAGGATTCAATAATCACACCGATAAATATCTAACGTATAACATAGAAGTCATTGCTAATGACTATTAAAATGTTCGTTTGAAAACACAAAATGATGAAAATGAAGAGTTTAAAAAACATCCTTCAGATTAGTTGGATGGTGGACCCTAGTGTGCTGTTTTAAGCTACAATTTTGTATGAATGCCTGACCGCAGATCGGACACGTGAATCTCCTGTCGTTGTTATGAATTCTCATATGTTCCCTCAATGTTTTTAACCGAGCGTATGCCTTCTTGCACACATCGCACTGGTAAATCCTCTCACCGCCATGCTTAATCGAGTGCTCCTGGAGTTCGTAGTTCGTGAAAAACTTCATTCCACATACGGTGCACACGTGCTTTCGCTCCTGCAAGTGCTGGAACCGAATATGAGCGGTCCTTCGGCTGCACAAATCGAAAACTTTCGGGCAGGACGGACACGGGAATACTGCCGTCTTCTCCCCGTGCACCGTATTCAAATGCTTCAACCTGTGTTTGTATGACGAGAATTTCTCGTCACATATCGGGCATTTGTACCTTTTATTCGATTTGTGGATTTTGGCAACGTGAGCGTACCTCGCTGAATACGATGTGAAGATTTCTGGGCATTTTTTGCATGGAAAATCGCCTTTCTCGTGCGTCCGAGTGTGATTGACCATTCTCTGGGATGTCGCGAACCTTTTGCCGCACGTCTCACATATAAAATATTCGTAATGATCATTCATATGCTTGTGAAGGCTTAGAAACATCTCATACCGCTTTCCACATATTTGGCAACAGTGTTCATTCTTGCTGAGTATATATGGTAAAACGCTTTCGCCGTAAGACGAATCTATCACTTTACCATGTTCGACTGTCAAATGAACTTTTAACGTCATGTAATTCGGTATGTCCAGTCCGCAAAGTTTACAATGCACCATCGCGAAATCCATCTTCAACGGTTCGTATTTCCGTGGTTTCATTTGCCTGTAATCGGAATGCTGGTCGCGGGTGTGTTCGCGCAATTTCTCCGGTTCTATGAAACTGCTTTTACAAAAGAAACATAGGTACGTGCCTTTCCTATATTTAAAAGGGTAAGCGGAACAGGACTGCATTATAATAGCAATGTTATTTCGAAAAATCGATCTCCTGTCGTCACCGTCGCGCGTTGTTGCGACTATAGCTGTCTCATTCTCCGTCTGATATTCCACTTCATTCTTTGGCTGTATTTTCTGATTTTTCCTTCCTAAAAATAGAAAAAGATCCGATATAGGGCCTTCAATATTGGACTCTAGAATTTTCTTTCCAAGACATATTCATACACACATATTTATATACATAAACCTGGAAATACACAACGGTTGCTTTGTTTTAAACCAATACCTTACATTGTATGAATCCTCAATTATAATTATAAAACTAAAACCAATTAGCATTGTTTTATAACATCGTTTTCATACCCGCAGAATGATAAATTATACATTTTTAAAGATAAACTTTTATTCTATCGCCCCAAAATTTGTCGTTCATCTGTCGCATATCGCACTACAGCTGGCCGTAGAGTAGGAAACTGTAAGACTCGAGGCGAAGATTAAGTTATTGATAGAACAATTGAAGTTAAAAACGATTCCATGATTTAAATAAATATTGTTCTTAGTTTTAAAGTTTTATTATTATTTTAAAGTTTCACTTGCTACGTGTGTTCGTAAAACCACACAATTTTTTTTTTATACCAGTTCGGGTAAGTGACAACACTTTGCCTAATAATAATCGCCGCTGCTGAGCTCGGCAGCTGGATATCTGGCTAATCTATAGACTCGTCAAACCAGAGTCAATGTGACGGGTTTTCATCTTTCATCACCTTGACTCGCGTGATAACTAGGATATACGAGTACATCGGCTGACCCCGGTACGCAACATGCCTAAGGCCGCGAACTGGGTGAAAGCGGGTGGGAAAACAAAACAATATACATTAGCTGACCCGTGCAAATACTTCGCATATTCTAGAACTAGCTGTGCACACGACTCCGCTCGCTTTTCTAAAATAAAAGAAGCCTAAGTTATGCCCTATAACACCAGATATCTGCCAGTGAAAGTCCCGTCAAAATCGGCCTAACCGTTTCGGAGATTACCCGGAACAAACAGATAGGCGTTATAGGTGTTGTGTGTTTCATATGCATTTAGTAAAAACCTGTTATTTTGACATTACAAACAGACACTTTAATTTTATTATATGTATAGATGTAAACAATCAATCTAGCAGCTGGCATGTTCGTTAAACAGATTTTTAATAGATGGCGCTTTCCACTAGTATTTTACGTAGGTATGTAGGTATTTGGTCAGTCGACGTAGGTTCAAATCTTACAATGAGCCCAAACTTTCAGTATATATATATATATATATATATATATATACACACTAAGCATAGCTTGTATTATGGTAACAATCTACAATGGACCATATACATTAAAAAATAATAATAGAAATAATAAATTAACGTTCATAATTATTGACAATTAAAACTTGCCAACTTAGAAATCCCATATCAAAGAAAGTAACGAATTGTTTTGTAAATGAATTGAAGAACGTAAATATCTACAGCTAAAATAAATGAACAGCTAGATGGAACTTCCGCACCCGTTAGATCTCAGCGTTTCTACCGAACTTGGCCCCTTTTACACATTTACGTAGGTATTTGTTGTGATATGGGTATCATTAGATAAAACACAATAATTATATTTTAACGCCATTTAGTAGATAAACAAATAACTCGGTATAGAGAATTTTTATTTCAAAATCGTCATATTTTAATTATTTTCCTGTAGATACAAGACAATCTTTAATATTCAATACATACATAAGTTTATTATTGAACCTTAATACACGCCTACACATAAACAAAAATGGGAAGATACAATCACAAATGAAAATATTACCATTACTAAATATGCATGCCAGAGATATAGACAAAGATACCAATGTATAGCCGCATTTTGATCCCACTTCTAAGATTTTTTTCACTCTCTTGTCTAATCCTTTAACAACAACGTGTCTTATGTTAAGGGATGATCTGATCCAAGATAATTACGCTTAGATAAGGCGAGATAGGTGAATCTACTGTAACACACCGGACAGGTGTTTTGATATATATCCTCGACACAAGGGAGATAGCTTGCCAGGCGAGCTCTAGAAGATTCCCTACGACCATGTTATGGATGCGTTTATGACGTTTATTTTAACGAAATCGCAGTTCATATCAACATTATAGTGATAGATCTTATGTCTTTAAACGAGCAATTCTTGTATATATATATAATCTGAATCTCGGAAACGGCTCCAACGATTTTAACGATATTGAGTATACAGGGGGTTTCGGGAGCGATAAATCTATCTAGCTAGGATTCATTTTCATAAAATTTCGTTTTATTCGTGTTTTCAATAATCAACTTTAATTTCAATATTGCCACTTAAACAGACAAATATGACTCTTCCCGACATCTATTGGCGAATAATAATACTATTTTTTTATTGGGAGTAACTAACTGCTTTGACGACACAATCAACTTTATCGATAATCAACTTAAACATAAACTTTTTTTAGTAAGAAATTCTTGTGTATATATTTGATTTCTCGGAAACTGCTCTGATTTGTATTTTTTTTTTATTTTGATATTGTTTTTTTTTCTTAAGTTTACTTTCATATGTGTTTTTCTTTTGCAAGATACCGAGCAATAAGCTCAGGCTCATTGCCCATATATTATTAGTTAATATCCTCTATCCTCTTCATTTGATCAGAATTCGGATGATGCGTTCGCATATGACTCTGCAAGCTACATTTCTGAACATAGGCATTATTACAAAACTCACAAACGAATCTCCTATCGTCATTGTGTATTCTCATGTGTTCCCTTAACGTTTTCGTTCTGGCGTACGCCTTTTTACAGACCTCACACTGGTACTTCCTCTCACCGATATGCTTCACCAAATGGTTCCTCAGCCTTGCCGCTGTCACGAACTTATCAGCGCAGTAAGAACACGAGAATGTTTTCTGTTTTATATGCACTTCTCTTATATGTTTCGTTCTTTGGTTGCACATTGCGAAAACCGCCGGACAAATTGTGCAAGGGTATTCAACTTTCTTATTATGCAATTCTTTCAAATGCTTTCCTCTACGGTGGTAGCTTTTAAAAGTTTCGCTGCAGAAGGGGCATTTATAGCGAGTCACTGGACCGTGCTGTGAGGCGACATGTCGGTTCTTCAATGCCTGCGATGGGAATACTTCATCGCATTTTGTACATTTATGTTTGCCTTCTTCAGCCTCGTGGATCGTGAGATGTGCCTTTAACCTATGATTGGTAGAGAAAGCTTTACCACATAAAAAACATATACTATTCGGGTTATGAATATTCAAATGCGTGTTAACACTTGTAAAAACCACGAATCTCTCATCACAATAGGCGCAAGTGTAGCCTTCGTCTGTAATTATGTAAGGTGTGACACCTAAACCACGATGCTTTTTTATGGGCATGCTATGGGAAGAGATTAAATGATCAGCTAACGTATCCACATCGGTTAAATTCTGTAAGCACAGTTCGCATTTGAGGTCGGTCACTTCGACTTTTATGTTAGCAAATGTTCTCGCCAAACGGAGAACTTCAACCCTGTCGGGATGTTCTAATGTGTGGTCCTTGACACCGGCAAAGTCGCCAAAGGAGAGACGACAGTAAGCGCAAGCGAACGCACCACGTTTCCACCGAAACGGGCAAACGTTGGAGTTCTTGATAATAATCACAGCATTGTCTCTCTGATCGTTATATTGGCGCTTCGGTTTCCATTTTACTTTCAGATCGACGGTGCCTAAAAACAAAAGAAATCTCTGTAAAGGCGATAATTTTGGCGTGATTGTGAACCGTTCTTGTGAACAGAAGATGTTGATTGATGAAACTGGAGTCTCTGATGATGTGTGCTTTCAGCTTTATGAAAATGTGTCTCTTTAGAATTTAGGGTTAATAATCTCTGTCAACCTGTTTGTATAAAATTACAGTGTACAATAAACACTGTAAATAATAATTATTGATGAATATTAGAAACTTTTGAGGGGATCTTCGCTTAATATGCCATTTATAAACATGGGTTTTTAATCTATATTCTGCTATACTTTGGTGGCTTTTAAAATGGTATCGTTTAGTCATTGTGCACAAGAATTTCGAATTGCTTTAAAATCTCCTTCGAAATTTATATAAAGTAGTGGCCTATTTACTATTAAGTGCGTTGACCACGATTACGGCTTAGATATTGAATATGTTAGGAGCAATTTTCAAAGTCTTATTTCTGCATCTTCAACCGTGAAAAAAAATTGGCAGTCATAGCGGCTGCCGATAGAAGTGAAGACTTATGACTTAGAATTATTTTCAAAAGCCAATATAAATACGAATAATTAAATATTTCTAATTTATTTTTCAACTTAAGCTTATTAGAATATTTATTAAGTACTCACTATTGTACTGCACAGTAATTCTACAATTAAGATAATAATCAAACTTAAACAATATTTGAAAAATTTACAGTATATACACATTAAACTTTTTACTAAGCCAATTTTACTTGTAAAGATATTTAAGCACTAATGTTGCACAATACCTCACTTGTATAGCTACAGATATACTGCTATTGGGCTTGTCGGTGAAGCGAACTCACAAGATTTCACCCATCCAATAAGCGTCTAACGCACACAGCACACGGTCAGGTATATAGGATGTGTTATACGTATATATATGTATTCGTGTCAGTCGGTGACGCGAACTCATAAGATTTTCCCCTACCAAAAAGTTTCAACGCGGCTAAAGAAGTTTTCATATACAATTAACATTAGCATGTCGGTGCCGCGAACCCATAAGATTTTTCCCTGCCAAAAAGTGCTCAACACGGCTAAAGAAGTTTTCATATACAATTAACATTAGCATGTCGGTGACGCGAACCCATAAGATTTTCCCCTACCAAATAATGCTCAACGAGGCTAAAGAAGTTTTCACTCCAAAACAAAAAACAAAAAACGAGTAATTAAAACAAAGTCTAATTTGAGTGATTTAATTATACATAATACATTGAAGGGGTCTAAACATCCTTACAATACTTTACGAATTGGAAATTTTAGACTTTACTTATGTTTGGTAATTTTCTTCTTTTTGAAATGGACCACGTTCGTGTGAGAATATCTTAAATTTGCCGTTCCGAAGACTGCCGGGCACAAGGCACACTTATACTCAGCCTTTTGACCGTGAACTCTATCCAAATGGCGTAAACGCGAATGATAGGAATCGAAATATTCATCGCAGACCGGACAACGGTACTTCTCTTTGCGCGCGTGGGCCGCTGCCACGTGCCGATCCTTCGCCGCCCGATTCGGGAACACCTGATCACATCTCGAACACGGAAACTGGCCAGATTCGTGCCTCATTCTGTGCGCTCGCAGTTTGTGCTTCGCCGAATAACCATTACCGCAAGTATGGCAAACAAAACTTTGATAGTGCTTATTCATGTGAATACATAAACTCATGAATCCCTCGTAACTTGCACCACAGTGGACGCACTTGTGATCTTTTTCCGTCAAAACGAAAGGTATCACACCGTCCGTATATTTCGGATTTACTTTCAAAGAGTGCTTGTCTTTCAAATGTAATTTTAATATCTCAAGAGTTTTGACAGATTCATTGCAGACCGCACAAGAGAGATCAGTCACGTCGACTCGCAATGGAAAAGAGTTGCGTACTTCAGGGTTTTCAAAGATATCCAACTTGTTATGGATAGTGGAGTGCTTCCGAACTTCAGCGACATTTGTGCATACACGGGGGCAGTAGGCGCATATAAACTTCCCCCTCTGATACCTGAATACGACAGCGTTTGAATTCTTTAATATTATAACTGCGTTTGCTTTGTCTTCGATGATCGCATGTTTCTTACGCTTCCAGACAATTTTCACGGCGGTATTCTCCGTAGGCACTACGCTGATTCCTAAAAATAAACAAAGTAATTTTGTAATCGGTGCTTTGTGTCAGATTGGATGTACAGTGTAACGCACACTGATAGCCTTTTCCTTTCCGACGATGTCTTTGCGCTATCGAACCAAGTAACGGCAAGTGTTATAATCTCTTATGAACATGTACGACACAATTCTATTGCAGTTTTCACGTCAATTTAGATTTGGATGCAAAAGGGGCACACTTTATGCACGCTCTAAATGTTTCTTAAGTTCATAACTTATCCTAAATTGGCTGTTGCAGTTTGGAATTTAAAAATAATAGATCCCTCAGCATTCAAAAATATATTTCATTACTGAGCATAAACATAAAGTATAGTTACTATTTGTAAACGTTTTTCTATCAAAGCTTTACATAGTTACATATATTAAGTCGTAGATAATTGGAACAAGTTACTAGTGCTACGATTATGACTAAGTATTAAACTTTTCCAAAAAAAAACAACATAATACTCCCGAAAAGTTTATTGGTGAGTTTGAAGACAACGCTTCAAACATTTTGTGATCTATGTCTTGTGAGACTTCAAGTGACGCGTCAGTTTCGATTTCGTCGCAAAAATCGTCGCACAATGAGGACATTCCAAGCACTTATCTGCCGGTGCATGGCTAACTCTGTAATGTCCGGCGCGTTTCGAACTCGTCTCAAAACATTTCCCGCAAACATCACATCCGTACTCTATTTTCTGCTGTCCATGAATTTCGACCAAATGCTTAACCCTTACGTGGTACGAGGTAAAAACTTCAGGACATCTAGGACAAGAGTATCGCAATCCTTTCCTATGTACACGCATTATGTGGAACATTCTTGCCGCTCTGGTCTCTAAGACTTCATCACAGACGCCACAGGAGAAACTCCCCTTTTCGTGGCTCTGTATGTGTTTTCTGAACCGGGATTTCGATATGAAAGCCTTCCCACACGTGTCGCAGACATAATTCTGGTAATGACTGTTCATGTGTTCGTTGATTCTAGCGAAACTGATAAAGTGAGTGTAACATATTTGACAGTAGAAACCATTGTTCTCGAGTTTGAAGGGAAGGACGCCGTCGCTAAAATTCAAATGCAACGTCTTCCCGTGACCAGCCAAATGATCTTTCAATTGTCCTAAGCTATTTAAATCGGCATTGCAGAGTCTACAACTAAGTTCAGTTATATCTACTTTGACCATATTATTTTCTCGAAGTTTCGAAAATACTTTTATAGTCGGTGCGTTGTTTAAATGGTTCATTTTAACATGTTCCCGGAGGGGACGAACGTCGACGTGTTTCAATTCGCAATATGAGCAGTAAAATGCGCCATGGAACCATCGGAATGCCCAGGCGGTGGAATATTCTAGAACAGTCATGGCGTTCCGCCTCATCATAGTGTTCGCGATGCGCTTTTCAGATTCTTCGGGCAGTTGGTTGTTCGCGCGCCTGCGCCTACGCATCTGACGCGCTGTCACTACCTCCTTTAATTTTCTACCACGTTTAACCGCGCCTAAGAATGACTCCGCTTCGTTAGCGGAACCTAAAAACAAAATTGTACTTGTTACTGTCTCATCAAAATAAATCATAAATCCCCAACCCAGCATGCAGTATTCTACCGTAAACAAAATAATAACACATCTATATCTTCTAAACATATTATAAAACTCAACGTCTCTCTGTCTGTCTGTCCATTTATATTCTTTTCACGCGAAAACCACTTATCCACAAATTCCACGAAATTACAGTCGTGTGTTTTTCCACCATATGATTGTTCTACGAGAGCATTTCTCAAGCGTTCAAGTTTCCTTGTGAAGTGTTCCTTAACTATCTGGCGATAGTGTTACTGATTGAATTTCAATTAGCTAATGTACCTACGTGAATTCCGCGAATATCAATGGTACATACTGAGATTCTTAGTACTAGAAAGTTGTAAAAATTTACATGTTTATTTTTTTAATTCATAGCTATATTATCTGGCCAGGTCATAAAAAATATTTTCTTAGATAAAGTAACATACGAAATAAGTAGTGACGATAATGGTGTATCAATTCGCAAAAAAGACGCTTTTGGGGTCGATTAAATGGTTTATGCCAAGTAAACTTTAAGACTTATCAAATTAATGTGATACATAATTGTAGATATTAAAAAGATCTACAAAAAAGTTAATCATATCATAAGTCTATCTTCTAAGGATCAACCACAATAAGCATTTTTGGGACAGCACAATCCACGCGTGCGCTTGACCGACAGCATTCTGTAGTCTACGCGAGCGGAGCCGCGGGCACAGCTAGTACAATATATCATCTGTACTTAATACAATTTTATTAATATTTATGAATTATAATAATTTAATTAATATTTAATAAAAATATGTTTATAACTAAATTGCTGGCTTTGACTGAACATGGTACCGTCTATTGAAATTGTGGCAAATATATTACGTTACACCCAACACAATGGTAGTGCAATATAGAAAAGAAAGGGTCCATCAACTATTTGACATGGTTCTGAAAGGATCCATCAACTATTTGACATGGTTCTGAAAGGGTCCATCAATTATTTGACATGGTTCTGAAAGGGTCTATCAACTATTTGACATGGTTCTGAAAGAGTCCATCAACTACTTGAAATGGTTCTGAAAGGGTCCATCAACTATTTGAAATGGTTCTGAAAGGGTCCATCAACTATTTGAAATGGTTCTGAAAGGGTCCATCAACTATTTGACATGTTTCTGAAAGGATTTATCAACTATTTGACATGGTTCTGAAAGGGTCCATCAACTATTTCACATGGTTCTGTAAGGGTTCATCAACTATTGGACATGGTTCTGAAAGGGTTCATCAACTATTTGACATGGTTCTACGTATGTATAGCGGCTTTCCGTTATTTATCTTGTTGTATTCTCATTTTAAATTATCAGCCATTACTGCACACCTTATCATTCTTACAAGAGTAGTTTCGTTAAGTAAAATCAGTTTATTAATAAAACAAGTAGGTTTGTAAAATTTATAATAAAAAATAATACTGACAATTACACGGCACTTAGCGAGTTGAAATATTACATTTTAACTTCAATGACTGGCCCCAAATTCAACAACACAGGGTGAGCGCTACGCAGATGCGCCAACATGAGTGCACGCTGTTTAAAAATCATACCACACCATTTGCAACTTAGCTCGTCGTGCGACTTCAAATGCGTCACCAGAGCCCTGTTTCTGGGGAACGTCTTCTCACATATAGGACAATGGAAATTCCTCTCGCCTGAATGTCTAACCATATGCCTCTTCAATTCATAATTAGTCTTGAACTGCCACTCACAATACATACAACTGAATTTGTACTGAGGTGGAAAATGAACGGAACGGACGTGGGCTGCTCGCTTTCCGCTGGTTTTAAAAGAAAGATCGCAGTGGGAACATCTGTAGGACACTTCGTTTTGTCTATGAGCGTTCTTTAAGTGAGCCATCCTGTCGTAATACCCGTCAAATCGCATGTCGCAACGTGGGCATTCATATCTTGGACCTTTAGCGTGCGCTGTCGCTTTGTGGGAATCTCTGGCCGCCCTCATATTGAAAACTTTTCCGCAGTCATTGCAGGGAAATGAACCACTTATGTGGACTTCTGAGTGTTTCCTCAAACGAGGTGCTGTCATATAGCCTTTCCCACAGCTCGTACATATATAATGCTGGTAATGCTCGTTCATATGTTCGTATAGTTTTAAGAAATTGTTGAAATCTTTACCACATATGACGCATTTCCAATCTTTGTTTAACGCGAAGGGTAGTACACCGTCTGGCCGGTTCTGATCAAAGTCGAAGCCGTGCTCCACCACGTGATCACGCATTTGTTTAACGTCTATTAGAGGAATCGAGCACAAAACGCAAGCAGTACCAACTATATCCACATTTATCAACGGCATCTCTTTGAATTTGCTATAAATGTCCTTAATGTCGTGCTGTGTCGAGCACAGCTTCACGTGTTCCCTCAATGAATCGCATTCGTTGAAGTTCTCCTCGCAGTAAGCGCATTTGAATCTATTCTTTTTCCACCTAAAGGGGCACAGAGTCCAGCACTCTAAGATGGCGGTCGCATTTCGTTTTGTCACGATCCTGGCTTCGGCTCGGGCACTTCTTTTATAATATTTACTAGTTTGTCTTATAGGTTCAGTCTTACAGTTTTCATCTTTTAACTCATTTCCGTTTGCTGTGTACCCACGTTTTCCTAGAAATAGAAAAGTCTCGTCAATTTCTTCACCAATATTACTTCTTCAGTACCTGAATTTCTTCATATTCTAAAAACGGAGATTCTGTAATATTATCTAAAAAAAAGCTGTGGTAGCTTTCGTGTTTAATCAATTGATAATATTCTCAAATCTATACTATATAATATAATAAAGCGGAAGAGATTTTTGTTTGTTTGTTTAAACACGCTTATCTCTGAAACTACCAGTCGGATTCGAAAAATTATTTTTGTATATGATAGCGAAATTCACAAGGAATAGTATAGGCATTGGGCTACAGCTCTTAGCTAGCCTTAAATATTGATTTTTGTTAAGTAAGTCGGAATAAATATCGCACCCTAACTGTTTTAACCACGTACGCTGGCGTAATGGTTAATGATACGTAAATACAATGTTCTACAAAAATATTGCTCCTTAGTACATCTAAAAAAAAGTCCACAATACCATATGCCTATCTCTCTTATATATAAGTCACAATAAAGTGTTTTGTGACAAAGTATTACTAAAAATAGAAAATTAATTTATGAGCATTATTATTAGTCATGGCTTAATCTTTACGAACGAAAGTTACTTCATCAACAAAATAATTTTATGTTTTATGCCCTTTATAGCATGTTATTTGGACGAATAGTTTAGGACGAATAGGAGATAATGTAAAATTAAAATAATTCAACACGGCTCGTTTCTATGACTATAGGTGTAGTAGTGCGAAACGAACTGTGTGGTTTGTGAAGCATAACCCTGGCCGCCCGATAAAAATTTTGTCTACACCGAAGTTTTATAAAGATTTCTTTTAAATTATACGCGGGTGAAATCGCGGTGCACAGCTAGTATCTTCATTAATTTAGTATTTAAGGTATTATATCAACTACAGTGTAGTTACCACACGAACATACATAAATTATATGGACAAAATACAAATGATTTACCACAAACTATCTTAAAATGTCACGAAAAAATTATTTTTGTATTAGGTATATAGCCTATCTACTGAGTAAGATTATAGGCTACATAACTTTACTTTACGACCCTAAGGAGCGAAGCAGTAACTATGAACGTTAAGCAATCTGGCAAGTTGTAGGTAAGTACGGTAAGTGAGAACTGAGCATTAAACGATAGGCCACACGGGAGTGTTTACGACGAATTTAACACGGGTAATACCGTAGGGCACTGCTAGTATATATAAATAAATTTAAAGTTTATCAATCATATTTGACCAGATACCGAGTACAATAATATCACTTTACACTACCCAGTGCACACGTTACCTTACTTTGACGTCACACACAAGGCACACGTGCGTCACAGTGTGTTATGTATACATGACATAAAACTGATATGATTAGTGATCTCAAAGTAATGTCATTCTTTGTGATATTAATATAACATCATACTAATATATCATAAAATTTAAAATGATATATTATAAAAAAAATATGTTTTTGTATTGATACGTGATGGCGCTGCCAAAATATCGTGTTGGGTACTGTTTTTTTTTTCAATCTGAAGCTTCAGATCGAAAAAAAAAAAACACAAATAAGTAGAGTGTTAATTTATTCACCATCCGAAGTACTTCCAGTATTAACTGGGATGACTATTGAGTCATTATATTCTAGTGTGAATTATGTACATTTGGATTGAACATTTACCTTGTACTTGGATTGTACTGTACTTACTATCAGGGACAGTCTTACAGTCGATATACTACTAATAGCTACTAAAAAAAATTACTGCTCATATAAAGTTATAATATTAATGATATCAACCATTTACCGCCAATATTGTTATCAAAATGATTTCGGAGTTAAGTTATTTTCCACACCATTCCATTATTCTTATATTAAACTTACGTAACAATTATATCACACTTGTAATATTAGCTAATTACATGAACAAAGTTTGGCAATAATGAGTCAAATATAACTCATGACTGAGTCATTTCGCACCATAACGGATGATATTACTCGATGTCATTCGGATATCAAAGTGAAATAAATGTGTTCACTGGGTAATCTTCATTACAATCCTAGTACACTACTGGTGAAATGTAGATTAAATAACAAAAATTACCTTAACTTTAGATATGCACTGACACATACAAATCTGGAAAAATTATCTGTGATATGCCACAGTCAAGCCATAACCAAGAAAAACTATTATATCGCTCATTTTATAATATGTATTGTGTAATTTTAAAATAAATATTTCAAAAGGCATTTTATTGACAACGTTTATTTTTTTTTCAGTCTTAATTTTTTAGTGGCTTTTATGCAATTCGCATATGCATCTCATCGTAGCTTAACCCTAGTATCCGAACATCGTAAGTTTATGCTTTATTCAAGCGGTTTCGTACATGTTAACTACGCAGTATTATTTTCGTCTCGTAATTAAATTTTTACTAATATAATATTTATAATTCTTTTAGTCTATCAATTATGGAATAACATGCTTCTCGCCTACAAAATTCAATCAAAATCAATTGAGATTTCATATTTTTATGATTATTCAAAGGATTATTGAAAATTCTTGTGGCCTATTAGTAAAAATACATTGTATTTTTCCTAGCCGAATATTCATATATTCAGACAAAAATGAACGTTACTTTTTTCACGATGAAAGCGTTTTCTAATGTTTGTTAAAAAAAGAAGATTCCCCAATCAAAGTAATTGTTTAAACATCGTATAAGTAAATAGGTACTCATTATCCGAAGAAATTGTAGTGTCCACGTGATAATATAGTTCCGATGTTATTGCGTGGATTCTATATCAACTAAAATGATTTTAACATTTAGTATTTTTTAAAGGGTAGTTAGTAATAATTTAGTGGTTAGTAAGGGAAAATATAAAAAAAAGTACAAGTTTAATTAAATGTACTGTAAATACCACTTTACAGCTTCGTTATCTGACAACACTAACAGGATATTACAAACAATTAAAATAAAATGAAATACGTTAATTTATTAAACAATATTTAATATCCACATTAATAAATTAACTTATATAAATTAAACTAAATACGATCTATTATAAATTACAATCATGTATTACTTACGTCTAATTATGTACTTGATAAAACAATTAAATCTAGACACACTTATTGGTAAAGTACAGTTTGTAATAGCTATCCTAAAGCCATTAATAGAATGCTTGCCTTCTAATTACCTTAAAGAAAATCGATATTTCGTTTTTAGAAGCCATCAAAGGAGAGAGATTTTTGAAAAAACCGAAGTAAAAAATATAAAGATAAAATTTGATTTAACTAATGTTTTTATTTATACACAGTTACATTAATTATATATAAAAAATAAAAAACAAAATAAAAATTGTGTGGTTTTATGAAACCATGATGCAAGTGAAACTTTAAAAATAAAAAAATACAAATTATTGAAGACATGTGACATACATTCTTTAATAACACACATTAACATATACAATGTCCCGTATTATACGATTATAATCCTTGACTGCACGGCATAAAATACAATTTTATTTGCTACAATTTAATGTAATGCGACATACGATAGATGAACGAAAAAATCTGGGGCGATAAAATAAAAATTTCACTTAAAAAAAAAGTCGGTAAAATGAATTCACATTATCATCTTTGATGGCTAACTTCATCATGTTGTTGGTACGAGGTATAAAATGCTTTGTTACGCCAAAGTGATATAATTACTTGCAAGCGTACAGTAGTTACACGCATTTTTAAACAGTTAAAAACACAGACCAAGCCTTGAAAAGTTATTACATATCAAAAGCTCAAACTCAAGCTGGCTATAAACGCTATTTATACCCATGTAGGTATATCTTATACTAGCTGTGCCCGCGGCCCCGCTCGCGTGAACTACAGAATGCCGACAGTCGAGCGCACTCGCGAATCTTGCTGCCCCCGCTAAAACCCACGACTGTCGCTCGCCAGATATTGTAAAAATGCTTACTGTGGGGTGGTCCTTAGAAAATAGACATAAGTTTTAAAATTTTATGTAGTACATTAATTTGATATATCTCTGTAGTTAACTCAGCGTAAGCCAATTAAGTGCCCCAAAAGCATATTTTTTCCGAATTGATTCACCATTATCGTCACTGCTTATTTCGTATATTACTTTATCTAACAAAATATATCATAACCTAGCCAGATAACACTATCTGCTATAGCTATGCAGCTATGAATTAAATTAAAAAAATCATGTAGGCAAATCGAATAAGTGGTTTTCTCGTGAAAATAATATAAACGGACAAACAGACAGAGACATTGAGTTTTATAACATCTTAGTGATTATGTAATTTCTGAACGACTAGAACAATTGAGCAGCATCGGACGAGTTATGCATTTTGCACCCTTTATATCATCCCACTAATATTATAAGCGTGAAAGTTTGGGAGGATGTATTGGATGGATGTTTGATACTTTAAAAACAACTGAACGGTTTTTTTTTCGACTTGACTACTGTGCCTTAGTCTCCCTGGAGCCTTACAGCTCTTACAGTTTCACCTGGCTTGGGGGGCAAGCGCTTAAGGCACTCAGCCGCGAAATTTAAATTCCAAGGGTGCCAAAGTGGCCGAACCTTGACTTGGAATGTTGCCGCGTATGCAATGAAGTCGCGATCTGACTAATTCCCTATCCGTAATTCGATCTAAGCTAACTATATATACATACAAGTTTCTTCCTCCTGGGAGCAGGGATAATCTGTCTGTTGGTCTAAACTAACTAGCCAAAAAAGGAAAAAGGTCCCTTACAGAACCTATGTACCTGAGTGGTGTGCATGTTATGTAGAAATGCAGTGTAATGATTTTATGTTGGTAGCTAGTGAATGTAGAGTCACTGTATCGCGCGAGCGGCTGCTTGGCTCAAAGGCCCCATGCCGAAGGAACGGGCCTAGGCTTGAGTTGCCGCAGAGGAGGGCGGTCGTGACGGGTGTGCGGGAGCGAAATTAACCGCCCATCCCCTTGCGGAGGGAACGGTGGTTTCGCGGGCCGTATTTTAATGAAACTTTACAATAATATAGATAATTTTCATCAGAATAACACATAGGTTATAAATTATAATATTTTGGATAAGACTGGCAATATCTAGGTTTTTTGAACTTCATTTTCAATGGACAGCGAGGCCAAACTTTAAATGTTGTTCGAGATATTGTAGACCGCAAATACGTTTTTATCAATTTCAGTTTAGAAAAACTGCATTCGCCAATATGGTTATTGATAAAATTTAATGTATCGAAAGGTGTTACCTAACTGTCTTCGAGATATTTTTTTATACTAGTAAAGTGGCAAACAGGCATACGGCCCACCTGATGGTAAGCGGTTACCGGCTAGCGGCTAGCTCTGGAAACCCTACTCACCGCAGAAACACAACACTAGGTCATTTGGCTGCGATCTTTTGTAGGGTGGAGGTATTCCACCAGTCGGGCTGCCCCAAGTAGAGAAAAATCTCAAAAGAAATTTTTCTGTGTCCTACCTCTCAAAAAGATAGTGTTGAAGTAGAAAAATACATAATAACTGAGACAGTAATAAAAGATCTTGGCATAATAAAATATAAAGCTAGAGATGAACAATCATTGAGAACGAAAATAAATAATAAACAGTAATAATTATTAATTAGCAATGCATCGTGTTGTGCGGACGGTTTGTCAGTAGGCCTTTGCCGGCTGCCGCTGATGGACACGCGCACGGTGAGTCTTGTGTGAATATTAGTGAACGAGCTCTTGAACTAACCAATTCTCGATGTATATTGTTGTAGCAATACTTTAACGACATAGGTATAACGTAGTCGAGACGTGCAGCCGTGACGTCACTCAGGAACTGTATTTTATAATTGACTTAATAACTGCAGGTCTTCACTATCCATAACTCGTACTAGAATGTTACTGTTCCACGGCTAAAGTAAGAATGCCCTTAAGTCGGTCGTAGATTGCTTATAACGCGCGTGCGGTCACAGAGCACACCTGTTGCTATCGCACTCAGCCAATAGTGATAAAGTCAATAGTACGGATACTAAGACTTAGATATTATATTAAATAATATGTTATTTGATATGTGTGGGTACAGAAAGCCAGTCTTTGTAACAATACAAATCAACTGTATGTGAACTAGATACTATAATAGGCTTGATCGTTGCGCAACGTTACTGAAACTCTATCGGAGCAATAACGGATAGCGGGTTATTGTATAGTAGCGAAACTATTTCTTATGTTACAAAATTATTAACTGGTAACACTAAGGAGGACACTCTCAATGCCATCCTGAGTGGGCCATAGACAATATTTCTTTGACAACCACGAGAGTCTTTATTTTTCTGTGTTAACGTTTTATCTAGTTTTTTTTAACTACTTAGTTCGCTTAGATTTGTCCAGAGTTAATTGTTGAAATACTAATACATACCTACTATTAATTCTATTTAACAGTTTTATTTAAACACCTGCCTAAGACTTAGTAGCGGTTTTTGTCTTTACTCCAACACTAAACGTTCCGTTAGACGAAAAAAGTCGCTATTTACGCTATCGAGTCGAAGTTCGTTGTACGCGGTCATCGAAAAGAAAGATAAAAGATCATTTCTGTCTCATTCCCACGCGTGAATTTAGACCTTTTACTAAAACAAGTGCACTTATAAATATTTAAGCGCACCTATATATATTAAAGTGTTTGATTTCGTGCTGTGCTGTGTTAAGATTAATTAATCTAGCTACCACACCAATAATAAATAAATAATTAATAGTTAAATAGATAAAGTTCAATTTTTTTTTAAATATATTGTTTTATTGATGAACTTACGAGTATGTAGAAAGCGGAGAAAATATAGTATACTACAGGAAGCCTAATACGAGTTGACATTTCGCGTCTGTCGCCAGTGGCGGATTTCCCTTAAAGCCAACTAGGCCCAGGCCTAGGGCGGCCAGGTATTAGGAGCGGCTAATCGTGGCAAAAAATATACCACCAAATGCAAACATACGATGACAATAAATAACAGTACACTAAAGCATAATATGAAGTATATATTAAGACTCCAGACTTGGATAAAAATCTAGTTTGAATTACAATATTGACATCGTAAAGCTGTACTTTAATACCATTAAATTATTTGAAATGTTTTATTTAATAATGAGCTGAGAAGGGGGCGGTGTAGACTGCCTAGGGCGGCCAAGACTGCAAATCCGCCACTGCCTGTCGCTCAGTGCGTCTCTTTTGTTCGACATTAATGTTAGTGAGAGATACGACAAGTGCCAAAATGATATGCTCAATGTGAATACTCATAATCACACTCCCACAAGTTCATAAAAGTTAATACGCTGATTTATTTTTTCTTTAGCTCTATAGAGGTAGGTGTTAAAATTAGGTGGTGAAGTTATGTTGGTGCGTACGGCGCCCGCCCGGGCCGCTCCCCCCCCCACAAAGGAATCTTGCACGAAATATAGAGGCAACACTTATGCCGACAGTCACGCTCGCTGGTATCATATTTGTACACTATTGTGAGGAAACGTTCGCAAAAAGCATTACTTTTTACTATATGAATAACACTAACAATACCTCAACTTTAGATTATTTACCGTCCAATTGAGATTTCATTCTCTTTTAAAGTTAAATCATTTTTTAAATAGGCTTCAAATAAAATTTCACGCCGCGGAAACAAATAGTTCATGAGAAAACTTTTTTAAATCACATTTAATGTATAAGTCATTCTAGTGTGAATTTTGTTTATAATTACTTCAGCGTCTTAGCTTACTTCAGTAGTAACTTGAAAATTCAGCTGATATAAAGTTATAATATTAAAGTTATCGACCCTTTAACTCCAATATTTTTATCTAAATGAAGTCACAGTTAAGTCATTTGTCACATCATTCTTATATTAAACTGATGTCAAATGTACGCCACAATTATATCATACTTATTACATCAGCATATTACATTACAAATTGTGAAATAATGAGTCAAATATAAATCATGATTGAGTCATTTCGTATATACTGGTCATCGGATGATTTTATTCGATGTCATTGAGATACCATAAGGACATAAATGCGTTCACTTGTGCGAATCTCCTCATTTGATACATCTCTGATTCTTTAACGCAGAGTATCCACGAGCATAGTATGATAATGACAAAACTTTACATAATCTGAATTAGGAATAATAGCTGAAAATCGTATTTGATGAAAAAACGTGTATCTGGTCAAAAAGGTTTCAAACATGAAAATGCTTTTTAGCAATATGTTTATCCAAAGAGAGTTTAGACGCGAATGCTCTCGAACAACTACCACACTGATAGCTATACTCCGTCTCCTTCTTCGTCCGATGGGCCTTTACATTGTGGTGATACTTCTGAGATCTGGTCTTGAACGTCATGTGACAAGTCGTACACTCATACATATCAGCCCCAGGTTTGTAATTATGGAACTCCATTAGGTGCCGCTTTCTCAGTTCCCAAGTCGCAAACCTCGGTTTCTCCTTGCAATAAACACACATGTAAGGGAGGGTCGTGTGTTGAGTTTTTATATGAAGATTCCTCTCTTCCAAGGTTGTGAATGTGGCCACGCACCGGCTGCACGTGTATTTGTTTTCGTGCGGAACCTTTGTATGAGCTATCAATGCCGACTCTGTAATAAAACCCTCACCACACGTATCGCAAACATAATTCTGATAGTGTTCAGCCGTGTGCTTCTTTAAAGATATGAAATCTGTGAACTGGAACTTACATATTGCACATTTCCAACTACTGCCATCATTCAATTTAAAAGGAAGCACTCCCGGCTGGACGTCGACGTTTATCGGTTGTTTATGATCGTTCTTCAAATGAACCAAAAGGTCGTCAAGTGTATCGATAGACATGAAGCAAAGCTTGCACTGAAGGTCCGTGATGTCAATTTTGAGGAACTCTTTACGGAGTTTTCTGCTGAACACGTGCTGGATGTTAAAGTTTGCGTGACGTGATGCCATATGGCTCCTGAGGCCATTAGGATCGTTAGACTGAACCCTACATAGAACACAATTGAAATTCTGCCCCCAGGTTCTGAAAGGGCACGCTGTAGAGCACTGTAGAATAATCTCCGTGTTGCTCCGATGTTTTAAAGCTTTACCAAATCTCGGTTTATACGTTAACTTGTAGCATCTGAAATTGCGCTCGTGTTGCCTTAAGCCATGTTCCGAGAGGAATGTTGCACCACACTTTTCGCAGGTAAATATTTTAACGTGACTTCTTAAGTGTCCATTTATCTGCGAGAACTCTGGAAATGATTTATCGCACTCCAAACACATCCACAATCCCGTCGGACCTTGCCTGTAAGGCAAAACTCCGAAAGGTACGTCAAAATTAACTGGTACGCCATGGTCTCGCGAAATGTGACCCATAAAGCTTTCTATATTATGTACATCCGTCAAACACATGGTGCATTTAAAATCAGTTATGTCGACTTTTAGTCCGTCCACTACCTTATAGAACGCGCTGTTGAAGTCAGCGCTAGAGTGTTCAGCTTTCATGTGATCTCTCAAAGCTGCCATCGGTTCAAACTCATCATGGCAATACGAACAGATAATCCGATTGAAACGCGTTTTAAACGGGAACGCGGTAGAATGTTTTAAAACCAGCACAGCGTTTTGCCTTTGCGGATTCTGATTGACAGACCTTTCAAACAATCTCTTTTTTGGTTTACTCTCTTTCTCGAGTAACGCGTCACGTTTCTTTCTCGATCCTAAAAAAAGAGAAAAGTACTGTCATTATTATATTCCAAAACATTCTCGAAAATTTACACGTTCGATCCGCTTATTAAAATATTCCATTTTACTAGTGTCAAAAAATCAAATCCTTATAATGATAATCAGACATCGAAATGTTTTTTAGCCATATGTTTGTCCAGGAACAACTTCGTGGTAAACGCTTTAGGACAACTAGGACAGGGGTAATTAAGTTCAGTATCTTTTTTCATCCTATGCGTTCTCGTCATGTGATTATACTTCCCGGATCGTGTCTTAAATGACTTTTGACAAGTCGTACACTCGTATTTATCCGTCCCGGTTTTGTAATTGTGTATTTCCATGAGATGCTTCTTGCGTAGTTCCCAGTTCGCAAAACGTGGTTTTTCTTTACAATACATACACATATAGGGCATCGATGTATGCTGAGTTTTTACATGTATATTCCTCTCGTCTAACGAAGAAAAAGTAGCCACACAGCGACTGCAACTGTACTTATTCTCATGAGGTATTTTTGTGTGAGCTATCATAGACGATTCAGTTATAAATCCCTCTCCGCAAGTATCGCAGACGTAATTTTGAAAATGTTCCGACGTATGCTTTTTCAAAGACATGAAATCTTTAAACTCATTTGGACAGATCGTACATTTCCAAACCGAACCATCGTTTAACCTAAACGGTAAGACACCTATTTGAGCATCTAAATTGATTGCCTGTTGGTGATCATTCTTCAAATGATAAGTCAAAATATCAAACTGTTCTATAGGCATGAAGCATAATTTACATTGCAAATCTGTTATGTCAACGTTCAGAAAATCCTTGCCGAGTTTCTTGTAAAAAGCTCCTTGGATATCGTAATTTGCATGGCGTGTCGCCATATGGCCTCTCAAAGAGATAGGATCGCTGGTCTGAAGCCGGCAGAAAACACAGTTAAAATTTGTCTTCCAAGTTCTAAATGGACACGCGGTAGAGCATTGCAAAATAATCTCAGCATTGGTCCGTGGCTTCATAACCTTCCCGTTGCGTGGTTTATAGGCGGTTCTAAAGCATTTTACTTGACGATGGTGGTCTCTGAGTGCGTGATCCGACACAAACATAGTTCCGCATTTTTCGCAACTAAAATTCATGAAATGCGTACCTATGTGTCGCTTGAAAGGTATAAATTCTGTAAAGATTTTAGGACAATACACGCAGATCCATTTACCGTCTACATTCTGCTTATAAGGTAAGACGCCATATCTAGCATTAAACTTAACTGGCTTGTCGTGTTCTCGAAATAAATGATTCATCAACAAATCTACATCTTGTATGTCAGCCAAGCATATCTTACATTTCAAACCAGTTATATCGATTTTAATTAAATTGTCTTTGATTCTATAGAAGACGTTACCAAAATCCGAATTAAGATGCTCGCCTTTCATATGATACCTTAAATCGGCCAAAGAGTTGAATTCCCCGTGACAATACGCACAGAGGATTTGACTAAAACGTGTTTTAAAAGGGAAAGCCGTGGAGAACTTTAATATTAGTTCGGCATTACGCCGCTGAGGCGACTGATAGACAAGAACTATTTTCTTTTTTGTTTCAGTCTCACTGTCTCTACGTCCGCGTATTCGCAGTGTAGACCCTAAAAGCAAAAAAGAAGATGGTCAATGTCATTGTTCTCAAACTACGGTGAAAGATTTAAACACATTAAATGGGTTATATATAACTTTTATTAGCTGAAAAACAGTTTTTGGCGTGACACGTTTCTTTCTATAGAAAGGGGAACGAAGCTATTTTAAAAGTTGCCTATAATGCTGCGATATTCAAAATTCACTCTACTCATTGCCAAAACAAAAGAATAGGACAACAAAAGCCTATTTAAACAATAATTCAGTCTCCTGTATTTCTAAATTAACTTCCGGGTGGTGAGATCTCATGTGAGTCTTCAAGCTGACTTTTTGGGCGAACTGCTTCTCGCAGAGCACACACACGAACCTTTTCGATTCACTGTGTATCCACATGTGCTGGGTCAAGCTTTTGTTCCTCATAAAACTCTTCGAACATATCGGACATTTGAACTGCTTCTCACCCGTATGACCCAATCTATGATCTTCCATCCGTTTCTTAGACTCAAACTTGAGTCCGCAGCAGCTGCATATGAAGTTGTCATCCGTATGCGAAAGCTTATAGTGGTTGTAGAACAGTTTCCGCGATTGGAACACTTGAGCGCAATCGGGACACGTGTACGTTGTCTCCGGACATCCGTGCATCAACACCAAATGTTTCTGCTTATGCTCCCACGATAGAAACCGTTCACCGCAATAGATACACGCGAATGGCCAACAAGATTTAGAGCTTTTGACGTGATCCCTCTTGTGAGTTGACGATGGGAAATCAGTCCAGCACTTCCTACACATAAACTGACCGGTATGCCTGCACCTGATATGGTATTTCAACGCCTCAATTGTTAAATATCGCCTACCACATGTATCACAAGTATAGTCTAGATAATGACTGGTTGTATGGCGACACAATTTATTTAACGAGGGCAGTTTCATGTCGCAAATGAAACAGTACCATTTATCCTTATCCAGCTTATATGGTTGCATGCCTATATCGTAATCGAGGTTCAAATGTGCCGTTAATTTACATTTGTGCGAATCGTGGATATGCCTGGCCATGTCTTCGATGGATTTTGTAGGTTCAGAGCATAACCGGCACCTCAGATTGGTACAGTCAACCTTCAAGTACTCCTTTCGTGTGCCAACATGGGCGAACGCAGTTGATATTGTGCAAGTTTCATGGTTTTCGTCAACGTGCCGTCTAAAATCTTGAGGGTCTTCAAACTCGTCGCAGCAGTAAACGCATATCAAGGTCTTCGTCTTCACTCTGAATGGATAAGCGGTCGAGAATTTCAATACAACCTCAGCATTCCTTTTCGCCTTTATATGCGGTTCCGTTTCTAGAAACAGAAAGAAATCCCTTTGTGACAAACTGAAATCCTTCGAATATTGATTCGATTATTTAACATTATGAATGTACCGTTCTTCATTTCTCCGACTGTAAAAACATTATTGTTATATACATTCGATTGGTTTTGATTCAAACAAAACAATTCTGACGTTAAACCATAAATTTTGGTACCGTTGGTAATAATCATAACGCGACTAACAATTTAAACAAGACGACGGACACCATTTGTTTTGTATCATTTCACTTTCATTTGGAAACCAATAAAGGAGGCTTTAATTTTTTATAATAATAACCTAATCTAAAACCCAGAGCATCTGGGCAGTGACACCCGAAATCGATGACCAATTAACTAAAAATACCTGTATTACACATAAGAGTGTTTAGTGTTTCGTCCTAATAGCAATCCGGAATTTTTAACTTAACGCGTAAACCTGGCAGTTAACTAACGGAACAATCAATAGTAATTGGAGTAATACACAACCATATAATTAAAAATGGTCAAACTAGCAAACGGTCTTAAGTACATTCTTTATGACAATGTGTTCGACAGTGTCAACTTTCTAGTATTCGGGAACCATTAGATTGTGCTGTCACGTGCACCAAGACCACTGATGGGATTGTTGGACTTTCCAAAATAACATTAAGTGAATGTACATTGTTAGTTACAGACTTTTTGCTAGCTTGCAGTACATTTAGTACTGAAATTTGGGTTGTAGTTAATATTTCTGATCATTCGATAAAAGCCTTATCTAAAATCTTGCATAAATTAAAGAATCATTCACAGAGAGAATGCAGGAAACTTCAAGAATTTACTTGTCTATTCGAGAAGCAAGACGTGCATATTACATTAAATTAACCATGTCATTACCAAATCTACACTATTACATCATGTTTCTTCTGCATATGTACCCTCCAGCTACACTTGTGAACGAACCCCTGACCGCAATTCGCGCATTTGTACCGCCTCTCTGCTTCATGTATTCGCTTATGTGAACTCAATGTTTTTTTCCTACCGAAACACTTCGAGCACACATCACATTTAAATTCCTTCGACTTCGTATGCTTTACCAGATGATTCTTTAAACCAGACGTCGCAAAAAACCGCATATCACAGTATGAACATTTATGAGGTCTATCCAACAAATGATCTCTCTTTATATGAACGCCAAGTAATTTTCGACTACTGAAAGTTTTATCGCATGACTGACATTTTGCAGTCAAAGATTGGATTCCATGCACTTCTGAAAGATGAATCTCTTTTTTTCTATAATCTTTGAAAGTTTCTATGCAATATGCGCATTTGTTTATAATTTCACAATGAGTATGACTCATCCTTTCGTGTAGTTTCTTCTTATTCAAAGTTTCGAATACTTTCTCGCAAAATTTGCATGGGAACACGCCCGTTCTATGTTTCTCTGCATGCTGGGACAGAGCGTTACGGTTAACAAAGCCGACGTCACAGGCGGAACAAACGAAATTTCTATAATGGATGTGCATGTGGTTCGCCATAACGCGAAATTTTTCAAACGTAATACAACACAGTGGACATTTGAGGATGTCACTGTCAAACTTGAAAGGGAATATATGATTTTTTATATCATTGAAGATTTTCCTTTCGTGCACGTTTACTAAATGGACGATCAGTTGCTCGAGACTGTCAATTTCGGCGTTGCAAAGTTTGCAACTGAGTGAAGTGATATCAAGTTTGACAACATACTCTGACATGTTCATGGATCTCATAAAGTTAGCTTGCGATACGTCTTTGTGGGCATCTAGAGTGTGGGTTTTGAGCTGATGTGGTTTCTGGTACTGCTCCTCGCAATAGCAGCACGTGTACCCGACACCGCCATAGCGCCTAATCGGCGTCGCATTTGAACATAACAGAATCTCTTTGATATTATTACGATGCTTCAGCAGTTCTGTTTTAGGAGCAACTTTGTATCTTTTAACGATATCATCATCTGCTATGAGAGATTTTGTGTTATTATCTGCGTTTTTGTGTTCTACGCTGTTTTCATTGTCACCTATAAAGAAAAAACAAGTGTTTATTCAGCAGGACGTATTGTCAACGTATTTTAATTGATAGCTATAAAGGTGAAGTTCTGCAGTTTCCCTTAAAGTTTAAATTGTTAAATCAATTTTTACTGTATTCAACATATTAATAATTAAGTAGTTAACCATATAAAAAATATATATGAATGAGTCGCGTTCACAACTATTCCTAATTAGCGTTCGTTAATGCTCAAAGTATCTTTCACAAAAACAGTTCGTCAAGCATATATTCATCATTATATGTAAATATCAACATTATTTTCTATGAAAACTTACTATTGAGATTTATCCACACCGGAATGATAATTTTTCATGTGAGTAACGTAACTGATTTTCTGGTTAAATTTCTTATTACATCCAACGCATTCGAACCTTTTCACATCTGAATGTATCCACATGTGCTGATTCAAGTTCTTCTTCCTGGGGAAAGGCTTCGAACAGACATCGCAATTGTAAAGTTTCAGGCCGGTGTGGGAAACGATATGCTGCTCGAGATGATGTTTCGTACTAAAGTTTTTTCTACAGTACGAACAATTGAAACTCACAACGGAGTGTGTCATCGAAAAATGATCTCTGTACGCACTTCTAGAATGAAATTCCTCAACGCACTCGGGACACGAGTACTTCTTCTTATTCTGCCCGTGTACTTCCACTAAATGATCCTGTTTACATTTCCACGCCATGAACCTCTGCGAGCATGAATGACACTGATACTTCCAGCATTTTTGCGACGAGGTTACATGTACTTTTTTCGCCTCCAGTGAACTGAAAGTCTTTCTACATTTCCTGCAAATCTGCTCATCTGTCTTATGAGAAAATCTTAAATGCTGTTGGAGAGAATTCTTCGTCGTGTAAGATTTTCCACAACCTTCGCACGTGAAGTTTTTGTAATGTGAGCCAATGTGCTTACTCAGCTGACGCAAACACGGAAAATTTCTATCACAGTTCCCGCATAATAGTTTCTCGTTATCGAATTTAAATGGATGAATACCTAAATCTGACTCAAAATTGAATATAACGCCATGCGCTTCAACTATATGTTTTGCAACAGAGCGTAAGTCTGGAAATTTCTGATTGCAAAGTTTACAACGAAGGTCAGTGCAGTCTGCCTTAATATACCCTTCATGGCAATGGGCAAATGCAATTTCTACTTTCAAACTCTGATGTTCGTTTTCCATATGTTCCCTAAACCGAGCTGCCTGTTGGAAGTCATCACAGCAGAAGACGCACATGATAGTGGCTTCGGGCAGTCTGAACGGATACGCTGTCGTGTGTTGCACTAAGATCGACGCATTGCGCCTCGCGATGGATTGCGGTGAACAGTCTAAAACAGACAGAAATGCTTTGGGTCATTTAAAACTTTCTATTGATGTATCATTTCTCGCAATACTGATTTGATAAGAGAGATATCCATTTACATTAAACACTATGTATACTACATATGTGTACGACGATCTCTCCTCATTAGTTGCATGATTTCTTGAACTATTGCTCCGTTTGTTTCAGGTTTAATAAGTCCACATACGTTCTTTAAATATGTTTGCGTAACTGAAAATACTATTACTATACTGATTGTATGCTTATGGTAATTCGCTTCAGTCTGTCACATCATTCAATCTTCCTGTGTTATATCTAGGTAGCCAGGAGATTTTACCGTGATATTTATCAGAAACACAAGACTACAACTGTCGAGAGATATTCAACTCCCAGCAGTACCCTATGCATACATAAATGCGATAATATTATTGAAAGAAAAATCATTGGATTAATGTAAACTTAATCAAGTCATCCAAAGTCCATGACAATAATAATACTCCGGATGTCGCAACGAATAGACACCAACTTTAAATTCTGACAAATGTATTAGACAGTAAGCAGATTTTCTCATATACTTCTACAACAATACAATGATTGGATTTTAAACCCCTTTACAAGTAACAAAAATCAAATAACCATAATACTATCAGCGATTTAAAAAACGACATATTTGTCTGATATAGCACCCGAGGATATGCTTAAAATTGAATTTAATTCGCAAAAGATTACCATGCTGCATAAAGAGAAAAGAAAAATACCAGAGCTGGCAAAGGAATCTTCTAAGTTGTTATGGACGTTCGCCACTCACTACCTATGAGGACTACCATTCCCTTTAATGATAAACAAAAACACAAATAAATCATTAATGTTTCAATTGCAGCCACGATTCGAAAATTTGTTAAAAATAAATAAGCACGACGTTCTCATTAAAAATGTTGTAGTTTGAGACATAGGTAGTATCGTATAGTTTTGTACCTGCCTCCGATCTACGATTTTTTCGAACCGGGGCAGAAACTTGATTGTGAAACCCTTCTCTCCAGCGTTTGAGATAAATTGCGTTCGGGTTTAATCGGCTCAGCTCGTATAGCCCGTTTCTAGATGAGACGAGGATTCCGCTGGCAAAGACATCACGCATATTATGCACGCGTTCAAAAAACGACTTAGAATATGTTTTTTGTACATTCTTTATTAAATTGGTAATTTATATGAATTAAAATTCCCGCCCTTATATGATACCAACAATCTGCTACGCTGCAGCTCCTCGCAGCGCATTTCGCAATTAACCCATAGAATGTGTTCAAACTCAAATGATTAATTGGTAGAACACAACGTGCGCTGGATGCTAGGCGCTTTGTGAAGCTAGTTTTTTTTTCTCAATCATATTATATTATGATTTGGCGCCCTCTGATACTGCCGCCCAGGGCGGGTGCCCGGTTTGCCAAACCCCCCCTCCCTAGATCCAGCGCTATTTTTTACATTTACCTGGTTCGTAACCACGACCCCCCGAATAAGACTTGACAACCCACAGGTTGAAAAACACTTTTAAATAATCTTTTAACTGCATAATTATTCAAATGTACGATGAAAAAATGTTATTAAAATTTTCCAAATAAAACAGCGAACTCTCGATGTCACATTTTCATTTATTGAAGACAAAACAAAAAAATTATTTATTTGATGCACGATCAACAAAAACGAAGCCGATCCTCCACCGCAACAAAATATACTGACATCTCTAAGGAATACATCATATTCTTAAACTATTATTAACACGCTTATATTAGGCTTCACTTGTAATTAACAATGTAATAAAATTTTAGAAGTCCATTTTAACCTACTTCTAATTGTCGTATCGAAATGAAACTTTGTACGCCTATGTAGTTTGAATGACAACACTATAATTTGGTATCTTGGAGCTGATCTGATGATGGAACCAGGAGGCGGATAGTGAAACTCTCCAGTGGATACTAGCAAACCCCTCGAGTTTCGAGGCTCATATGATTTGTTTTGACAAGTCAAATAGATTGAGCTTGGTAACGAGATGTTATAATAAGACTTAAACGTTTTATAATTTTTAGAGCGTAGTTAAAGCGGTTTTTTTTAGTTATTTAAACTTATTAACAATTTAACTTTACAAAACAATCATTTTAATACATATAAACATGTTATCATATTAATAACTACTAATTTAAAGAAATAGTCAACCACGATAAAACACCACATTTTGCTTAACACATTCGTGAACTGCACAGATAGTACTAACGAACAGCTTACAGATATCAAATGAAACAACGCATATAATCCAAGGAAATTTTTTTACAGAACAAAGTGGGATTATTTTTTGATATATATATAATAAGACTGTAACACGTCCAATTATCTACATTTAAGATATTTTGAAAATTTTTTGGAGGCCATTCTATAACCAATACTGAAGCCAAAACTGTATTTTTTTTTTTCATTGTTGTCTGTCTGTATCATGGCCGCGCGTCACGCCGAAACCATTATATTATCGTTAATTAATATTAACCGTTAATATTACGAAGTACAAAGGATACTTTTTATCTGGAAATTCAGTAGTAAAGATTATAGTGAATCAATGCGGTAAAAAGACGCACTTGGAGCGCTTAAATTGCTTACACTGAGTAAACCATACGAGACATATAAAGTTAATGTTCTACATTATTGTAGATCTTAAAAATACCTACAAAAAAGTCACCTTCTAATGATCACCAACAATAAGCATTTTTCTCTTCAGTCTTCTGAGCGGAGGCAGCACGATTCGCGCGTACGCTCGACCAAACCACGCGAGTGGAGCCGTGTGAAGCTATTTTCATTCTTATTAGATTTTTAGATTATCGTATTGAATTTATAGTTTACACTAGCTGGGCCGGCAGACCATGTATATTTTCATATGCATTTAGTAAAAAGGTGTTATTTTCACATTACAAAACATACACTTCAATTTTATTATATGTATGTATATAGATATTGTACAGGCAATGTGTGTAATGTGTAATGCCTGAAGCTAGCCGGTAATATATGAAATGATTCTTATTTCATACATCGCCTAGGAATTATATAGAATGCCAGATGAGAAACCGGCAAAGTATGAAATACATCTCCGATTCGTTTCGACTATCACGTGAGAGTTTTTGGCGAGCTCTCAAACTGTCATGTCATGGTAATTGTTTTAAATTATGTAATTTTGGCGGCATTTTATGCGTTATAGTTTGGTTATTGTGAACATGTGAAGTGAATTATACATATATACTAATATAATAAAACGGAAGAGTTTTTTGTTTGTTTGTATATTTGTTTAAACGCGCTAATCTCTGGAACTAGCAGTTTCTTGTGTGTGATAGCCAGATTCATGAGTAATAGTACAGGCTATATAACTTCACGCTAAGACCTTACGGAGCCGCGTAGTAACTATGAACATCGAGCGATCTGGCAACTGTAGAAAAACACAAAAATAATTTCGAAAAATTAAAATCCGAATGTTAGTTCCAAAGATTAGTTTTAGGTTAAACCTTGGATTAACCAATGATCTCGGACTGCTTAGTTTGATGTATAACAACCTATACAAAAACGTATTCAGAGTCCCAATCGAACAATGGTATGTTCCTACAAATCACTAGGTGATTGTTCGGATAATTATCGGAAGGGAAAAAGCATTCAAAAATTTTACAGGCCTATCCACGACGAGAAATTAACATTGGAAACACAATCGTATCGGATCGTAATCGCGAACACAGAATATTAAGATCCAATCATCATGTGTTTACTGCTTTCAGGGGCCAATAATTCTCTTCAGGTCTTCATTCTCTTCATGAATTTTATCACGGTATTTTCATAAGTATGAAGATTGTAAATTACATTGTATCTTCATCTGTCAGCGTACCATTAAGTGCAGTCATTTTCTCCATCCCATATAAAGAATAATACATGTTAGTCTAATAGGTGCAAATTAAAAATTACATAATTCGGGATGTCGCGTCTTCATATGAGTCTTCCAGCTGACCCGCTGGTTGAACTGTTTATCACACAACTTACATTCGTGTCTCTTCACATCGCTGTGGATCCACATGTGCTGGTTCAAAGTGGACTTCCTAGAAAATGATTTGGAACAAACGGAACACGTAAACGATTTCTCTCCGGTGTGAACCGTCATGTGAATATTCAAAGCATTCTCCCTATCAAATTTCCGGCCACAGCAAGCACATATCCAATGATCAGTCGTATGTAAGATCTTAAAATGATTTCTCAAAGCATCAGGCTTAGAAAAAACTAACCCGCATTCGATGCACGGGTATTTCTTCTTCGGTATACCGTGAGCTACTTCCATATGATCTTGTTTAATTTTCCAATTTTCGAAACGGTCACCGCACACACTGCAAATGTATAGGCAACAAATTTTCGAACTCTCAAAATGGACTCTCATCTGTTCTGGAGTATCGAAGTTTTTTTTACACTTCCTACATCGACGTTGTTTGGTTGCATGACAGCAACCGTACTTAATATGATACGACAGAGATGTCGCCGTCGCATAAGATTTACCGCAGGACTCGCAAGTACATTGCAAAAAATGCTTCTGTATGTGCCTGCTAAGTGTGCATATATTGGGCGCTTTATACTCGCAAACTCCACACAAAAGCATATCGGTTTTGACTTTAAACGGCTGTAAACCAATGTCATAGTCAAAGTCAACGTTTTTGTTGTGTACTGTTTTCAAATGCATCGCGGCTGCTTGTATTTTATCTAACTGATCATCACATATTCTGCATCGTAGGTCTGTGCAGTCAACTTTGATGTAACCTTCATGGATATGTGCAAAAGCCAAAGCCACTTTGAAGTCTTTATGAGAGTCTTCCATGTGCTTTCTGAATACATTAGGGTCCGGGTAATTCTCACAGCAATAAACGCAAACCATAGTGCTTTCTGGGAGCCTAAACGGATACGCTGTTGTGTACTGAACTAAGATCTTGGCGTTCTGTTTCGCGACGTACATCGGATTTTGCTCTAGAACAAAAGAAATGTTCTTGGTCATTTATATCCTTTACTGGGTAATTTTCTCGATTACTCTTAATTAGATGTTTCTCATTACCACTGTCATCGAACACAAATATATACATGCCTAAGCAATACGGATATACTTTATCTATTAGTGATTGAACTTCAGCAGAATGTCAAACTAGTTAAGATATACCATAAAAATAAAATAGGTCATCAAGAACGCACTGCCTGGTTATAAAAACTGCTATGCGTACGCGGGAATATAATAAGCTGCTTTCAATATTAAACGGGGAGAAGTGCTTTTTATGTTTGCGGGGCCTGGAGGAGGGGCGAGAGCCTTGCCGTAACGCACAACAACGACAATACATAATATACCAACAGACGTTCACGACTAAGAAGAAGACGAACTCTTTTCGTACAACTAACTAACTATATATCCCTATCTATTTATCCATCCATCCATGATGAATTCGCATTGCACGCGCGTTACGACATGGCGCTCGCACGGCCGCGTATCAAACACCTGTGTGGAGTAATTGCTGAAATCTAATGTAAGGAGGGTCGGAGAAGTTTGTAAGGAGGGTCGGTGAAGTTCTGTTTTTTTTTTTTAAATAAAAGGCTCCTTTGAACTTGCTTAGCTTACATCTCGTTCGTGTTTTTAGAAACTACAGATTTATTAATATGGATTATTATTACAACTTACAGAAATCACAAGATCACACAAAAGCTGCAGTCAAGTAAGTAGGGGAATTACAGAATACGACAGTACTAAAAACCCTAATTATACAATTTTGTACATGATAATGATGTTCTTTATCTTAACTGTACTAAAAAAAGATAGAGATCTTGAGAGATAGAGTATGAAAGGCACAGAACGGACACAATTTCCAATCGTATTACTAAACATTAAAAATCACATAATTCAGGATGTCTTGACTTCATATGAGTCTTCCAACTGACCCGCTGGTTGAACTGTTTATCACACATTTTACACTCGTGTCTCTTCACTTCGCTATGAATCCACATATGCTGGGACAAACTGGCCTTTGTAGAGAAACATTTCGAACAAACCGAACACGTATATAGTTTCTCCCCGGTGTGAACGCTCATGTGTTTATTTAAGGCAGATTCTCTTGAAAACTTTTTTCCACAACTACTACATACACAGTGATCAGTTGTATGTACGATCTTAAAATGACTTCGTAAAGTATCGGGTTTCTTAAAAACCATTCCGCACTCGGGGCAAGGATATTGCTTTCTCGGTATACCGTGAGCTCCCTCCATGTGCTCTTGTTTCAATCTCCAATACCCGAAACGCTCGCCGCACACACTGCAAATGTATTTACCGCACATTTTCGAATTTTCTAAATGGTGTTTCATTTTTTCTAGCGTATCGAAGTCCTCCTTACACCTGCCACAACGACGTAGCTTGGTTGCAGAGCCACAGCCGAATTTAATATGGTACGAGAGTGATGTGGCCGTCGAGTAGGATTTCCCGCATGAATCGCAAGTGCACTGCAAAAAATGCTGTTGTATATGTCTGCTAAGTGTGCAAAGATTGGACGCATTATAATCGCACACTCCGCACAATAGCATATCCGTTTTGACTTTAAACGGCAGTAGACCAATGTCATAGTCAAAATTTATATTTTTGTTGTGAACAGTTTTTATGTGTACCGCGGCATCTTTTATTTTCTCGAATTGTTCGTTGCAAATTCTACAACGCAAATCGGTGCTATCGACTTTAATATAACCTTCATGAAGATGTGCAAAAGCTACATTCACTTTAACGGCCTTGTGAGTGTCTTCCATGTGCTTTCTGAATTCATTCGGATCTGGGTAATTCTCACAGCAATAAACGCAAACCATTATGCCCTCTGGGAGCCTAAACGGATACGCCGTTGAATATTGAATAATCATCTTGGCATTCAGTTTCGCGATGAACATCGGATTATGCTCTAGAACAAAAGAAACGCTCTTGGTCATTTATCTATTAATTCGATAATTCCATTCTTTTATAATTAAGTGTGCTTCTAATCACCACTTTCAGCAAAGAAAACTTGTGCATGTCCAACCAATGCCTATATTTCATATACAAAAAATATATTGAACAATTTAAATTTGTTTCCAAAATTCATTTGGATCTCAAGCAAGAGAAAATACACAACTAGTATAGTTAGTGACGTAATAAATCAAAAGGCGCCTTTTTTGTATATAACTATTGTTTCTTTAATGAATGAAGATAACAATAGTTTATAGTTTATGCAGATGTCAAATAAACTTATAAAGGCAAATAACGAAATTAAGGAAATTTCTAGAAAAGTTGCAGAATATAAAGTATCATATCGCAAATTTATGCATTTAAAAAGTACCCCACAGCCAATTAAGTTTCTCGTAAAAACTCATGACGCAAACTTAAGAACTGATTCAAACATTAAAAATCATATAATTCTGGATGCCGTGACTTCATATGAGTCTTCCAGCTGACCCGCTGGTTGAACTGTTTATCACACATCTTACATTCATGCCTCTTTACTTCGCTGTGGATCCACATATGCTGAGTCAATGTTGATTTCCTCGAGAAGGATTTCAAACAAACCGAGCACGTAAATGGCTTCTCGCCAGTATGAACAGTTACGTGCTTATTCAAGGCAGATATACAGTCAAAGTTTCGTCCACAGTCATCACAACATATACGATTATCCGTCGAATGGGCAATCTTAAAATGTCTGTGCAATGTACTACGGTTGTTAAAAACTGTCCTACATTCGGGACACGGGTATTCCTTTTTTATACCGTGGACCTGCTCCATATGATCATGCTTAATATTAAAACTCCCGAAACGATCACCGCACAAATTGCAAACATATAGACAACATACTTTTGACATTTCTAAATGACGTTTCATCTTTTCAACGGTATCGAATTTTTGTTTACACTTTCTACAAAAACGTTGTTTGGTCTTATTAGGACAGCTGTATTTAATATGAACCATGAATGAGGTAGCTGTCGCATAGGATTTACCGCACGACTCACAAGTGTATTGCAAGAAATGCTTGTGTATGTGTTTGCTAAGTGTACAAAGATTAGAAGCTCTGTGATCGCACACACCGCAGGCAAGTAAATCTGTTTTGATTTTAAAAGGTTGTAGACCACAGTCATAGTCAAGATCTACATTTTTATTATGTACTGTTTTCAAATGCACCGCGGCTTCTTGTATTCTCTCGAATTGTTCATTGCAAATCCTACATCGTAGATCTGTGCAGTCAACCTTAATATAACTTTCTTGGATATGTGCAAAAGCAACCATCATTTTAAAATCTTTATGCGCGTCTTCCATGTGCCTTCTAAATAAATCCGGCTCCGGATAATTCTCACAGCAGAAAACGCAAACCATTGTGCTCTCAGGAAGCCTAAACGGATACGATGTTGTATACTGAATTATGATTCTGGCATTCTGTTTTGCGATGTACATCGGACTTATCTCTAGAACAAAAGAAATTCCCTTGGTTACTCATAGATTTACTATGATAATCTCATTATAATGACTCCCGAACAATATGACTATGACTTTATTTGAATAAAGCATTCAGTTATACATACAAAAATCTGTATTCTATGTAACAAAATATCGTGAAAGTTTGTCAAATCCATAAAAATAAATAAAATTGAAATGTCTGTTTGAAATATCAAAATAACACCTTTTTACTAAATGCATATGAAATTATATAACGGTACCTATAAACAATTTTTTAAATTTTTGGCATTCTCTTTTTTGATCAGGCTAATCTCCGAAACGGTTGGATCGATTTCGACGGGACTTTCACTATCAGATAGCTGATGTTATAAGGAGTAACTTAGGCTACTATTATTTTAGATAAATATTTAGAGTCTCCCGGAAATAAAATAATAAGCCTTGTTAATCTTTATAATAGTCGGCGGGCGGCCACTGTGGGTCACCGCGGCGTCACCACTATACCGACAGGACATTCATTACAGCCAGTAATAAAATAAAAACATTATTTAATAAAAAAACATTTATTTAAATTGACTATTTTGAACAATATCTTATTACTTATCAATTAAGTTGCTAATTAGAATATTAACGACGTATAGAGACCCTCGACAAAATTAATTACACTACTTAATATAAAAAACAAGTTTTCATTGTCGGTTGAAAGATTTTTAAGTTTCAATCAGATCCGACACAAGACAGTTTTTTGCAGTGAGAACCTAAAAAAATTTCAAGGATAAATACATTTGTCTACAAAATTAATCTCAGATGGGCTGCGTGTACCCAATAATATTTTATCTAATATCGTAACGTAAACCTCTCAAATGTAGCGAACACAAATCTCATTCCCTTTCATAAACGAGTGTCGAGTCTGATGGAACTTTGAATCTGCGAGAAACTTATCTTCAAGAGAATCGAACATCTCTCTGGTACCGTCATAGAGCGATTCAATTTTGACCTCGATACAAGATAGTTTGTCATTGATACATACAGGATCAATTAGAACTTCTCATTGTCGAAGAGGAATCTACAATTTAACGTATAAGTTTGATTTAAATAATTGTAACATTAAATGATTAACAAATCAAACTCTTTTCGTACCTGATTCTCGGATATTCACATTATTTTTTATTAAAAATAAAACATGATACTTCTTGTGTCTGGATATTGGAAGTAAAAATCCTGATAAAAAACGAAAAGTGCTTATTATTCCCATATTTTTAGGGCGCATATAAGACGTTTGAATTGCGCATATAATGAAGAAAATTTAAATAACTTCGTAACGTTTCAATTTATGTATTTTCTAATTGCTGTAAAATATGCGCCATCGATGATTTTATCTACTATATGTGTTGATTTGATAATTTTATAAAAAAGTATTTTTTTAATGAATTATCCTGAAAACAAAAACGATGATATTCAAATTTTTTTTTGAAAATCAGGAACTATGGATAATATACACGTGCAAATTCTACTCTCACATTAATTTTAAACTATAGGAATCTGCAATAAAAAAGGGATGTCACAAAATTGCCTCTCATAAAACACTGTGTTCGGAATGTATCTAAAGCCCTTACATGAAGATAACACCGATTTTTTTTTGTACTTTTCTATAATCATCGGCTGATGTCGACGTCGGCCTATAAACACAAGTGGCTGGTATTCGGATACACGTATAGTAACATAGTATGACGCGTTTTCCCGAAGCTCAACAGTGTTACGATACTTTCAATTGATACGTTGTCTAAAGGAGGTTGGGCACAGAGAAATATCAGGATATCGTCTACTTGGGGCAGTCCCACTTGTCAAATACCTCAATTTTAGAGAAAATCCTAACCAAATAACCATGTGTTTGTAGTTCCAGCGGTGAGTACGATTTCCAGAACTCCTTGGGGAAGGGGAGTTGAACTAGAGAGGTTGGGCAAAGAGAAATATTTCTCTGTACTTGGGGCAGCCCTTCTGGTGAAATACCTCCACTCTACAGAAGAACGCAGTGAAATAACCTTGTGTTGGGTTTTTGCAATGTATTCATTTCCAAAGCTCCTTGGAAAGGGGATTTCAAAGTCGACAACGAGCTAGTAAGACCTTGGTGTTTCAAGCATCCATAGACTAAGATAACCGATTACCATCAGCCGGACGTTTGTTTTCCACCTTAGTTGTATAATCTTCAAAGATCAACCAGCTCCGGGTGGTAGGACTTCATATGAGTCTTCCAACTAACTTTCTGATTGAACTGCTTGTTACATGGTTTGCATTCAAACCGTTTCACTTCACTGTGCACCCACATGTGCTGTTTCAAACTTGTTTTCCTCGAAAACTGCTTGGAACAAACAGAACAAGAGTACTGCTTCTCCATAGTATGACCGAGCTTGTGTTCGTTTAGACTCCGCTGAGACTGAAACTTACGGTCACAACACGGGCATTCGAAAGCGTTCGTGTGACATGTGAAAAAATGCCTGCCTCTTTGCTTATTGCTTTGAAAAACCTCGGGGCATTCCGAACAACGAAAATTATTCTCACTACGTCCATGAACTTCGACTAAATGAGTTTTCTTCATAGTGTAAGTCATAAACCGCTCACCGCAGATGCTACATAAATTCTGCCAGCACTTCTCAGACCGCCGCAAATGTTCGTTCCTCGCTTCCAAATTATCAAACACCGTTTTACACTTCCTACATATGCGTTTATTACCAACATGAGCGTATTGAATATGTTTTTTCAGTGGGTCCGATGAAGAGAAAGACTTGCCACACTTCTCACAAGTGTACTTCGCAAAATGCGACTGAGTGTGTCTGCTGAGACTGCGTAAATTTGGAAATCGCAGACTGCAGAACACACACGACATCTTATTATCAACAAGCCGAAACGGTAGCACGCCTAAATCGTATTCGAAATTAAATTTCTGCATCAGAAAATGAACTGTATCCAAATGTAAGGCGATGTCTTCCAAAGACTCAAAAAACTTCGTGCAGAGCCGGCAACGGAGGTCTGTGCAATCGACTTTTATGTAATAACCCGTGGGAATATGCGCGAACGCGGACCATAAAGTAAACTTCTTGTGTTCTTCACACATATGCTCGCGAAATACTGAGGGATCGCTAAAACTCTCCGAGCAAAACACGCAAACCATGGATTCTTCCGGCAGTCTGAACGGGTATGCCGTTGTATACATTACTATGATCTCAGCGTTCCCTCGTGCGATGCTCATCGGGTTAATTTCTAGAACAAAAAAGATAAGGTCGAGAATCATTTGTATGTTCTTTTGGATTTTAATTCGCTTACTTTAATGTTGTCGTTGCCTACGTGGAAACATTTATTTATAAAAATGATAATAATTTATATAAAATCTTGAACTGTTCTTTTACATTGAGGCTTGGCAATTATCTCTTTTTTCTTAGTTGCGACTGTCGTCTTCTCTTCTTTTGCTTCTTTTCCCACTCATTCTTCCAATTTTATATTCCAGTTCATTTCTTGGTTTAAATTTCGTTATTAAAGTTAAACTTTTATTCTATCGACCCCAAATTTTTCGTTCATCTATCGCATGTCGCATTACATTACATTGTCGCGAATACAATTGAATTTTATGCTGTGCAGTCAAGTATTATAATCGTAAATTCGGAACATTGTATATGCTATTGTGTGTTATTAAAGAATGTATGTCACATGTCTTCATTATTATTATTTTAAAGTTTCACTTGTATTGTGGTTTCATAATACCACACTTTTTTTTGTGTATTGTATTTAATCATAGGACCTGAGAGGAAGGGAGGGATTATGGGAAATGCTGATTCATGTATACATATATACAGGGTATTAGGAGACCGCTTCCGAAAACGAAGACAGACGATAGCACTAATAACACCTTTGATGATGGCACGGAAAGAAAATTGATCCTGATAAAAAAAAATCATTTTTAAAACGTTTTATTAGCATTATTCTCCGTTCTTATTTAACATCTATACATATACTAAAATTGAAGTGTCTGTTTCTAACGACAAAATAACACATTTTTACTAAATGCATGTGAAAGTATACACGCTACATATAAAAAAATAGCAATTTTTACAATTTTTGTATGGTGTTGAACAGTTTGTTTCGGGTAATCTCCCAAACAGTTGGACCCATTTTGACGGGACTTTCACTGACAGGTAACTGATGTTATAAGGAGCAACTTTTATTTTAGTAAAATAATTAGAGTTTCGCACAAAAAATAAGAGATTTTAGTAGTCCACGCAAGCGAAGCGGCCACAATAAAAAGGGTATACAATGCAGAAAGATTATTCTCAAAAGAGAGCGCACAAGCAAAAAAAAAAGAACAATCTCTAAATCTTTATATTAGTATAGATATCTAATAATTTGATTCCTCACACTGGATGACAATTCTTCATATGGTTGGACCAACTGGACTTCAATGAGAAATACTTTTCACATGACACGCATTTGAAATTCTTACGATCGTTGTGTATCGACATGTGCTGCTCGAGGTACCACTTCCTGGCGAAGGATTTCGAACACGTGTTACACGTGAACAACTTAGCACCAGTGTGAACGACAGCGTGCATCTCTAGACATCTCCTAGTCGAAAATTTACGTTCGCACTGAGCACATGGAAAACTGTAGTCGGTGTGCGATACAATAAAATGATTCCGGCGCTGTTTCAAATCTCGAAATACTTCAGTACACTCGGGACATCGATACGTCATAACGTTCCCGTGGATTTTAATCAAGTGCATTTTCCTGATATGTGGCGTCATGAACCTTTCCCCGCATACGTTACAAGAGTGCAGCCAACATCTCGGCGAGTCCATTAGGTGTTTCTTCTTCGAGTCTAAGTTCTCGAAGGTCATTTTACATTTCCTACAAACTTTCCCGTCGGCAGTATGGACGTTCATCACATGACTGTTCAGTGAAGTCGACGACGCATACGATTTACCGCACGTCTCGCAAGTGAACTTTACGAAATGCGTCTGAGTGTGCCTACTCAATGCCCTTATTGTATAATATTTTAAGTCGCACACAACACAAGAATATTGATTCAGATTAACTCTAAATGGTTGCAAGCCTAAATCGTATTCTAAATTCAATAAACGACCCTCAATGTGAACCATCTTTAAATGGACAGCTAAATCGTGCAAAACGTCGAAAGTTTCCTCACACAATCTACATCGTAGATCCGTGCAATCCACTTTTAAATAATAAGCGAGGTGTAAGTGTGCAAATGCAGAAGATATATTAAATTTCGAATGATCATTTCGAACGTGACTCCTAAAGTCAGTCGGGTTTTCGTAACTCGATTCACAGAACACACAAGTCATGGAATTCTCCGGTAAACGAAAGGGGTATATTGTCGCATACTGCAACATGACTTTAGCATTACTCCTCGCGATGGCCATCGATTCATTGACTAAAACAAAAAGAAATAATCACACGTCAGAATCTGTGTATCGAAATACCCAAGCAGTATGGATTTTGGTCGTCGAAAAAAATGCCGGAACCTCATATATCCTGCAATATTCTCAAAAATAAGAGGAATATTAACTGTCATTCTCCTATATTGCTGTAAAATATGCACGGTGTCTAAATTATTATCCCAACTAATATTTATAAGGAGCTAAAAAAATCATATAATATGCATAATGATTACATTCTAAACTTTCGTGTCACAGTATCAATTTTAAACAGTGTGATTTGATGCTGGAAAACGGTAACTTACAGTGATAAGATTATCTATAATAGAAAATAAAAGACAGCTTTGACATGATATCAATAGGTATAATTAACAAAAAAATAATTAGAGGGCAATAACAAGTGACACGAGGTGTTACCAGAAAAATAACACAAGATTGGGTTCATATTCCTATCTTTAAAATGTACCATGGATATATATATTGCTTGTTCTTAGAAACCTACCACATGACTTCTACAGAACTTTTTAGATGAGATCCGTTTTATATCAATAAGTCAATTACATTTCATATTACTTTCACAAAACTTATTAGGTGAGATCTGATTTATATCAGTAAGGGACGATTTTTCAATCGCCAGGTATCTTTATTTGAGGATTAATTTTCACGTTTTGGCAAATAATGTATGGAAAACCTATCAAAATTTATTGAAAAATCTGATGATATCTGATTTATATCAATAAGTGTGTTTATCTTTCACATGACATCTACAAAACTTTTTAGATGAGATCTGATTTATACCAATAAGTGTAATATCTCTCACATGACTTCCAAAATTTTTAGAAGAGATTTGATTTATATCAATAAGTGTATTTATCTTTCACATGACATCTTGAAAACTTTTAAGATGAGATACTATTTATATCAATAAGTGAAATATCATTATTATTGGAATATCATTGTTCGAAGCCTATGTTCATACATAAATAGCCTTTTTTATGTTTAAAACACAAACCAAAAAAGGGTACTAAACGAAACAATGCAATGATATTTAGTCAATAAAAACTAATATAGAAACTATTTTAAATCCTGTCATAATCATAGTCATATCACAGTCGTAATACAATTAACGTGTTACCGACCTTAGGCCACGTCGCCACTTAACGTCAGGTGAAACTGGTCCTAATGCTAAACATATTAACTAAAAAAATGTGGGTTGGTATATAAATTAAAAATGATTTTAATTCACAATTCTTTATATTTATAATAAACAAAAAATATATTATTGATTGCACAGATAATATACATTCTATTTCATGAAATAATTCGATACGCAAAAAACAAAATCATCGTAGTTTTAATTACAATAAAATAAAACTACATATACGTTAACCAAATACAGAAAAAAAAAATGTACATTTGAGTTTTTAACCTTATTTCTACGAAATATAGATGCACTAGCAACCCGCCCCGACTTCGCACGGGTAACAGAGTATAACAGTGCGACTGATTGTGATGTCAGAAATGAATGACAAATTAAATTTATTATGAAATAGCTGTACCCGCGGCTCCACTCGCGTGCACTACAGAATGTCGTGGATCAAGTAGACGCGCGAATCGTACTGGCCCCGCTCCCAACCACGGCGATCGCCCGCCGGTATTTTTAAAGACAAAAATGCTTAGTATGGATGTTCCTTAGAAGATAGACATATGCTATCGCTGGCTTTTTTGTAGGTCTTATGTAGAACATTATTTAGATATATCTCTTATGGTTTACTCGGCGTATGTCCCAAAACCGTCTTTATTCCGAATTGATTCACTATTATTTCGTATATTACTTTATCTAACAATATAATATATTCTATAACCTGGCCAGAGAACATAGCTATAAATTAAAGAAAAAACTATGTAAATCGGATAAGTGGTTTCCACGTGAAAAGAACATAAACGGACAGACAGAGAAACTGAATTGCTAAATACCAAGTTTCATTCATACATAAGTCTTAAAAATGACGGATTTTCATACAAACTTTCATCCCCTTTTCACCACCTTAGGTTGAATTTCCAAAAATGCTCCCATGCAAATTTTCACGGTCCTAGCCCCAGTAGTATGAGCTCTGCGTTAATAATTCCACAAGTTAATTATTTATCCTTTTATATCCATAGATTATTATTTGACTAAAATTATCAATGTTTTTTTTTTTTTTAAATGATAGGCCTCCAGAACATCATTTTTAATTAATTAGTTACAAGAACCGAATATTGAGTCAAAAGAACTTTAGCAATAGGTATTAATTATGCAAAATTTACTTGGCCCTTCTGAAAACCATAGTTAAACGTTATAATTAATATACATAATGAAATATAACACATTACTTTTAAAATAACATTATTAAAAAGTATTGGCAACAAAATTTCCTGTCACCAAAGTTTTATATTCGTCACTAACATGTATCCTCTAATCATAACATGTTTATTATACTCGTATTCTCAACAAATATTTTTTCACCATATCTATGGGTTTAACAGTTTCCAAAGGTAGATAGATGATAAAAACAGTGATTTGATCAAAACCCTAAAACTAGATAATCAATTTACGGAAGCTGTGGCTAGATTACGTTAGGTTTGTGATAAGAAACGGCGGAAGAGGTGAGCGCCGGATAATAATGAATATTGAACAAGTTTTATGTACATTTTGATATTGTCTGGAGTTCGATTCTGGTGACACATCTATTATTTTAAGGACAAATATATTCATAAATCCCTCCGGCTCTCAACGTCACACAAAATGCGCGTAAAATTGGCATTATTGCCCCATCCATGGTAGTCAAATTATTAATTAGGTCATTGAACGTACATTTATTTGGCAATAGTTAAAATCGTACCGAAAAGTTTTATAATTGCTCGACCGATTTTGTAATCGAAATAAGCGAATAATACAGATAGAGATAGGGTATAAGTGTCATAAGCGCTCGCCCCCAAGCTCGGTGTAGCTGTAAAAGCCGTCCGAGACTTCAGGATCCTCATGGCTAACAAGTACTCAGATAAAAAAAAACGGTCGACCTCTCCGGTAATATGCAATTTTGTTTTGTAATGCATGATGTTGACTTTTTGCTATAGTCCAGTTGGAATGCAACATTACCGCAATGAATATAATATTACTGATATAATATGGATGAACACAATCGGTCAACTCCGAAATTACATTCGTTATGATTTCAAAATCGATAACATAAATTTGACATTATTATTTTTCCCCTCATCGAAGTTGACCAAATCCGGATGGTACGACTTCATGTGAGTCCTCCAGCTGACGCGCTGGTTGAACTTCTTATTGCACGGTTTACACTCAAACCTTTTAAACTCATTATGTATCCACATGTGCTGAACCAGATTCTTCTTTCTCGAAAACGATTTCGAACAGCTGCCGCAGTGGAACAACTTCTCCTTCGTATGTACCAGCCTGTGCTCCTCTAAATTCCTCTTCGTGTCAAACTTGAGCTCGCAGCAGGCGCACTTAAAGTTATCATCCGTGTGATTTATTTTGAAATGGACGCGGTACTTCTTCCTGCATTCAAACGTTTGCCCGCACTCGGGGCAGCTGAGGTCCTTCTTTTGCGTTCCGTGCACCTCGATCAAATGGTTCTGCTTCAAGTTCCAATTCATAAACCTCTCACCGCACATATTGCACACGTGCGACCAGCATCTTCGCGATTCGGTTATATGCATCCTTTTGGCATCCAACGAGCTGAAGGTCCTCTTGCACCGTCTGCAAATCCTCTCGTTGTCGAGATGCGAGAATCTAATGTGGCCTTTTAGAGCGGAGCTGGTCGAATACGACTTGCCGCAGGATTCGCACGTGAACCTCAGGAAGTGTGATTGCGTGTGCCGGCTCAATTGACGCAGTCCCAACAATTTGGCTTTGCATATCGCGCACTGTAACTTATCCTTGATGAGCTTGAACGGCTGGATTCCAATGTCATAGTTGAAATTCAACGGTTTACCATGCACGGCGTGTAAGTGCTTTGAAATATCGTCCAAGTTCTCGAGAGAGACGGCGCATATCCGACAGTATATGTTTGTGCAGTCGGCTTTTATGTATCCTTCGGTGCAATGAGCAAAGGCCATGCGTAAGTTGACCGTTTGATGGTCATCGTCCATGTGTTTCCTGTATACGGCAGGGTCTTCGAAACTGTCTCCACAGTACACACAAGTGATATTCTCATCGGGTAGCCTGAACGGATACACCGTCGAATATTTGAGGACAATCTCGGCGTTCCGTCTCGCGATGGTATAACTTTCATTACCCATTTCTAGAACAAAAGAAAATGTCCTTGGTCATTCGTTTGGCCTTCTCGAATCCTTCTAACACTTTAATTAAACGATCATTTCGACTATATTGTTAATAATTATTTTGTTGATACTCATTATTAACCAAAGTACAACATCGAAACGAATAATGACGGAGGAATAAAATTTTACACATTACTAGAACACCGTATTCCAATTATAAATGAGATTACCTATGAAGCAAACGGAATCATTTGTCACTACTAGAAAACAAGCGATCGTAAGCATCCGGATGCAGTTTTTTAATATGCATCTTCAATTTACTCTTTTCAACAAACAGTCTACCGCAGACTTCGCACGCATGCTTCTTGCTATCATCGTGCGTGGCCAGGTGCCGCTTTAAATTCTTCTCCTTAGTAAAAGTTTTCGGGCATTCGCTACACTGAAATGGCCGGAGCCCCGAATGCTCAGTGTGGTGTTCACTAAGGTGCCGTTTCGTTGGAAACCTCTGATCACATTCCTGGCACTTATGGTCATCAGTATGCGCCACTTTAAAATGAAAATACAGAAGAGTGCGCGTTCTAAATACTTTATCACAATCCGTGCACGGGTGTTCCCTCTTCTCTTTCCCGTGAACTGCTTCAAGATGATCCTCCCTACGTTCCCAAAATAGGAACCGCTGTTTGCATAAATTGCATCGAAACGGGTAACACGCCTCGCTACCACGGACATGTTCCGTCCTTGCTTTGGCCGTGGGAAATGTCTTTTTGCACATGGCGCACGCAACCGAATGCCTTCGGCTGACATGGGTCTTTATGCTCGAAGCATTCTCAAACTTTTCACCGCAAACGTCACATATTATCCGGCAATAATGAGAGCCTGTATGCACGGAGAGGGCTTTAAATCCAGTGTACTTTTTATCACAAACTATGCACACGTAATGATCTTTTTGCAACTTTACCGGAACAAGACCTAAACTCTCCGTCACATTTATCTTGAGTTTATGATCATCTTTAAGATGCAATGCAATCGTCTCGAGAGTAGGATAATGTGTGCCACAGAGTCGACAAAGCATATCGGTTATATCTACGCGGATTTGTTTGTTGTAACTTTTTAATATAACAACGGCTTTATCAATTTTCTGATGGTTAGAGTCAACGTGAAGCCTGTATAGATGAGGATCCTCAAAACTGCACTTGCAGAAGAAGCAACGATATTTCCTGCTGTTGTAACTGATAGGGTATGCCGTTGTCTGCCTCAGTATCGTGATAGCATTTTGGAGAACAATATCGTGTTTTGCAACCGCCTTCAAACGAATCGCTAAACTAGAGGTCTTTGCTATTGGCACCCAGTTATCAGTCACGTCGTCATCGTCTAGAAAAAAAATAAGTTCAGTTCCCACTTTGTTTACTTCAGCAAGTCTCATGACAATTTTAATTCTTTTTATCACTATCAAGGCTTAAATTGCACAAAAGTTTAATACAATTTCAACCACAATACCGCCGCCTCGAACGTTACGATTTTACGTATAAAAAGAACAAAGTTAAAAGTACTGATTCCGGTATTATTATAAGAGTATATTATGACATCGATAAAAGGAAGACACTAGTAGAGATCCTAGATTAAATTCTTTTTTAGTGTTGATAGTTAAGATTTACCTCTGAAAACTTTGTAGAATTGCAAAAAATTTGCACTTGATATATGACATGAAAACAATCATATGACTCGGAAACCCTCATAGGTTTATCCTTACCAATAATTAGGCACTAATCTACAGAATCGTACGTAAAAAATTTTAGGTTTTCAAACGATGTACTTGTTTGGTTGCCTATCGATTATGTAGTGTTTAACTGGTCGAAAATATAAATCCGCCATATTGACAGACAGTTGTACAAAATACGTTAAAACTCTGTAAATTTCATATTCCGCAATTTCGATAACTCTTAGTCTTAATTTCAGTGATCGATTAAAATAATAATTTAAGAATGTTTTGCAAGAAAAGAATTAAGTTTATTTCGTAGATGAAGAGTAATAAATTTGTAAAATCAACAGTAGAAGATAGTTTTCAATAGTCTCTATTACTATATATAATATTACTATGTATACTATACATTATAACTCACCTATATTTTACATTTTTCTTCAAACAAATACCCACGCACATTATGTAATAATTTACGCTTCCGATGTAAATCGGATTCTCATTACGATACTAACCGTAGTCTCCCAAAAAGTTCATATAACACCGGTATTACTAAGCTCCAGCCAACAGAGATTTTTTTTATATTTATAGGTTTAGCGTTTTGGCCACAATCTCACCTGATCTTAAGTGACGATGTGGCCCAAGATAGTAACACGCTAAGCCTAATGGGACGACTGGCTCTCAAGTGTCGCTGCCAGAACACACCTATTGGTGCTTGGCGACAAATTTTTAACTTGAGGATGGTAGCTAGCCAGGCGGGCATTAGATAAAACCCCACCATGCTATGGTTTCATCACGATGTTTTTCTTCACCGAGCTCACGCTCAATACAGAGATTCGAACTCACATGCATTGACGCGATGTCCGTACACACTACCTACCACTGAGCCATCATTGCTTCATGTTAATAAAATGACAATACATACTTTATACGCTCACACTTACACAAATACATTCACACAAACATACCCAAACTCCATCGTCGGCATTAACTTTTCATCAATTTAGAGCAAAAAAAAATCGTTATTTGCTAAAATGCGGACAGCGAGCCATCAGCCCCAAGTAATGTAATAGTCGATCTACAATATATGTTTAGTAATGTGCCGTTTCAAGCGATACCGAGATGTGAACTTCAAACCGCAATGTTTGCACATGGCGTAGTCTTCAGAATGTTGGAGCCTGTAGTGATCGTAGTAACCGTTCTCGCTGTTGTACTCCAAATTACAATCGGCGCAACGGTAGACCTTCTTCGACTGGCCGTGAGCCGACTCCATGTGCCTCTTCCTCGACTTCCAATCGAGGAACCTCTCCAAACACTTTGGACAGCAGTAAGGCATACAAGATTTCTCCGTGCGCCGGTGACGCTCTTTCGCTTCCATTGTAGGGAAAACTCTCCTGCACTTCTTGCACGATACCTCGTAGTCCTGGTGCTTCGATCTAACATGTCTCAATAAGCCGGTTGTGGCGACGTAGCTGCTGCCACAAACGTGGCAGACGTAGCTCAAGAAATGGCTGATCGTGTGCCGATTGAGATGGAACAAAGACGGAAAACTCTTCCCGCATACGGCGCAGTTGAAGACGTCTTTACGCAAATAATAAGGCATTACGCCAAGCTTCCCGTTCAGATCCAACTTTTCTTTATGAACCGTGAACAAATGTTCAGCGGCCGTATCGAGATTCTCAAATGGATTCAGACAGAGCCGACATCGTAGGTTCGTAAGATCGGCTTTAATGAATTCTGGCTTCGGTAGGTTATGGAAAACCACTTTGACCGAGAAATTCTCGTGCTCCTCGTCCACGTGCTTCCGGAACTTATCCGGGTCGTCGTACAACTCCTGGCAGTAGACGCACAGTATGCATTTATCGTTCACACGGAACGGATAGGCGGTCGTGCAACGCAATAACGTCTGCGCGTTGCTTCGAGCCGCATCGATTTTTTCCGCTAAAAAAAGAGAAAAAATCATCTTTTTTGACGTCACTATTTTATGGCAGCGCACAACCCACTTTTCAGAGTACACTCGAAACAAAAATACATTCCCCTCGATATCTATATAGTGACGTTTTCATTCACATCTCGGCAAGCATCGCAACGTCAAATCGCCAACTATTAAGAATTAATTTAACCGAAATATAGTTTCACGTTTAGGTATACCCAACATTTATTTATTTGTCGTAAATTATTATAATCCACGGTAAAAAAAACACCTAACTTTATATCTTGAAAAAGGTTTTAAAACATATATGAGTAAGAAGATATATAATATAACAAAGTTAGCGATGCACCAAATCGGGACATCGGAAACGTGTACCGTAAGCAATTAAGTTAAAAAAGTTTAAAATAATTAAAAAAAAACCAGCTGTCAAACAGTACTCAAGACTATTTCAACTATTTAAATACTTGTCATTTTAAAAAATACAGCTGATTTTTTTGATACTTACAAACAAAACATCGTCGAAATTCATGAACGAAATAAAACACCGTGACGTACGCCATATTTTTAAATCACTTCCTACATTCCTCATTTACACCAGTGTACCTAAGAGGTACATATTAAAATACAGTGTAAAATTTCATCGATATATAAAGTTATATTACAGTGTAAATAAGGTAAACAATTTAATAAATATAACAACTCTACGATTCATTATCTTGATTCGTTCATAAAAATCTATAATGTTATTTTTCATTTCCCGATCACATGGATATGTCTCTACACTCGTATGAAACTCATTTATTAAATACTATTCTAAACATATTATAATTATTAATTAATTGTAAAAACTTATTGAATGGATACGCGTATAATTAATTATCGATTAACTGGTTAATTAATTAATTATCCGCGTTTACTAAAAAACAGTTTATAACTCACCTGAATGGAAGCGTTGACTGCCGACGCATTAATAAAAAACCTTTACGTACATTAAAGCGACTGAACATTTACAAAAATAAATTACCTACCCACAATACACTTCCAAACTGTTAAACTTGAACATTAAAGAATAAGAAAACCACAAACAAAGGGTAAAACAAACTGTTAGGGACGCAGAATAATGATATCGCATGACTTAACAATATTATATATAGTTAGTTTAAAACTATTCAGAATACGTGTAAGTGTAGGTTAATCAACTTGTTAAAAGTAATATAACTCGTATAGTAATGATTATTCATAAGCTATGTTTGTATTCGTTACGTAAATAAGCTATGTTTGAATTTGTAGGAAAAGGTTTTCGTAATATCGTAATACTGACTACGCGTAGGTTAAACATTTCAGGATTTGTCTTTACAATTATTTTAATGTGTAATTTGATGTATAATTGTTACGTCATGTAAGAAATACTCATGTTTGTTAATATTATGTTATAGAATTAATAAGATTGAGTCGCCATATTTATATCAAGATCACAAACAGTAGTTGAAGAATGTTTGACAACAAGCACGAGGTGACCAATCACGATAAAGAGAGCAAACGCTTGTTATGTAAAATTGTTAGAAAAAGACAGGTAGATAAATAAGGCTTCCTTGTCTAGCAGTCTTTAAAATTGTAAAAATTAGAGTATTTCAAGGTAGTTTGTACATAAATAATGTAAAATAAGTTAAGTTACAAGTTTCAACACATGTTTAAATAAGAAAAAGTTAATACCTGTTAGAATCTTATAAGATTATTGTAAAAATAGTAAGAATGTTTGTACATAAGAATTTTCAGGAACCACGATAGTACATAGAATTAGACAGAGAAAAATAGAGTTAGATAGCGGCATCACTTTCTTTGAAAATAATATAAATATAGCGACGGGTTCCATACTCGTCAGATCGCTCTCAGATCGCTCAGATCGCTATACACAGAAGTCAATCCACCTCAAGACACCTCAAGATACCTCAAGACTGAAGAAACCCTGCGTGAAGACACTTTAGTGTTTAAGGGAAGATTCTTGTAAAAAGTGGACTGTATCAAGAATATAGTGAACGTAAATTCGGCATCGTGTTTCTATTTACCCGCCAGCGCCCAGTTCACCGTAAGTCACGCCGAGGACAATTAAATCGTGTCTCTTCCGTGCATCCCGTTTTGGTTTCCCCTTCTTTACGCCCGGTAGGTTTGGGTGTAAGCAGGGACGGAGGTGTGCGGGACGAGAGCTCATTTTGTTGGCGGGCTGTCTCGCCTACCGAGTGAGTCATAGTTAAGGGTCATTGTGTGTTCGACAATCGTTCAGTGACCCTGCGATAGTGGGTTGTCCTCGCTAGCTTGTTTAGTGGTCTTTAGAGTTAGACCTCGCCCCAGGTTGGGCAAACCTTTTTACAAACCGTTATCAAATAACTATGTAAGGAACTAACTTAGGTTTAAGCACTTAGTTAAGTAAACTTAATTCTTTTTTTAGTAAATCGGACACATTATATGTTTATTTAAAAAAAATATTGCTTCACAAACGTATGGGCCTAACGTATGCCTGTAAACTTGAAATTACAAAAACAATAGTTCGAAAAAACTAAAAAAAATACGCTTTTGAATAAAATCCAACTAAAAAAATATTTTTTTTTTTTTTTTAATTTGAATTAAGAATAGTGTATTAAAGAAAAAATATTTTTTATTGTAAAAAAAGCGTGGGTTGCATGTTGTCAATAGTTATAAATATTTTATTGACAGATATAAGTAGGAGGATTATCATTTTGGTAATATCTTAAAAAGCACCCCACGCTTTTTTACAATAAAAAATATTTTTTTCTTATATACACTATACTTAATTCAATTTTAAAAAAAAATATTTTAATTTTTTTAGTTGGATTTTATATAAAAGCGTATTTTTTTAGTTTTTTCGAACTATTGTTTATTTTCCATTTTTTAGTTGAATTTTCTATAAAATCGTATTTCTTAGTTTTTTTTAATGTTATTTTTATCGACATGTTGATGTTTAATTGTAATTTTTTATTTAAATTTATTAAGTTTAATTTTTTGTTTATTTAATATTGAATTGTCATCGGTCCTTAATAAGTATGCGAAGTTTCGAGTTAATCCGACGTTTTAAAGGGGGTCAAAATCATGTTCAAAGATTCCATTACATACTAACATAATAACATACATACGTCTGAAGCTAATAAAAAAAAAACTCGATTGATGCCGTGGTACACCCGGGAGGAACGGAGTTTCTTTTTCTAAACATTATTAAATAGTATATTATTAAGCATTTATTAAGCACAATGAAGAAATGATATATAAAAAAAAGGTTTATATAGAATAATCCTTAATCAACGGGACTCATACCGTACATGTAATAGTGCATACAAATCTAGTCATCACACAGCTAGACCAATTCGAAGATGATAGTAGTTTTGGTAAAATCAAGACATGCATTTTATTGTATATTTAAAGCGTTCGAAGATTTAAGAAGACTAGTTATTAATAATTAAATATCAGTCACTTTAATTAACGCATGTTTACATATGTATTATAGCACATACCACCAATATTATTAAACCAAATTCGCTGTTTGGCATATATAACGAAAATGATCAAATTACCTTGTATATTTCATTACCTATAAAAATGATCGCGAGATCGCACACAAAAACACACATATTTCAATATATTTTTATTAAATCATTCTTAACGCAATGACAGCATTCCTTACAGGAGTTATTATTACAGGTGAGATGATACCATCGTGCCATGATAAATCTTCGTTTCTCAATGATCGGCCGTGGCACCTTGACTGTTCTGTAGTTGATGACCCTTGACTTGATTCTACTGTTCTGAAACCTCGATGTACTCTTTTTAGTTATTTTCACTTCAAGTATCAAGAATTGCAATCCTAACCACTTGTTTTCAGATAGCGTCTACTCCTGTCTAAAATTTATCATCTATCTATAAATTATACTAGCTCATTGTTGGGTAAATGTTCCGTCCGCCCTTTCCGGAGGTTAACCAACTTAACTTGCGATATAAATACCACGATATGTGTATGTCATACAACTAGACAATCACTAAAAAGTTTTCTCTCCTGTAAAATCAGTTCACAGTTACATTTTAATTCGGTTTGAAGCAATTATAGCTCAGTGGTAGCGTGTACGGACATCGCCTTGATCGACACGAGTTCGAATCCCATGAGCCTGAGCTTTCGGTGAAGGAAAACATCGTGATGAAATCACTGCATGTTGGTAGGTCATTTACTAATGCACGCCTGACTAGCTACCACCCTCAAGTTGAAAATCTGTCGCCAAGCATCTATAGACTAGTTCCGGCAGCTGCACTTGAGAGCTAGTCCCTTTGTCTTGGCGTATTATCATCTTAGGGTACATCGTCACATAACATAACATTTTATTTAAAAAAAAAACAGCCCGAATTGTAATATCAAGGACGAATTATGAAGACTAAAAAAACTCCCACCTGATATAGTTTGGTGGAATCTAAAACCATTAGTACAAAGATTTTATGGATGTTTTGTGGCTTGTCCATTTTAATAAATATGTGAACAAAATACCCTTCCCTTCCATATCAAATTTCATATCATATCAACATCGAAATACAATTAAAAAACTTAGATGTTTTACATTAATCAAAATTTAAGTATATTTATATTCAACGCCATATTTGTTCACATTTTTATTCAACTGACCTTGAGAAATAGTATAAACATCAATTAAAACAATGATACAATTGTGTGCGATAAGCGATTAAGTACATTGGTGGCATGCGCTGATCACGGTTTGTAGGTTGGTTTAATACACGGGAATCGAACCCGTGCCATGCACTAGCATGGTTTTTGAAGACCGCCGTGCTGCCACGTTCTCCGCTGCGCCGATTCCTCACAAATGTTACATCCTCGTGACTTCGGTAGACAATAAAACAAAAATAAGCTATTTTTTTTATTTTACTAGATTTTCCCATTATTTCGCTGCATATTTTTGTACAGTGGCCTTCTCCAGGTTCCAGGCTACCTCTATGTTATTCAGTATGTCAGTGTTATTTTCGCATTTTTATCGTGTGTAAGATGGTAGCCCGTTAAGCGTAGAGAAGGAACTCGATCTTAGATTTCGTCTGCCGAAAAATTGTCGATACATTTTTAACTCGAGAATGGCAGGTAGCGAGACCTAGGTCAGCTGAAGTTCTAAACGTGACAGTTAAAATAGTTAAAAAAGACATATTTTCCTTAAAATCATTCCACATAATTATACAACAAAACTCGATAGATTTGTATCGAAGCACATCGCTAAAGAGGGAACATAATAAAATGAAAAAATATCGACGAAAACCCTAAATTCTGTGAAAGGAACACACATATATATACAAAATATTTATTATACGAGAGAACACACAGTCTTCAATTTTGCAGTAACAGTGCAAGATGGTATTTAGAAAAGCCAATATTATACACTCTAATGAAGTTAACAAGCTTTAAAAACTAAGTAGGAAAAAGTATTTTTTTATTACATATAATACGACTTTTAATTCACAAACTGCTAAAATCGGGTCGATTAGATTACCCTAAATTAGAGCCCTTACTCTCCTACCTCTTATTAAAAACGGTCCCTTGAAATCGACTACAGTACAATTTTTTAATCACACGGATTAACTTGACAATCACTAATGTCAAACTTGAAAATAATGTTGCCACTCTAATTTTTGTAGTGTGTTACTACAGTATATTAAATGTTACAACTATTACAAAAAAAAACTAAAAAGTAAATTGAGGATTTTTTATAATTAGTTAAAATATTTTGTATAGTTGTGCCTACAGAATGCCGTGGGCCGAGTAGACGCGCGAATCGCACTGCCCCCAATCACTGCGATCGCTCCGCCAGTCTTTTTAAAGACAGACATATGCTATCGCCGACTTTACTTGGTTGGTTTACTCAGCGTCAGTCACAAAAGCGTAATTTTTCCGATTTGATTCACCATTATCATCACTGCTTATTTGGTATATTACTTTTATCTAACAAAATATATCCTATAACCTGGCCGGATAATATAGCTATGAATTAAAAGAAAAACTATGTAAACATTATGCAATAAAAAGATACTGTGAAATATTCTAGAAAGTTTCACATTAATACTGCGCAATACCAAAACCCTATATAAACGAAGCCGCCGTAGCTTCGACGTTCTTGTTCTTGTTTACATTCATACTTGTTCAGACTTAATTGTCAGATTTAGTTTAAAGTGTAATTGTGAATTAAGTCGTAAATAAAGAAAATAGAAGATTATTTTTCTTTGTCTTCGAACATCTAAAATTCCTTAAGACATCTCGTCGTCAACAATATAAGGATAAGCACTTGTCATACAACTCAATCACACAAGAACCAGACGACAACACTGACAGCAGTAGCCTACATCCTTAGGACATCTCGTCGTCAACAATATAAGGATAAGCACTTGTACAAGTCAGAATAATCGTCAACAACAGTTTCTGGTCTCTTCTGTTAAAAAAGAACACCTGGTGGCAGCTCAAAGAACCAGTGAAGAGTCTTCAGGGATCCGACAATATATTTCGAATTACTTACTAAAAAATACTATAAAATTATAATCCGTCGGTTGGTTCATGACAGACGCGATTTTGTCTTCCTTCATTTGTCTTTCAAGGGTTCCTGTTTTTTCAGAGAACCGTAACAATAGGAATAATAATTATCTCGTACAGATTTACGATTAATTCGGATTGGTGAACATCGATATTTTTAAAGTCCAATTAGTAAACTTTTGTTATGTTAAGGGTAGGTAATAAGGTGATCGTTACAAAAATGATAGTGATGACAACAGTCACTTTCGAAAGTGCATCCCACTGAAGATTAAAATAGAGGTGAATAATCTATACTCGTATATATAATTATTCTGTAAGTGTGTATGTGACTGAAGTCCTCCTAAACGGTTGGATAGATTTTGATGAATTTTGTGTGTGTGTGTGTGTGTGTTTTCGCAATTGGACCCGGCAGGTGGCGATGCGATCGAGTTCTAGGATTTTAATTCCAGGCTATCCAACGATCGGGCAGGTTCACTAGAACCTACTTATATTTAAAAAAAAACACGATTGATTTTTTTATTTTGATCTAAAAACATAAGAGCCGGTAGTAATACTCAACTCTACGAAAAACACCTATCTAAGAATAATAAGCGACAAATCATTTCCAATATTAATAAATAAACAGTACATTGTTGTTAATTTATTTGTATAATATTGACTTTTCAACTGTTTCAAACCTGAAAACAACATGATAGTAAAAAAAGAAAATTTACTTTGTGAATTTGTAACAAAATTTTTTTTTTAATTTTTTATTGAGACATATCCATATGAAACCTTATAATTAACATGCCTTTAATATAGTACACGAGTTATTGTATGGGTTTTTTAATAGAATATGTGAATATTTAAAATCCTCAAAAAATATATTTTATAAGAGTCCGACGTGGTGATTACTCGGTCCTGATATTAAATATAGTCCAAATACAATGTCACCCGTCGAGTAAAATATATTACTAGCTTCCTACGTGCGACTTCTCTCGTATATACTAACGTTTAGTACACAATAAAATACGGTCTATAAACAATTAGCCCTTACAAAGATTAGCTCTTAAAAGAAAACGACACAAAATTGTCTTAGTTAAAGACACACGTCACACGTCACGTCACGTCACATAGGCTATCGCCATCTATCTTTCAGGGCCCTTAAGGCTAACAGTGTAGTCAGATTTAAAAAAAAACTTTAGCATAATGGCCACAATTACATCCTATGTTAAGTGAAGATGTGGCCCAAGATGGTAACACGCTAAGCTTAGTAGGAGGGCTAGCTCTCAAGTGCAGCTGCCGGAACACACCTATATTATTGCTTGGCGACAGATTTTCAACTTGAAAGTGGTATCTAGCCAAACGGGTATAAAAAAAGCCCTACCATAATGCAATTAAATAATTGACATATATTATATTATGTATTAGTTAAAAACTGTGTCACATAAGCGAACGCCATCTATCCCGGATGATAACCAAACTAGCCCCTATATATACAGATATTAACAACACAGACGAAAAATTAGATAAATATGTTCGTCAGACAAACATCACTATTCTGTTTCAATCTGGTATGGTATGTACCAGTTTCCTGGTAACATGTAACAAAAATTATGCTGGTACGCAATAATACCAACTTTCAATAACGATAAAGGAACCTGGTGTTTCCTTAACTGAGAAGCTAAAAAAAGGCCGTACGAGGCAGAAGACGGATAAAGCCCCTACGATTGCTAATTTTGTGCGGACGACAGTATTAAACCCCTGATATTTACTAATTGAGGCTACCAGCTTTTTTTTTTATATACCAACTTTTAGCGACATCTGTTCCATGATTATTGGGCCACTATCTACCATCCCGGTGCAATTTTCAAAGCCCTTATAGGCTAACAGTATATTAGTCAGTACAAAAATATAAAAAAACCGTATCAATATATAAATGAGATTTATTAAGACGCGTGTATAACATATTCTATCAAAAAACCCATAGAAAAGTCGTTAAGCCGAGTTGCAGTCAACACATTTATAATTTTAAAAAAACCAGTGAATTACATTTCCCAAGGCTTCGGTGACATTTAAATACTATTCTTAACGTTGCAACAAAAATAATCTATCGATGGGAGTGAATATTAAGAACTAGCTATGACCGCGATTCCGCTCGCGTGGAATACAGAACGCCGTCGGTAGAGCGCACGCGCGAATCGTGCTGCTCTCGCTCAAAAGACGGAAGACAAAAGTGCTTATTATGGATGATCCCTTAGAAGATAAACTTATGCTATCGCTGACTTTTTGTAGGTCTTTTTAAGATCTACAATTATGTAGAACATTAATTTGATATATCTCTTATGGTTTACTCAGCGTAAGCCATTTAAGCGCCCCAAAAGCGTTTTTTTCCCGAATCGATTCACCATCATTGTTGCTGCTTATTTCGTATGTTACTTTATGTAACAAAATATATCCAATAACCTGGCCAGATAACAAATCTATAAAATAAGATAAAAAACATGTAAATCTGATAAGTAGTTTCCGCGTGAAAAGAATATAAACGGACAGACAGACAAAGAGACGTCGAGTTTTATAATATGTATATAAAACGACCGACGGCATTCTGTGGTCGACGCGAACGGAGCCGCGGGCAAAGCTAGTACGTTTTAAAACTACAGTATATTAATGGATCACAGCAACTCGGCTTCCACAACTTGAGATACATTTCAAAATGGATGCTTACCTTTTTTTTTCTTCACGACGGGTTTCGCGACCGGCTTACTGGCGGTCGCCTTCACCGGCTCCTTCTTCGTCACTTTCACTTTCTTCGTCGGCGGGTCTTTCGCTCTCGATTTCCTCTTCAGCGTTATCTGTGAGTTGTCTAGTAAGTCCAGGAGATCGACAGACTCCTTTTTCGGCACCTTACTAGCAAATTTCGTGAGAGGCTGGTCATCTACTGTAAGGAAATTTTAGAGTTAAGACAATCGCAGTGGCATGAACTGGAATACAACCACCACAAAAATGGTAGAAAATGAGTTTGGTCTCGCTTCGATAAACAATGCAGCAGTCGATATGTCATCATAACACAATGAGACCTTTTTTCAATAGCAGATAGACTACTCTGGTACTCATCGCCTCAATTGTTTCGTATAGAATCAAAAGCGGCAAAGTATGTCTGACCGATGATAATATGGTAATTCAAGAAAAACTAATACATTTAAATTGTATCCAGAAATTTATGGCAAATATTTGACTCTTGGCTTTGGGTGAAGCTAACAGTAAAATATTTGCAATAAGCGCCATCTATTAACATTATGTTTAACTAACATGACAACTGTTATTATTGATTCATCGTAAGAAGACTTACCATGACACATGTCAAATGTTTATTTTAGAGATGTAGCATAACTTAAATTGCAAATTGATTTAACGATTATCGATTAATTTTTAGAAGTACTACTGACTAGTTACTACTCTCAAGCTGAAAATCCGTCGCCAAGCACCAATAGGTGTGTTCCGGCAGCTGCACTTGAGAGCCAGTCTTCCACTAGGCTTAGCGTGTTACCATCTTGGGCCGCATCGTCACTTAAGATCCCCACAACGCTAAACTTATAAAAAACGCACGATTCGGCTAGCATTTCTTATTTTACTTTGAAGTTTGCGCTATAATGACACCAAATTTGACCTAACAACCCCTACCAACACTTCATATTAAACAAGATACTATTTAATATAAGTCGGAAAATCGTGTCGTTGTGATTATGGAACCTTAATAGAATACAAAGTAACTCTCCGTATTCGCACTTTACTTTACTATTGACCCGCATTATTCGTTGGACGCAATAACAACAGGTGTGTTCTGTGACCGCACGCATTTTACAAGCGGACAACGACCAGATTGAAAACATTTTCACTTGATTTATGGGATAGTGAAGACCTCGACTAATAAGTCGAATAATAAGTCGACGACAATGAACACGCGTCTCGCTGCATATTACAGTTTTAAATAACGTTTTTGGGAGACGAAAAACAAAAGAAAACCATGTTTCTTGTATTCTACTTTTTTTGTTAGTAGTAAGAGAAGTAAGGAAATATCTTTAGTGATTTCTCACTACTTGGGGCAGTCCCCGACTGGTGGAACACCGCCAGTCTACAGAAGGTCGTAACCAAATAACCTTGTGTTGTATTCCTGTGGTTAGTAGGGTTTCCAGAGCTCCTTGGGAAGGAGGGGGGTTCAAAGAGAACTAGGGCACAGAGAAATTTCTTAGGTTTTCTCTACTTGAGGCAGTGCGACTGGTGGAATACATCTACTCTACAGAAGACTACAGTCAAATTACCTAGTGTTGTATTTCTGCTGTGAGTAGGTTTTCTAGAACTCCTTGGGGTAAGGAGGTTTAAGGTCGGTAACGCGCTAGTTATACCTATGGTATTACAAGCGTCCATAGGCTACGGTAATCGCTTACCATTAGGCGAGTCGTATGCTTGTTCGCCACCTTTTTTAGTATTAAAAAAAACTCAGGAAAATGTCATTCCTTTTCTGAGAACTAAATCTTAAGAACTTGGTACAATGTTGGACAATGGTCACGAGACTCATGTCTGCGATCTTTACAACCCGGTGTCCAGCAATTCACCTGTTTAGACGTTTGGTATTTGACGCTATCGCAATATAATATGATGGAACTAGGTAAAAATAATCAAAACACTCACAGTCGTCATCGTCGTCATCGTCGCCGCCGGCAAAGTCATGTGTACTGAAATCGTCATCACTGTACTGTTTCTCCAACTTGACCCGTTCGAGTTTCACCGATTTGTCTGTCCGTTCTTCCGGTATCGCTGTGGAAATAAACACAGCTCTTTTACAAATGTTCTTGTTGCTTTTACTGACAGCTAGCAGTATCTTAGTCTTTCTGCCACCACTATAAATATATGAACCCTTTTCTGTAACTTATTGCGTATTGTATACTAGCTGTGCCCGCGACTCCGCTCGCATGGACTACAGAATGCCGTCGGTCGAGCGCACGTGCGAATTGTGCTGTCTCAAAAATGCTTATTATGGGTGATTCTTAGAACATATATATGACGCTCGCTGACTTTTTGTAAGTGTTTTTAAGACCAAAAGCGTATTTTTCCGAAATGATTCACCATTATCGTCACTGCTTAATTTGTGTATTAATTTATGCAACAAAATATATCATATAACCTGGCCAGATAGCATAGCTATGAATTAAAATAGAAAATATCTAAATCCGAAAAGTGGTTTTCGCGTGAAAAGTATACAGACAGACAGAGAGACTTTGAATTTTATAATATGTATAGATTTACATGACACGCGTTTAGTAAAGGGTTAAATTGAGAGCTGCGAGCGCATCATTTGACGAAAGTACTACATGTAAGCACAGTAGGATCCAAAAAACAACGACGACTGAGAAGCCATCTTCTTGCAGGTCGGTAGGTAGCTGGTAATAATACACTGGCTGATCCAGAGACGGGTTTATCAAAATGCGCGCGGTCGCAGCACTGAGGCGGACGCGATTCATTCGGGTATAGATACCCTACCATCCTACATGATTACTACGTGTCACCTATAGCAAATGTAACACCTGTCATTGGAGATGTCTCTCTACTTGGGGCAGCCAGACTGGTGTAATACCCACTCCACCCTACAGACGACTGCAGCTAAATAACCTTGTATTGTGTTCCTGCTTTGTGCACCGCGGGTGCGGGAGCTTCAAGGGTTCCTTAGGGAAGAGTGGTTCAAGGTCGGGTACGGCCTAGTGATACCTCTAGTAGTACAAGTGTCCATATGATACATAACCTATGACCATAAGGCGAGCCGTACGCTCGTTTGCCATCTTATCTTCTACACATATTATAAAACTCGACGTCTCTCTGTTTTTCTGCTCGTTTATATTCTTTTCATACAATAACTACTTATGCGTTTAACATGTTTTTTTATTTTAATTTATAGTTATGTTATCTGGCCAGGTTATATGATATATTTTGTAACATTAAGCAACATACAAAATAATCAGTGATGATAATGGTGGATCAATTCGGGGAAAAAAGCCGCTATTGAGGTGATTAAATGGCTTACACTGAGTAAACCATAACAAATATATCAATTAAAGTAACTACATAATTGTAGATCTTAAAATACCTATAAAAAGTCAGTGATAGCATATTTCTGTCGTCTAAAGATCACTCACAATAAGCATTTTTGAGGCAGCACAATTCGCGTGTGCACTCGACCGACAGCATTTTGTAGTCATCGCGAGCGAAGCCACGGGCACAGCTAGTCGTATATAAAAAGGGAACTTACCTTCGACTTCGAGTGGTATTGAGGTGCCAGGGTCGAGGTGTTGCATGAAAGTCTTCTCGCACTCCTGCACTTGGCGCTTGAACTCGGAAGCATCCCTCAGCCTCGATATACAAGGCTCGCAGATCAAGCGGCTGTTACTATTCGGGCCCCCGGACTGGGAGTAAGCGATCTGAGAACAAAAGCTCATTGCCATACAATCCGTAAGATTTCAATATCCTATCCTAGTGGTGCAATCAATGTAGCAGGTTTGATCCCCGCATATGATTTTTTTGTGTTATGAGCATAATTGTCAGCTGTGTGTCTAGTTGTTACTGTCACGTGCTAATTTTCACAATGATATAGAAATATATATAAAAAAATTCTTCATTTCCAAAAAAATAAGAGAATTTTACGAATTCAGGAAACAAAATTTGGTCTGGTAACCCTTTTTAAAACTAATTAACTCGTACCGCAACTCTAGTTTATTTGACATGGATAAAAAGAAAAGTTTGACATTTTAACTCATCACCATTTTGTATTCGTTATTCGATATACACTTTGCGAGGAGCAGACGCATTTTGAGTTACATGAATATATTTTTATCTGTTAAAATGCTTCTTTTTGGCCCTTATGAGCCTAAACACAAACACGTAGTATGTGCAAGTAAAATATAAGGTACAATCACCAGTAATTGACACTGCACCAATAGTTGACACTCTGACGAAGAAAATTAAATATTTGATACTAAATTGATTTGAAGTCTTGAGTTTGTTAACCGACTTTTATAACTGACTGTACCTATATGTATTTATAACATTAAAAATATATCAGTAATCAGTTATTTTGGCCATCTCGATCTTTGGCTTCCTTTTTTTTTTCTTAATATTTAATTTTCTTCGTCAGAGTGTCAACTATTGGTGCAGTGTCAATTACTGGTGGTTTTACCTTATATTTTGAAATTTAAAGTGTAAAGTTCAATGACATTATGTCTCTTTTTGTAAGGGTCGTCCTATTATTATTTCTTTTTTTTTAATACCAATACTTTACATATCCATATATGTAACTAGCTATTCCCGCGACTCTGCTTCCGTGGAGTACAGAATTATTGTAAATATCGTGTTTTTTTATAAGAGCCATATATCTAACTAAGGAGTATAACAAAAAAAAGGTCAACATCTATCCTGTAGTTATTGATTGATATCTTTATAAACAATAATTCTGTTGTCAAGGCAAACGGAGCCCCACGCACAGGTAGGAAGTACATAAAATAATTGATAATTGAAAAGCACAACATTCAAATTACATACTTTATGTTTTAGGAAAAATAATACCAGGATTAGAGCTAAACCTGCTAGCTTTAGGTATATTTAAAGTTTGAAAATTTTAATTATTATAAACACAAACTTTATTCTAGCTTCCTTTTGGCAAAAAAATTATTTATTATGAATCTCTTCATCAGATAAAAAAATATCCTTTCGAGTTAGCAAGATACAAAATTATAAGACAATTGAAAAATGAATCTTTTTTCATATAATAAAATTGAAGTGTTGGTATGTAATGTCGAAATAACATGTTTTTACTAAATGCATATGAAAGTATACAAATACCTATAACAAAAAAACAAATTTTATAATTTTTGTCTGTCTGTCTGTTTGTTCCGGGTAACCTCCGAAACAGTTGGACTGATTTTGACGGGACTTTCATTAGCAGATAGCTGCTGTTATAAGGAACACCTTGGCTACATTTTTTTAGAAACACAATTAAGGGTTAAAATACAAAGAACAAAAAAGGTTTTTTTAATAGTCCACGCGAGCGAAGCCGTGGGCACAGATAGTTTGAATAACTTGAAAAACTTCGCTGGACTTTATTGATTTTCAAATCCTACTAAATAGAAGATAAGCCCAAGATATGTAATCGCATGAAAGAAACAACTTCTTCAATCAGTCGGATTACAACTCCGCAATCAATATGGACGCCATATTATAATATGGTCGAAACAAAGATGATATACACATAAATACTTACAGACACATTGAAGGTTTCCGACAACATTTCAGAGTAAACTTCCCTCTTTCCCATCCAAAAATATTCAGTAGATATATCTTTGTAACAGCCTTCCGTGAGACAACATCGGCACACGGTTGGGCCGGGTCGCCATTCCGATGTTTTGCCATCCATTATCACAAAATTAATAATATTTTTATATAATATACTAATAACATAATGTACTTCTAATATTAATTATAATATCACTCAATCTTGTATAAACTAATTGTTTCTTTTCTATTATAATTAGACAAAAGCAACGCCATCGACGAAACTTTAGTAACAACTAATGTTGCCAGCAATCCCACAAAAGATTCGAAATAAAAAAGGTATGAAAAATTTCCAATGTGTAGCTTAAAACTCCGACTTCATAAACGATGCTTAACGAAGGTCATCCTAGAAAATCCAGATACTATTACCACTTTATCATGAAATTTTGATTATATATTTGTAAATATTGTTTTTGAAGGTATTTTCCTTGCCTTCCAAATGTTTATACGTTCTTTTCTTTATTTTAAATTTTCGTGGGATTTTAGTTAAACCCATATTTTGAAGTATACGACATTCAAGTTAAGAAAATGTTATCATGGAAAGTACCTCATAAAAAGCGTCATTCATCAGTAAGTGTGAGCCACCTTCGATATTACTAACAACTGTTCCATAACTATACTGATTACGACGATACTTGATTACACGATGCGATGGTTCCGGATTGTTGGTTGACTTCCAGAGATTCACCGTAGGGTGCAAATGAAAAACTAACTATGATTGCTATTTGGATGCGGAGATTATTTGCTGCTTGTTTTCAGAGTGATTTCTTGAACTGAACTAAGCTTACCACCCCACTTCGCAACTTAACGGCTCACTTCCCCCCTCGCGATTATAAGTGTATATAACAACCTGGCGCGACAACAGTCTACCTATCAGCGTGCACCGTTGCCGCGCATATCGTCAGAGCGGGACTTACTACTATCGAGCAAGATGGCAATACTAACTATCGAATAAGATGGCAATACTATAGGACTCTCCCCTTTCTCTTTATTGGTTAAGGAATATTTTACAAAAGATTACAACTTACAGACTAACACGATTTTACAACGATTCTGTACTATAATTCATCTTATTTTCGTCGTATACTTAAAATGAAACTATATATCTCTTACATGCATTAAACTATTTTAAAACGTCCCTAACAACTAGGTATTACATGAATAAATATATGAAATCTATATGAATATTGTACGCAATGTTATACGTAGCTACATACGCATATAAATATAGACAATTATATCTAAAATGTCGCAAACAGTAAGTAAAGTATATTTTTTAATAGATCTCCACCATGATTTTTTTTTCGTTTATTAAACTGTTAAATGAACCCTTCGGTAAGGTTAGTGATCTGATAAAATAGTAGCCCCTTATTACAGCTTTCCAGGGAGTTTTTGTGACATCTCAGAATTCATAGTCATGTTATTAATTCAAATTCACTTTCTTTTATGCAAAATAACTAAACTATATTATGCAAAATGCTATCTATATTACACAATATAGGATCAGATAACACTACTTACTGAAAAAAAAGTCACTACATGATAACGAATATCCCGCCAAAATATCTCAAATGGGTATTATATCATTTTACGAAGTGCCTTGTTATTTCTCTTTTTTATCGTAGCTCAGCAAATTGACGGCACTTTACCTGATGGTAAGCACAATGCAATTGAAGAACATCGGCAACCAACGCCAGTCGTCACTTAAATGTCTCTTCACGTTATATTTGAAGGACCCCATGTTGTAGGAAGGAGGGAACACGCTGGCTGGGAGACAGTTCCACAGCTTTACAGTACGGCAAAGATATGACGTAGATGTTTTATTTTGGAAATTGTGGAATATCAAAAAGAATGCAATATTTTAGAAATTAGAATTTAATTAAGAATTTAGGAATATTTGAAGATCTAACGCTGGCAACACTGACTGTCAATTTAAATCGAATTGTTTTTTGAATCCAGTGTTGCCAGACCTCCTGGTTTTCCAGGAGACTCCATAATTTTTCTACGATTCTTCTGATCTACTGATTTTATTAATATGTCTCCTAATTTTTGAAATAAATATTTTCGAATAATGTATGAAATTTGCGTTAAAAGGAACGTATTTGAGTCTTCCGACTGAATCATTAATTTGTAACAGTATTCGGTTTTGAAAATATACACTATATAACATGTCTTAACTCAATGGAATAAGAGTGTTTTTGCAATATGCCTTTTCGATCGCCGTTCCTGCAATATCATTTTGTTGCGCACGCGTACGGGAAAGAACTTCTACTGGCCAATACTACACGATTAAATGAAATAGGTATATTTTAGGGTACAACTTGATATTTCTTAGGTTACATTTAAATTTTTAATATAATAATTGTTTATTTGATTGTAGTTAGTGGAGACTGGAGAAAGAACTATAACTGTGGAAGAACAATATAATTTTGAGTTTAATTCAGTTTAGTTATTTATAATATCTGAATCAGAAGTGGATACGTAAAAGACTCCGATAAATAAAATAAAATTATTCTTAATTTTATAATAAAGACTGAAGAAGGGAAGACCTATTCAAAAGTTGGCTGATTTTTCTTGCTCTTATTTACTGGATTTTGAAATTTCAGTCTGGCGTCACTGATTGAACATCTGATAGTCTGTGTAATTGAATGTTTATAAAATTTGACTAAAAATGGTCGGCTTTAATATTTAGAAAAAATAAATATTGACAATCATAGTACTATTGTAATAAAGATAAAAATGAGTACTGCCAAGGGCAAAAAGCCAGTTTTCGACCCGGGCCTCTGCCGATGTTGTGGATCTATGAAGAAATGCCGTATGCTAAACGTAGAATATGATAGTTTGGGCCAAAAAGAGATCTATTCAGACATGATAATGGATTGCTTCGGACTTTTGGTGAGATAAAAAAACACAAAATAATTAAAAAAAACATTGCATATTGGAACACAAGCATTTTTTATGTATGAAAAGTTACTTTTAAAATACATTTTTTTTTGTATTGATGTATAACTTGAAGCTAAAGCTAATTTTTACTTGTATTATTTGCGTAACCAATTTTACAACACATTATTTTATATAATAATAAAAAATATTTAACATTGTTAGACATTGGTTGACTTGAATTTTTTTTTTTATAATTGAAATCGGTATTTAAATTCTTTTGATTTATGTACGATGTATTAACCTTATTCCTAAAGAGCTGAAAAAAAAATCAATGTAAGAAACAATAAGTTTCTTTGTTACCAATTGGTAATCAAATTTGAAAGCACAAAAATGTCTGTTTGTAATATCAAAATAACAGATTTCTACTAAATGCATATGAAAGTATACACAATAACTATAACAAAAAACCCGTTTTTAAAATGTTTGTCTGTCTGTCTGTTTGTTCTGGGTAATCTCCAAAATGGTTGGTTTACTATATTCATCCTTAATTAAGATCTTACATCTCCTCCTAACATCATATACATTTAGTTAAATTTTCTTTGAATTCACTTTTCATACAAATTTGGTTATAAAATTAACTAAAAATAAATATGCATTGGAAGTAGGGGTAAGATACAGATTTTTTTTTTGTAAATCTCTTTTCGACTGGCAAAATACCTCCACCCTACAAAAGATCACAGCTAAATAATCTTGTGTTTTGTTCCTGCGTGAGTAGGGCTTTGGTAGGGAACTTCAAGGTTTGCGACACACTAGTGATTCCTTTAGTTTTACAAATATCCATAAGGTATACCGTTAACAATCAGGAGTTCCCTACACCACCTTATTTATATAAAAAAAACCCTTGGTTGGTGAGAAAAATTACAAATAATCAACAAGCATGCAATGGTTTAAGTTATGAGAGACAATTGATAAATATAAATATTTAAGACACTTAAAAACCTCTTCATTGTTATTCTTCCACTCACTGGTCCTTGTAATCATAGGTGTTCCAGTAATTTCATTAGAGAGCCAGTTCTCTCTAGGTTTAATGTGTTACCATCTCAAGCAGCATACTCACTTAACACCAGGTGAGATTGTTGTCAAATGCTAAAACTGTAGAGTGTAATGAAGGCAGCCTTGGAGAGATCAACATTTAAATTCAGGATGAATAATGAGGCTATTAATAGGAATACCTAGTTAGTACAGCATCTCAAGCCTGGAGAAGCTGTAAAAGTTTTCTGAGGTTTCAGGGCCCTTAAGGCTAACAGTATAGTCAGATTGAAAAAAAAAATGTTTTTTTAATCATTGTAGGTTTTGGCGTAGTGGCCACAATCTCACCTGATGTTAAGTGATGATATGGCCCAAGATGATAACACGCTAAACCTAGTGGAAGACTGGCTTACAAGTATAGCTGCCGGAACACACCTGTTGGTGTTCGGTGACAGATTTTCAACTTGACTGGTACCTAGCCAGGCATGCATTACAAAAGCCTCTACCACCATGCTATGGTTTCCTCACAATGTTTTCCTTCACCGAAAGCTCAGGCTCATTGCCTGCAATTGATACGAAGTAGTACACACTACCACTGAGCCATGATTGCTTCGAAAGACTTGAAATTAAAAGTAATTGATTGTTTTGTTTACAGATGTCCCATCTAGATGGGAAGCCGACAGAGAGGCTGGTATGCGCGACTTGCGTTACGAGGTTACGTGATGCTCTAGCTTTCAGACAGCAAGTGCTGCGTTGTGAGGAGGCATTCTTACAGATGAAAATGTACGATGATCTGCATCCTAAAGGTTAATAGTTACGCGTTAATCCCTTCTATATCCTCTATTCATATTATAAAACTGAACCTCTCTCTGTCGTTCTGACCATTTATGTTCTTTTCACACAAAAACCACTTAAGATCCAATTTACATGTTGTAGCAGTGATTAGGGAATTCAAAAATATTCTATATGAGTAGCTATATGAATAGTTATATGACGGCGACACAAATGGTACGCGGGGTAGGCAGCAAACTACCGGTAGCCCTGGGGCTTACACCGCTGGATCCTCTCTCACCAATACCAAAGACGGAAACTGTCTCATTCACCAGGTGGTGGTCTAAGGTTCCAGACCATGAAACTCGAACTATGAAATCCGACGCAGCGCCGTTCACAATACACATATAAATGTATCGGCCGTCAAAAGTTTGTTTAGCACGTCACTAACACCACATAGTTCATAAAACACGAGCCGCATTTTTCAAAAGGTTCCAATATAATCAGAACATCAGTTTTCCTCAATGCAAGTAACGAACTCACTACCAACATACCGCCCAGCGGTAGATATTTCGCGAGACATTTTGTTGCGGCACAATAATTGTTTTTACTATGTTGTCTGCAGTGCATTAAAAATTGCCACCCATTCGTGGTAAGACCTATCCCTGTGATAGGCGATAGAGGGTCCAACAGCAATAACGGCCAAACACATGTTATTTATTTTAATTCATAGCTATGTTATCTGGCCAAGTTATAGGATATACGAGGGGAGGTCCAAAAGTTCGTGGAATGGAAGGGTTTTAAATAAAATGAAACAATAAATCTATTTTTCCTTTTCCATATAATCACCCTTAAGCTGAATACATTTATTAGATTTATGAACTAAATTTTCTAAACCATCTTAAAAATATTTATTATCTTTTGCCTCAAAATGAGCCAAAACTCATTTGCCTCCTTTACCTCTATTGTCGTCGGAAAATTTCCTTTTCTTTCTAAAGTATTTTTTTAAATTGGGAAACAAATAAAAATCATTAGGGGCCAGATCTGGACTTTAGGGTGGGTGGACTAGTGATACAAATCCATGCATGTGCAGAGCAGCCATTGCAACTCTACTTTTGTGAACCGGCGCGTCTCTCTTTCAAGACGCAACATACCCTTGGTCAATATTCCTCGACGTTTTTCTTTGAATGCCTCCATTAATTTTTCTAGTATCGTTGCGTTTGGACTCAGACTCAAAGTGATGAACCTATGTTTTATCTCCGGTAACAATCCGCTCCAAAATCTTAGCAGATCCGTCTCCACACAACTCAAAAAAATGTTTTAACAAATCGACGCGCTGCTGTTTCTGAAGCGGCGTGAACATTCTCGGTACCCGTCTTGTATTGACTTTTGTCATACCCAGGTGGTCATGTAGGATTCGTATAATGGTGGTATCTGATACTCCAACTAATGCAGATAACTGTTTTTTCTTCAAATGGGTACTATTTTTTCCAATTTTTCGACGATGTCTGATGTCGTGCTTTCAACTAGCTTTCCTGAGCGGGGGTCGTGTTCAATCGATTCCCGACCAAGTTTAAAAAGATCATGCGACTTGTAAATCACCGATTTACTAGGGCATTATTCCTCATAAACGGTTTCCATTTGATTCAAAATGGTCTGAGCGTTCTTTCCTTGCTTGGTAAGGAATTTTATCACAGCACGGTGTTCAATTTTCTCCATAGTTTCAGTTTTCTTCCGGATTGACTTGTTTAGCAGGCGAGTGTTCGTAAACGAATGATGCAATAGGGCTGAAACTCAATTCATATACTAATGATGAGTCCACAATTAGTATGACACTAAGCAAGCGCCCCCTATCCCCACTCCATCCTCTCCATTCCACGAACTTTTGGACCTCCCTTCGTATTTTGTAAGATAAAGTGACATAATTATGAAATAAGAAATGAAGATAACTGTGAATCAATTCGAAAAAAAAGACGCAGTTGGAGCGCTCAAATGGCTTACGCTCAGTAAATCGTAAGAGATATATCAAATTAATGTACTTACTACATAATTGAAGAGCTTAGAAAGATTTACAAAAGTCGACGATAGCATATGTCTATCTTCTAAGGATCACCCACAATAAGCATTTTTGAGGCATCGACTGACAGCATTCTGTAGTCCACGCGATCGGAGATGCGGGCACACCTTTAAAATATAAAACTTAATAACAATGTAATATACTTATTACATTCGAAGATAATGTAGTCTCCTAATAGTAAAGAATTTGGCAAATTCTTACTTTTGCCGTACCGTGCAAATATACCAGCTAACGTGTTCCAGCTACTTATAAACTGTCTTCAAAGCTAGTTATGCCAGCTACTTATAAACTGACTTCAAAAAAAAGGAGATTCTCAATTCGAATGTTTTTTTTTATGGATATTCAGCGTTAAATTCTTTGTTTATGAACGGATATAGAATATTCTTTTTCACTGGAAAGGGAATAATACCTCAAGAGTTGTCCCATTATAATTTCATTGGCATTGGACCTTCGACTTCGAAGATACACCACGGAACTCCTCAGAATGATTGTAGTTGGGTATTTCTGTTTTATTAAACATTGTCATTTTATGATATTGGGAGTTTCAAACGAGGCCGTGAAGAGGCATTCCAGTAGGCCGGTATGATGTCGACGACGGTCGATGATATTTGTGTCACCGACGGTCGCCGTTGTTTGTGAACTGTACGGTACATCCTTGTTTTTTAATGAAAATATTAATTTAACTCTTTTTCGTCAATAGCTGGGAAAATAAGCTTTGTAATGATGTTTAAATCATAAATTTTGATTAATAATTAAGGGAAATCTGACATTTCCACAAAAAATTAACACCATGGATAAATTATGGCTGATTTTACAGAAAGCAATGCACCAATGGAAACCGCGCTAGTCGAAGGCGCTCCGAAAGTGGAGGTAGAGGTTATCAAGATGGAACCGGAGGATACCGACCAGATTAGTAATGGTGGAGACCATTGCGAAGACGCATTAGCTGATGCACCAGGTAATTATATCGCTTCATAGTTTTACTTACCGGATGAGAAATAAAAACATTGTATTCTTTGTTGCTGACAACTATATCTATAGTATTGTTATATCCGTGGGTAGTGAAATGCCGTTATATTTCACGTAAACAATTTATTTGTACTTCAAAATATTTATAAACTAACTCACAAATCGCTTTTCGTATGTACTTGCAGTTTCTTCCTCTATGGTCCTCTTGTTGATGTCTTCTTTTATATTGCTTGTTTCACTTCGCTTTCGAAAATGGAACTGTCGTGGCTCATGATACGTCTCGTTTATATACCCAAATAAGACGATCACGAAATTACTAGTACGTACTTGAACTCGTGAACAACTTACGTCATCGTTTTTTAAAAGAAGGGTAACGTTCTATTTTTAGGATTCGTATGGTGAATACTTGTAGTGCTTCTTCGAACCTTTGACAAAAATACTCGATGTTGCGAGCTCATTCTAGACGATTCCATAGATTTCGAAAATTGTGATATTTTATTCTATATTAACATACTCAGACCGTATCGGTATAAATAAAAATTATATGCTGTTTGTCGGTAAAAGCATCACTTGAGAATAGCGTGACAAACTTGCCTTTTTTTTTGTTATTGTTAATAATCGACAGAATAATGTTGTTTCAACAAAAATTTGGAAAAACTGAAATCGATTTTTCCTGTTGGATTTTTTATGACCATAATAAACGGTGAAAGAAAACATCATGAGGAAACCAAAGTTTGGTGGTAGGGCTTTTTCTAATGTCCGCCTGGTTAGCTACCACCCTCAAGTTGAAAATCTGTCGCCAAGCACCAATAGGTGTGTTCCCGCAGCTGCACTTGAGAGCCAGTCTTCCACAAGGTTTAGCTTGTCACTCAACATCAGGTGAGATTGTGGCCACTACGCACATTTTTTCTACAGACACTCGATTATTTGTTAGTGAATAAATTTTTATACAAAATGAAAATAGCTTTTATTATTTTTAAATACATATATTTTGATCATATTAATTCCATCAAAATATCACTTGATTTCAATTAACATTGTGAACAACTTTTTTACAATTCCTAAATGTACTTTCGACGATTCTTATAACCTATCAATTATAGAATGACTTATACTTTCCGCGTACAAAATTTCATCAAAATCAGTTAAGATTTTATATATTATATTAGATATATTCGAATAAAAAAGCGCTAAAGCATTACTTTTCATTGACTCTATCTTATATCTTTAATCGACCAATTCTTATATCATTACATAGTATAAAACAAAGTCGCGTCGCTCTGTCCGTCCCTATGTATACTTAAATCTTTAAAACTACGCAACGGATTTTGAAGCGGTTAGATAGAGTGATTCAAGAGGAAGGTTTATATGTATAATACATGCATAATTTTGTAGAGAAACACTGATAAATTTAGAGATTTCTAATGTGATGTCGTAAATAAACACAATTTTTTGTGCTTACATTGCAAACGCTGGCTGAACCCCACGAGATAAATCAAAATAATGTACTACAGTATTGTACACCTTATAAAGGTCAACAAAAAAGTCCCCGATGGTATATGTCTGTCTTCTAAGGATAACCCAGAATACCCATTTTTTATCCTTTACGTTTTACGGGAAAAAATGGCTTATTTACGAAGTGATTTTAAGGAATACAGCATTAATCCTTATCCAATTAAGTACCTTAAATGCATTGTCCATTTAATATAGATCAATATAGCTCTTTACGGCATGTAATTTAAATTAATATTTCCGAAGATATTACAGATTTAAAATGCAGGGGCATAGCGGTGCGGCGGTACGGCCTTATATACCATGGTCAATTATATGTCGCTCTTTCAAGAGTAACCTCTAAATAAAACATGTTTGTATTGTCTAATGACAAAAAAGCTGTAAATGTTGTTTAAGGACATTCTGTAGTAAGTAGGTATATTTAGTATCAGCATTGCACCCGTGCGAAGCCGGGGCTGGTCGCTAGTATATATATATATATATATATATATAATCTGAATCTCGGAAACGGCTTTAACAATTTTCAAGAAATTTAGTATACAGGTGATTTCAGAAAATGAAAATGAATTCGTGTTTTCAATAATCAATTTTATCGATAATCAACTTAAACAATAACAAAAAGGTGGCGTTTGAGTAGTCCCAATATTGCCACTTAAACAGAAAAATATGACTCTTCCCGACATCTATTGGCGAATAGTATTATTATTAACAATGTAACTTCACAAGTTTTCTGTTCATTTATTATTTGGTATAGTTATGGAACTTACTAAAATACTACTTACTTGGTAAAATAATCTCTTGTGTACCAGTTACAAAAATAAAACCGCGTAAGCTCATATGTCAAACGTCTATCGCTGCTGGCAGCTGGCAACAGACTAGTTTATTGGCCGGTCAATTACCTCTCCCGCGTCCCGCAGAACATTCTGAGGATCGCGCTTACGCCGGTCAAGCAAATTGGCTCGGAAGGCATTCTTCCCTTTCAAGTAGTAAAAAAACTCAACCGCAGCGCCACCTATTCCGTTTTTTCCAGCCCTTCTCAAATAATACGCTTACAAATGGACAACTTTTTATTTTTATTTATATAGATGAGGATACAAAGCCAGCAGTGTTGAACGAAGACTCCGATGACTTACCGCTTATAAATCGTGTCAAACGGCGTAGACGCATCTCCTCAAAGAACAACGTTCAAGGGCTGCGTGAATCGAGAGCGGAACGAACTATCAGAAGAGCTCAAGTCAGACTCGTCAAATCTAAGAATCAAGGTACATTTTTAAAGCCCAATCAACTATTTTACAAACTGTTTTATTGTCCCTGATATCTATACTAATATAATAAATCTTCAAAATTCAAACTCTTTGGAAACATTTCAAATTATATTATGACAATTCTTACAACACTGTTCCGTTATTTACTTAATTTCATAATTTGTATCGTTGCCTTAAGGCCAATAAGATGTGTGTCCTCTTTGCCGGTCGCTTAACGAATGCCACTGAATCGTTCGCACTCCTACATTTACATTCAGTCAAAAAAGTATCGGGAATGGAAGATTTGTTCCAAATTGTTATGGTTCCAAATTAATTTTTTTTGTTGTTGTTAGATTGGCACAACTGTTCTTCATTTTGGCGCTGAGTTTGAGTTGCATCTGTTATTTAGATTGAATACAGTGCTGTTTTTAGTTAGATCATATCTAGTGTGTATTGCGAATTTCTCAATGGACAAAACATCGAACAAAGAATTTGTCTTAAATTTTCCATCACCAATGGAAATTCGTGTTCGGAGACACTGAAAATGTTACAGAAGGCTTACGGTGAATAGATTTTATCAAAAACACGTGCTTGTGAGTGGTACAAAGCGTTCAAAGCGGTCGAGATATGCTGGGAAATTTGTCTCGCCCTGGTAGGCCACCAACGTCTTCAACAGAAGTTAACATCGCAAAAGTGAAAGAAATAGTGACTGAAAATCCTCATTCAAGTTTGAGAGAGATAGCCGCTGAACTTTCTGTGTCTTACAAGTCGATCCATATAATTTTAAATAATCATTTGGGTATGAATCATGTTGCCGCTCGGCTAGTCCCATAAGACCTGATTTTTTTCAAAAAACTCAATCGCGTAAAAGTCGCTGTGGACATGCCAGAACGAGTCAATTCCGACTCAACATTCATGAAACGCATTGTTACTGGTGCAGAGACGTGGGTTTACGAGTTTGACATGCAAACTAGTTAATAGGCTTCGGAGTGGCACCTTCCAACTGAACCGAAACCGAAAAAACCACGCCAAAGTCAATAAAAGTCAAAGTCATGTTGTCAAATTTGTGTATCTATACAGTTTTTTGGCATTACGCCCATTATATACATATAAATAAATTTACTCCTGGCTATCATTCAATCCTACATTGAAAATCTGCCATCAAACACCTATCATTATGTTCGCAAATCTAATCTTAATAGCCAATCCCACTTCTGATTTTAACGTGTTACCAAAATTTACCTTTACAGATATGCAAATGATGAAAGCCCAGCAATTATACCGCGAAAGAGACCCAGCATACATGACAGAGAACAATATACTGACGATAGTGGAGTTCTCCCACGTCTGCCCTTTCAAGTGCAGGCACAACCACCTACTCTGCTATTACTGTGGCCAGAACTACTCCGATCCGAAACTCTTAAGAGATCATACTGCTACCGTCCACCACCCGAAGAAGTTCAAAGTGACTGAACACAAGAATATGATTAAAATCGATTTGACCCGTATCGATTGTCGATTGTGCTCTACGAAGATCGATGACCTCGATGAGTTTAAGAAACACGTCGTATCGATACATAATAAGAAGTATTATTTCGATTATAAGGATTCCGTTTTGCCGTTTAAGTTGACCAAGGAGGAGATTAAGTGCGTGATATGTCACAAGATATTCCCTTACTTCCATGCTTTAAACAAACATATGAATGAACACTTTAGTAATTATGTATGTGAGACTTGCGGTTTGGGTGAGTTTAATATGTATATCAATAGAAATCAAAAATTATATATTCAAATTAGATTGATTACAATTTTAATTAAGAATAATTTATTCAAATTACATTAATAACAATTACAATCAAGAATAGTCTATTCAAATTAGGTTAATAACATTTTAAATGAGAAAATCTTCATTCAAATTAGATTAATAACATTTCAAATCTCTCAGCAATTTAAATTATGAAGCAATAATGACGCAGTAGTAGCACGTTTGGACACGGCCTCGATCGACGTGAGTTCGAATCGCTGCAGAAAGCCTAAGCTTTGGGTGAAGGGAAACACCGTAATGAAACCATAGAATGGTGATAGGGTATTTTCTATTGCCAACCTGGCTAGCTACCAACCTTATGTTAAAAAATCTGTCGGCAAGCAACTATAGGTTTATTCCGGCAGCCTCTCTTAAGAGCCAATTCAACCCTTTAAGTTACTTAACATCAGTTGAGATTGTGGTCAAAAGCTAAATTAATAAAGAACTAAAAAAAAGTTTATTTAAATTAACCCGTTGTATACAAGTAGAGCGGGACCGGCCCCTGTGGTGATTATTAGGGAAGGCCCATGTCCAGCAGTGGACGTCTCTCGGCTAAAATAATAAAGATGATGACCGACCGTCTGCTTATCGTTAACCCTCCTTGGGATCTCCTTGTCTGTATCTAGCCACCGATAGCTAATAATAGCCGTATCATCGCGTACAGGTTTCGTCGATAAAGGTCGTTTCGTGATGCACCAACAGCGTCACGATCAAGGCGACTACCCCTGCGACACGTGCGGGAAGATCTTCAAGGCGGAGTACAATAGAGACCTCCACATCGACCGGGTCCACAAGAAGCGCGGCCGGGTCTACTGCCCCAAGTGCGACATCATGCTCATGTCGTACCCGCAGAAGCTGAAGCACCTGGTGGAAGCGCACGGGGAGCAGCCGATGAGTTTTCCTTGCAGCATGTGCGATAAGGTCTGCGATACTCGCCGGACACTCACCGTACATTGGAGGAAGGACCATCTGAAAGACTTCAGGTTTGTCCTTTGTGGAATGAACTATGTGAATAGCCTATATATTATTTCTCAAAGGTGTCTTTTGTGGCAAAGCCATATCTTCATTAATTCTTTATCAAAATTAATTATTCTAACATCATTTTTTAAAGCTTATGTTCTCTGCTATTGAATAAATATAGTTGAATATTAAAGTTTTTTTTTTAAGTTATTTTCAACTATCATGTAGGAGGCAACATCAATTTAAAGTCTGTTAAACAAACATGGCAGCTGTACGAAATATTTAAAAAAAAAATTGTCAAGTTTTTTTAGTGTCGTATCTTTGTCGTTCACCGAATGATCGAAAAAGTTGAAACCAGACGCCCTGCACCCAGTCACAGTGACTCTTTAGTATATGTATAGTAGCCGCGAACAAGTGTTCTAACCGCTCGCTGTCTTCATTTCCAGCATAGTTGTTCATTATTTCGGGAATAAAGATATTAATTCCCCCATGTCCCCTACAACTTCATTTAAAACATCTACGAAGGTTAATGTCGGTGACGTTAATTACCACGTGTCCCCGGTACAAAGTAATTAATTGTGTCAATACTCCATACCCACGTGTCCCCGCTACAAAGTAATTAATTGTGTCAATACTCCATACCCACGTGTCCCCGCTACAAAGTAATTAATTGTGTCAATACTCCATTCCCACGTGTCCCCGGTACAAAGTAATTAATTGTGTCAATACTCCATACCCACGTGTCCCCGCTACAAAGTAATTAATTGTGTCAATACTCCATACCCACGTGTCCCCGCTACAAAGTAATTAATTGTGTCAATACTCCATACCACGTGTCCCCGCTACAAAGTAATTAATTGTGTCAATACTCCATTCCCACGTGTCCCCGGTACAAAGTAATTAATTGTGTCAATACTCCATTCCCACGTGTCCCCGGTACAAAGTAATTAATTCTGTCAATACTCCAAACCCACGTGTCCCCGGTACAAAGTAATTAATTGTGTCAATACTCCATACCCACGTGTCCCCGGTACAAAGTAATTAATTGTGTCAATACTCCATTCCCACGTGTCCCCGGTACAAAGTAATTAATTCTGTCAATACTCCAAACCCACGTGTCCCCGGTACAAAGTAATTAATTGTGTCAATACTCCATACCCACGTGTCCTCGGTACAAAGTAATAAATTTTAACAATATTCCAGATACGAATGTAAATGCTGCGGTCAGAAGTTCTTCACTCGGTTCGCTCTGAACAATCACATGCCGACGCACACCGGCGAGAGGAACTTCAAGTGCAAGGTTTGCGAGAAGAGCTACCCTCGGCTGAAGACCCTGAAGGACCACATGCGGATCCACACCAACGACAGGCGGTACCGCTGCCATGTATGCGGGCAGGCCTTCATACAGAACTGTAGCCTGAAGGGGCATATGAAAAGCCAACACGCTGAGTACGGATAAATAGAAAATAAATGTTATAATCTGTTTATTTTTTTTTTCATATTGCTTTCATCTTAACCACTAAATAAATAAATACAGAAAGCCAGCTTCTTACAAGGAGCGATAACGCAACATACTCACGTTGATCTCGGATCAAGTCTATTGTTCGCTAGTCTGGAGTGTCCGTGCTCATCCCATATACGATTATTGTGTGTGCTACACTAGTTTCTGAAGTATTGACAATGAATAAATGACATCGATTATTTTATATATGCTATATTTGTATAAACACTACAAAAAACCGAAACTACGTTTTTCAATAACCAATTTGTAGAAAAATTATTTATTAGAATCGTTCTCCCGGTTAGGTTTTAATATATATTTCGCAGGGATGTTATGGATATGAAATTTCGGATCTGGATTTGGATACGGATATATGAATGATATTATATCGGTTTCAGATACGGTTACGGATATGAAATTATTTCGGATTATCCGTTACTTTCGGATAGTTTCGGTTATGGATATTCGATTTTGAAGAAATTTTAAAAGTATTTTGTCCTAATAAAATTAATTCACACAACACTTGTTATATAAGTAAATCCCACAAGAGTAAATGACTGACTGGCTATGTCTAAGCAATAGATATAAACAATGCACAGAGGTACGCGCGAGGCTCGTGTGTCAGTTCGCCCGGGCAAAAAACAAAACATGTCATAACGTGTCTCATTTAGACTCCGCCCCTATCCAAAATTATTCGAAACATATATATCGGATACGGTTACGGTTACGGATATTTTTTTATTTCGGATATCCGATAGTTTCGGTTACGGATACGGATATCCATAACATCCCTGATATTTCGTTACTTGAAATTACGTAGTATAATAATAAATCATGTGACGATAACAGTGAATCTGTCGACGATAATAGTGAATCAGTCAACGATAACAGTGAATCAGTCGACGATAACAGTGAATCAGTTGACTATAATAGTGAATCAGTTGACTATAATAGTGAATCAGTCTACGATAACAGTGAATCTGTCGACGATAACAGTGAATCAGTCGACGATAACAGTGAATCATTCGACGATAACAGTGAATCAGTCGACAATAACAGTGAATCAAGTTACAATAAAACGGTTTTCAAATTTTATTTTATTAATTTATTTCTATAAAATTTTTCTTTCCTCACATTGATATATACTTTGAAGCAATAATAACCCGGTGGTAACATAACGAAAGTATGTTTAAATCCTACAATAAACTTTATGGATCATTTACACGAGGCCACTTGATGAACCATTCCACTAAATCAAACGATTATTGGTGATGTGTTTATAGATACAATTCATTACTATTGTTATACCCGTGGGTGTAAAAGGCCATTACATTTTGCATAAATGTAAATAATTTATTTGTACTCATTGAAACAAATTTCCAGCATACGCACTATACTGTGGTTGTATAATTATTGTATATCTTTATGGTCCTCTTGCAGATACCTTCCTTTTTTATCGCTTGTTGTTTCCACTTAGTTGTCAAACCCAGAAGTGGCCTGTCAGCTCAGAACACGGCTCGCTTATATATCAAAATAATAGGGGAGCTCGAAATCACTAGAAATGTGTCGAACTTTGAGTCATTGATTAGAAGGGGGAGGGTTCTACTTTCAGACTATTGTTTCTAAGATTACGCAATCGAAGCGATTAGCTTTGAATGTGTGAGTGAGCTATTGTTTTTTAGAACCTAAGTACATTCTAGACGGTTCCAAATATTTCGAGAATAATAAATTTGTTCTATATTTACTCAGATTGTAACACTATGGAGTCTTCATCTGTAAAATTAGAAAGATTTTTATTTTTTAATTCGGTATGGTTTGTGTAAATGGTCCATTTGCCATTCAGTAAAGGAAAGCGACTGGTAAAGCATTTCCTTGTGATGAGAACCGTTTATATCTTCTGCATGGACAACTCGGGGTGGTGGGTATTATCGGCTTAATTTTCTTCAATCAAAAGTAATTTAGATCAAATATGAGCTAATAAAAAATAATTGTCATGCCTATATTTCACAAAGAACAGCAGACATTTCACAAAAAATTTAGCAATAAATAACTACAAGTACTCCTCATCATTTTATTTTGCTTACGAGTAAACTACACAGAAACTTATTTAAGAAGTAGTCGTGGTTGCTTACCATTTTCATTTGTTCAACACGATCATCATCACATCAATCATTTTGATTTGTAAAACAAGGTATCCATATACTTATTCACGAAAAAGTAATATACACTCCCACCAATTTATTTTATACGGTATACTAAATACTTTTTTTACAAAGGAGTAGTATCTATTATTTTATTTTACACTGTACACTACCCAAAAAAGTAGTCTTTACACTCTGAATCACTACATGAAAACTTATTCATGAAACTCCTCCAAATCCAAACTCTCGTGATGCTTCTTCATATGATTCTTCAGATTACAGTTCTGTGTGAACGAAGCGTTGCACATCTGACAACCGAATTTCTTCTCGCTGTTGTGTGACAGCATATGTACTTTCAAACCTCTCAACCTCGGATAACTCTTACCGCAATACTCGCAACGATAATTCCTCTCTCCAGTATGACTTGCCATATGCTCCCGCAGCCTCGATGGGAGGTAAAACCTTTTATCACACAGATCACACTGATGCTTCAAGATCTTCAAATGGAATCTTCTATTATGTTCTCTCAAGGACTTCCTACTGATGTAAGCCCTGTCACAATGCTCACAAGGAAACACTCTATGCTCACCGTGGACCTCAATCATATGTCTGTAGCGTAGAGAATGTGAGAACAGCACTTCGTCACATTTAGTACACTGGTAGGCCGCCTCCTTCTTGTGTATTCTTGCTTCGTGAAGGTACCTTGCGTGTTTCGATTTGAAGATCTTCCCGCAGTGGCACGCGAAGGTTTCAGCGATCTTTTGATGGGTCTTCTGGTGGAGCATCAGCATCCTCTCGTCGAAGTAATGCGCGCCACAAACGTCACAAATACAAGTGCCGAAGTGCTCGGCCATGTGCTTCTTTAACGCATGGAAAAAGCTGAACGAAGCCCCGCATTCTGTACAAGTGGGATTCCTTTCCGTCAAACGAAACTTCAGACAGTCGTACGAAGTTTCGTAAAACACCTTCCCGTGGTCAGCTTCGAGGTGCTTCTTCAATGTTTCCACATCAACAATATTCATTAAGCACAGTCTGCAGTCTACCCGGTGGGTGTCAATTTGCAAGAGTCGCTTGTTCGTCACAGCTTCCTTATATGTTCCAGGGTCATGAGTTAGGGTGTGCTCTCGCAACTTTTCCGGTTCGGTGAAGACGTTTCTGCAGTAGACACAGAAGTAATCGCTGAATGATGTGTCGAAAGGGCAGACGTAGGAGTTCTCGACAATGGTCACGGTATTTCGCAATGATTTGATCTCGCTGTCCAGTTTTGGTTTCTGCATATTCATTACTGCATCTGTAACAGAGGTCATTTTTATTATTATTACAAGCTTTTATTTAGTTCGCTATGTTACTATGTATGGATCAAATCTTGCAACATTTTTTTTAATTACTACAACTTAGGGTCCGTTAGTATTACGTAACGCAATTTGAGAGGCGGGGGAGTTTTGTAAAACATTACGATGCGTTCCAAGAACGGGAAGGGGGTTCGAACAACGCATTACGTAACATTGTTTTAAATAATAAACTAGGCAATTAAAATTTCCCAAGTTCGTAACACTTCTCGTTTATGTTTTACGGGGAATCCCTCGATTGTATTGTACGTCATTTTTATTTTGTTCTCCCAAGTTGGCAACCCTTTTCGTTTATGTTTATACGCTACATAATTATTTCTATTAGGTAAAAATAATCACTTGGGTGTTACGTAACGTTTAAGGAGGGGAGAACAGAAAAATGTTACGGCGCGTTACACGTGAGGGGAGGGTCAAAAATCTTCAAAAATTCCGTTACGTAATACTTGAACGCCCCCTTAACCGTTTGAGATGAAATTTGATATACTCCGATGACAATGCAATAATATGATATTATTGAGCTGGTCTGATGATGGACAATGTTGATCATAGCTTCAATGATACAAAATATACTTGTCGAGCTTAGGTTTGTTGATTTCTTGTCGATCAATGCTATAAGCCTAGCTTGTGATAAGAGTCTATAAAACCTTGTTTATTAAATTAATATAAAGATTATTCATTTTAATTTTAAGTTTAATTCTTTCTCGAGTTGTAGGTGGTGTGGTGGAGCTTAGAAGAGGGTGGATTGGAATACACGTTACTGAATATTATTGGATGGTGCTGTTCTTGCTTGGACATGCCATTAGACTTATTTGCTAACAAATTTGAGATTATGATTCTTTTTACAAACGAGCTTGACTTCACATGGCTTGTTGGTAAAATGGACTTACAAAAATGGTAAAATCACTCAAGAGATCTATAATTACATATATTGACCAGAAAATACCGTAGCTATAGTATAACATCTAATATCTAGAAAGCCTAAATCAGGGGTCGACAAGCCTCTGGGTTCTTTCGTGAGATAATTGCGGTTCGCCAAGTTCACCATTTGTTTATCCAAATTGAATTTGATATAAAATGTACAATATTAAACCAAAATTTGTGGCTCTTTGAAATTCATAAATTTGATATTTTTCATGCGGCTGGGTCTTCTGGTTTAAAAGGTTGCCAATCCCTGGCCCAGATAGATGGGTATATATAGGCTGGCGTATGAAAGTAACGTTCTGAAGGGAGTTAGGGTTATAAATGGATTCAACACATTTAGTTACGTAAAGATCTCGTAAACGCTTAGAAGAAAACTGTATAATAAAGGTTCGTCTGGAGGCTCAACCGAAATTCAGTTAAACGTAAACGACATAACTCATTGTGCGCGACTGAAATTACGCTCGTTTGGCCTCACCTTACAAACGCTAAGCCTAAAGGAATTAGCTCTCAATTGCACCTGCCGAAATACAACTATCGGTGCTTACCGGCAGGTTTTCAACTTGTGGCCAGTAAGGTAGTCAGATGGGCATTAGAAAATGATCACCATGTAATGGTTTCACCAAGATGTTTTCCTTCACCGAAAGCTCAAACTAATTATATCAGATGACGCTACCACTGAGCCATCATTGCGAATCATTATTAGTAAAATAAATTACTTATATTGAAAGTCACGTAAGAGGTTCTCGTCTAAGATATCGCAGTGTCTCAAGACGAAAGTCTTTTCAACTAGTTGTGTGTTTCTTGTGATGACCCATTGCACAGAAACGTGGTCGCTAATTATAGGCCTCATAAGAAAGCTCAAGGTCACTGAAACCGCTATGCACGGGTTTTTTTTGCGTAATTAAAACAGAAATGAGGAGATCCGCATAAGAACCAAAGTAACTGACATAGATCTAAGAATTGATGGGCTTAAGTAGCAGTAGGCGGGGCACATTGCTTGTAGGACGGATGGCCGATGGAGCCGAAGAGTTCTCGAGTGGCGGTCACGTACCGAAAGTCGCAGCGCGAACAGACCCTCCACAAGGTGGACCAACGACATGGTATAAATTCGCTCATTGAGGAGGTCTATGTTTTGGCTGAGATGATGACGTTAAGGTGACGGACATAAACTATTCATTTATGAATTTCTTGGCACACTGTTTTATATAGTTTTAAATCATAATGGAGTATTAAAAACCTCACAAAGATCACTCGTGGGATTCGTCTTTCAGCATCTCTAGAATGGAAATATGCTCATGCAAAACATTTGATCACCCTTATTTTGTAACGTGGGGCCAGTCCGTCATTGTTATCCTCCTGCCTAGAGAAGTAAGGGAGTTATGTGAGTCTGTTACTCACTAAAACACTAGAGTATGCCATCCGCCACTTTGCTAAGGTGGCACGGAATCAAGCAAGCAAGCACCGTACCCTTCCCGGCGGCCAATCTTCTGTTCAACCCTGTCTATCCGAATAGTCCAACCCGTACAATAGGGGATGGGCTCTTTAGACTCATCCTCCTCGTTCAGCTAAGGCAAAGGAAGGAAGAGAAAGAATCACTGACCTCTATGTAATTTCTTGTTTCCAATCTCAATATTCTTCTGTGATATCCTCTGCGATGGAAGCTCACCATTCTTAGATAATCTAGTCTTACTTTTTCTCTTTGAAGAAATTTTTAATTTTGCTTTCTTCCCACTTCTGACAACCTTCTGCTTCTTCATTTTTATATCACTTTTAACGTTTTCAGAATCTAGAAATAATAGAGATACGCTTGTAAGGATTTATATATATATTTTCATCGTTATAGGTTTGGCGTAGTGGCCACAATCTCACCTGATGTTAAGTAACGATGTGGCCCAAGATAATATCACGCTAAACCTAGTGGAAGTCTGGCTCTCAAGTGCAGCTGCCGGAACACACCTATTGGTGCTTGGTGGCAGATTTTCAACTTGAGGGTAGCTAGCCAGGCGGGTGTTAGAAAATGCCCTACCACCATGCTATGGTTTTCTCACGATGTTTTTTGCTTCAACGAAAGCTCAGGCTCATTGCAGGTTGTGAAGGATGAACGAACCGAAATAATGTACTTAAACGCAAACTTTTTATTTTAAATTTTATAATTTGTCTAAAACACCTCTACCTCTATCTCTAAAGTTGCCAGAAGCAATAAAATAGCAAAAGTAAAAAAAGTATAATACAATTGTTTTTATTTTAAGTTTGTTTCTATTAGAAGAAAATATATAAAAATACTTGTATTAATAATTATTCTTACATTCCACATCTTATATACGATTTTTTTTTAATTTTAATTATTTTAAATTTATAAAATATTTAAATAAAACCGCTTTTATTATTCGTTCTTTACGCAAAATCATTCACTACCCCAACACTATTAGTTTTAATATAGGAACATTATTTTTCTTTGAACTGTCAAGTTACTGATTACAATTAAAAGTCCAACTACAGGAACATGCATTTTAAGTTATCACAAAAAAATCCCTGGACAGTTTCAACAAGGGGGCTACTGTCTTGATAGTTTTTTTTTTAAGTGAAACTTATGCGACTTCAAACCCGTTAAACGTTTAACGCAAATTATCGTTCTCTCCTCTTTGTGTGAGCCAGAGCGAGAGAGTAAATGTCGGTGTATATGTATATTGCACACTGTTTAAATAAAATATAAAATATTATCGGTCTCTCCTCTTTGTGTGAGCCAGAGCGAGAGAGCAAATGTCGGTGTATATGTATATTGCACACTGTTTAAATAAAATATAAAATATTATCAGTCTCTCCTCTTTGTGTGAGCCAGAGCGAGAGAGCAAATGTCGGTGTGTATGTATATTGCACACTGTTTAAATAAAATATACAATATCTTTTAAAATGAAGTTTCACTTCTATCGTGTGTGAAACGCACACACACATTTTTTTTTGGAACTGACTATACTGTGGGCCTTCGGGGCGCTGGAGCCTTTGCGGCTTTTACAGCTTTACCGGGCTTGGGGGCGAGCGCTTAGGGCACTCAGCCACGAAAGCTAAGCAACAACATCCGAGGGTGCCAAAGTGGCCGAACCTCGGCTCGGACTGTTGCGCGTATGCAATTAAGTCGCGATCTGACTAAATCCCTATCATTCGATCTAAACTATCTATACATATATACATGTTTCTGCCCCCTGGGAGGAGGGAAGGAACATGTGTATGCGTATTTAGTGGTCTGAAAATTTTTGTCTAATCTAACTAGGCAAAAAAAGAAAAAAAAGGTCCCTTATAGAACCTATGTGTGTCTGTGAGAGCTAGTGATTGTAGAGTCACTTGTATCGCGCGAGCGGCTGCTTGACTCAAGGGCTCCATGCCGATGGATCGGACCTAGGCTTGAGTTGCCGCAGAGGAGGGCGGTCGTGGCGCTGTCTTGATAGAGTTATGTTTGAAGATTGCAAGAAAAATTTAAAAAATATTCCTTTGACATGACGTTGGCAAAATTGTTACACACAATTGTCATAACATAAAAAGAAGAATACTCAGTCAGTCTGATCCACTCACAGTTCTCAGCAGCACAATTCTCCTCCCCAACATTATATTCTTGAGTTACCACACAATTTTTTTCCAAATCCTTTTTTACTCCTTCATTGTTGACATCAAGTCTTTCACCATCTGAAATATTTATGATTGACAATAAAGCAGGAACTAAGCGATTCTGCGGACGACTTTCTAGAAATACATTTTCAAAGTCCCTACAAACGAAACTTCCCAGCGAATGTAGGATGTTTGGTCAGTCTATATACTAATTTCTTAATTACAACTATGTAATTATATTTATCTATACATATAATACAATTGAAGGATTTTTTTTATAATGTCAAAATAACAGCTTCTTACTAAATGCTTTTAACAAAAAACCCATTTTTTTTTGTCTGTCTATCTGTTTGTTCCTGGTAATCTCTGAAACGGTTGGACCAATTTTGACGGGACTTTCACTGGCAGATAGCTAACGTTATAAGGAATAACTTAGGCTATTTTTGAAAAATAGTTAGTTTCGGACAAAAAATTAAAAACCTTTCTAAGTAGCCAACACAAGCGTAGCCGCGGGCACAGCTAGTTGTAATATATGAAAAGCGGGTCTACAACGCGTCTTACTTTTTTTATTACTTGACGTTTCGGCCTGGTTTCACTGGTCGTGATCACGAGCTGACTGAAGTGATGCGGTGTCTTCGTTAGTGAGGGCAGTTTCTAGAAACTACCCTCATCTGGTCATTATTACTATTCAAGCAATGGTGGTAGGACATTTTGTAATGCCCGCCTGACTAGCTACCAACCTAAAGTTCAAAATCTGTCACCAAGCACCTATAGGTGTGTTCCGGTAGCTGAACTTGAGAGCCAGCTTTAGCCTAAGCCTAGGCCGCATCATCACTTAATTTCAGGTGAAATTGTGGCCAGACGCAAAACGGATACCATAGGTATAACAAGCGCGTTACCGACCTTGAATCCCCCTGCCCCGAGGAGCTCTGGAAACCCTACTCAGGACAGGATCACAATAAAAGGTTATTTGGCTGGTATCTTCTGTAGTGTGGAGGTATTCCACCAGTCAGGCCGCCCCAAGTACAGAGAAATCTCCAAAGAAATCTCTCTCTGCCCACATCTCTTGTCTCTCTAGCCATATAAACTATGTGAAAAAAAAACTATATTAATCAATAGTATCACCAATATCCTGAAGACCGTCATCAGCATAATCTTCCCCATCATATTCCTGAGTCACTATACAATTCTCTTCCAGTTCTTCTTTCATTTCATTCTTTAGATTGTTTCTATCAGAATCTGAAACATTTGTGAATGATTAACTATACATATTATAAAACTCAAAGTCTCCCCTGTCTGTCTGTCTATTTCTGTTCTTTTCTCACGAAAACCACTTATCCTATTTACATGTTTTTTTATTTTAATTCATAGCTACGTTATTTGACCAGGTTATGGGATATATTTCCTTACATACGAAATAAGCAGTAACGATAATGGTGAATCGATTCGTAATAAGACGCTTTTGGGGCGATTAAACGGCTTACGTTGAGTAAACCATACGAGATATATCAAATTAATGTACTTCATAATTGTAGATCATAAAATGACACAAAAAAAGTCGAGATAGCATATGTCTATCTTCTAAGAATCACCAAATAAACATTTTTGGGGCAGCACAATTTGTGCGTGCGCTCGACTGACAGCATTCTGTAGTAAACACGAGCTAAACGTGGGCCCATCTAGTAATTTTATAAAGCTAAAAAGATTATTATTTTATTACTTTGTTTGAACATGTTTATCTCTGGGACCATCAGTCACATATAAAGAAGCCTATTTACTGAGGAAAGCAATCTGCTATATAACTTCACACTACGACTCTAAGGAGAGAAGCTGTAATCGTGAACGTCCAGCAATCTGGCAAGCTGTAGGCATTTACAATAATATAAAATATTCAAAATATATATATATTTATTTATTTGCTTATACAAAATTAATCATTTACTTAGTTCATATTTTACTCATTATTTAGGGACTTACATATATTTCTACTTTTTATTGATTCTAATAAATTTGCCTTTTTATCTCATAAATGTAAGGTCCGAACAAAAATATGCCCAATATTGGTGTCCGGGGTACAGGAGATTGCAGATTTCGCGAAAGTGCAAACAAAACACCAAAGCACCTCTTATGTGAGTGTAACCCACTAAAATCTAAAGGCAACCAGATTCTGGGCAAGCACATGCTGCTCCCAGAAGAGATTCAGTTGGTCTCTGCCAAAAAAGTCCTGCAGTATATCAAGGCTATAGGATTATATGGGGAGCTTTAGTAAAGTTGGGCGGTCACAATAGATCTCATTGGTCGCAGTGATACAGGACAAAAAAGGGGGCTACCTTTTAGAATAATAATAATGGTCTGTCATCATACATATTTTACTGAAGATAAGAAATGTAAAGCAAAATGGTGATTTGAGTGTTATCTTCTTAGTTATTATTTGATAGGCATAATACCTCACCATTGCGAAATATTATTTACCTGCATTATGCACATATATAGTTTTTTGTAAAAGCTTCTGCTCACAAGTGAGCACTTGTTTTCTGAAAGCCACCGCTTCACGCAGCCGGGCTACACACATAGCGCAGATAAGACGATCCTCTGGCTCGCCGTCCAATTGCGATAGCTGCAATATGAAGAAAACACAAAGGGATGAACAATTTGATATGTATTAGCTTCAAATATCATTAATTTTAGATTGTAAGTACAATTTTTTTACATGACATGAATCACTTTTCCAATGATGAAAACCGTATGAAAATCCGATCGATAGTTTTTGAGTTTATCGCGTTCAGACAAACAAACAGACAGACGCGGCGTGCGACTTGGTTTTAAAATATATAACTTCACACTACAAGTCTAAGGAGCGAAGCAGTACCCACGTAATTCGGCAATTGGTACGGGAAGTGGGAACAAATTTAGGCTAAACGGATGCGGAGGAAAATTGAGACTAACGAAATTCAAGTAAAAAAAAAAATTATAATTAACTCACCAATAATCCGAAACAATCGAAAAACATATCGGAATAGATCTCTTTTTGTCCACACCATTGATATTCTTCGTTGATTATGCGACATGTTTTGGATGCTCCGCAACATCGGCATAATCCTAAATCTATTAGAGGTCCTTTACGATTTACTGTTGTCGTCATAATTTAAAAGAACGTAATAATCGCGATATTATAATATTTATTTTGCCGATCAATAAACAAACGCAAACTGTCAGCTGTTGTTTATTTTTCTTCAGATGCCGCCCCGTAAAAGCATTTGCCAACTCTTTTTTTTCTTAAATTGGTATCGCTGTATTTTATTCGCCAGTGTTATTTTATTTTTAATGAATGTATATTATGTTATCGTGTAGTTCTTAAGTTATTATATGTTTAAACTATTGTGTAGGTCCCAATAGGCGTTCACCGTACTACAACTATATTAAAGTTAATTTACGTTAACGGGCTGCAGAATATAATATGGGAAAATATCGCAAATTAAGATTTAAAAACACTACTTAAGCCTATATAGAAAGACCTGAAGGTAAAAGAGATAGAAATAGTGTTTTGTCTTGCCAACGTGTACGGATTTTGTTATTGGCAACAATCTGTTTTTGACAAAGACGTTATTACGTATCCAATACAATTACAAAAAAAAATGTATTTTATTAATAAAATCTGTTGTTTGGGATTAATATTTCGTAATTTATATATCTTAAATACAACAAATATGTTGAATTGTCGTGTTATTGGCTATAATAGCCGCAGCAAACGTAATACGTTTTCATTTGTGAGTATGATATTTTTATTTGATTATATATTTATTAACAAAATTCACAGCTTGAATACAAATATTATAAAATATAATTACATGATTTAGCTATCTACGAGTTTTTATTATTTAAATTTCATTTAAAAATTATATTATTCATATCTAAAAAATAGTGTGTGATTATGTATGGGTGTGTGAAGTGTGTGTGTAATATACTATTTACTAATAGGGAACATACATTAATTATATTTATATTTTTAATCAATTGTTTACGTTGGTGCATAGCCATAAAAATAAAATACTGATAAAAAATTAACATAAAAATATTGTATACTTTAATAAAGTGTATTTCTATATACCGCGAAATGTGATTTAGACATTAGAAATACTGGCCAGTTGAAAAAGGACTATAAAATAGTGTAACTAATTTTTATAATTTGTGTGAGTGTGCACTCTGTGCTACGCGGATGAAACCCTAGTCGTAGCCCGGCCGGGAACCTGAATACGCCACGGAGTTTTTGGCGGAACCTCAGACTGTCATTTAGTGTTCTTTGTTTTTTATTCATATACTAGCGACCTGCCCCGGCTTCGCACGGGTGCAATGCTGATACTAAATATACCTACCTACTACAGAATGTCCTTAAACAACGTTTACAGCTTTTTTGTCATTAGACAATACAAACATGTTTTGTTTAGAGGTTATTCTTGAAAGAGCGACATATTATTGACCATTTTATATAGGGCCGGTACCGCCGCAACGCTATGTCCCTGCATTTTAAATCTGTAATATCTTCGGAAATATTCATTGAAATTACATGCTGTACAGGGCCATATTGATCTATATTAAACAGACAATGTATTTAAGGTACTTAATTGGATAAGGATTAATGCTGTATTACTTAAAATCACTTCGTAAATAAGCCATTTTTTCCCGTAAAGTGTAAAGGATAAAAAATGATTATTGTGGGTTATCCTTAAGAGATAGACATATAACTTCGCGGACTTTTCTGTTGACCTTTTTAATGTGTACAATACTGTAGTACATTATTTTGATTTATCTCGCGGGGTTCAGCTAGCGTTTGCAATGTAAGCGCAAAAAATGTGTTTATTTACGACATCACTTAGAAACTTTACCAGTGTGTCTCTAAAATATTATGTATGTATTATACATGTAAACCTTCCTCTTGAATCACTCAATCTACTACAAAAAACCGCTTCAAAATCCGTTACGTAGTTTTAAAGATTTAAGCGTACATAGGGACGGACAGATTATAGCGACTTTGTTTTATACTATGTAATGATTTGTGTTTTTAGACCCTATATTGTGTAAAACATGGCATTTTCCATAATAAAACTTGGTTATTTTATACAAGTGAAGAGGATTGAAAATACTAACATAGAACATGAATTCTGATATGCCACCAAAACTCCCTAGAAAGTTCTAACAAGGGAGCCACCATTTTGTTAAGATCCTGAATTCATAACACTCGAAACTATATTCATTCGATATTGGCATTAATGGTCTTCAATAAAGAGGACTAGTTGCCAAGTTAGGAAAAAAGAAGATGAGGTGGCACGCCGGGTCACGGAGAGCGTTGCCCCAGTTTTTGCACATTAATAATGTGTACATTGTAATGTTGCGCCCCATGATAACAGTTGAGGTAACCGAGCCTATTATTTCATTCAAAATCTATCGCCAATCACCAATTGGTGTGTTCCGGCACCTGCACTTGAGAGCCAGTCTTCCACTAGGTTTAGCGTATTATCATCTTGGACCACATCGTCACTTAACATCAGGTGAGATTGTGACTACTAAGCCAAAATAAAAAACATCAAAAAAGCGATAGGATACATATTTTATGAACATACTATTTTAGCAACCACCCGTAACTTCTTTAGTATTTATTAGTTATTAGGAGTTACTAAGAATAAAAAAGGGCCTATATCGCTCTGAGGTAGTATAGTTTCATTTTAGCGAATGAATTTTTAGAATCAGACCAGTGGTAAATGAGATTACATCCTACAAACGTACCCTCCCTTCAAACATGGGAAACATACGTAATATTATTAATTGATAGGATATAAGAATATTCAATAACAATTATTATTTGAAATATTAAAGAAATATTTTTTTTAATCATTTCTCACCAGGTTTTGATATTTTGTACACGGAAAGTACATGTCATTTCTTAAAAAAATCAAATAAAGTTACGAGACGAATGTAATTACTGCGTAATAAACGCATGCGGAGCCAGGGGCACCGCTAGTGTTTGTATAAGGGGTCCTTATTATTGTGAAATTAGTATTCTATGTACGACATCTATGAGGATTGTTTAAATAAAAAATAGTAGGTACTAGTGTTGGAATATCGATAGTCATAAACACTATCGATAAATCGTTTGCTTTTCTGACAACAATCAATTTCTATCACGTAGAGTTGTACAGCATATTAACAATTAACATAAAGAACAACAGACTGGTCCGCGCCAAATGTAAACTGTTTTTTTTTTTTTCGAACTGACTATACTGTTAGCCTTTTAGGCCCTCGAGCCTTTGCTGCTTTTACAGCTTCACCGGGCTTGGGGGCGAGCGCTTAATGCGCTCAGCCGCGAAAGCTAAGGTACAACATCCGAGGGTGCCAAAGTGGCCGAACCTCGGCTCAGACTGTTGCACGTATGCACAGAAGTCACGATCTAGCTAATTCCCTATCATCCGAACTAAACTATACATATATGTTTGTTCCCCCTGGGAGGAGGGATGGAACATGTGTATGTGTATATAGTGATCTGAAAATTTACAAAATCTATAAACGAAATAAAACAAATAGAAAGTTTAAATAAATTTTCTATATATTTAAAAGTCAGAGGTATCGCTCCCCGACATCTTGGTGTTTACTCCTCAAATGATTCTTATAATTATTGAGCTGCGTATACGCAGCCGAGCAGAGTGAACACTTGTACTTCTTCTCCGTGCTATGTGACTCCATGTGAACTTTCAGAGCCTTCAATCTTGGATAGCATTTCCCGCAGAACTCACACCTGAAATTCCTCTCTCCAGTATGTGAGGTCATATGGTCTTTCAATTGCGATGGTAAATAGAACTTCCTATCGCAGTGTCCGCATTCATGTTTCAAGAGGAGGAGGTGATTCTTCCTCGTATGCTCCCTGAGGGACTTTCTGCTGTTGTACACCTTGTCGCAACTCTCGCAAGGAAAGCTCCTCAATTCGCCATGCTCCTCCATTTTATGTTTATATCTCAAATGGTAAGACAGGAAGACCTGGTCGCATTTATTACAAGGGTACGCCGGTTCGTTCTTATGTATCTTCGCCACGTGGAAGTACCGGCTCTTCTTCGATTTAAAACTCTTCCCGCATTCAACGCAACCGTACATCTTGACTTCCTCATCATCAGATTTATGGACTTGCTTCTTATGGAAGACGAGGAGCCGCTCCTCGAAGTAATGAGCGCCGCAGACGTCACACACCCAGCTTCCGAAGTGTTCCGCCATATGTTTTCTTAGCGCTTGGAAGAAGTTGAACGTTTTCTCGCACTGGGTACATGACATTTTACCGCTTTTCAAGACGAACTTCAAGAATTCATTACCCGCTTCGACGTGGAAAACTTTCTCGTGTGTGTTAGTGAGGTGACATTTCAAATCATCGACGCTGTCGAGCTTCGTTGGGCACAATCGACACTCGATACGTTGTATATCGACAAGTAAAACCTTTTTACTGTCGATCACCTCCTTATACGTTGTCGGATCGTGTGTGAACGTATGTTCTCTGAGAACGTCTGGTTCTATGAACATCTCTTTGCAGTAGACACAGTGATAGTCACTGTATATCGTCAGAAAAGGGCATACATATGAGTTTTCAACTATAGTTATCGCGTTCTGTAGAGCGTTGTATTCCGTATCGACGTATTTTTTCTTTTTCACTAGCTGCACTAACGGACTTTGTTTCGTTTTCACTAGCTTCACTAACGGTCTTTCAGTTTCTTTATCTGCAAAATTTTGTAACTGATATAATTTTTGTAGGTTTAGTGCAATGGAATATCGATTTGATATCCGCAGGTTCGAGCCTTGGTATATATTAGCGAATTTTCGGAAATTCGCATACATTTATTTATTTATATTGGTAAAACAACTGACTGACGGTGAAGAAAAACAACATGAGGGAACCTGAATGCCCGAGGAATGTTCTTGTTGTTTGTTGTAGTACATGTGGAAAAATTTAGAACTGTGGTTTTCACGGCGTTTGAAACCGCCAATACGTCTTGGGCTGATGTAATAATTAAACCTATGCCTTCCATTGAGTAGAAGCCTTTGCCCAGCCGAATCGTGATTAACCTATGGTGGTAAGATATTTTCTTCATGTAACATATTATATTAAATAAAGTTATTATTATTATTAATGCACGCCTGCCTAGGTAACGACCTCAAAATCTGTCGTCAAACGTCTATATGTGTGTTACGGCAGCTCCATTTGAGAACCAGTCCTACTAACTAGGCTTAGCGTTTTACCATCTTGGACGACACCGTCACTTAACATCAGGTGTAATTGTGGACAAAGGGATAAATGTGTAAAGAATTAAAAAATATATTTATTGTACTTTTTGGTACCAACCACTAGGGACCTTAATGCCACATGGCTCTTTCTTTCAACTAACCAGCTGTAACAATTTGTGGGGAAAAACATCATTGTAAGTAGTACAAATAGTGACATGGTCAATTTCACTGAAAATTGGGATGTTTGGGGCGTCGCGATCTATGATTATTCGAACGTGTCTACAGACCCTTGAATGTCAAAACTAACCCACATTCAATGATACGTATACCTGGCAACACTTACTATCGACGCAACGTTCGAGAGTTTTTGGCGGAATATTGATCTGACATGTAGTGTTTTTTTTTTTGGAACGAAGTTCCTTATGGGTCGTTGCGGAGGGATGCCCTAGCCGACAAAAAAAGTCGGTAACGTTAAAAAAAAGCGTAAGAATTTTAAGTATAGTCTATGTATGATGGCTATACGGTGTCTAATGTATAGTCTACGTGATGACTATTATTATTATTGCAGTTTGCTATTATTTTATTATATATTTCTATAAATCATTGTAAATAAAATAAAGGTGTAATAATTTTGTAAACTAATTTTTTTAATTTTTATCGATAAAAAAATCATAATGAAAATGTATACCCGAATAATTATTTTCTTTATACCTCGAATAAAACTTGAAATCAATATTTTCTAATAAAGCAACATCGTTCCTATCTGGTGTCCCACGATACTACACGGTTTTTAATTTCATTCATTAACTTTTGTTACTTGGCCCCATATTATGTAATTTTTTTTGAACAAGTGCTCAGCTCGCGTAAACTACATAATGCAGTCGGTTGAACGCACGTGCCAATTATACGGCCTGAAAAACGGCCTTATTCTGGGAGATCCTTAGAAAATAGATATATTCTATCTATCAGCGATAGCATATGAGCGTGCTATCGCTGACTTTTTTTAGCTAGGTCTTTTTATAAACTACAATTATGTAGAACATTTGTTTGCTATATTTCGTGTGGTTTTATTCAGCATAGGACATTTAGGAGCCCCAAATGCGGCTTTAATCCGGAATAATTTACCATTATCGTCACTACTATTTCGAATGTTACTTTATTTTACAAATTAACGAACCTATTATAACCTGGCCAGATAAAGCAATGAATTAAAAAAACAAACATGTGTATCGGATAAAGGGATTTCTCATGATTAGAATATAAACGGACGGACAGACATAGAGTCGTTGAGTTTTATAATATGTATAAATATAAATAACTAAGAACATGCATTTTAAATTGCCACAAAAACTGCCTGGACAATTCTAACAAGAGATCCGCCATCTTGTTAGAACTATATTACAAGATTAAAAGAATAGTACAAAGTTAGGCTTAAAGGACGTGTATCCAAGTTAGGCCTTAGAAATTAAAAACAACACAACGCAACGTCCGACCGCAATGCCACCGAGCCATAATCTCACAAAATACTTACCAGATCTCTTCAACTTGATTACCCGATCTCTGAGCCTTTTGATTTTATGTAACAATTCCGCTTTGGCCTTTATATCATATTTGCTTGTTGATTTCAAATGGTTTCCTGATGTTTTGATTCTGGGTGGTTTTTCCTTTAGTATATTTAGTGACTCATTTTTCATATCTTCTGTGTCTGAAAGAAAAGATGATAACAATAACTAGCTGATCTGTGAGAATATTTCGTACATTATATAATGACGCGAGATGGCAAGACGACATCACAAGGACAGTGGGTTTGAGGTGGGCACATATTGCTCAAGACAGAGACACATGGGCTTCTTTGGAGGAGGCCTTTATCCGAGGAGGGGTTCTTGTAAAACAAGACCACTAGTAACAAGTTACTTATAAGACGTAAAGTAGTTATTAGTAAAAATTAGTGTGAATATTTAATAGAATTAAGTTATGTACTAATTTTTGCAAGGAATAAAGGGCTTTTTATTTCATTTTATATATAATGTGAACAATCTAACTGCTGTCATATTAGTTAAACATATTGTTTCTAGGCGGCGCCTGCTACATGTTAGTGTGGTTTAAAACAAACATATTAACTTTAAACTATTTCTCTGTTCTTCGTTAATAACGGAGAACATAAGATTTAAAATGATGTACATAAATATTTGATGCCCCAAAAAAAAAACATCTCTCTCCTCTCTTCTCACTGTCTCCCCGACCACATAAAGGCTTGCTGTAATAGCACCCATGAATGGTGCTGTCATCTGCATAGCAATGAGTATAGCCTAAAGGTAACATATCATTAATATGCAGAAGAAACAGAGTGGGCGAAAGCACAGAGCCTTGAGGAACTCCAGCGCTAATCGACATAAACTGCGAATCACATCCTTCTACAAGAACACGAATTCTGCTTTCATGTAGAAAGCCGGAGATCAAGTTGCAAAGGTTGTCGGGAAGTCGAAGCTCCGTGTAAAACTGTGTGAACCGCCAAATCATTGTAATACATGAGAGAAATACATTGAACTGGCGGACGGTAGGACCCCCGTACCCTCCAAACCTACCCTCTCATTGTGGTTATACATGATTGGGCCTCCGTACTATACCGCGGTCGGCCAGCGGGACAACCGTCTCCCTGGCAGCCGTGTCAATGCAGTTCTCTCAGGCAATGATCCACTGGAGAAGGCACCAAGGCAAAAGACAATCGTTAACTGGATATGCATAGGCTGATTCCAAAACGCGACAGGCCAAAGTGAGTAACTATGACGGGCTTTTCACCACATGCATGGTGGTCGCGACCAAATCGGGCAAAATAACCCTACCACCCCGCTATCTTCATTTCCTCGTCCGTTTCTCAGCAGGGTGCACCACGTGCTGGTGAGGTTGGCTTGGGCGTCTCAGTGCTGAAGATGTCATTCGACACTCGACACCCCTTACACCCCAAACTTTACTGACTTTTAATGTTATAATTGTTTAATAATAAATGATTTCTATATAAATGAACAATATTTTAATCAATTTAGATAATACGAAAGGTTACCTTCTATACATATTATAAACTGTTGTTGTATAAAATTCTGTTTTAATTCATAGCTATATTATCAGACCAAGTTTTAGGATATATTTTATCGTATGACATAAGCAGCGACGGTAATGGTGAATCATATCGGAAGAAAGACGCTTTTGGACAGCTTAAATGGCTTACGCTGTGTAAACCATAAGAGATATATCAAATTAATGTACTACATAATTGTAGATCTTAAAGACCTACAAAAAAGTATATGGGCATTTTCACAAAAATGGTACAACAGGTCAAAATATGGCTTAAAATTTAAACTTGATAATTTTAATTACGTTTGTTTAAGATTTTATTCTTACTACTCTTTTATTTATTAAAACTAATGTAGTTTATTAGTCCGAATGCTATTTTTAAAGAAAAAGAGGAAAATAAGCAACCATGTCTTGAAATCTTTTCCGTTTTGTTACCAAAGTTAAAGTGAAACTTTATGAATTTCTAACATCATTATGTCAAAGTACAATGCATTTTGAGTAGATAATAACATCTTTTTAAGGTTTTAATAACAAAATAATACTACACGTTTGCACATATTATAAAATTGGTCGTTTTTTTATCAGGTTTGTTACTATTCGTTCCGAGAAAAGATAGTTTTTCATTCTAGCAAAGGAAAGTTAATAGTAAAGTATTTCCAGCTATGCAAAAACTTAAGTACAATTCTTTTTTTATAAATTCAAACTGCATAATAGTAACTACATTTAGTAATTACTAAGAAAATACTTAAAACCGTCTCAAAGATTTAGGGACAGTAACAAAATTGACGGTAACAAAATTGTAAAGCATAGTGTATTACGTAATAAAAGTTATGTAAGTAGGGGAGTAAATGTATGATACAAATAATTTGTTTCTTGTCTCGTAGTGGTTAAGGTGGACCCTCACCTCTTCATATAACATGCTGAGTGTGGGTGAACTTTGTGTCGGTAAACTGTTTATTCGTAAAACTCCAAGACACCACAGGGCTTGTTCCAGTGATTAAGTAGTATTAAAAAAAAGAAAATATTGCATGGCAGTACATGTTTTAAATAAAGCAGGCAAATGCTTCACTTTGTTTAAATTGAAACTAAGTATATTTGTAATATAATAAAAAAAATGTTTTAATTTGTTTAACGATCAGCTTAGGCACATTATACTTTTAATTATTAGCTTCTGCCTCAGCTGGTGTCATTTCGGTATTTTTATTTTTATTTAATACGCTCTATATTTCTTTTCCGCTGTGCATCATATTCTTAAGGACGTTCTTGTTTTAACCTTTTGCGATACCTTCTCATTTTTTCTTTAGCGGTTAATTGCTTTTGGTTTGAACTTTAAAAGTAATGATAGTCTCAGTTAATGAGTAGATATCATACAAGGGAAATTGAAAAAATACACTAAACCGTTTTGTATAATTTAGTAGTAACTATACACGACCACTGAGAAAGTACTAAATTAGGTAATAACATTTTAAATATAGTTACATGAATTTGCATAATATGAAAACACGCATTTAATTCGATGTACATTAAATTTCATAAGTTATTATCCAAATAATAATAAAAAAGCTTAAAATAAATTTAAAAATAATGTATGCCCAGCTTTATGTTGTCCATTTTGTTACTTTTGCAGTCAATCTATATGTTACCATCTCAACAGTAACAAAACCAATGTAACGCAGCGCTTCCGTCTTGGATTAAACTAATTTTAACAGCAATTCAATTGCATGGTTTAATGTTAATTTTGCACCAATCTATTCTTTCAAAGCCAAAACAGGCATTAAAGGTTATCGAACAATGTAATTTAAAGATTATGTATAAAATTTTTAGTAACAAAGCTGAACATTAATTTCTATTCAAGTCTAGCCCGATCACACGTTTGCTCGCAAATCACTTTCTAACCAAAATGGAAAAATATCTTTAAGATTGCGTCTTGATATCCGCTTAATATTGCCATTTTGAGAAACATAAAAGGCAAATTGAAAAATATTATGTTAAAAAATTCTGTAACAAACTGGACATGTCCGGAAATTACGAAAATAGGGGATAACATCTTAATTCAATTTAAAAATCGTTAGAAGGTAATAACTGCTATATAAATTTACTAAGCTGTAAAATAGCTTTTGTATTTTAAATAAAAACTCATTGTGACGGGAGGGCCATACGGATTAATTGCGAAAAGTTTTCATAAATTGCCGAATATTACCTGGGGACAGCCCAAGATTATGGGTAGTGTTCCATAATTTAATTCTTTTGTAAATTAGTTTCATTCATTTCATCATTACAAATTTTAAGAATTGTAGATAAAAACCCACAATATTTAATTCTCATCCAAATTTACTACTATAATGTAAAATAAACTCAATAAAAAAATATGAAGTTGAGGGACAGGCTAAAACTAGGGTTGTACCATTTTTGTGAAAATGCCCATATGATAGCATATGTCTATCTTCTAAGGATCACCCACAATAAGCATTTTTGAGCAGCACAATTCGCGCATGCGCTCGCCCGACAGCATTCTGTAGTCCACGCGAGCGGAGCCGCGGGTACAGTTAGTTAATAAATAATTTAAACAGTGTATTAATAAACATCATAAACATTTTTTACCCAATTAATAAAATTAAAAGTCAGTATAATGAATTCACATTATTATCAATGATAATAATGTCAATAGCGATGATGGCTCAGTGGTAGCATGTACGACTTCGCGTCGATTGACGCGAGTTCGAATCCCTGCAATGAGCCTGAGCTTTCGGTGAAGGCAAACATCGTAAGGAAATCATAGCATTTCTGGTAGGGCTTTTTCTAATGCCCGCCTGGCTAACTACCACCCTCAAGTTGAAAATCAGTCGCCAAGCACAATTAGGTGTGTTCCGGCAGCTGCACTTGAGAGCCAGTCTTCCACCAGGTTTAGCGTGTTATCATCTTGGGCCACATCGTCACTTAAAATCAGGTGAGATTTTAGCAACTACACTAAACCTATACCGATAAAAAAAAAACTTCTTCGTGACGCATTTCCGTCATATGATGCGCGCACCTTTCAATTTTACCGTCTAAAACGTGACAAATTAAGAAAAACTTCAATAGTCTGAGAGTTTATTTTACCTTGATCACAGCAATCGGTTATATCCTCAGCACAGTCTTCGTGGCACGAGTCATTCTGGTTGTCTTCAGTTGTTTCCTCTTTTATACATACCTCTTGCTTTGGTTTTAATTCGTTGCCATCTAAAATATTATCCTACTTTTATTGTTAATGTGTTTACATTTTAAATAAACTTCTAGAATTTATATTTTTCATAGGTTATCTATGGCAAGAAAAATGCATTATCATTGTCTGTTTTTATACCTAAGGGCCGGCGCCTACTGGCGGTACTTCGGATTCCCTATATGTAAGCATACTGACAGTAACTATGCAGCGATATTCTTAAGCATGCCGAGGCTTAGGATATGAAAGACGCGTGCTGTCTTGCCTCGGCATCCCGAAGAAAGCCAAAGCGTCTCGAGGGATGCCAGGCGTTCCAAAGGCTGCCGACACGGTAATGCCTGTCCTTACCGCGGCATTGTTTTTGTAACCAAGACCATTATCATTGAAATTTCAACTTTAACATTATGTAATCATCGTTTTTTCATTACTTGAAAAATTGTCAGTAAGCGAGACATAGAAGCATATCTTGGCCACCTTCACTACCCTATGGACGCTTATAACATGACTAGCTATGCCTCACAATTCCCCCGTGTAGCCCTATTGCTGTTCCAGTTCCCATACTTGCCTACAGCTTACCAGATTGCATGACGTTCCTAATTACTGCTTTGCTCCTTAAGAGTTGTAGCGTGAATTTATATAGTCTATATTATTCCTCATGGATTTGGCGATGATATACAAAAAGAACTTTTCAGGTCCGATTTGTAGTTCCAGAGATTAGGATGTTTAAACAATAACAAAAGAGTGTTGCCGACCTTGTATATGTATATTGATTCCCAAGAAGCTCTGGAAACCCTACTCACAGCAGGAACACAACACAAAGTTATTTGGCTGCGATCTTCTGTAGGGTGAAGGTATTCCACTAGTCAGACTACCCCAAGTACCCCAAGAAATCTACAAAGCAAATAACTCTCTTAAATTCTCTCTCACCTATATTAATCTTACTCTTTAGAAGTATCTCCTCACAACTGAGGACCTGTCGGCGGAATTGAATTGCATCTCGCAACCTCACCACACATGTTGCACATATTAACCTTTCTTCAACCTCTCCATCTAAGTTTGATAACTGCAACAAATAAACACTTAGATAATAATAATTATCCCTATTAATAATAATAAGATCCTGCCAAAAACTCCTAATTGTTAAACCCAGCTCTTCCTCAAGGCTGGACTGTTTTCTAAACCACTGGTAGTTTTCATCAGCGTCTTGTTAGGGCCTAAATTGAACAAAGTATTTTTTCTTTAATTTTCATCCTGGTGCCAAGATGATTGCCAACCAGTATAACAGCAAGGCCTAATGAGAGATAGCCGATCTCATTGTGGTCTCCATTATTTTTGAACTGTTAAGCTCTAAATTAAATAATTCTGTTCTGAGGTAAACCGAAACAACAATATTCCAGCCATCAGCAGGAAGTTTATTCTCACACGCTGGAACCTAAATGGTTGGGGTACAGCCCAGTTTCAGGGGGGTATTCTTCCGTGAACACTATGGATGTGGAATGAGCTCCCTGCTGAGGTTTCTCTATTGAACAACAAGAGAGGACTGAACAGGCTTTTAAAGGGTCGGCAATATGTATGTGATGCTAGTGAGATTACAAGCATCCATAAACTGCAGTAACCTCTTGTGTTTAGGTGGACCGGAAACTTGTTTGCCACCAAATAAACATGTATTTTTTACATTGAATAATAGCACTACAAATAGGAATAAGGTATTCAGATTTTCTTACTAATGCATATTCAACAGTAATTATAAATAAATTCAAAATATAAAACCTATCTTTTAAAGGTAACAAAACTTGCACTAGTGACTCTGGAAACATCACAGCCATATATATTTCTTCTCAAAGCAGCAATGCTCACACTATTGTGTTCTGGTAGTAAATAGTTATAGGCTGCAGTGACCACTTAAACTCAGATGAATTACATGCCAGTTTGTTACTACATAACATAAAAAGTATTATATATGCTGAGGCTTAAATCAGGGTGCATTGAATCGATTTCATTATATTTTAAATAAAGCCTTAAACATAATATAAAATAATCTTTCCCGGTCACAGTTAACATCACAAAAGTATCTTGTGTAGTGCTTTGGTATATAGAAAATAGAATTATATAAACTATATACAACATAATTAAAAATCATATACAATATTCATTAGAATTATATACTTACTAAAAGACCAAAACAGTCCAAAAACATATCGGAATAAATTTCTTTTTGTCCACACCATTCGTATTCTACATTCAGTAATCGACATTTTTTCACTGTTCCACAACAACGGCACATACCGGGATCTATAATAGGTCCTTTGTTTGTATTAATGCTCATTTTTATTAAATTATTTTGAAGGTACCTGCATTTATTTTCATTATTGTGTCAAAATTGACAAATCCACTGCTCAAAACAGTGTTGCCAGACTAACATTTCAAAATCCAGGAATACGAGCAAAAAAATCATGGGACTGGTCCAAAAAATCAGGAGGAAAATAAAATACTTACTACTTTGTTTATTTTATTGATATATTTGACATTTATTTTTGTAGCATTATTTGCTAACTTGAAAATCTAAACAATTTGTTTCTTAATATGTTTTAGTTCTGGAAGCAATAACTTTTGTACTAAATATATTTCTTCTAAAAAAAGAATCGAGTTGGGTAGCTTATACCGCCAAACTTTGTGTTAAGCTAGCTAGCCCCCAGCAAGTACACTACTTACTTAGTTTCGACGACAGTGATATTTCTCTTTCAGGAATTCTCTAATTTTAGCAAAATGATATTAAAAATAATAGTAAAATTTGTTGTTTATTATTAAGTACATTTGTAACTTCTTTTCAGACAACCTTTGAATATATCTTGCTTTTTCAGGCTTTATTATAAAATGAAGAATAAATTTATTTTATTACAGTCTTTTACCTATCCACTTCAGAATCAGACATTGTAAATAACTAAACTCAATTTAACTCAAAATTCTATTGTTCTTGTACAGCCTCAACTCATTACAATTAAATCAAACAATTATTATATGCAAATATACATTGTTACTTAAGACATATCAAGATGTAGCGTAATACATACCTATTTAATTTAGACGTGTAGTATTGGCGGGTAAAGGTGCTTTCCCATACACGTGCGCAACATTATATTACAGAATCGGCAATCGAAAAGGCTTATTGCAAAAACACGTCTTATTCTATTGAGTTAGAATATGTTACAGAGTGTGTATTTTCAAAACCTAATACTGTTAGGTTTAGTCGGAAGACTCAGATACGCTCCTTTTTACGCATATTTCATACATTATACGTAAATGTATATTTCAAAACCCAAATATCAGGAGACATATTAATAAAATCAGTAGATCAGAAGAATCGTAGGATAATCAGGACATCTCCTGAAAAAGGCGGTCTGACTACACTGGCTCAAAAACAAAATCCGACACTTGACAGGAGCGTGCCTAGATTAAAGACAATATACCAGTGTTGACTATTTAAAATTACAGGAACAGTGTATGAAATTGACAAAAATACAGTAATTTTAATTTTTACAGGAGTTTTTACAAAAAAAATATCCAATGATTTATCATTGTGAAAATTTACCCGCAAATTTTCAATCACCGAGTAGAGGGCATAACTAAAAGAGTTCGGAATACTACTTACATATTTAACAACAAACTGAAAGAGCGACATAAAAATATGAATAGCAAAAGAGAAATTGTTATGGATTTTGTGTCTCTATCGCTGAAACTGCTTTTTTGGTGCTAAGAGCGTCAAAATGTTGAGGTTAAGAGCCTTATGTCATGGTTTTTTCAAACGAACATAAAGTCTATTAACATTTTATTGTTCATGAATCTGACACTAAATAGTGTTTTAAGGGTACAAGGGTAAATTTTAAGGTAGCTGAATAAAAAATGTCATTAAACTAAAGTATAGTTATCTCACATCAGCGTATCCTTTTAAAAGATATGTCGGTATACGGATCGAGGTTAACGTATCAAGAAATAAAAGAAATGTAAAACGACCTACACATATAATAAAAATACTCTTCACAATCTATACTCTATAAATCTCTACTCTTATAGTTAAAACTAATACCATATTTGACATCCAAGATCAGCTGTTTCTAAAATTAAAAATATTTTGTGAAGTGAAACTTCTTATGCAACTTCCAAGCGTTAAACGTTAAATGTTAAACGTTTAACGCACATTATCGGTCTCTCCTCTTTGTGTGAGCCAGAGCTAGAGAGTAAATATCGGTGTGTATGTATATTGCACACTGTTTAAATAAAATAGAAAATGTCTTTTAAAATGAAGTTTCACTTTTATCGTGTGTGAATCGCACACACACCTTTTTTTTATTTATTTGTCACAGCTGTCTAAATAAGTATTTTCCACATGATCATAAGCCAAACTACTAAATAAAACGATTTTTTGTAGTTACAGCTACTTTCGCTTTTCATTATATATTTTTTAGCGAAAATTACAGTGCTCTGTTTACGTTGTATTCACAGAATACAGTGAACATGGAAAAATATAGTTAAAATACAGTACATCTGTAATTATAGTGTATCTGAACACACTAATACGCCTAAAATTCGGTACTTATTATTCTTAATTAGCGTCGCAGTAATATTTGCCAGTTTTATTCTAATAATAAAACGATTTTCATCGAACATTTTTGTGCTAGTTTCAACTTGGCATAGGAAAATTTTATTTGTTCTTGTAAAACTTTCAAAGTTTAATATGATAAAGTCTAACATACAAATAAATAAAACGAATTGTCTGTGTGTAATGTCAGAATAACAGCTTTTTACTGAATGTATATGAAAGTATATACCGCACTTACAACAAAAAAAAATATTTAATTTTTTGATCTGTCTGTTCCGGCTAATCTTCGAAACGATTGGACCGGTTTTGCTGGGACACACTGGCAGATAGTTGATGTTATAAGGAGTAACTTAGGCTACTTATATTTTATATTGTTATCTACGCGAGCGGAGCTACTGCCACAGCTAGTTTAAATTAATTAATAAACAAACATTAATTAGTGTTGTAAAACATAATTTGTTTGCTAATACGATAGTGATTAATTATTTTAAAAACAAAAAATTACAATTTCATACCACCAATCAATTGTTCAATAGTGCCAATGACTATTTGTAATAAAATTGATAATTAACTATTTTTGTTAATCGATGTTTTTACAACTCTATCTTACGAAAACAATGCAAATATTTGGAATGTTCGAGAGCCGCCATTTTCAAAAGATTTTTTGAAACAAAGTTCCTTATGGGGCGTTACGGAGCGGTACCCTAGCCGGTAAAAAACATCCGTAACGTTAAAAAAAACGTAAGATTTTTATGTATAGCCTATGTATGATGGCTATACAGTGTCTAATGTATCACACTAATCTAATGTACACTTTGTATCAAGTAGTCTTTTTTATTTTTATCGATATAAATTCAAAATAAATGTTTATACCCGAATAATTATTTTCTTTTTACCACGAATAGAACTTTTAATTATTATTTTATAATAAGGAACTTCGTTCCTATCTGGTGTCCCACGACACCACATGGTTTTTTTTAGTTTTGATTACTTTCTGAAAGTTCTAGAAACGGAAACAATAGACTGGCCGATAAGAGTACTAAAAAGTAATCGAGTGAGGTGACGACGTATCTATAGATAATACAAACAAAAAAAAATACACAACACAAGTATATATTTATTAGTGATTATTGCTCATATTATTTAATAATAAATACATTTATAATAATTCTATTTCCTGAAGGTGGTAGACTTGCACACCTATATCTGCAGCAAAGTAACATTGTTTTGGGCTGTATTCCAGTGTGAAATTATCAAAAGGAGTACTTTCAAGTGTTCCAACTCGGTAGTAGATACACCGAATTTTTTTTTTTCATAATTCTTTGCAGAATTAGCGTCTGGCCACAATCTCACCTGTTGTTAAGGACAACAATAATTTCTGTCACCAAAGTTTATATAAAAATGGTCTCAAAAGGGATATAATAAACATGGAGATTTAACAAATCCCTAAGCTAGATGATCAATTCACAGAAGATTTGTCTGGTTTAGGTTAGGTTTAAATTTTGTGACAAGAAATGGCGAGAAACGAGGCGCGCGACAATAATTGTTTGGTGATTCGATTCTGGCGATATCCATTATTTTAAGGAAAAATCTTATTAATTATACCTTATTCATCGTAAGAAGACTTGCATGACATATGCACAGAACTTGAATTGTTACGTCGTGTAAATTATGACATAACCTAAAAACATGCAATTCGACCATCAATTATCATTAAAAAGATGAATATAAACGTTTTAAAAACATTTTCCACGATAACATCCTAAATAACTCCCTCTATACAATTATTTTTGTGAATTTTCGTATCTTTTTATTACTACGTGCATCGTTACTTTATATGTGACATAAAACTAGAGTACTTAGACCAAAAAAATAAAACCAAGGAATCGAAAATTAATTTAATTTATCGAACACAATTGTACATTTAATTTATTAGTTTCTTTTTTAATTTCGAATAAAAAATATATTTACGTAATTCCTACAGCAACAAAGTACATTGACTGGAACAGTTAATCTTGTTGTTTGGAGTCAGGCATTCAATTATTCAAGTGTTCCAGATTACGATGTCAATTGTTGTTATAGTTCATTTTTGTAATTTAATCTACACAACTTACACACTCTTCAATTGTTTTAAAGCATAATCGTATTACCGATTATATTTAGCTCTAAAAAAGAATCGATAATCGTAAAAACAACTTAAAATTTTAATTATGTTACATCTCTAAAATAAACATTTGTCAGGTGTAGTGCAAGCCTTCTTAGCATCTTGCGATAAATCAATAATAGGTGATTGAACGTGCATTTATTTGGCGATACTTCATATTATACCCTATATTAAATGACGATGTGACCCAAGATGGAAATACGCTAAGCATAGAGTGACTTGCTCTCAAGAGAGGTAGGGTACAGAGAAATTTCTTCGCAGATTTCTCTCTACTTGGGGCAGTCAGACTGGTGGAATACCTCCACCCTACAGAAAATCGCAGCCAAATAACATTGTATTGGGATCCTACAGTAAGTTTTCTTTCCTTGGCAGGGAGGATCATGGTCGGCAATGAGCTAGTGATATCTATAGCATTACCAGCATCCATAGGCGATAGCCACTTGCCATCAGGCGGTCGGTACACTTGTTTGCAACCTTTGTTGTATAAAGAAACGGCAACTGCCGGAACACACCTATAAGTGCTTGGCGATAGATTTTCAACTTAACAAGTGGTAGTTACCCAAGTGGGCATTAGTAAATACCCTTCCTCCATACTATGGTTTACTTCACCGAAACCTGAGGCTCATTGCAGGGATTCGAACTCACGTTGCTCGACGCGGTGTCCGTACTGATACCACTAAGCTATAATTACTTCAAAACTGTTAAAAATGACTCTCTTATAACAAATTTTTTAAACAATCTTCACATAATTATCTTAAGCTTCTTGTAAAGGATTCACTAAATTTCTCCATTCACTCAACTATAACTCCCTTCTAAATCGAAACCCTGATGATGACTCTTCATGTGACTCTTCAAGCTACCGTTCTGTGTAAACGCTGAACTGCACAAATCACATTTGTATCTCCTCTCCGAGCTGTGTGATCTTATGTGTTCCTGCAATGACTGCATACGTGGGTAGCTTTTATCGCAAAACTCACATCGGAAATTCCTCTCACCCGTATGCGTTGCCATATGTTCCTTTAACCTCGACGGAAGGTAGAACCTCTGGTCGCAGAGGTCACACTGGTGCCGATAGACCTTCAAATGGTTCCTTCGGTTATGTTCCATCAATGTTTTCCTCCGATTGTAGACTTTATCGCACAACTTGCATGGGAACGTCCTTTTGTCACCATGGACTTCTATCAGATGTCTATTCCGTAGGGCATATGAGAGGAAACTAGCCTCACACTTGTAACAATTCACCGTCGCCTTCTTCTCGTGGACTGTTGCTATGTGCAAGTAACGGCTGTACTTCGATTTCAGATTCTTCCCGCACACCTCGCAAGGAAAATTAGTTTCCACTTTGCTGTGAGATTTTATATGGGTCCGGAGTGAGTTCGGTTCTAAGAAGCACGCACCGCACACGTCACATATATAAGTCCCGAAATGGTCGATCATATGCTTCTTCAGCAGATCGAAATACGGGAAACTGTTCCCACATTCCGTGCAGATCAGATTCTCCAAGCTGAGTTTGAACTTTAGGAATTCGTTTGTGACTGGATGTATGAGCTTCCCGTGGGCGTTTGCGACGTGGTTTTTGAAAGTTTCGATAGTATCGATTTTCTCATCGCACAATCGACAATCGATTCTTGTTATATCGATTTTCGGTATCTTTCTGTTCTCCATCATGCTCTCGAACATCTCGTTGGGGTCGTGGGTGAGCGTGTGTTCTCTAAGTTCGTTTGGGTTCGTGAACTGGTCTTTGCAATAATAACAATAGTAGATGCTAATTCGATTGTGAAAAGGGCAGACGTACGAGTTCTGCACAATAGTCACAGCGTTCGTATAAGCCATGTGATCATGGTCCAAAGGTAATGATTTCTTGGTTTTACTATTGTGATATTTTTGTTTTTTCTCTATCGATGTTACTGAAAATAAAGAGACAATATGAAGTAATTTTCGAAAGTAAACGATGAGGAAGTACAGGTGTACAGAGAACAAAATAAGCGTAAAATATATATTTTTTTGAGTTTACTCCTTAAGAAATGGTATAAGGCGCACGGTATGAAAAAAATATGGAGAGCGAAATAGAAAGAACAACATCACGCAAACAATTTTTAACCTTAATAGTATCCAAATAAGGTTGAAATTTATTCAACTCTTTTACGTTTGCTGCGAAAGTCGCCAGACGCGAATCGACCGAAATTAAATTTTTACATTCATTCTATATGCTAAGCTGCCTTTATTTACTTTTCTTGCTAATGTGCAAAGTGTGTGCGCGCGACGATATCCGCGTGTCGAGGCACTGATGTTCCCAAGCGGTCCTTCTTGAAAGCGGGCGGCGGGAAAGAGTAGTGGTAGTGATACAATATGTTCACGTGACAAATTTAAAAACCTAATAATTAACACCCACCAACTTTGGTACTGCCCAAAAACAACGGTAACCGTAGGTGACTATTATATCAATTTTTTGATGGTCGATGTCATGTCGTCCGGCTGAAATGCGTTTTCACACCTGTTTGAATGGCCCCATAAGATAGGAAAGAGCAAAAATGTTGTCTGAAAGACATTCGCACGATTACCATGCGCCTGCCAACACCTTGCTAGATAGGATCAGGTACCCCCCTCGTCCGCACCTGGCTACGCCCATGGTGTATACAATCGTCAGCTCATGATATCACCAAAAAATATTAAAGATAACATTTAAGATGATATCCTAAAAAAAAACTACATTTCTCAAATGAATACTACTCACCTGGTTTTTCAATCATATGATCCAATTTGTTTCGAAGTTTCTTCATCTTTGTTAACAAATCTCTTCTCATTGACAATTTTGTTTTCTCCTTCGATCTACTTCTCTTCTCTCGCTTGCACTCCTTGCTGACAAGGATATCGTTTATTTCTTTCATTGATGATAGTTTCATATCTTCTGAAAGTGTTTTTATATTACTTCGTTAAGGCAAAATTTTAAAGCTAACAAGTGACAATGTGGCCGAAGATGACACGGTGTATTCAGAAGTGGGATTGGCTGTTATATACTATCACCGGAAGCCATCGACAAGAGATTATAAAACGATTTTGAAGCAATGATGGCTCAGTGGTAGCGTGTACCCTATATGGACTGGGGTGGTAGCCAGCAAGAAAGGTATTAATAACTGCCTATCTACCATGCTATAGTTTCAAAGCGATGTTTTCCTTCATCGACATAATAATAGTAATACCAGGTTGTAAGTGTCCCACTGCTGGTCAATGAGGCCTCTTCCCGAGGAAAAGTACGGACTTAATCACCACGCCAGCCCGCGACTTATTGGCTATTTCAAAAGCCGAAAAATTAACAGTTTCATATTTTTCCCCTGCATACAGTGGTACTACAAGAACATTTCTCAAACGTTCAGGTATCCTTACAACGATTTCCTTCATCGTCAGCCGATAGTATTATCAGTTTAAATAAGTAAATCTACACGAATTCCGAAAATTTCGAACCCCTGTTCATGATTTTTATATTCTGCCGGTTTAAGCCACTCTACCACCAAGAAAGACCAGACTTATTGAAGGATTGGACCCTTTATCGCTTATAATAAAACTGTTGCTTTTATGCAGCAATAAGTTTTAGTCTTGATAAAACATCGATTCATCGATATATATCAATTATCGATAGACATTGTCACTATCAATTTAATTTTCGTGTTTGCGGTGAATGAGCCATTTTTAGCTCGTCAATTTACCAAAGTGCGCAACTTGCGGAACAGCGAGAGTGAACTTTTTTCCTTGTCGTCGCTCGACAGGCTGACATACATTGTAAAACAATGTAAAAATCTAACAATCAGCAGAAAACTATCTCATTTATGATTTTGATTATTATTTATCATAGATAGAGAAACAAATAGACTAACACATTGTGTAAGCGAGTATGATATAGCGATATTTTCGAGTAGGGATGCCGTATTATTAAGTTTTATTAAAAATACTGTAAATTAGGAAGAAGTAAATAATTTAATATACTAGCTGTGCCCCGTGGTTTCGTTAGAACATTGTATTTACGTATCACTAACCATTACGCCCGCGCACGCAGATAAAGTAGTTAGGGTGCGTGGATTCGTCCGACTTACTTAAGGCTAGCTGAGAGGTGTAGCCTAATGTTAAATAGCCTATACTAGCCACGTGAATCTGCCAATTATATACAAAAAGAATATTTTGAATCTCCGACTGGTAGTTCCAGAGATTAGCGTTTTTAAACAAACAAACAAAGAATTCTTCCGCTTTATTATATTACAGTATAGATATAAAAATAAAATCTAATTCATGTTAAATGCATTATAGCATATAATAATGTTAAATAAATGCGATATAATATTTATAAGCTAAAATACACTTAAACTCGTTGCAGAAGATATGTTACTATATTTAATGGAGGTAATGCGCTGATAAATTAAACTAGTTTTAAATTGAGAAATAGAAATTAAGAGGATGATCATGTTAAATGGCATCCATCTTCCTCTATTAACGAATGATAATGTTAACGAACAATACTTCCCTAGACTATATCATATCCCGTCAGTATAGTCTATCGTTCGCTCTTTACGGCAATTCGACTCTGATGACACAGGTGTCCAATCACATCTACCACAAGCGTGAATAAAAATTACAAATAAAAAATCTCTCGACCACAACTTTTTTGAGAATTTTTATTTCATTAGTTGGTGTATGGTAGTTTCAGCGACAGAAACACCAAATATGGCCCTCTTTTTCGTTTGTTCTTTTTTTTTTTTTTTCTTAATAAGACTGATTCTATTAGCTTCTCTCTCTACGTTATTAACTAGTGACGTCACTTTGCTAAAGAAAGCGTTTTGGCGGCGTATTCAAAAAGTGAAGTTTTATTTGCTTTTATTTGAAGAAATACACAAAATAAATGAAAATAGGTATTTTTTGGCCTTGACAAGCCACACTAAATAATCTGATAGACTATTTTATTTTATTTTTGGATAGTATTTTTTACGCCACTTCAAACCTGAAATCGATGTGTTTAATACGATATTTTAATACTTTTTGAAAAACCAGACAAATGAGGTTATTATTTGAATTGGCAACACCATTGTTAACATTTTATATCTCCAATTCATTTTCTTACTATAATGTATTCCGTTTATCGTCTCGTTTTATTTAACAGTTTTTACAGTCTCACCGTGATCCATATCAGTAAGCAGGTCATCTCTATCGTCCATCATGGAGTCGTAGTCATTGGCTGCTACTGGTTCAGTCTTAATGGTCACTTCGACTTTACCTAAATTATCTGTAAATATAAATAACTTAACTTAGCAAGTAATTACTTATGTATTATATAAGACTCGCTGTGCTACAGTAAATGTTATTAAAGTTAAAATCACTTCTAAGTTCATGTGCAGAGAGGTTCTTTAAAGTTATATTTTTAATGTACCTCAGCAAATTGATGACATTGTCCCTGATGTTAAAAAAAGAGAGGCAGGCATAAAGAAATCTCTTTGGATATTAACTCCACCTACCTATCCACCTACCATCCTACCTCCACCTTACAGAAGATCGCAGCCAAATAACCTTGCGTTGCTTGTGTACCTGTGGTGAGGAGGGTTTCCAGCGAATTGAGATCGCTGTGAATATCCACACCTAGGATACTTAGACTGTCACGCATTGTGAGCGAGACGTTCTGAAGAGGAGGGAGGAGGAAAACGGTAAGTAGTCATATTACCTCCATGACGGAAGATAAACTTATTTTTGTTAGTTGAAGAATCTACATACCATTTTTATTTTCTAGCCTGGCGTTCAAGAAAGCTTCCTCGCACTGTAGGACTTGCTGACGGAACGCGCAAGCGTCGCGTAACCTCACCACGCATGTCGCACACACGCAAGACTCTTTGCTTTCACCATCTAAATGGGATAGCTGTAACATTAATTATTTATTAACAGCGTTGAATTTACCAAGACTTATACAAATATATAGGAACAGAAAGCCAGTTCTAAGTAACAAGCGATTATGGTGCACACACATATAAACGCGTACGTTTGTAGATATCTGATCAAGTCAGTCGAACGTAAAGATGAACTATAACAGCAAAAATAATAAACCTGTTCCTGTTCCAGAAAAGAACACTTCTGATAACCTGTTCTAAAATAACAGTCTGTTACATTATGCTATCTCTTTCTATTACTATAACTGAAAAGAGTAAACAGTTTATTCCCATCATAGTTGTTTGTAATAAATTAAAAAAAAATAAAGTTTTCTAACAAAGCAAACATTTTGTTGCGGACAGCGAGCCTCGAAAATAGACGAGTACAACATGTAAAAACGATTATATAAGAATAAGGACATGAAATATATATGTATTAGGAATAAGATATGATAATGTTATAAAGTATATAAAGTTATAAGGAGAATAAAACGTGATAGCTAGTTAGTTAAATGATGTAAAATTTAGAAAATGTTGATGCTGGGAACTGCTTGTGTAAGTTTAGATATAGCATTTTGCTAATTGTAAGGATAAACCGTGCCAGATTCTGGGAACATCTGGCATGGTGACTCATGGTATTGATATCCTTCTCCCACGGTTAGCCTCGCTCTGCGGAGCGCGCACACAGGGCGTGCGCGCTTATTGGCTGAGCGACGCCCCGCACAGAGACTCGCACGAACGGCTGCGAGGCAAAGGCGAGGTTAAATATAGCGGAGAGGTCGGCACAACTAATTGTCGTCGGATTGGCCTAGTGGTGTGAGACTACCAGACTTCATACGCAGTACGCACGAATGGTCGATAGTTCGAATGCCGCCGATTTGCGATATTTAAATATATTTTTTGGTCCGATGGTATGGAGCCCTTGAGCCAAGCAGCCGCTCGCGCGATACAGTGACTCTACATTCACTAGCTTTCACAGCCACACATGACACTGCATCATACACACATGCAAAACACATAGGTACATAAGTTCTGTAAGGGACCTTTTTTCTTTTTTTGCCTAGTTAGATAAAAAAATTCAGACCACTAAATACACATACACATGTTCCTTCCCTCCTCCTAGGGGGAAGAAGAAACATGTATAGTTAGTTTAGATCGAATGATAGGGAATTAGTAAGATCGCGACTTAATTGCATACGCGCAACAGTCCGAGCCCAGGTTCGCACATTTTGGCACCCTCAGATGTTGTTGCTAAGCTTTCGTGGCTGAGTGCCCTAAGCGCTCGCCCCCAAGCCCGGTAAAGCTGTAAAAGCCGTAAAGGCTCCAGGGCACCTAAGGCTCAGTATAGTCAGTTAAAAAAAAAACGGTACAACTAATATCAGTTTGAGAGGAACAGTAACAAAACAAGTCAGCCAGGAGTGAAAACTACAAGCAAGAAATCAAGAACGTTACTAAGAACATTGTAAGTAATAACTAAATAAATATCACTATTTATTAATATTTAATATTGTGGACCACTTTTATTCACAATACATTTTTTTATGAACCAAGAAGCTACTGTATCCTACAAATGTTTATAATACCATAGGTATCACTAGCACGTTGCCGACCTTGAATTCCCCTACCCCTAGGATCTCTAGAAAACCTATACACCACAGGAACGCAATACACACTTATTTGACTGAGATCTTCTGTATGGTGGAGGTATTCCGAAGTCGGACTGCTCCAAATAGAGAGAAATCTCCAAGAAATTTATGTTCTAAAACTTTTAGCTAAGCTACATTTTGTAATTGACTCGCATAGATTTAATGCTAGAAATAAACACAAATTATTGCACATCCTCTTGAGGTTTGGTCAAACAGAAAACGGGGTGGGAAGGCGACGTGACGCTGGCGCGACGTGAGCAGTTGTAATGTACTAGTTAGTATAGAAGAGGTTACAAAGAGCCGTTGGGCGCCACGCTACACGTGTTCTATGAGTGTTCGTTTTAGAAGTCAAACAGACAGTGGAATGAGAGCCCGTCGTACCCGACACGACGCACGCGTTGTATTTAATTACAAAAATGGGCACCTGACTTGACATTTTGTTTCAAAATGCTCGAGAAATCACGCTGAGTGTTGCGGGTCGGCCGGTGCGACCATCACGACCACAGTGTGACCTCTAGACCTATATAAGATTTTTGTAAACGTGAGATACGCCAGACATTTTAGCCAGTGAACCAGTGCTGCAATTTTTTTGCCAGTTCACATGTCTTTATATAGCTACTTCTGATTACTTTCATAAAACTTGTTAGTTAAAAAGATCTGTGTTGCAAACAGCGAACCTCGAAAATAGAATGGTATAAAATGTAGTGCGAGTGTATGGAATAGATTTGGGATATATATGTGTTAGAAATGAGATATGATAGTATACTAATAACTAGGTTGTTTGAATATGTATACTTGAAACGGCTGGTTATAAGTATAAACTTTGCCAGATCTGGGGAACATCAAATGCTATCCCTCTTCCATGGTTAGCCTCGCTCTGCGGAGCAATGCCCCGCACCGACGCTTCGCACATACGGCTGCAAGGCATAGGGCGGCATTAAACATAGTGGAGAGGGTGGCATAGCATGATCAGTTTGAGAACAACAGCAATGGACATGTCAGCATACACCGAAACTACAAACAAGAAATCAAGAACATTACTAAGAACACTGTAACGAAGAAAAATAAATATTACTAATATTTATTAGTATTCAATATTGTGAAGACTTTTATTGACAATAATCTGTGTCTATTTCAACTGGTAACAGGATGATGAATCTAATTTTTATTTACTGCTTGTATCATATTCACTGCTGTAACAATTATATAATACTGACAAGCTTATAATGCAATGTTAGCGTAAATAGCAATCCTGGCTCACAAAATAAAAAACAAAAAAAAAAAGGTAGAAAAATGGCAAAATAAGAACAGTTGCTACCTTTTGTAATGTAAGATACACACTATGAAGGGTTCTTTTGAATATCAAGTATTAATAAGATTAAAGTTTGGAGGAGAGTACAATCTATACTAATATTTATAAAGATCAATTTGGTTTATTATTTATTTTTTGGTTTATTAGAATGTGTTAATGTCTGAAACTACCAGTGTGATTAAATAAATTATTATTGCAGTTAGTTGTTTATTTAGTGCAGAAGATTATAGGCTATCTAACATCATTCTATGAATCTCAGGAGTGGACTAATTAACATAAAAACTGTAGGTCAGAAATTACCTAAAATGAGTAAGAAGTAATAGTGGGGGAAGGTTGTGTGAGTGACGTGAGGTATCTGAGGCAGAAGGCAGATGAATGAAACTGCCATTGTTGGTATATAATACACTAACTGTGCCTCACTTTTTTGTGATTTATAATACTTCAGTATAGACAATATTTTTATTGGCCAGCCAGTGTTATGAGTCACAACTCACACGGCCTCATCACACCACTACACCTATAGCCATAGCAGAGTGATTAATAATTTTAATTTTCCATTATTTCCCAAATTGTAGGTCCAAATACATTCTATAAAGGGCAAAGTTTAATTTAGTATAGACAATATTTTTATCGGGCAGCCAGGGTTATGCATCACAATTCAAACGGCTTCATCGTACCACTACACCTATAGTCATAGCAGAGTGTTGAATTAATTAGATTTTCCATTATCTCCCAAACTGGGTTATAAAGGTATAATATGCTATAAAGGGCAAAGTTTATCTTTATAAAATTGTCTTGATGATGAAGTAACTTTTGTTTGTAAAGATTAATATGCCATGCCTAATAATAATGCTCATAAATCAATGTTTATTCCGACTTAATTAACAAAAGTCTATATTTAAGGCTAGATAGCCTGTATTAATCTGTCTATCATATACATAACGAATTTTAGTATAGATAATTCCAGAGATTAGTGTGTTTTAACAAACAATCTAACAAAAACAACTCTTCAGCTTTATTATATTAGTATAGAGAGGTTCTAGACTTCACAACAATTTTTCCTAATTATATAGCCGCCAAATAGTTACAAATAAATAATGAAGTTTTTAGTTTTCCAGCTAACATTTTAAAGTCATATTCAAAATATTGTGTTACTGGCTTTACCAGTCATACTAGAAGCTAGACTTTCTCATAGATAAAATAACTATTACAACATTTACTTACAAGCAAACCAAAACAATCCATAAACATATCGGAATAAATTTCTTTATTTCCCATCCAATCGTACTCGGCTGTTAGAAGTCGACATTTCTTTATAGACCTGCAACAACGACACAGCGCAGGATCCACTATGGGACCTTTATTTTTTCCCGTAGCTATTGTGGTAGCCATTTCACTTATTTAACATTGATTTCATAAATTAAATTAAAAACAATAAACTGAGAAATATTCCTCCGGTAATTTTTTTGACAATACCGTTTTGTTTCAGTTCATCGCTTCATCAAATCTGTCAGTGATTTGATATGAGTGATGTTTTTCTATCTCTTTCTGATAATCACAAGATTATGATTTTCCAAAAATACATGCTCAAAGTATTGTCTGTCAAATATTAACATATTTAGAATATTGAACAATTTTTATTCGTCCTTGTTTCTATATTAGCGTTTTATTACTGCACTCAATTTCCTCTGAGTACATTTTTTTATTCGTCGTTCAACTCCAGTTAATCGTAGTTATCCAATTCTTCTTCTTCATTTTTGAAGCGGACTTATGAGTAGAGATATTTTGGGGACTTATAAGGAGGGCTGAGCTGTACAAAAACATTACGGCACATCTCAAAGAAACATATTATTAAAAATCAGTTTATTTCAAAACCCAGAAAAAAACTTTTTTTACGTTATTTATATTGCTGATGAAATTTAGTGGCCATTATTCCTGACGTCTGGAAGGACGTCCCTTCGGTCATCAGCCTTTTGTAACAGCCACTACCTTTTTTTGGTTTACCTTTTACTGTAATACAATCTTCAAGGCTATACGTATATAGCCAAATCAGAGCTGGTTCACACTAGCTCGTTATAAGGCAGGTATGAGTTGGCTGTCCCCGTACAATGAACGACGACGACGTTCTGGTTCTCATGTGGTTTATCACTGCTCCGACTGATGCCGGAACGCGACAAACCAAAATAAATTCCCCAGAAATTAATCGCTATATGTATGGTGGTCACGATTCCTACCACCTCGCCTGATTACTGGGTATATACCAGCTGATACCGAAACGAGACAAACTTTAAATAAAAACAATGTGATGGGTTTATAACTATATATGTGTACCTATGCATCGCATCGTTTATCTCGTGGTTTAAGTATAATAACTTAATCTGAGCTTTATCTTTTTCTAACCGAGACTTGGTTTGTCATTGTTAATTTAATTATTTCTTATTCCCGTTATTATTTGTCAATCGAGCAACAAAAAAAATCCTTTAGAATATTTATTTGAAACCTACTATGTATTTTTGCCATCTACTATATTTTTTTTAATAATAATCTCGAAAATACTGTATTTGTTGGCAACCCTAACTACAGGTGAAGCGGGAAAGACGAAGGCCGGGTATGTTCGGGTGGGTGGGGAACAATTCGCTGCTTCGTGTGCACGGCAATACAAAGCTGTATGTCATTAATATCCGACTCGACAGTAAATCGTGGCCGAACGTCAGGTAAATATCGTTGCCGACAGTTTTATCGAGATGCTCTAATGTGAACAGTGCCATTAGAATATATATGCCTATATGTATTCCGATACATTTACTGCCCCGACAAACTCGGTCCGACCTAGTGACGTTTTTGCGTTTGTGGTAGTGTACGGTCGGCAGATAAATAAATACTTTTTTTTTCAATTTGCATTTTCAAATTAATGTTAAATATTTATACAAATTATACAACACTTCTTGACACTTCTAACGCTCTTTATAAGCGACTGATGCGAGGGTGCGAGGCATGTAGTAGCTAACACAAACTGGTTTATTCCGGTTTTAGTCGCTGCGTGTATTACACTACTACAAACAACATACCTGTTTTATGTTTACCTACCTGTAGTTTTTGTTATTAACCCATCACATCCATTAAAGCCAAAGAAAGAACCACAGCGCTCCGCAGCTGAAGTTACGGACTAACTCAATCCAAACACTTGCCGGGAACTCACTTGGTATAAGTCAATAAATTGAGTTTTATTTTGATTGTATTTAATATCAATAATCTATCTTTGAAAAGAGTGGTGACTAAGAGTCTGGATAAAAAAACATCACGTCTGTGTGAGGACTTCATATGAATGGGGACTTCCGCATCATCGGGGACATCAGGACATCAGATACATATTCGGAACATTACTATAAAAACAAAATCATTTCATTTTCATGCAATTTATTTATAAAAACTTAATAAATAATTTATCTTACATATATATAACTAACTATTATAATTTTTTGTATAATGTGTGATCTCTTATGTGACTATAATATTCTACATAAATTAAAGTGATTGCTTTATTAATACTAAATACCTAAATCTGCCACGGATTGTTTTTGCTGGCGACTACCTATTTATTCTTATATTCCATCTCTAATCTGTATTTATTAATATGCGTTTCAAACGTAGACAGAGAAAGACGATCACCAGGACTATTTCGACACTTTTAGCACGGAAAAAGTGGTTACAAAGATATACACAACATCCATAGCTTTCTCTTTCGCTCCTCATATTTTTTATATGTCGCTCTTTCAATTGACACTTAACTCTTTTAGTTATTGTCTCTACGATTTAAAATGAAAAAATAAGCAAAACCGCGCCAGTTCACTTGCTTTTTGTCAAAATTGTACAGTCAGCAAGAAAACAAAAAATAAAAAAGTTTACATGTACATATATAAGAAATACAAAAGTAATAATTTACTTACTTAATATTTTGTTGTATTTTGCACATTATTTATTTATACATACATATAAACATAAAATAAAAAAATAAAAATCAGCACAAATAATTTTCGTAAGTAAATCTAGTAGGCACAATAAAACAAACAGGTTAGTACCGCATAATATCTTTTTGTTAATGATTTTTTAAATATACAGCTATGTAACAAGCACGAGTTACTGTTTTTACGATCATACCTTGTTTCCTGAAATGCAAAGCAAGATGGCGGTTTGACAGTTATCTTCTAATTTTAAATGTATAGTAATTTCTTTAATTGCGACGCGCGTCGTAAACTTAATCACAATGAAAAAAAATGTCAGTCTAAATATCAACACGCTATACTCCTACTAGGGTAGATAGAAATAACTCTGCACCTGCTCCCTTCATTTTTGCGAAAATCATACAACCGCGCGCCAGTTGCAAGATATTACTTACTTCTTTAAAGTTTTTTGGTAGACATAATCGATTAGATGTTAATGTTAGGAGTGGTCACTATTTTAGGTTTTAAGTACTTCATTAATGATTAAGAAGGCAAGTAACAATTCCATCAAACCTGAAAAATATTTTCGAAACTTTCCGTGGCAGTTGAAGACTATTTAATACCTAGCCTAAAAACTCACAGTTTATTACGTCATCCCAAGTTGGAATACATCTTCTAAAACTTTATTTCAGAACTACAATACTATTTATTTTAAAGGCAGCGATGTGACTTTTCAGGACTTACTTTAAAAAAACTATCACTTGTATATAGCAAGAATTATTTATGTCGATGGGACAAGATAAATTAAGTTCAAGAGATGTCATTAGGTTGTTGAAATTTTTAGCAAATTAGATATATAAACCAAACTTAAATTAAACTGATTAAATGTTATTACCTCATTTTAGATAATTGATTCCTTTTTCTTCATGTTGTCAATGCGTGATTCAAACGACATTCTTACAATATATAAGCGATAATCTTTTTTCTTTTCATAACACTGAGCATAGACATAAATCCGTACATCCAGTAAAAATATATTTAAAAATTGTAATGTATGTACCTATGTGATCTTTATTTTATGTAGTTGTAAAAAGTCATTACATGAAAATAATTAGAATTTAAATCAATGCCTAATAAGACATCTTTGGCTGAATGCCCTTTATGTCCATCGCCTATTTTTTACAAAACATCAAAAAAGAAAAATGTATCTTATATACATTTATATTGTTAAGCATTAAGAATATTTTTAAATATACGTTAATACTGATTTTTCATAATAATAAATAATAAGCTTTAAAATAAATTATATGCAAAAAAATACATGTAAATTTTCAAGTAATTTTTTTCCTGGAAAAAAATCCAAAGTGTTTGTCTACTATTATAACCTCTTTATCATATAAAAAAACATTTGAGAAATCATTTTGAGATTATACTTCTTTTGGCGCGTTTAGTCGAAGGTAAAGTTGAAAGATGTGTGCGCATCATTTGGCAGAAGAAGGCGTAAGAAGTTAGCCATCAATGATAATAATGTGAATTTATTTGAATGACTATTAATTCTCTTAATTATGAAGTTAACTATCAATTTAAGTTATGTGAATTCATTTTATGACTTTTATTTTTTCTAATTTTGTTAAAATATTCGAATTAAAATAATGTTAATTTATACACTGTTTAGGTCGTTTCAGGCCGGCATGACAGCGGTGACCGCCAATGGATTTCGATCTCTCGGTGGTCGCCGTTGTGTTTGGATTGTACTGTGCTTAACATCAAGGACAGTACAGAGATACTACCGATATACCGAGATACTATTAAAAAAAAAGAAAAATAAAGAATATTTATAAAAAGTTAAAATATTTTTACATTAATATTATTAATGATGGCTAACTTCATCATGTTTTTTGACACGTGGAATAAAAGAGTTAAAAGTATACACTATATTTTTTACACGAAATAAAGAGACATGAGATTCCTAATGACTGGCTTCATTTTTATACTGTTCCTTAGTACAGAAATGAGAGCTTTTGCTTTGTTATCACGATGTTTAATTACATTTCATATTACTCCAAACTCACTGATTTGTTCTCTATAAATATTTTGTTTTCTTAATAGGTGGTTAGCGTTGTGAGCACAACTCAGCTGGTGTTAATATATGTAGCAAACAAGGTTATGGTAATACGCTAAACATGGTGGGACGGTTAGCTCTCAAGTGCAAGGTGCTTGGCGACAGATTTTCAACTTTAGGGTTGTAGCCAGCTAGGCGGGCATTAGAAAATACCCTACCACCATGCTATGGTTTCCTCACGATGTTTTCCTTCACCGAAAGCTCAGGCTCATTGTAAGGATTCGAACTCATGTCAATCGACGCTGTATTAGTACACGCTACCACTGTGCCATCATTGCTTCAAATCAGTTTTTCTGTTTTGTTATTTATCGGACAGCAATGATTTCTCTAACCATCGCTCATCCCTAGTCCCGGAGGAAATCCTTCCTGGGTAACCCATTCCATGACCCTAGCATACGGGGCAGGATGGTTCTAGAGTAAAGGACATAGGGATTGGTTGTTCACGAGTATGATTAATATTGCGGAGGGGGGTGCCTGGCTAACAGGCTGACCTTTCCACAATGGATAGGGGGCTAGGAAGGGAGAGAAGGGATTAAATTGAGGAGGTAGGGTCATTGACGGGTCCTTCCTGCCACAATTTCGAGCGGTCTCGGCGCTCTTAGTAGGAGCCGGCCAACCTTACTATTGAGTTTATACTAAAACGCAAAGGAATCCAATAAAAAATTTTGTAAAATCAATGAGATACTTAGAAATAACACCCCTCTATATCGCATTCAGGATGATGACTCTTAATATGCGACTTCAGACTGGCGTTCTGTATAAAAGCCTGACCGCATATGTGACAACGGTACCGCCTGTCATTCGTATGAGTCCGTATGTGGTACTGGAGTGACTTTAACCTCGGGTAACTCTTCTCGCAGTACTCACAGCGGAAGTTCCTCTCGCCTGTATGCATCGCCATATGCTCCTTCAGTCTAGAAGGCAGATAGAACCTCTGCTCGCAATATTCACACTGGTGCTTCATCACTTTCTGATGATTCCTACGTTGGTGTTCCGTTAATGTCTTCTGTCTGTTGTAAACTTTATCGCATAAGTTACACGGATACGTTCTCTTCTGTCCGTGGGCCTCCGTTAAATGTTTATTCTTCAACGCGTAAGACATGAAACATTCATCACACTTCGGACAACGGATAATAGCTTTTTTCTTATGAACTATGTCTACATGCATATCTTTATAGTGATTTGATCTGAATACCTTACCGCAGACTTCACATGTATGCCGTTCCTCATCCTTGTGCCGCTTGAGGTGAGCATCCAATCGGGCTTTTTCAAGGAAACACACACCGCACACATCACAAGTAAAATTACTAAAATGTTCCACCATATGAGTGTTCAACGTATTAAAGTCTTCGAACACATCGTTACACATCACACAAACTAAATCGTTCCACGTCAGACGATATAGTAAAAGCTTGTCCGGCGCTTCGAAGTATATCTTCTTACCGTGCACTTCATCTATATGTTTTTTGAATACGTTTAGATCGTTTATTTTCACTGAACACAACTTACAGTCTATACGGGTTATATCTAGTTTTGGCATCTTCTTGTATCCCATGAGGAGTTGGAACGGTTTCGTGTCGTGGGTCGTGGTATGCTCGCGCAGGTCTTCAGGCTTCGGATAGTAATCTTTGCAGTAGAAGCAGTAGTAGTTGTTCCTTCTGTTCTTGAACGGGCAGACGTAGGAGTACTGGATAATGGTTATGAGGTTCTCCTCTGACATGCAGTCCAGATCTCTGTCGTACGTGTTCTTCTTCTCTATCTCTGGTTTTGGTACTCTTTTCTTCTTCTTTGTCGAAGCTTCTGGAATGATCAGATAATTTTACACTTTATGTTTTATATTCTAGCTCGACCGCGATAAGCGCGATCTTTCCTAAAGCTGGTGGGACGCGGGGCGGCGGGTGTGCACTGATATACACGGTATTACATAAAGTCATATATCTTTAGATAATATTACACTTTCATATAAATTATAATGATAACTTGTTTAAATGGTAAGCAAAATACTACTATTTTGAAAACAGACAAGTAGCGGGTAAAACCTGTACTCTGTGCAGTGGCGAATTTCCCTTAAGGCCAATTAGGCCCAGGCCTAGGGCGGCCAGATATTAGGGGCGGCTAATCGTGGCAAAAAATATACCACCAAATGCAAACATACACTAAAGCATAATATGAAGTATATATAACACACATGGATAAAAATCCAATTTGAATACAATATTGACATCGTAAAGCTGTACTTTAATACCATCAAATTTGAAATGTTTTATTAAATAATGACCTGAGAAAGGGGCGGCTAGTGCTACACGGCCTAGGGCGGCCAAGTCTGCTAGTCCGCCTATGACTCTTTGGGTTCCGAACTTATTACATTACAAACCGTACATTATTGTACCGTTTTTTAACTAAATATAGTTTGTATATTATCCTTATTATGTTATTTTTAGACTTTTATTATGAAGTACCCTATCTCTTTAAAGCGTAGACCAAGAAAGATTTTAATACAGCAGTACGAGATCATAGATCTTAGTATTCGATATTAATTTCAACTTTATACCTCAAGTCGTTTTCGAGAAAAAGCCTGTAAGCCAGTTGGACTTACACTGGCTTATTACAAAACGAGACAAACCAAAAGAGAGACACTGCGAAAGGCGGGGTACAGATCTGATTCAGATCAGACTCTTATTACTGGATATACAGAGGCTGATCATGGAACGCAACACGCCTAAGCTTGCCACAATGACAAGTGTTTTATCTATACTGGGTGTTAGGAGACCGCTTCCGAAAACGAAGACAGGTCATAGAATAACACCTACTTTGATGATGGCACAGAAAAAAAAATCCTAATTAAAAAAAAAAAAAACATATTTTTATACGTTTTATTAGCATTATTTACGCTCCATCATGTTAGTACAGCTTAATGAAGTGATAATCTCATAAAAAACAAATTACAAAAAACAAAACCAGCAATGAAACACACATTCTAAACAGCTCATGCTCGGATCAACGAACGACCGGGCGCCCGGATCAAAGGTGTTATTAGTGCTATCGTCTGTCTTCGTTTTCGGAAGCGGTCTCCTAAAACCCAGTATATGGTGGTCACGATCCAAACAGGCATAATTATCGTGTTCTACCACCCTGCTGTAGATGATACCACATAATTGTATCAACAAAAGTTACTCAATATGTATACAGCTTATATCTTATCTTACTATATCATAAAAACAAAGACCCCCCGCCGCATCTGTCTGTCTGAACGGGATAAGCTCAAAAACTACTGAACGGATTTTCATACGGTTCTCATCAATGGACGGAGTGATTCATGTGGAAGGTTTATGTGTATAATGCATTAAAGTTTTGTGTAAATTCGCTGAAATATGACGATGATTGTTGAAAATGTCGGAAAAAATCATGCCGACTGGGAGCTTTCCTGGTTTGCGCCGCGTAAACCAATATATATGTATTACTCTTATTGTTGAGGAAGCGAAAGTTGTATATCAGGATCATAGCAAGTGGAAGGACGTGGTCTCTGCCTACATCGTTGGGAAAGAGGCGTGATTTATGTGTGTATTACTCCGCTACCTGTTCGAAATTGGCACAATCAAAGTAATAAGTCAAATAGAAGCCTATGGATTCATCCTATTTTGATGCAAAGAGAACGCACATACCTAATATATATTTTTAAATGGTTATTGTGAGACAACCGTAAGAGATAGATATGCCATCACAGGCTTTTATCTAGGCTTTTTAAAGAACTACAATTCTTCAGTACATTATTTTGATGTATCTCTTAAGGTTTAGCCAGCTTAAGCCATATAAGCGCCCGAAAATCGATTTTTTTGACTTGACTACAAAACATTGGATTTTTCCTACTATACAAAAACTTCATTGGTACAAACACAAACTTATTTTTTAGTTAAACTTAGGTATCTTGTTCATTATGCCTACACGTATGATGTTCGTGGCTAGTGGTGTATTACTAAAAATGTACACTGATATGGGGAAAAAAGCGGCGGCGTCTACCTAAGCCCTTAAAATCGTAGCGCGAAGTTATATAGCCTACTAGCTGTGCCCGCGGCTTCACTCGCGTGGACTACTAAAAAAGGTTTTCAATTTTTGTGCGGAACCCTAATTATTTTTCTAAAATAATAGTAGTTATAATCTAAACATCAGCTATCTGCCAGTGAAAGTTCCGTTAAAATAGGTCCAACCGTTTCGGAGATTACCCGGAACAAATAGACAGATAGACAAAAATTTTAAAAAGGTTTTTTTCTTCTTATAGGTATACTTTATTTTTTTTATCATTATAGGTTTTGGCGTAGTGGCCACAATCTCACATGATGTTAAGTGCCGATGTGGCCCAAGATGGTAACACGCTAAACCTAGTAGAAGGCTGGCTCTCAAGTGCAGCTGCCGGAACGCAACTATTGGTGCTTGGCGACAGATCAAATCTAACTGGTAGTTCCAGTGATTAGCGTTTTATACAATTATTTCTTAAGCTCCATAAATATTAGTATGGACGGTTTATTTTTGTAGTGGGTACTTAGTATAAAGCAAATAAAAATTTATTATGTGTGGTTTTATGAAACCACGATGCAAGTGAAACTTTTTTTCGGATAAAAAATACAATATATTGAAGACATGTGACATACATTCTTTAATAACACACATTTAACATATTCAATGTTCCGAATTTACGACTATATTCCTTGACTGCACGGCATAAAATTCAATTTTATTTACGGTAATGTAATGAGACATGCGATAGATGAACGAAAAAATTTGGGCGTAAGAATAAAAATTTCACTTTAAAATATCCAACAAAATTGGTTAGTTCTGAAAAGTTAACTTAAATTTAACTTTAACTTAAATCACTTCAAACAAATAACTTACTGGACTTTTTGCTCTTAGGCGTCTTGATCTTTTCCTTCTTCTGTGCTCCATTTGCAGTTTTCTTTCTCTTCTTCCCTTTCGGTTTCCTTAATATCGGTTTGTCGGAGTTGGACGATGAGTCGGTCCAGTCGCTAGCGCCGCCACCGTCGTCGTCCTTCAGGATCTTCGGGACATCGTCTTTGACATCTTCTTCTGGTTTCTTTTCTTCTTTCAATGGTGGTTTCTCTTCTGAATCGATCGAATTATCGATATTAATTTTTCGAAATCATTAAAAAGTAAATTTTACAAAAGAATTAATGGTATTAATTTGGAACAGATTTAGATAAAATTTTGTAGATACACGGGAAGTTTTTTGATTTCAGTTATTATGTCATGATACGATATATGAATTGTCAATAATAAGACTAAACAACAAAACTATCAGACGAAAATAAATACTGCGTAATAAACGCGTGCCGGATACCATTAGTATTTTAACAGAAATCGCTGATTGATGATTTATAATACTTCAGTATAGACAATATTATTATCGGGCGGCCAGGGTTATGCGTCACAACTCAAACGGCTCGTTCGCGCCACTACACCTATAGGGAAAGAACCAAGCCGAGTGTTGAATAAACTTTATTATACATTATCTCCTAAACTATTCGTCCAAATAACATGCTATAAAAAGCAAACTTTATATACATAAAATTGTCTTGATGATGAAGTCACTTTCGTTCGTAAGGATGAATATGCCATGCCTAATAATAATACTCATAAATCACTTTTCAATTTTCAATAAAACTGTCACAAAATATCTCATTGTGGCTTATATATATGATTATGGATAGGCATATGGTATCGCGGATATTTTTAAGATGTACTAAGCAGCAATTTTTTTTGTAGAACATCGTATTTACGTATCACTAACCATTACGCTAGCACACGCAGATAAAGCAGTTAGGGTGAGCTATTTCGTCCTCGCTGAGGAGTGTAGACTAATGCTAGATAATATAATCCCTCGAGAATCTGGATATCTTTTACAAAAAGATTTTTTCAAATCCGACTGAAAATTTCAGAGATTAACGTGTTTAAACAAATAAAAAAAATAGCTCTTCCGCTTTATTATATCATAGTATAGATTATGTTTTATTTATATAAAATATTAGATTTAAAAAAAAACCTGTCTTTGTATTATATATTTAACTAAACCAACTGTGCTTATCATCAGTCGCGATCCAATTACAAATGCAATTTGCAATCCAAAGGCTCGATAGCCTGAAGGACGCGTGCTGGCCATCGTGAAAAAAGTAGTGTTTAGGCAAAAAAATTACTTATGCCAATCATATATGCACAATGATAAATCAATCCTTTTCCTTGTATCTATTCCTATTTTTCCCTACCTTTTTACCGATATCAGTTCGAGTTTTAAATGAGAACGACGAACACAAAAGGTGATTTCGTGATTTACCAATACTGATAATAAACTTTTAACGAGGGTTTTTGACGGGATCTCATACTATCATGTAGTGGTTTTAATTTTTTTTGATAAAATTGAGTTATTTGACCCTATATTGTGTAATACAGGTGGCGTTATGCATAATAAAGTTATAGTGCACAAGTGAAGTGAATTGGAAATAATAATATGGAACATGAATTCATAGATATCACAAAAATTCCCTAGAAAGTTCTAACAAGAGAGCCACCATCTTGTTAGGATACACAAATCGTCATGACACTGGAAACTATATACATTGATAATGGCAGTAATGGTCTTAAAATAAAGAAGACCGGTTGCCAAGTTAGGAAGAAATAGAACTTTTAACGTTAATATTGATTAGTGATCTTTGCATGATGCGTGCTAGAACACAAGTGAACAAGAGGAGACCTTCAAACTTCGTGAAAGCTGTAGTCTGGTTGAGTCCTTTTACACCTTAATTCCGTATCATTTTGCATAATTATGTTGTAATCGATTTAGGGAGGTAGTCCCTACTAATAATCTGGATAATTTCTAAAAATAAACCAGCGCTTTTAAGTAGAAAACATTATTTTTAAGAACATCGAGTTTTTTTTTTGTTACTTTCTTTCTACGTTTCATACAGATAGTATTTTATATTTTTCTAATATATTTTCAAATAAATTATATTATATTGTTATGCCCGTGGGCAGTAAAATGCCGTAGAATTTCACGAAAACTATTTATTCGTAGTCCAAGAAATACAAATTAAAACAGAACAAAATAAACTCATAAAAAGCTCACCCCGAATGTATTCACAGAATCAACCTGTATCTACTCATAGAATAAACATCTTGTAGTTCTTCTTTTATTTCGCTTATTGTTGCCACTTCGTTTTCGAATTTAGAACTGCCGTGAACCGCGACACGGCTCGCTTATATATCCAAATGATTCGATCCCGAAATCTCTAGAAGGTCCCTAAACTCTTACCATGTTGGAAACAACTCACGCCATTACTTTTAAAACGAGGATAACGTTTGATTTATAGCCCATTGTTTGTATGTGAGCGTCCTACGACTACGACTGCACGACACACGACTACACTATGTTATTTTTATATTTTTCTCTTACTCAGACTGTAACTATATTATCCTGGTCAGGTCTTCTAAAGATTCAACCTAGTTTTTTTTCGAACTGACTATACTGTTATCCTTAAGAGCCCTGGAGCCATTAGAGGCTTTGACAGCTTCACCGGACTTAGCGGCGAGCGTGGAAGGTACTCAGCCGCGAAAGCGAGGCAATAAGCTCCAGGGTGCCAAAGTGGCCGAACCTCGGCTTGGGATGTTGCCGTACATAGTGCTCCAAAGTATATAATCAACAAATCGCATCAAGATCCGCATTATAATTAGAAACAGCTCCAAATATCAGAGAGTGAAATAAACGTAACTCACCAATAGGCACATCATCAGCCGAATAGTCGACAGACATACCATCGTCGTGATCCAGACAGCCGATTGAATGATGATCGTCGTCATCTTTAGGCTCTGTCTTTAGCTCGATGTCCACGTTTGGTTTACCGTTCTTCTGTTCTGTGATGTTGAGAGTTTGACAGTTTACCATTTGTGTATTTTTTTTTAATTTTAGATTAAACAGGCTTAAGTTTTTGGAGACGTAAAAATCGTTTTATGTTTTACTTATCGTTTATAAGTTTAGCGTTATAGCCACAATCTGACCTGATGTTACGAGAAGATTTTCGGTGACTGATTTACAACTAAAGGGTGGTAGCTAACCAGACGGGCATTAGAAAACACCCTACCGCCATGGTATGGTATCCATCATGATGTTTTCCTTCACCGAAAGCATAATAAAAAAACTTTTGACAGGTCTCAGTGCTGCAATGCTACTAATTGATGTACCAGTGGTACCCTATACCACAATGGTTGTAAATAAACATGCGGTCCGCCTGATGGTAAGCGGTTACCGTAGCCTATGGACGCTTACGACACTAGAAGTATCACATGCGCGTTGCCGACCCTGACATGATGCCAACGACTATCTTCCACCAACGCACCGCTCGTTATCGGCAGGGAGTTCATCCTCACACCTTGGAATCTAAATGGTCGTGGAGAGTCCGATTTCGAAGAGGTTTCTTCCGTGAACGCTCCGGATGTGGAATGAGCTCCTTGCTGAGGTTTTCTCAGGGGCCTACAGTATGGGATTTTTCAGTGGGGGAGTTAATAGGTTTATAAAGGGTCAGCAACGCGTGTTTCTGGTTTTACAAGCGTCCACAGGCTGCAGTGACCGCGGTGAAAAATCAATTCATTATATTGAAAAGTACCTATAGATTGTGTTCTGGCAGCTGCACGTTGACAGCCAGTTCTCCCACTAGACTTGGCACGTTACCATTTTAAGCGTCAGATTGTCATCAATGCTAAATCAATAAAGTATAAAAAAAGAACTTAATCTTAGGAATACATAATAAACTTACCTACAATATCCTTATCACGCAGTTTCGAACTTAGGAACAACTCCTCACACTGTAAGACTTGCTGACGAAACGCACATGCGTCTCTCAACCTGACTACGCAGGTGGCACAAACTCCTGAATCCTTTTCATTGTCGTCCACATGTGACAGCTGAAACAAAGATAAACTAATTATAACCGCCACACCACGCCTACTACAGTAACGAGCAGGGCCACACCACTCGGTATCACCACGACGGCTCACGACGACGACGACGACTCGGTATCACACTACAGTAAGTAAGTAACGAGCCCCAAACCAATGCACTCAACTGTTCTGTACATGACCAAACCAAAATTCTCACATCTAAATCTACCAGGCATACGGTCTTGCTGTTGCTTCAAATTTTCTTCGGTCTTTTTTTCTTTCTTGCCTTTCAATTGATTCCTTTTTATATTCTGACGAGGCCGCGTTCAAGTGCTATGAAACGGCGTCTCTTCTCTTCTATCTTCTAATTTCTTGTAATATAAATTCTTACAAAAATCTTATTACATCCACGCAAACCTAAATAGAAACTACTTAGAATACCAAATATCATTAATTTAAACACAATTCAACAATATAGGCTACTGATGTGACAATAGTGCATGGTAGCATTTTCTATCGCCCTCTAACATCACGTCACTTATCCGAGTCATAAATCAGACATTTAGTTCTCATTCACGACCACCGGCTCATAGGAAAATTAAACTTGTTTACATTGAAACCAGACCACACTTTACACTGAAACCAGACCACAAAAAAGAGAAAGCCACTACGACACCATACCAAATTATGAAAACCCAACTCTTGACATAGTGGTGGTCATAAACACTACACATTATGGATGTTTCATACAAAACACATAGCTATTTTAGCAAGAAAGGTCACGCCAATGCACTGTATTTATTTACATTTTAGAAATGGGCAGAGGGCCCGTTACACAATTTAAGTCCTTTATTTTTACAAACAAAATATCGTCCGCTCTGAAGAAAGATCAAAAGAGAGTGTAATGGAGAGTAAGGCAGAAGAGAGCAATCTCCATTTTGTTTCACATATTTATATTCTCATATCCCATAATTCTTGAACTCCACATTTTAGCCATCAAACATCACAATTGAATTCATATGATTTTAACAAATCAACCAATCAGGGGTTGAGATTAGTTTGTCTTGTTTCAATGCTAACTATGCAGTAATTTAAGAACCACAGACTATTAACCATTTAGTTCCACAAAGGGCCAGGGTAAAGGAATGAAAACGTAACTGAAAGTGACTATCTGTGTGTACATCCCCTAAATATGATAATATCTGTGGATCATTATGTGAATGATGTTGATGTCTGAAAGTGACTATCTGTGTGTACATCCCCTAAATATTTTAATATCTATAAAACTATAGTGCAGTTTAAAAAAAAAAGATCCCAAAAGAGTTTCTTGTTGACTCTATTCAATGTATCTGGTAATAGTGTGTTGACATTCATGAGTCTTAGATCCTAAATTGAATGAGATATTTCTGACTTCTATGAATAATGTCTTCCTGTAATAAGTTTGCTAGCCATTATTATCATGATGATTGTTGACATATTATCATTTTTCAAAAGTCTTTCCTTGGAATTAATCATCAAGTTTAGTTGTTATCATCCATCAGCACTCAGCACAGGCCATAATCAGCCAAGGCCTGTTTGGAAGACTCTGAATCCTTTCTGTTCTAGATGAGGGTCACTGTAAGATTAACCTATACACTTACAAACCAAAAAACCAAAACTTAGCTACTGTTTCCATTTTATTGAAAACTGACTGACTAATAAAAGTATACAGTAGGTATATAAACATTAACATGAAAACAAGATTATTATTACGATTTAAGTATGTATATAAAATGTCTATATAAAAACATTATATATTGTAAAATACCTTCCTGGTAAAACTAGTATAATAATTAAATGGATAATTTTTTTTACAAGTTTTTGAATTTTATACGCGTTCATATGATTGAAAATATATTTTGTTACTGTTTAGTTTTGAAAATTATTGGACAATCACAAACTATACAAACTTTATTGGTAGGTACTATTTAGCCACTTGATCAGTGGCTGTAGTGGAAATTGACACTTGTGATGATCACAGTTATTATCAGCTTGCATTACAGTAAGGTTTGACCGCGACACTCCAGCGGTCCAACACTGTAAATTATCACGTCCGAAATACAAAAATATCATCGATAAAAAATGAAACATACCAAAACTCCGAAGCAGTCCATAACCATATCAGCGTAAACTTCTTTATTCTCCATCCATGTGTATTCAGCTGTTAGGATCCTACATTTCTTTATAGTTCTACACAGTCGACAAAGCCCTGGGTCTAATAGAGGCCCGTTATTTTTTGTAGTACCCATTTTATACGATGCATACAGACTCAAGAACAGAAATTATGTTATTTAAGTATTATTTACAGTCATAATTTTTTGAAATTGTATTTCATTCTTTCAATGTATTATTTTTTTTGGCTTAGTTTAAAATATAAACACCGCCATTGTGGAGTCAGAAATGTCAAATTACTTTTTTTTGGTATAGATATTTCCAGTGCCACTCGCCAGAGACATTGAAAAGTAACGTTTCGTTTCTTCTGTTACATTTTCCCTATAAAAGTTAAATATAAAAATGTGCAGGGTTCCCTGCAAAACTTAAATGTGCAATAATTATTATTCCGCTTTTAATGATAATTACAAACCTAAATTATCGTGTACTTCGGTCACTATATCGATTATTTAATTACGATAGCATATAAGCGAAACAATATTAAAAACTGATTTCTGTGAGCACTAGCTGTGCCCGCGGCTTCACTCGCGTGCACTACAGTAGGCGGATGATTGATTACTTTAAAGACAAAAACGCTTTTTGTGAGTGATCCTTAGCAGATACAGATTATTATATGTATTTTTGAAATGATTGGTGTGGTTCGCAACCCATCACGTCTCGTTTCCGGCGGGGGCGGAAAGTGGGCTGCGGAAAGCCGCTTTGCTACTTTGAATGTTAGAGGAGGATTGAATGCAAAAATAGATGAAGTATATCAAACAATGGATGAGAGGAGGATTGATGTTCTATGTGTGAATAAAACGAAGAGAAAGGGTTGTGACACCGCTAAGAATGGCCTATTGGACTGGTGTACCCAGTACCAAAAGAGGCTGCCAGGGTGTCGGTGTCATTTTGTCTGCGCGAATGAATGATTGTATGATTGAGTATGAATGTGTAAATCCTAGACTCCTCTGGATAAGGCTAAAAGTCAGGCTTACCCGTATTTTTGTCCTAGGTGTGTATGCACCTACAAATGTGGGTTTGAATGGGTCCACAGCAGCCAAAAAGGAAAGGGAGGAGTTCTGGGATAACATGAGAGAAGTTCTTATGAAGTGTAAGGGTAATGAAAGTATTATCATGTTAGGTGACTTTAATGGATGGGTAGGTGTGAAGCGTGATGGGTATGAAAAAGTTTTAGGCACTTTGGTGATGAGAGGGTTAATGAAAATGGTAAAAGTTTGCTTGAGGTATGTTTGGAATGGAATCTTTTAGTAGCGAACACAATGTTTGCTCATAAGAGAATTCATATATATACAAGGGATGAATGTGGTTTAAGAAGTGTGATTGATTTTGGGATCGTAGATGAAAGACTGAAAGGACAAGTTCTAGATACTCGGGCGTACCGCGGTGTCGGTATTGATACAGACCACTTCCTTGTGATGTCACGGATAAGTGGTCTTTTCAAACGATGTGGAAGTGAAAGAAATAGTGTAATAAGAGAACGTTGTGGTGTGAAAGAAGATGTAGTGACACGGATTGAGAAAGGGATGCTTAAATGGTTTGGGCATGTAGAGAGGATGAATGAAAGAAGATTGACTAGACAGATTTATAAGATGAGTGTAATTGGGAACATTGGAAGAGGAAGACTTAGACGAACGTTCCACGATCAAATCGGGGACGTTTTGAAAAAAGGTCAGGTCCAGAGTACTCACCGACGAGCATGCATGAAAAGATTGATGAATGTTGAGGAAGCGATAGTTGTATGTCAGGATCGTAGCAAGTGGAAGGACGTGGTCTCTGCCTACCCCGTTGGGAAAGAGGCGTGATTTACGTATGTATGTATGTATTTTTAAGAATTTCCAATTATGTGGTACATTAATTTGATAGGTATATCTCTTATGTTTTACTCATCGTAAGCCATTTAAGCGCCTCAAAATTTCTTTTTCCGAATAGTTTCACCAATATCGTCAGTGCATATTTGGTATGATGCTTTATCTTATAAAATATATCCTATAACCTGGCTAGATAACATGTAAAAATAAAAAAAAAAACATGTCAATCGGATAAGTTGTTTCTACATGAACAGAACATAAACGGACAGACAGTTGATGTTTATAACATTTATATTATAAGATAATACTATTATCATCATCATCATCATCCTTTCCTAGCCGATTTCGGCTACGGCGACTAGCTCGTTCACAAGCCTAGTCATATACGCAGGATATATTAATGTGCATAAGTGGGCGCGCAGAGAAACACAGATGCACCCTCTCGTCCGTTTCCTCCTTAACCCAATGGAACGGAGACCGCTACAATTGGAGGAGGAGCGGATGCAGTGTTCTGGTTAGCGATAATGAAACCCCTATAGCAACCTTATGGCATTCACACTAATGCCCTGCTACCTCGCCACCAAAGGTGGGCTGCTTAAAAGCCGAGGTAGACTTTGAGCACGAATGCGGGGGATAACCACAACTCGGAAGATGGACTCCGAGCCCCTTTACCAGGTTTAGACCACGAGCCCACGTGGTTTACCGGGGTGTGGCCGCTACATGCAGGACAGCTTCTTGGAGCCACTGGTGAGAGATTGTGAACTGTCGACGATATTAACTGTGCTACATCACCTGTACCATAGGTCGGCCGACATAGCCAGACGCTGACAATTCACTCCACCCCATACTATTATCACAGACAACGGCCAGTGACCAATGCAAGGAAGGTAATGCCTCCTCCTTCACCGTCAACCCTGGTGGAAATTGAAGGGTATAGGGAATGCGCAGAGGAGAGAAATAAACCTTTTATATTAATAATTTGTGTTATTTTTTATTCACCGTTTTTTACTTTCTTTTATTTTATAACAAACCATGGTTACTATAGTTACATATCAGTGTTGTAGAACACTTAATAAGGATGTACCTACTAACACCTTCTCCTATTATTGAAATTGTTTACAATTTGAATAATACTTTCTAATTAAAAAAGTAAAGTTATACAGTGTTTTAGCAGTAGGTGCTTCTTAAATCATATAAACTTATTTACTTAACGATATTTTGACAATGAAAAGTAAATTTATTATTTAACAATGGTTTTGTAAATATGTCTGCAGTTTGTTTGTCAGTAGGCCAATATTTATTTTACCCTTTTTATAATTTTCGTGGATGAAATAGTACCTCACATCAATGTGTTTGGATCTCTTATTGAATAAACCTGTTTTGATTAGTTGGATAGTGCTTTGGTTATCAATATTCAATATCATTTCAACTTCAGAACCGATCAACTCTTTTAAAAATGACATTAAATACAAGCATTCCTTACAGCAATCAGCCGCTGCAATATATTCTGCCTCAGTTGATGATAAAGCTACAATTGGTTGTCGCTTTGAACACCAAGACACTGGTCCATCTGCTAACATTATCACATATCCGCTTGTACTGCGTCTTGTCTCAATACAATTTGCATAGTCTGCGTCACAGTATGCATTTAGTTTAGAAATATCTCCTCCTTTCATGTACATTATTCCTTTCTGTCTTGTTCCATTTGAATATTTTAGTATTTTCTTTGCAGCTATTACGTCATCTTTTGTAGGGTTTTCTATTTTTCTGCTTGCTTTATTCACAGCTTGACTTATATCTGGCCTTGTTCTTGTAGATAGGTATAGAAGTCCTCCTATCAGTTCTCTATATGGAAAGTTTGTAATAGCTGTGTTTTGTGTTTCTGTTTTCTTTTCTGTATTACAGGGTGTGTTAGCAGGCTTAGAATCTTCCATATTAAATTTCTTCAATAAATTGTTAATGTAGCTTTCTTGTTTCAGTGTAATACCTTTCTCAGTCTTCTTAACCTCAAATCCAATAAAAGTAGTAGGATCTTTGTATAACTTTATTTCAAATTCTTTTTCTAGACAGTTTAAAATCCTAATTAATGTTTGCTTTTTTTTCGCTATAGCAAGTCCATCGTCAACATAGATTGCTATTATTGTTGTTTTATCTTCATTTGTGAACACACACTGATCTGTTTTAGTAGCTTTTAATCCTAGTTTTAACATGGCATTTGTAAATCTTTTATTCCATGTAATAGGAGCTTGTTTTAGCCCATATAAGGATTTCTTTAATCGACAAACTTTTCCAGGTCGTTTTTCATATCCATCTGGTATATTCATATACACATACTCTTCCAGCTCGCCATATAAGAACGCGGTCTTTACATCGAATGTCATCATGTTATAGTCTTTAGAAGCAGCAAGTGCAAATAAAGATTTTAAAGTTGACTGACTGACAACTGGACTGTAAATTTCATTGTAGTCAATATCATTTTGTTCAAATCCTCGTACGACAAGTCTAGCTTTATAAGTGCCATTATCTTCCACACGGAATACCCATTTATTTGTAAGTATTTTGTTATCTTTTGTCTCTTTCTTGTCTACTATTTCCTATGTATTATTGATTTCCAGGGATTCCTTCTCCGAATTTATAGCTTTCTCCCAGTTTTCTCTCTCTTTGCATGTGACAGCTTCTCTGTAAGTAAGTAAGCTGTAATCTTTTAGGTAAACTGGTATCTGTTTCATTCTTTTATTTCTTCTTGTGTTACCTTCTTCTTCATAGTGTCTGTCACTTTCTGTGTCTTCTGTTTTAGTTTCAGTTGTTACATTTTCAAAAATGTCATCATCTTTATTTTCTTCTGTTATTGTATTTTCTGTTGTCTCTTCCTGGTTTTCTGTAGTCTTTTCCTGGTTTTCTATAGTATTTTCTTGATTATCTGTAGTTTCTTCGTGGTCTTCTGTTATCTCTTCATCGTTTTCTCTAGTTCTTATTTTGCTTTTCTCATAAATTTCTTCCTGTTGTTCAGTTTCACTTTTTATTATTACTATGTCCCTTGATATTTCTATTTTTCTCTCCTTGGCATTCCACAATCTGTACCCATTATTAGTGTATCCAATCATTATTAGTTTCTTGCTTCTTGGATCTAGTTTCTTTACATTTGGATGTAGCTGTTTTGCATAGACAGTAGAGCCAAACTTTTGCATATTAGATATATTAGGCCTTTTGTCAACCCACATTTCATATGGTGTCTGATTTTTCAGGGCATCACTTGGCAGTCTGTTTAAAATATAAGTAGCACAGTATATTGCTTCACCCCACATTAGCTTGTCTAATTTAGAATCAAAAAGTAATGCTCTTGTCTTTTCTAACAATGTCCGGTTAAGACGTTCAGCTTTGCCATTTAATTGTGGTGAATAGGGTACTGTGTAGTCTAATTTTATACCTTTTTGTTGACACCATGCTTTAAAGTCCTTACTGGTATACTCGCCTCCATTGTCACATCTTATAGTTGATACTTTACTATTTTTCTCTCACTCCGTTTCTTCGATATAATTTCTAATTTCCTCTTTTACATCACTCTTGTTCTTCAGTAAATAGATTTTTGTAAAATGACTGTAATCATCCATTACTGTCAATACATATCTGTATCCATCATAAGTCTTCTCCTCGAAAGGGCCACATATGTCTGTATGAATTATTTGTAGATGTCTTTCAGCCCGAGTTCTGGTTGTATTAAATGGTAGTCTTGATTGTTTAGCTTCTGCACATACTTCACACTGTTCTTGTAAAATTTTTGGTCCTTGTATAATTATGCCGTCTGCCACTTTTGTTAGTGTCTCTAGTACCGATTTACCCGGGTGTCCCAGTTTTGCATGCCATTCCAATGCTGTTCCTTTTTCTTGTGTTAATAAAGATTTATTTTCATTTGGCAAATCATATTCTAAATTCACTGTGTATAAACCATTCTCTTTTTTTTCAACTAAAATTAAATTAGAATTTTTGTAAATCTCCACTTTATTCTTTGTGAACACTACAGAGCCATCATTATTAGTAACACAATTAACAGACAAAAGATTTTGTGCTAGATCTGGTATTAATAAGGTATTTTGTAAATCGCATGATATTCCATGGACTGTACCTGATCCTTTTGATTTCATTCTTTCATCGTTGGCAACGTCAACGGCAGTATCCTTCTCTTCAAAATTGCTTAAGATACCAGGGTCATTTGTCATATGCACCGTGCTTCCAGAGTCTACTATGAATTGTACTGAGATCTGTTTAGATTTTTGTGTTAGAAAAGCAACATTTTTGGATTGTTTATTATAATCTTTTTTCTTAAAGAAACAGTTTTCCTCTTTATGGTTATTTTTCTTACAAATTGAGCAACAACTGCTTTTAAATTTACAATCTTTCTCTTCATGGTTGTATCTTTTGCAAATAGCGCACATCTTACAATCCTTTTTTAGATGTCCTGTTTTGTGACATTTAAAACATTTTATGGTTTTATTCTCCGCCTTAAAAGCAACTTGTTTGTGTTCAGTTTTCCTTTCTAAAAATCTGTTTTCTTCTGATAAAAGTCTGTTAGTTAAATTGGTAAGTGTCTTTTTATCATCCGATGTTGATTCCCATACTGTGATGAAGAATTTATACTGGCTTGGTATGCAGGTTAATATTTTTGATATCACCATTTCATCATCAATGTTTTGTTTAAGATTATTTTATCTCATTCTCAAATTTTCAATATCCGTGATCAACTGTGACATTGACTGGTTGTCATATTTAAAGTTAAAGAATTCTTGTAACAAAAAAGACTTATTTCTTTCTTCAGTCCCCTCAAATACTGCACATAGCTTATTATACATTTCATGTGCATTTTTGCAATTTATTACATGACCTTTTAGCTTTCTATCTATGGAATTCAATATCAACTTCTTTACCTTTGCATCCTTAATTTGAAATTCTGGTTTTCCTTTATTTTCTGGGTCTGTTTCTCTCAACACTTCCGATAAGTTAGATGCCGAAACATGTATGTCTAACTCAGAGCTTTACTAGCTCTTTTCTATATTTTCTTCATGATTATTAGTCTTTTTTTTTTGTTTTCTTTCCTTTTTTTAATTTTTCTTTTTTTTACACTGTTCTCACTCTGGGCCCATAACCTGAAGGGTATAGGGAATGTGCAGAGGAGAGAAATAAACCTTTTATATTAATAATTTGTGTTATTTTTTATTTACTGTTTTTTACTTTCTTTTATTTTATAACAAACCATGGTTACTATAGTTACATATCAGTGTTGTAGAACACTTAATAAGGATGTACCTACTAACAGAAATTCCGCCCCAACAGTAGGAGAAAGCCTTGGCGGACGCAGTGAAGAGGTTAGAGCGGTCCATCCACTCAACCACCGCGAGTGTGTGGGAGCGAATTTAACCATCCGTCGCTTACGAAGGGAAATCGTCACTGAGTGCCTTAAGCGCTCGCACCCAAGCCCGGGTGAAGCTGTAAAAGCCGTTCGAGGCTCCAAAGCTCTTATGGCTAACAGTATAGTCAGTTCGAAAAAAAAAAAAACTTACGACGCGTAATACTCGTTGGCTTTCTCGATATCGTTAGCGGGGTTGGTAAAGATATTCTGCGGTTGACGTTTTGCCTTGTGGGCATCGCGTCGGGGCCAGGGTGTCGTTCGCGGCGGCTACGACAAACCGATTCGGGTGGTTCGACGCGCTATCAAAATATCTCCTCGTGAGATATTTCGTAAAAGATTCTATAGAAGGGAGACCCATATCTCTATGGAGGTTAACGTACTGGACGTTAAGGTGGGGATCAAGTAAGTGGTGGTGGTGGTGGAACCGGTTTTGCACCCTTTGCTATCGAGCAAAGTTATGTTTGGACAAATATGTGAACGCGGCGAAACAATATGTTCAAATTGGACGGACACACGCCTTGTATAGTGTAAGCTTATGTCCTAGGGACATTTCGGTTACTGAAAAAACCAAGGACATGGATTCGACCTTTATATAAATGACAACTAAAGATGTATTATAAAAACAAAAGATTTGGCTGCATGGTCTTTAGATACCTTTGCCTATGTCTTTCACGAAGAAAAGGAAGAACTTCACTAAAAATAATTATTAGTGTCAAAGTCAATTATATGTCATGTTTGTTTATAACCTCTTAACGTCAATGCAAATATAAAATTTGAATAATAATCGATAGGATTAATTAATATGGAGGCACAAACACAAATTATAATAAGAGATTACGGAATATGTCGCTGCTGTGCAGCAAAAGGGAACCACAGAGATATAACTAAGGAATATTATCACAATGGAATAAGAGAAGTATTTTTCGATATTTTCATGGAATGTTTTAATTTATACGTAAGTATGAGACTTTAGTCTTTAAAACACCTCCACAGTATTACTCGTACTTCAAAGTTATATCCACGGAACAATGTTATCAGTAAGAAATTAAGATTAAATTTATTTTATCTTAATATATGTATAACCATTCTTGTTGTATACGTGTTCGTGACTATTTGAAGATTAGACAGTTGTCTTTTGGCAATCGGTTCTTCGGTACAATCATATTTGTCTTGTAGAATATATACAAGACCCTGGTTAGTGTTATATTTATGCTTAAAAAACTTGTATGATATTTCTAGCTATCGAAAAACAAAGATCTGACTACATTAATATGCTCATCATGCGTATCTCGTCTCCGAGAAGCGAATGCCTTTAGGATGACTGTAGTGAGCATGGAGCAACAGCTTCTAGCATCTTGTCCGAGCAATGACAATGAAATAACATCTTTTAGTGATGGTATGTAAGCTTTTGCTAAAATTTTATCATTAACACCAAAAAAAAACACAATGCTAACATGAAAAAGTTTATTTTACACTAGTTTTTTTCATCATTATAGGTTTGTCATAGTGGCCACAATCTCACCTGATGTTAAGCGACGAAATGGCCTAAGATGATAACACGCTAAACCTAGTGGAAGACTGGCTCTCAAGCGCAGCTGCTGGAACACACCTAGTGCTTGGTGACAGATTTTCAACTTGAGGGTGGTTGCTAGCCAGGCGGGCATTAGATGAAGCCCTACCACCATGCTATGGTTTCCTCACAATGTTTTCCTTCACCGAAAGCTCAAACTCATTGCAGGGTTTCGAACTCGATCTCAACCGACGCGAGGTCGTACCCGCTACCACTGAGCCATCATTGCTTCAAAATCTCTTAATGTTAAATATATTGGCAGATGCAAAAAAGATAATCAAAATGAATGTAATTCTTGTATAGCAGCATACAGGGTTTAATTTATAGCTTCATTATAATTTACTGGAATTTGAATATGATTTCTTTAAAAATGTTAATTGAATCTTTCTTGCTGGTATTGATATAATAGTTTGTAAAATAGTATATTTAAAACATTTCTTAAAGATTTACCATCTCTTATTGTCTGATATCCAAAATGTTTCACTTGCTGTGTCACTTTTCATAGCCCTTTCCAGTGGTAATTTTTGTTCACCAATGTGACAAATATAGTTTTTTTTTGTATGTGGCATATAAGATTATAGCCCACCTGATGGTATGGCTACTGTAGCCTATGGACGCTTGAAATACCACAGGTATCAGTAGCATGTTGCAAACCTTGAACTCCTCTACCCCAAGAAGCTCTGGAAACCCGTACTCACCATAGAAATACAACACAAGATTTTTTGGCTGTGATCTATAGGGTGGAGGTATTCCACCAGTCAGGCTGCCCCAAGTAAAGAGAAATCTCCAAAGAAATTTCTCTATGCCCTACCTCTCTTTGAAATCCACCCTTCCACAAGAAGCTCTGGAAACACTACTCATCCTAGGAACACAACATTAGGTCATTTGGCTGAGATCTTCTGTAGGGTGAAGCTATTCCACCAGTCTGACTGCCCTAAGTAAAGTGAAATCTTCAAAGAAATTTCTCAGTACCCTACCTCTCTTAAAATATTATAGTCATAGATATTTACCAAAATATCCATGAACACATAATATTAGAATAGGTTCAGCTGAAGCCTAACCTAACCCTCTAAACCTAAATAACTTCTGCTCATATCATTCCTAACACAATCCACCTACAAGTGTTGATCATATAATTTTCCACACTGTTCCCAGTTAGGTGAATGAAAATTTTTTAGTAGTTCAGTTTTGATGGTGACAGTGGATCAAAAGCACTTATAAAGAGTAATAAAAAAAGAACAATGTGTAGTAAAACAATCAAGGCTGAAGCTACCTGATGTGTGGAGGGATGTAGTGCCTTAGACTCTCGGATACCATGTTTTATCGCCATCTATGGGTGGTGAGCGATACTAATAATGAGCTACAATTTTCCTAGATGGCCCAAGTCAAAATCAAAATAAAAAAATAATTTATTCAATTTAGGCACTAAGAAGTCACTTATGAACGTCAAACACTACTACCACCGTTCGAAAATCATCCCAGTCATCGAGAAGAATGGGCAAGAAACTCTTATCTTTTTTTCATTTTTTCTTTCTTAACTGTATATATAATATTTACAATCAATTTGTAATCATATTTATAATTTAGTGGATGCACAGAGAGGAATCGCTTCCAGACATCACTATCATTCACATAATGATCCACTCTATAATAACCTTTTGACAGTAAAACCTGCTTGACATGGTCCTTGAACTCATTGTTCGGCAAATCAGTAATGTGCGTCGGGATCTTATTATAAAACCTAACACTATAACCTTTCTTACATTCTTCCATCCTTCATCAATAATGCTGATAAGGTTACCAAACTGTACAATTTATCATATTTTAGAAACAAAACAAGAACTGGCAGCTAATTGGACGGACTTGAAAACAGAGGATGAACAAAGATATTCTAATGATGAAAATGATACGGCCTTTGAAATACAATACACAAGTGATGATATTGGTAAATAAAGTTGTATTATCTATACTATAATATAATTAAGCTTACTAGTTTTTTTGTTTGATTGTTTAAACGCACTAATTTCAGGAACTACCTGACGGATTTGAAAAATCATTTTTGTATATGATTGCCAGATTCATGAGGAATATTATAGGCTATATAACTTCACCCTATGGCCCTAAGGAGCGGCGCAGTAACTATAAACGACAAGCAATCTGGCATGCTGAGGGCAAATACGTGAAGTGGAGCAACGATAGCCCCGCACCGCGTCATAGAGAGTTTGTCGAATAAATTTAACACATGTGAATTCGTGGGGCATAGTTAGTTTGCTCATATAATGAATCAGAACAAGACGGGTCAATCAACTAACATACTTCATTCTTTGGAGAAGTTAGATAACTTTTTTTTAAATATATATATATATATTTTTTTTAATTTAAGACCATATCAGAGGGCACCGTCGCGTCACTGCGTATGAAGCCAAACACAGTGGAACCTACTTACGGTGAAAAAACCATCTAGGTGTTTTCTGACAAAATGTTTGAAGGTAACTCAGTATACGCATTCTGTCAAATGTTTTTTTTTTGTGAAAGTGTTTATAACAAGTAAATATGAATAACATATAAATAACATGTAAATGCCGTCTTGTTCTATAATAGAAATTAAACTCAAATGACTACTAAAAGTTCACAAGTTAATGTGGTTTTTATATGGAATGGATATTCTGTATACTGAGTTACCATGTCATTTTATAGAAACAAAAGTTATTTAATATATTATATTTTCCTGTTGTGCCTACTAATCTTAGATACAATTGTGATATTACTTTTGTGTAAATATGACTATTATCAATGAGTACATATTATTTATAATAATATGTCAGGGACAGCATAGTTTGGGTAAAACAGTTGATTGACCCGTGTGGTTACTGCTTGTGTGTGGGCCGTACCCTCTATATTAAGGTGACCTGATTATTTTTCAAGGTGGACCATTATTTCAAATAAAATTTGATTACAACCATGATAGAATCAGATATAAATAGATAAATATTGTAAATAAATAAAGTTTTATTTTGAAGATAGTTTAATAGTAGTTGGCGAGCTAATTTAAATGCCTTTATGGGCCGCGGGCCTCTATACCTAGAATGGTGTGTAATGCAAGAAGCCTATACCCAACATTGGGTAGAAACAGGCTTAAGAAGATACTGGAACATGAAGTGTTTTAAACTCTGTCCTCAAGAATAGCCTAGCCTCAGGACTGTGATCTTTTAGAGATTGGTTATATATAGATACTAGCCGTGCCCGCGACTCTGCTCGCGTGCACTATAGAATGCCGTGGGTCGAGCAGACGCGCGAATCGTACTGCCCTGATCCCAAGCATGGCGGTCGCCCGCCGGTCTCTTTAAATACAAAAGTGCTTATTGTGGACGATCCTCAGATGATAAGCGTATGCTATCGCTGACTTTCTTGTAGGTATTTTTAAGATCTACAATTATGTAATACATTATATACTGATATATTTTTTTATGGTTTACTCGGATTAAAAGTAAATGCTATTGTGTCTTCAGATGAAGAGACCGAGGACGCCGGAGTGACCGAGGGAGAAGCAAAGTTGCTGGCAAGGTTTAACGGCAAGGTCCTAAGACCGCTGCCGACGAGACGAACGCTCCTTGGATATTGTCCCATCTTTGTCAGTTATTTGGATTCTCTTAAAGGTGTATTTAATTTCTATAATTCATTTATATTCCTAATTAGATGATGAATGGAGAAAATGTGAAAGTAAGGATTTTCAAGCAAACGGGACGATGAATATCGGATAGTGAAAAACTTAGCCTTTGACAACAAATGAAGGTCAAGGTCCCATCATATCCATGATATGTGACCCTAATTTTTGTGACCAAGTGAACAGGGGTGTAATAATGGTTTAGGCATTACGCGAATTCGAGAGATTACAGTCTTAAAAGATTTATTCAAGTTTTAAGAATCATAGAACGTAACGCTGCGTGTAGTAAAATAAAAATATTCTCGAAAATCATTGTATCTATAAGTTTGTTTAAGATTGTATTGTCCTAATTGTTATTATAATCGTTTCAGTATCATAATGCTTTATAAATATAATTTATAGTCGAAATGAATATTTTTAGGGTATGTTGAAAATTGCACGACGTAACAGTTTACGTTCTAAGGATACGTCATGCAACCTTTCTTCTTATTAACATAATATAGTAGCCATTATTTCCTCTCTCTCTATAATGCATTTAAGGTCAATAAGGCATTTTCTAATGCTTGACTGGATAATTACCACCCTCATGTTGAAAATCTGTCGCCAAGCAACTATAGGTGTGTTCCGGCAGCTGCACTTGAGAGTCAGGTCCCTCTAGGGTAAGCGTATCATCATCTTAGCCCAGATCGTCACTTCACATAAAGTGAAATTTACCTCAAAGGAATAATGAACAAAAAAAGTTAAATTCAGTAAGTTCATGACCGTTTTCAATTTAAAAAAAAATAACACACATTTTTCACAAATTCTTAGTTAATCTAAAATTATACAGTTACTGAAAAACGTTGAACTTTAATGGTTAAAGGGTTAGGTGAATAATTGTGAACTCGTTCAGAGACAGACGTCTTTCTGTACCTTGTGGTATGATCCCGTGTAAAGGTCAATTTATACACAAAACTAGGCTTGGCAGACATTGCTGTGCCGTTTTCGAAGTCGTTCAGAAGTTACGTGGAGACTAACAGATGAGCCAAGGATTATATCTGTACTATAAAAGTCGAGTGTTTTTTAACTCGCTAATCTTTGGAACTACCAGTTAGATTTGAAAAAATATTTTTGGCTCTTATAGTTGCACTAGCTGTGCCCGCCGATTCGCTCGCGTGGTCTACTAAATTATATTTTATGAAAATATTACGAAATTGATCAAAATCTATCTAGTAGTTTTTGCGTGATGCATTTTATTATTTATATAAATTTACTAGCGGCCCGTCCCGGCTTCGCCTGGGTAGAAAAATATTTTATGGACGTATTTTAATATAATCTTTCACTCCCTTCTTCACCACCTTAGGGGTTCAATATCCTTACTTAGTGTTCACCTACAGTGTAAATGGAACCCGCATGTAAATTTTCATGGTTCTAGCCGCAATAGTTTGGGCTGTGATCGATCAGTCAGACAGTCAATCAGTCAGCAAGTCAGTTTCTTACTTTATATATATAGAGGAAGGTCATAGGTTATATAGCTTCACGCTGCAACTCCAAGGAGCGGAGTAGTGAATGTGAAGAAATCTGGAAAGCTGGAGGCTACACGAGAACGTTGGCTTTAGAGCGGTGGAGGATTTGTCGAATACATTTATCACGAGTGAAATTGTAGGGCACAGTTGGTAAAGTTTATAGCTGTGGTTAGGCTAAAATATGGCAATAATAATACTCGTATGCACAATGATACAACTTCCATCCTTTTTCCTAGTATCTGTCTATCCTTTTCTCCCCTACCCTTACACCAAATGTCAGTTCGAGTTTAAAATCGGAACGACGAACATCAATGGTGACTGCGCGATTTATAAAAATTATAATAATAAACTTTTAAGTACAATATTGATTATGACGGTGCTTGGTGCCTTGCTTGAACATCAGTGAACCAGAGAAAGCCTTCAAAAACTTGTAAAACTGCATACTGGTGAGTCCACTATTTTCCTTCTTTCCGTATCATTGTGCATACTCGTAATCGATCTAGGAAGGTTGCCCCTTCGTTAATCACGCTAATCTTAAAAGTAACCAAACCAGCGCTTACAGCTGTATATCGTTTTAACTCCAAAAATTCCCCTTCCAGACAAAACAATTACACCAAAATCCATAAAGAAGTTACTAGAACATGCGGAACCTAAACGTCACAAGACACCGATCACTGGGATGTATATCACAGAGAAACTGGCGAACACAATAAACGCGTGCACATTGTTCGAATTCTCAAACGCGACAGCCTTCAAAACGAAAACCAAGTCCGGATATCCGTGTTTCTACTGCCGGCAGATTTACGACAACATGGACATCCTTAGAGCACACCAAAAAGAACATCCAAAGTCCAGCCTCTTTAAACTATTCAGCAAATATAGGGCAGACGCTTTAGTCGTCTACGCTGATGTGACCGACCTAAAATGTACCATATGTGACGAGAATGTGCCAAGTCTGAACGAACTGAAGACGCATCTGACGAGGATCCACAGGAAGAGAATGTACACGGACTTCGAAGATAGGGTGATACCGTTCAAATTGACCGGTGATAGTGACTTTGAGTGCCAAATATGCAAGTTTAATTTCGAGACCTTCGGAGCAATTGAGAGACATATGAACGTACATTACAGGAACAGTACCTGCGAGCAGTGCGGTGCAGGATTCGTGACGATCAATCGTTTGAAGATCCACAACCAAGCCGTCCATAAGGACGGTAACTTCCCTTGCAATATTTGCAAGAAGATATACTCCAGTTATAACAAGTACAAGATACACATCGATGTCGTTCATAATATGCAGAAGAAGAACAAATGTCCGAAATGCCCGGAGAGGTTCATTGATTATTTCACGAGACGGAAGCACCTGGTGGAGAAGCACGGGTACGCGCCGATCCTGTACCGTTGTAGGGTCTGCGACAGGAGTTTCAACCGGCGGTTTTCACTATCAGGGCATATGAAACGATGTCATTTGATGCAAAAGGACTTTCAATGTGATCATTGCCCGTACACGTGTTTCACTAAACGAGAGTTGAGGGTCCATATGCAGAAACATACAGGGGAGAAGGGTCACGAGTGTTCCGTCTGCGGGAAGACGTTCGCCTGGCAGAAGCCCTTTAAAGACCATATGAGGGTACATGAGGATAATCGGCGTTTTTCATGCAGCGAGTGTGGGCAGACATTTGTTCAAGATTGCGATTTGCAGGGACATATTAAAGCCCATCATTCGGATCTAGCGGCCTCTGTGTGACCATCATTTATTACAATATTATACATGTATTAGAGTACGCATCAACCAAGACTGCAGATTGAGCTTCATAACATCAAACAGGTTGGCGGTACATCTACGAATAGTCACAGAAAAGGTGGTCCAAAGCAAGTCTAAGCACAGGATCCACGTGATCGTCGCCCACTGCGAACTCAAAACAGTTCAAATGCACCAAGTTCCTCGGGAAGTTCTGGTAACACACCGAAAGGTACTAATCCATATAAGTTTGTATGTTTTTGAAGTTATATCTCTTAAAGTATGTGGCCACATACGCTACGGTCTATCGCAGAGGTTTACCTGTGCTTGTCGACCGCACGTCATAGCGTGTATTTACCATATGGTGTCACTCCAAAAAACTTATTGTCCATTTTGCACGGGTCGTTTTCGCAGGATCAAAAACATGCATTGCACGCTCTGAACTGTGCAGGTGCGCCTGCGCAGGTAGACTGTAGCATGTAAGACTAGCGTTAGATGCATTATGAAAAAAAAATAAGTTAATTTTTACACATTTTAACATAAAGTCTACATTATGAAGTTGTTTGCGGTAGCCTCTTGTTTTATTATAGTGGGGTCACTTTTATGTCAAATTGACCAATAGTTGGAAAAAAGTATACAGATCCGAAACAAAAATAACTTCCTTCGTAACGTATAAAATTATATAAAAACACGTCAGCGACAATAACCTCGTACCGACAAATCTGCTACTACATAAGGGGTTTTAAAAACTAAAAAAAAAAAACAACTAAAGTACATAGTTCTGGAAACCCTGATTAGAGTTCAATAAATAGTTTCGTTTAGTTTCCCTTTTTGGTTAACTATGTAGTTCATCATTGTAACACTTGATGTCACTATAAAATGTTTTTTTTTAGGTTATGTTTAGCCTTCCGCTATGATTGGCACAAATTGAATCGATTCTTTTATTTCACTCTTTAGACAAACTGAACATGGAGTGACGCCAATAGTCTACCAGTGAGACATGTACGAGAAGTTCTTCAACAAGCGGCATCTCCCCATGAGACACTTCAAGAAATACCTCTTAGAAGAGAGACACTACCAGTGTGACATCTGCCATAACAAATGTGACTCAAGCAATGAACTAGACTTCCATATGATATGGTGTTCGCGAGGAAAAAAACCTTGATTGAGCATATGCGAATACTAATAATGAGAGGAGATTCAAGTCTGACATCAGACGTTTGATGAGACGATGGCGTATTAGTCGGGTATAACTGCGCTACACAGAGCAGATGGGTTTTTGAATAAATAAAACTATTTTTTATGTATTTTAAAGCTTTACCATAATTATATTAATAGTGAATTGGAAAACTCTTTTTTTTTTAATTATTAATTGAAAATCAAAAAACAATTGAAAATCACATGATTACGAACGCGAACGCGCCACGATTGGTTGCCAGGTTTGCGACGTCATGTAAAGGAATTTCGTCGCCAGGTTTGTGACGTCATAACATAAAGGAATTTCTCTAATCATTTTTTATTATTAATTATAAACAATTGAAAATCACAAACAAGACTACGAACGCGAACGCGCCACGATTAGTCGCCAAGTTTGCGACGTCATAATGTAAAGGAATTTCGTCGCCAGGTTTGTGACGTCATAACATAAAGGAATTTCTCTAATCATTTTTTATTATTAATTATAAGCAATTGAAAATCACAAACAAGACCACGAACGCGAACGCGCCACGATTAGTCGCCAAGTTTGCGACGTCATAATGTAAAGGAATTTCGTCGCCAGGTTTGTGACGTCATAACATAAAGGAATTTCTCTAATCATTTTTTATTATTAATTATAAACAATTGAAAATCACAAACAAGACTACGAACGCGAACGCGCCACGATTAGTCGCCAAGTTTGCGACGTCATAATGTAAAGGAATTTCGTCGCCAGGTTTGTGACGTCATAACATAAAGGAATTTCTCTAATCATTTTTTATTATTAATTATAAACAATTGAAAATCACAAACAAGACTACGAACGCGAACGCGCCACGATTAGTCGCCAAGTTTGCGACGTCATAATGTAAAGGAATTTCGTCGCCAGGTTTGTGACGTCATAACAAAGGAATTTCTCTTATTGTATTATTAATTATAAACTATTGAAAATCACATGTATACATGTGAGAACGTGAACGCGCCACGATAGGTTGCCAGGTTTGCGACGTCATAATGTATGGGAATTTCGTCGCCAGGTTTGTGACGTCATAACATAAAGGAATTTCTCTAATCATTTTTTATTATCAATTATAAACAATTGAAAATCACATGACTACGAACGCGAACGCGCCACGATTGGTTGCCAGGTTTGCGACGTCATAATGTAAAGGAATTTCCTCGCCAGGTTTGTGACGTCATAACAAAGGAATTTCTCTTATTGTATTATTAATTATAAACAATTGAAAATCACAAACAAGACTACGAACGCGAACGCGCCACGATTAGTCGCCAAGTTTGCGACGTCATAATGTAAAGGAATTTCCTCGCCAGGTTTGTGACGTCATAACATAAAGGAATTTCTCTAATCATTTTTTATTATTAATTATAAGCAATTGAAAATCACAAACAAGACTACGAACGCGAACGCGCCACGATTAGTCGCCAAGTTTGCGACGTCATAATGTAAAGGAATTTCGTCGCCAGGTTTGTGACGTCATAACATAAAGGAATTTCTCTTATTTTGTTATTATTAATTATAAACAATTGAAAATCACATGAATACGAACGTGAACGCGCCACGATTGGTTGCCAGGTTTGCGACGTCATAATGTAAAGGAATTTCGTCGCCAGGTTTGTGACGTCATAACATAAAGGAATTTCTCTAATCATTTTTTATTATTAATTATAAGCAATTGAAAATCACAAACAAGACCACGAACGCGAACGCGCCACGATTAGTCGCCAAGTTTGCGACGTCATAATGTAAAGGAATTTCGTCGCCAGGTTTGTGACGTCATAACATAAAGGAATTTCTCTAATCATTTTTTATTATTAATTATAAGCAATTGAAAATCACAAACAAGACCACGAACGCGAACGCGCCACGATTAGTCGCCAAGTTTGCGACGTCATAATGTAAAGGAATTTCGTCGCCAGGTTTGTGACGTCATAACATAAAGGAATTTCTCTAATCATTTTTTATTATTAATTATAAACAATTGAAAATCACAAACAAGACTACGAACGCGAACGCGCCACGATTAGTCGCCAAGTTTGCGACGTCATAATGTAAAGGAATTTCGTCGCCAGGTTTGTGACGTCATAATGTATGGGAATTTCGTCGCCAGGTTTGTGACGTCATAACATAAAGGAATTTCTCTAATCATTTTTTATTATCAATTATAAACAATTGAAAATCACATGACTACGAACGCGAACGCGCCACGATTGGTTGCCAGGTTTGCGACGTCATAATGTAAAGGAATTTCCTCGCCAGGTTTGTGACGTCATAACAAAGGAATTTCTCTTATTTTGTTATTATTAATTATAAACAATTGAAAATCACATGAATACGAACGTGAACGCGCCACGATTGGTTGCCAGGTTTGCGACGTCATAATGTAAAGGAATTTCGTCGCCAGGTTTGTGACGTCATAACATAAAGGAATTTCTCTTATTTTGTTATTATTAATTATAAACAATTGAAATTCACATGAATACGAACGTGAACGCGCCACGATTGGTTGCCAGGTTTGCGACGTCATAATGTAAAGGAATTTCGTCGCCAGGTTTGTGACGTCATAACATAAAGGAATTTCTCTTATTTTGTTATTATTAATTATAAACAATTGAAAATCACATGAATACGAACGTGAACGCGCCACGATTGGTTGCCAGGTTTGCGACGTCATAATGTAAAGGAATTTCGTCGCCAGGTTTGTGACGTAATAATATCAAGGAAATTTATCGATTGATTGTAATAAACAATTAAAATTTGAATAATAGTAACTAATTTTCAATTATTGCGAATTCCTTAGCGCAACACTGGCAAAATAATATGAGACCAATTGACGCTTTCGACGCCCCATCAATCGCCGTCAGTTGGGGTCACAATCAAAAATAATATATTGTAACATGTATAGGTATAACGTAGTCGAGACGGGCAGCGTGACGTCAATCAGGAACAGTGTTTATTTTATAGTTGACTTAATAACTGCAGGTCTTCACTATCCATCAATCGTACTAATTTTTTTTTATACTACAAAGGAGGCAAACAGGAATACGGCCCGTCTTATGGTAAGCGGCTACCGTAGCCTACAATACCATAGGTATTTACAAGCGCGTTGCCGAGCTTGAACCCCCTTACCCAAAGGAGCTCTGGACACCACCCTACTCACCGCAGAAACACAACACTATTTATTGGCTGCAATCTTCTGTAGAGTGGAGGTATAACACCAGTCGGGCTGAACTCTCCAAAGAAATTTCTCTATGCTCTACCTCTCTTAATAAATCTAGAATGTTACTATTCCACGGCTGAAGTAAGAATGCCCTTAAATCGGTCGTAGATTGCTTATAAAGCTCGCGCGGTCATAGAGCACACCTGTTCCTATCGCACTCAGCCAAAAGTAATAAAGTCAATAGTACTGATACTAAGTCATTAGTACTGTTTCCATAATTTCATTGGCGATTCTCCGACATATTATATTAAATAGTATGTTATTTGATAAGACGTGTAGGTACAGGAAGCCAGTCCTTGTAACAATATTTAAAATTAGGTGGATCAAATTAACAAACAAACAAACAAATTAATCGACAAAAGACAATACTGCACAGAGATGAGAATTAGGGTGATGGGAGAAGTTTTAATGATGAACAACGAAAAATACACCCCTGAGTAAAAATCGGTCAAATGCGAACTCTAGCATTGAGGGTTCCGTTCTATTATATTTTTATCATGAATTATGCATTTATAGAATTTAATGAAAAAAAAATCTCTTTCATTCGGTTCGTGATCCATAGAGCAACCCCGACTCACGCTTGACTGGTTTTTATTATTTCTTGTTTCACTTATACAGTTTTATGACAGCGCTAAACATTTATGTCGCACTTGCTATAAAAAAGAGCGGTATCTGGCAACACCTACTTCTGCCTTCAAGCGGTAACACTAGCCTTTATGTAATCTAGCCATTCCAAATCAAAGGTAACTGTGACTGACGTAGGTCAGCCTGTGGTCCAGGTGACTGTTACCTATGCTGACGTATTATCAGTTGGATCGCATGCTTGTTAACCACTTGCTTCTCAGAAAAATTGTCGTTTCCATTTCTTGGAACTTATTTATTTAATCTATGCTCGCTTTAAAAACTAGCAACACCACCTGTAAGGAAAAATTGCCTTGCGCAATTTCCACGTGTTTTATTTTGTACACTATTATTCAGGATGGATATTAGTGAGGAATTAGGAAGAAAAATTTGGCAGCCTTTTGGTTTTAGAACCCAAATAGAAGAGCTACAAATGCAACCTACGCTAGTATCCTCTGAAATCCACACTAACACTTAACACTGTCCATTGCTGTCACTGTGAATGCTTCGACTTCTCGTGCTCTTTCAAATCATATTCCCTAGGGAATATCTTTCCACACATCGAACACTGATACTTCTCACCGTGCGCATTCCTCAGGTGTCTCATGTAACAACTTTTCCACTTGAATGTCTTCCCGCACTGCTTGCAAGTCAGATCTCGGACCTTATCCTTGTGACTGTTGAGTAAATGCCTCCGTTTGTCACCATCAGATGGAAACCTTGCAGGGCAGTATTTACACTTGTAGGACGTCAACTTTTTCAGCAGACTTTCGCCATTCCAGATGACGTTCGACGGATGCACAGCGTGCGACTCCATGTGGTTCTTCAATCGGGCAGACGTTAGGAAGACATCAGCACAATCCCCACATACGTAGTTACTATAATGCGTGTTCATATGAGCGTCTAGCACCATATACGAGACGAATCTCTCCTGGCACAGTGCACACTGATTGCTTGAATTCAATGAGTAAGGTATCACACGCTTGTACGCTTGGTCCAGCTCGACATCGTGACTCTTCAAATGCTGGAACATGGTGTTCCAATCGTGGATGACAGTGCAGCAAACAACGCATAGGAGGTTCTCTATGTCGACCCTCAGGATCTCGTTCATGGAGTGCGGCCGCATCATTATATCGACTTTCTTCGTCCTGTCGTTGATATGCACAGTCCTGGTATGATTACGTAGCTCTATGGGATTGATAGTTGTGAATTCAGTGCAGTAAGCGCAGAGGTAGCGGTTTCTACTGCTTTTAAACGGAACAGCGTTCGTGAATGTTAAAATTGTCTTTATCTCTTTGACGAAATTGTACATTAAATCCTTGTTTGATTTGGATTCAGGGTCTGAAATTGGGAAACACATTTTTGTTTTAATTTCCAATAAGACGTTACTTGTCGTTTAGTATAGTTCCTAAATAGGTCCCTTCCGCCAATAAAACTATATTTTTCATGTAGGAATATATCATTATTTCTCAACTTGAGCCAGGTTCGACATTTAAACACAAATCTTAAGTTTTGATCCTTACATATTGTAGTTGAAGTGAGACAATAAATGCTGACCTTGGCCATACAAATTATAAAAACAAACGATTTAAGATAGGGCCGAAATTAATACTATTAAGCGTTATGTGCGTAACCATATTTGAATCGAAGAGAGTGTTTTTTTCAGTAGTAGTCATTAATGAGGGATTATAATGGAAAATTGAATATCTTTTATCAATAATAATTTAAGCTTTAACACCTATATTGTCTAGGATTGGTTGTTGTGCAATGTAGACAGTTATTGAAACTATCTATCAGTGCAATTTAGTGGTTAGAGGGTTACTGTAGCGAACAAAACTATTTATTTCTTAGTAGCGGTTTTTGTCATCACTCAAATACTTCTATGTTCCGATTGGTCGAACAAACTTTTTAGCTATTGAGTCGAGTTTTTTATATCAGACTTACACTTACACAGCATTATTGAGCAACACTATTCTCACAAGTATTCGAAATAACTTCAAAAAATAACAATATAGTATAAAAGATAGTTTCTTAACGTATACAATTTTAGAAAAACACGACAGCGTCAATACTTCACGAAAAACCAACTATTACTATAGATCACGTATTATCGGTCGACTATTAGATAGTTTCGTAGACAATAGATAGTTTCGTTTCGTTGCCCAAAAAAGTCGCTATTATCAACCGTTAAATTGACGTTATGATACTCTTCGTCTCTATTAAGCTCTTGGTTCGTTTATAACGTCATCTCTTTCACACCGTCGTTCATAAATAATTATTTTTAATTAATCAAATAAGCAAAGGTCATGTTTTACTGTAAGATACATTAAGATTGGTGCGCAAAGCACTTACTTTCCATCTCGGCTTGTAGGTGAGCCACTATCGTTTTCCTTGGTACCTTGTAGAACTCAGCAGCTTCCAACCTTGACATCCTGTTGTCCTTGACAGCTTGCATCGCGTTCCTCAGATCCTCCTCCGTGTATTGGAAACACCTTTGGTATCTTCCCACCTTACTCGAACGCTTTTTTTGCTTGGGCACGACCTTCGCTTTTGGTTTAAAAAAAATTGGCTCTGGAATTACTAATCACATACGTGTTTTTAATCAAATATAGAGCTGACAACAATCTCACCTGGTGTTAAGTGATAATAATGTGTTCGAAGGTGACACGCGTAACTCAGAAGTGGGATTGCAAAAATAAGTTTTTAAGAGAGATCGACGATAGTATTTAGCTAGGTTGGCATTAGCAAATATCCTACAACTATGCTATGGTTTCACCACAATATCTTCTTCACCAAAACCTGTTGTTTGCTGTTTATTTTTTATAATTTTTAATGTCTGGATATTTACAAACGCAACAATTAAATGACCTGTCCAACACATTACATTAGGTTACACATAATGAATATCTGAAAAGACTAAATCTGACTACTATACAAGAAAATTGATCTCATGTCGTGCAACTTATCAGTTAATTTATTAAAATGTTGTATGAAAATAATATTTTTAATTAATATCTTCGTTGAGCAATAACTTGCATATTCAATGGCAATGTATCTATTATAAGTATCCTTCATGTTAGTTCGATATGTACGAATTGTTAAATATCATGGTCTTCTTGAATCGTGAGATACAATGTTTATTCAAAAGATTTTATCTGTATGATAGACTCTATCGATAGTCTCGGCACAGGTAAGCTTTTAAAAAAAACTGTTATTTAATGCTTCTATTCTTATTTTTTTAAATAAAAGAATGTCTCCTTTAAGTAAAATTGGCTATCTTCAATATTTAATGGACTTTTCCTCCATGTCCCATTCGTTTCTTCCACTCTGTATAATAAAAGCTTCTCTCTATATTCGAAAATTTACAGTTTTTTAAAACACTATTGCGTCCAGTTTTTCGCACTATTACGGCACTACAAAAACTTGCGCCTAAATACTTAGCCGCAAAAATTATGATTGTGGGTGGTTTCTTTGAAAATAGATATATCTTGTCGATGTCATTTTTTTAGGTCTTTTTAAGATCTATAATTATGTAGTACATTAATTTGATTTATATTTTATGGTTGAGTAGCGAGTAGCGTAAGCCATTTAAGTGCTCCAAAAGTGTATTTTTTTTGAATTGGTTCACCATTATCGTCACTTCTTATTTCGTATGTTACTTGATCTATAAAATATACCTATAACCTGGCCAGATAACACAGCTATCAATTACAAAAAAGTACATGTAAATCGGATTAGTGGTTTTCGCGTGATAAGAACATAGACAGACAGGGAGACAGCCGGGGCAGGTTGCTAGTATAATATAATTTTGATATACAAGGTTTTTTATATATTTACCTTTGATATTTTTCTCTTTATTCTCAAGTGCCATATCTTCCTCTAAATATTCAACATCCTCATAAGCTACTTCTTCTTTCAACTTTTCTTTTTGACACTGACCATTCTCTTCTTCAGTATTCTCTATATATACTATCTTCTTGTCTGGCATTTCACTTTCTATATCAATTTGAAACTTGACTTCCACATTAGGCAAAATTGAATCATCACCTGGAATTACAGAAGTATGTATAGATACAGCAAAATGATGATGTGTGATGTCTATGTCTGATGGTAAACACAGTCATGGGCGTACCTGGGAGAGACATTGCCCGCTTTAGAAAAATTGACAGTATTTCGAAATAACCTCTAAATATTTAAACGTGTATCGTGAGGAGTATATCGTATCATGCATGCCATGTCATTTTTTTTTTGCTCCTACTCAAAAATTAGTCGATTTCTAATAAGTTTAACGAAACAAATAAACTTATAGTGGCTGATCAGCCGGCTGACAAACCTTCATAGAGTAATCAAAGCAATAAACAACAAAAACCGCGGCTCTCGAATCTTCCCAAGTACCTGCATGGTTTTCATAAGGAATAAAGGTCATATCTATTGCGCAATTAAACGTACAACATGAATTTAAAAACTAAAGTATTGCAATTTTAAAACCAAAATAGTCAAATCATAGAATGTTCTTAATAATCACCTTCTATAGCCCCCTTATGGTACATATTCTTGTATCTCTTCTCGCAGTGTAATACTTGCAACTTGAATGCTGCAGCATCTTGAAGCTTCATTTTGCAATCCTCACATATAGTATATATTGCAGCTTGTAATTCATTATCAATTGGAATAATCTGAAATTAAAAAAAAACTATAGAGCATATTTATAACATTAAAATAAACAAATTATAACAAACAAACAACATATGTCAAAGAAAAATCAAATGGTGCGAAAAGGAATGAATCACTAAATTCGAAACACAAATACACAAGCCTTAATCTATACATGAAGTATCTGTTTGTAATGTGAAAATAAGATGTTTTTACTAAATGCATATGAAAGTATACACGATACCTATAACAAAAAACCCATTTATTTTTATTTTTGTCTGTCTGTCTGTTTGTTCCGGGTAATCTCCGAAACGGTTGGACCGATTTTGACGGGACTTTCACTGGCAGATAGCTGATGTTATAGGGCATAACTTAGGCCACATTGATTTTAGAAAAATAATTAGTTCCGAATTAAAAAAAAAACTTTTTTTAAATTCAAAGCGTGCAGGGCCGCGGGCACAGCTAGTTTAAAATAAATTTAAATTTGGAATTCCTCACTAAACGCCAGATATTTGAGATCAAAGTGGCCAGTTAAAAAAACGCCAATTTCATATGCAAGGACCTAATAGATCGGAAACTTGAAAAAATAGTAAATAGTACATGCTTGTGATAGAACAATACAAGACCATTTTGATTGTGTTACCAGCCTATATAAATCATGGTCAAAAGAAATCTCGGTTATTTTCGTAAAATCTAAGATTTTAAAGTGCACAAAATAATATGCACAATAGTGTGTTCCGTTTTTTGTCTAAGTAAAGAGTAGCCGGCATAGGGTTACTACGCTAAGAGTGATAAGAGAGAGAGTGCTAGTTTCATATAATGTGCCGCTCAAAGTTGAAGCCAAAACTATATAAATGTGTGCGTAAGCGACACGTAATTACGCTTGCCAACACAAACACAAATGCAAGAATCATATTGTAAGTGATTAAAATTTTCACCAAAAATGGTAAAATTAAAGTATCCAGTGTTGGTCTCATTCATCCTATGGTTATAGGTCCGATCCATCGGTATGGAGCCCTTGAACCAAGCAGCCGCTCGCGCGATACAGTGACTCTACAATCACTAGCTTTCACACATGACACTGCATTGTACACACATGCATAACACACAGGTACAAAGGTTCTGTAAGAAACCTTTTTTTTTTCTTTTTTGCCTAGTTAGTTTAGACAAAAAATTTCAGAACACTAAATACACATACACATGTTCCTTCCCTCCTCCCAGGGGGAAGAAACATGTATATATGTATAGTTAGTTTAGATCAAATGATAGGGAATTAGTCAGATCGCGACTTAATTGCATACGCGCAACAGTCCGAGCCGAGGTTCGGCCACTTTGGCACGCGACAAAACTATACAAAATAATTGATGTATTTATCACTGTGTATGGTGGTTGTCATCCCTACCGCCCGGCTTTATTACTGCATATACACTGGCTGATCTCGTAACGTGACAAATCAATGATATGTTTATCACTATCTGTATGGTGGTCGCGATCCCTACACCCTGCTTTATTACAGCATAATGCATATAAACCGACTGATCCTGCAGTGTAGTGTGGTGATGAGTTTATTATTATGTGTATGGTATAGTAATTATAATTAATAACTTTTGCCAATACATACATATGTCAATATGAATCTGACACATTTATCATCATTTTGAAGCAATGATTGCGCAGTGGTAGCATGTACGACTTCGCGTCGATTGACGTGAGTTGGAATCCCTGCAATGACCCTGATCATTTGGTGAAGGAAAACATCGTGTGGAAACCATATCATGGTGGTAGGGCATTTTCTAATGCCCGCCTGGCTAGCTACCACCCTCAAAGTTGAAAACTGTCGCCAAGCACCAATGGGTGTGTTCTGGCAGCTGCACTTGAGAGCCAGTCTTCCACTAAGTATAGCGTGTTATCACCTTGGCTACATCGTCACTTAACATCAGGTGAGATTGTGGTCACTAAGATAAACCTATAACGACAAAAAAAAAACCAATAAAACTGTCGGTCTAACCTAGTGTAAACTAGCAGTATGGTATACTATGTAAAGATGTCTTTTTCGTTGTCTCTACATCATATCGCACCTTTAGAATTATAGAGACCTATCCAAAAAAATAAGTTTTTTGAAAACGTTGAATAAAGGTTCGTATGTTTATCAGTTTTGTAAAAAAAGCAAATACTCGGTTATACTTTCATAAATTCATATTCATATTCGCCACAATAGGCCTCTGTTTTAATAAGAGTCGATGAAGATGGTCACCCAAGATCTTTTTGTTTTAAAGTGGAAATCTAAAATTTTAAAATAGGTCTCTATAATTCTAAAGGTGCAATATCATTCTTATCTCACATGTAATGAAACGAGCCTAAATCTAACTTGTCATTGAAATGTCACTTGAATCATCGATGCGACGAGTCAATTTCAAAATAAATGTAGGTACATTATGAAAGTGTCAGTAAATTGTTTCGTCAGGAAATTGTAAAACTAAGGCAATGTTTAGATTACTTAACTATTTATTGGATTCGTAGTATTATCATTTTATTAAAACTCTTTTAAAAGTAAAACATAACAGGAAGATAATAGTGCTTGTTTAGATGCATTTATTTCTCTTCGTTTTCTTATATCTTCTTCATTGTTTTTTTTTATGCCTGATTCTTCTTTTATTTTTTTCTAATGTTAGCTTCTTTCCACTTGTCAGTAAATAAGTGTTAGGAAATTGTTATGATCGTTGATAACATTTTTAATATAAAATAATTATATAGATATAACAATAAAATTTCTCTATTAAATATATGGATTACAAAAACAAGTAAGTTTAGTAAAAATATTGTAGGGTGAAGTTTTGCGCCTTCATTTTCAAACTTAATTTAAGTCATCTTTAATCCTAATTTATTAATTATTATCAAAAATAATCTGTAGCTGCCTTATGACTAGCCTGTGCATTCTGAAAAACATTTTCATTTGTGTCATAATCACTGATTTTCAAAAAACAAATTTTATAGTTCATCTCATATTATTTGAAAACAACCCAATTCTTATGTAATTATTGAATAGCCACATAAGACTTTTCACTTCAAAAGTGGGCTAAAATATTTTCCAATAACTAGCAACATTATATGTTGTAGCAAATAAAATACAAATTATATTTGTATGTTGATAAAATGTTTCATCAACTTATTTCTTATAAAAAGATTTAAAAACCCATTAAATAAGTCCATTCCTCAGAGTTTCTGGTGGGATCTAGAGCTGCCATGTTGTGGTTTTTATTTTTAATTCATTAACTTAGGTTCTTTGACCCTATATTATGTAATATTGATGGCATTTTGTGTGATATAGTTTGGTTATTCTGCTTTCGTGAAGTGGATTATAAATATTAACTGGAAACATGCATTTTGAGATGTCACAAAAACTCTCTAGAAAGTTCTAACAAGAGAGCCATCATCTTGAACGTTGTATATAAAAATACTACGAAGACAAACACATTGACAGTGGCAAGTGTTATTTGCGACGCCAAAACAAGAAGAAGTCCAGTCCTCAAATAAAATTGATAAAAATATTTGTAGAGGTTCGAAACATTATAAATACATAGCTATTAATATTAATAATATTTTTTACTTACATCAATGTTAAACGTTTCTCGTAAAAGATCAACTAATGTTATGTTGTTTCCACAAAAATCATAGTTTTCGGCCAAGTTTATAAAATTGCCCTCAGAATGACAGCAGCGGCAAAGATCGTCCTCGCTTTTCCAACAATACTGCGACATTTTTCGCCACTGAAGAATACTTTTCGTGTTTAATATATTTGTGTGATTATGAAATGTATACTATAAAAAAAGCAATCGTTCTTTTTCATCTAAATTAGAATTTATTGCTTTTATTTCAATAAACATTACGCTATATTTTTGTACCCAATACACAGAATAGTAATAATACTCAGTGTTACCGTTCTTAAATCCAGTGATCTACTAAAATCTGTATGAAAATGTACCAAAATCTACTAACTACAAAGATTTTTAATTATGAGTGTTCAAATATAAGGTTTCTGTGAAATAAAGTATTTGTTATGTAAATTATAGTAATATTAATCATTAATGTTAATACATGCTTAATAGCTGCTCTTTAGTAGATGCTAGTCTATTCAAAATAGTAAAACCCGTATATCACCACAAGCTTTGCAAAATGCATTAATTTTGTTAATTTTTGCACAAACCGGAACTAAATTTATAAGCTAAAAAGCTTAATAAGCTTTTCCAAATATTCAAATACACAAAGAAATAGGGGCTAGTGACCAAATCGTTGAATGAATGGAAAATATAATGTATATTAATAAATCTGTAGGTCTGTCTGTACATAACTTTATTTTAACTTTTTATTATTTTAAATTTTTAACTGTTCATGTTTTAATTCAAAAACGGCATATTCGATTCTCGCATATTTTATACACAAGCCATCATTAGTCGATTGATAAGCTATAAGAAGTATTCATATTTCTTTTAGAAAAGGTAAAAAAAAATACATAAATAATTATTCGTTAATTGTTACTCAATTTTGACAAATTTTGTACACAGGAAGTATAAGTCGTTCCATGCTAGATGGGCTGTAAGAAAAGTCAATAATAATTTTAGAAATTATAAAAAAAAAATACAAAGTTTTAAATTTATATTAACTTTGTAACCGATTTTGATAACACTTTGTATATAGAAAGCATAAGTCATTTCTTAATATGATAGGCTAAAGGATTCTCAAAAATAACTTATGAAAAGGTTTAAAAAAATTTAATCATTAATATTTATTATCTCTTAACCGATGTTCACGAAATTTTGTACACGGAAAGAATAAATCATTCCATGATTAATATTGGCCATAAGAATTGTCAACAATACTTTTAGAAATCCTAAACAAAGAATAATGGTACACTAGAAAGATATGTCATTCCTTAATTGATAGCTTATTTATGTATTATAAATAATAGAAGTAAAATTAAAATTACGGGATGTAGAGAAGCACTGCCTGGTAACAAAACGCTTGCGGAGCCGCTAGTAGCATACCACTAGAATTATATATCGTTTGTGATTTGTGCGAATCGTCGTTCCTCCACCTTATTTCATTCGCTCAATTCACTAATACCCTAATTAATACTAATCCTAAATTCTAATACTAATATCCTATTTCATAAGCAATGTAGCAGGTTTTCAAGAGCGAGATAGTAATAATATTGTACCAATAAATATAAACATATATCAAAGAAACTACCGTGATGCAGTAATGTTAGCTAGAAAATATAAAAAAATAACTTTGAGTGTTTTGCATTCAATCCTCACTCATAGTTTAATAAAAATACTAAAAATATACTAAATTCTTTGAACATACTAAATAATCTACTAAAGCCACCAAAAACTACTAAAAAAGAGTAAAACTACCAAAAACGGAAACACTTGTAATTCTGCTAGCGACACAGTATAATCTATATACTAAGATAATAAAGTGGAAGAGTTTGTTTATTTAAACACGCTTCTTTTTGTATATGATAGACTGATTCACGTGAACAGTATAGGCTATCTAGAATTAGGCTACACCTCTCAGATAGCCTTAAATATTGATTTTAGTTAAGAAAGTTGAGATAAACCTCGCACCCGAACTGCTTTGTCCGCGAGCACTAGCGTAATAATAATCTGTGTGCGGTGCGCCAAAAGAAGTTTTCACTTGAAAAAAGTTTATTTAAAATTTTAATAATAGTAAATAATGTTCCCTTATTGCGTCTCTCTTACCGCATCGCTGGTAGAATGATGTTTGACCGATTGACACTTTTGATGCCCCATCAATCGCTGTCAGTTGCGTCACAAATATATATTTAAAAATAGGTGGATCAAAATAGGGCACAAAATAACAAACAAAAGAGAATACTGCACAGGGAAGAGAATTAAAATGATGGGAGAAGTTATAGTGATGAACAACGAAAAATACACCCCAGAGTAGAAATCGGCCAAATTCGAGTCCTTCTCTAACATTGAGGCTTCCGTTTTATCATCTATAAATATAATAAAATTGAAGTGTCTGTTTGTAATGTAAAATAACAGGTTTTTACTAAATGCATATATGAAAGTATACACGATACCTATAACAAAAATACATATTTTTTTTGTCTGTCTGATTTTTCTGGGTAATCTCCGAAACGGTTGCACCGATTTTGACTCGACTTTCACCGGCATATAGTTGATGTTATAAGGCATAAATTAGGTTACTTTGATTATCGAAAAATAATTAAGGTTCCGCACAAAAATAAATCATTTTTAGTAGTCCACTTAAGCGCGGGCACAGCTAGTCATTCAGTATATTTTTATCTTGAGTTACGCATTTATAGAATTTAATGAAAAAAACCTTTCATTCAATTCGAGATCCATAGCGCAACCCCGACTCACGCTTGACCGGTTTTTATTATTTCTTGTTTCACTTTGGAGTTACACTATAATCACATCAAATTTAACTGTATTTAATACAGTTTAATGATAGTACTAAACATAAAAATACGCTAAAATAATCGTTTCTTACACTTGCCATAGAGTGAGGGACAGTCGCTAAAAAAAAAGTGGTACCTATCTGGCAACAACTATTTAGTCCTTCAAGCAGCAACACTAGTCTTTATGTACTTACTCTAGTCTAGCGATTCTAAATCAAAGGTAACTGTGACTGATGTTGGTCGGGCCTGTGGTCCAGTTAGTCCAAGATCCCAGAGCACCAAACATTACTTAATTTCTAAGAAATAAAATGTATGGGATATAGTAGTGTTAGTATGTACTTTGAGTGTATGCATACCTGCTAGCTTGGCCCGGCGGCCATTTGTCAGAAACCAGGTGCTAAAGGTATAAAAAATAGTACTTACTTTTTTCAAATTATCAATGCTGATTTCTAAGTATGTTTCAGCAACAAATAATTTAATAAAATAGTAGTTTATTTGCGTGTTATAATAAATAAATAAAAAAGAAATGTATAAACTGAAAATTTCATAATGATTCATTTTAATATTAATCATTATACATTAATAAGTAAGCTGTGATATTTTTTTTTTCAATCTTTATTAACATCATCATTGAAGTTTGATAATTCATCATCCATCTAATACTGTTATTTTGAATATCTTCATCATAATCAGCGGCATCCTTAGTTTTTTCCTCTGTAAAAATATATATAATTAAGAATGAAACAGGTACAAGTTTATATAAATAATTCAAAGAAAAAGTAGAATACCTGATTCTTCTTGAAGTGATTCACTATTAAAGCCCGGTAATAGGTCCCCAGAAAACTACTTGAAATGATATTTATTATCTTTCAACGTTCAACCATTATTTCAGAACCGGAAATACCAAGTACCTTCATATGAGCATTATTCCAGAGGCTTGTAATGTAATTAGCTCGTCGAAACTACTGCAAAAAAGCTCGTTCTAGCATAGGGGTAAGTTACTCGCATCAAAGTTTTTCAAATTTTTTAGTTGAGCTCTTCATTAATGTCGGAAACCAGTCTGGCAGCATCTACATCAATTACTCTGGCCACGTTGTAGACTTCACAGATAAATTTCTGAACTGTGTAAAATACATTTCGCTCCATTTCTAAGTCAGTGAATATGTCTAAAGCACCAAATTTCGTAAATGCTTCCTGGTACTCTTCATTTTTCTTCAGTATATAGAATGGCCTTTGCTTGCCTTTTTCGAAAAAAAAAAAGCAGGTTTGTAATCGTTTCCAATGATTTCGTGAAATCCTGGCAAGCATGGACTTAACGAAGGTATTAAGTGTTCGTAAACTTTAATGATACCAACATATTTTACTTTATTTGCGATACTAGTCAATATCCACACATAGAAGTCATCATTCTTTAAGTGACGCATCGCAAGCACTTTGCACTCATACTCATAGTGACATTTTATGTGTGTCTGGGGGGATAATTAATTCCCCCGATTGGTCTGGCTGCTTACAAAAAGTTTTAAAATAGTTCCCTGAATATCATATATAAAAATCAAGCCATAGAATATAAGTAAAGTTACAATATTTTTTGAGAGCTTGACTGGTAAATGTTACTGCCGACGTATAGTGTCTGGCAATATTGATTATTAATTTTTAACAATATTTTCTAATTTACTAATTCTAAATCAGCATTGAGAACTTTAGAAAAGTGGGTACTATTTTTATCTGTCTTTAGCACCGTAGCCGGGCCAAGCTAGCAGGTATGCATAAACTCAAAGTACACTAACATTACTATATCCCATACATTTTATTTCTTGGAAAATAAGTAATGTCTGGGTGGCCTGAGCTCTTGCTCTTAAGGAAACTGTTAACTATGCTCACTTATTACCAATTAGATCACATGCCTGTTAACTACTTGCTTCTCATTAGAAAAATTGACATTGCCATTTCTTGGAAATTATAATTTCTGCTAACGGGAGCACTAGTTGGAACAGAGGCATAGCCTAGCGATGGGGATATCCTGGTCTTGGTGGAAATATTTTATAATAAATAATAATCTTGTAATCAGAACTCAAAATTTAAGCCCAACGAACATTTTAAAGTTCAATATTCTGACAAAATCAAATATACAGGGAACTTATTTATTTAATCTGTGAAGGAACCAGGGAATCCCCTTTAGTGAGTGTAATCACTTCCCTCACTCTGTGAACTGGCAACACCATTTGGAATTAACAATTGTCTTGTGCAATTTCCATGTGTTTTATTTTGTTCAGGATAGATATTTAGCAAGGAATAAAAAAAAATTGGCAGCCTTTTGGGTTCAAAACTCAAATAGAAGAGCTGCAAATGTGACCTACGCTAGTATCCACTGAAATCCACACTAACACTTAACACTGTCCATTGCTGTCACTGTGAATGCTTCGACTTCTCATGCGCTTTCAATTCATATTCCCTGGGGAATATCTTTCCACACACCGAACACTGATACTTTTCACCGTGCACATTCCTCAGGTGGCTCATGTAACTCCTGTTCCACTTGAAAGTCTTCCCACACTGCTCGCAAGTCAGCACTCGGACCTTATCCTCGTGCCTGTTCAGTAAGTGCCTCTTTTTATCACCCTCAGTTGGAAACCTTGCAGGGCAGTACGGACATTTGAAGGTCGTCAACTTTTTCAGCAGACTTTCGCTATTCCAGATGACCTTCGACGGATGCACAGCGTGCGACTCCATGTGTTTCTTCAATCGGGCAGACGTTAGGAAGACATCAGCACAGTCCCCGCACACGTAATTAGTATAATGCGTGTTCATATGAGCATCTAGCATCATATATGTGATGAATCTCTCCTGGCACAGTGCACACTGATTGTTTGGATTCAATGAGTAAGGTATCACACGCTTGTACGCTTGGTCCAGCTCGATATCGTGACTCTTCAAATGCTGGAACATGGTGTTCCAATCGTGGATGACAGTGCAGCAAACAACGCAGAGGAGGTTCTCCACGTCTACCCTCAGGATCTCGTTCATGCAGTGCGGTCGCATCATTATATCGACTTTCTTCGTCCTGTCGTTGATATGCACAGTCCTGGTATGATTACGTAGCTCTATGGGATTGATAGTTGTGAATTCAGTGCAGTAAGCGCAGAGGTAGCGGTTTCTTCTGCTTTTAAACGGAACAGCGTTAGTGAATGTTAAAATTGTCTTTATCTCTTTGAGAAAATTGTACATTAAATCCCTGTTTGGTTTGGTTTCAGGATCTGAAATTGGGAAACAGATTTTTGTTTTAATTTTCAATATGAAGTTCGTCTTCTTTTTTAGTATAATAGCACCATGCTTAACCATATCGCCAATACTACGTAGTCGCAAGTATATTTGGCTGGTATGATTACTAGTATGAAGCAGTAGTATACAGTATGGTATATATAACTACCTATGAAATATAATTTTGCTAAATACACAATATACATTTATTAATTGGCCTTAATCGCTTTAAGATACTGAAATTTAATATTCCAATTAATTAATTACACAAGTTAAAAGTGATTAAAATCATTTTCATTAAGTGTTTCTTTTAGAACCACATTTGAATCGAAGAGTGTTTATGCTGTTTTCAGTAGTATATATTATATATTAATATGGGATTATATGGAAAACGAAATATCTTTTATCAATAATAATTTATGCCTTAACACCTATATTGTTGGTTGTTGTGCAACATAGACAGTTATTGTAAATAAAATAGAAAATGTCTTTTAAAATAAAGTTTCACTTCTATCGTGTGTGAATCACACACACACCTTTTTATTTTATCAAACTATATTTAAGCTAAATAATGTAGAAATTTCAATATAAAGCAATCAAATATAACAACTTTTATTACTACACGTCATTCGGACGTATGATTAGGCTTTATGTGTATAAAAATATGATTGGGCTTCTAGGGTTAAGATTGTTGCGCGAAGCACTCACTTTCCATCTCGGCTTGTAGGTGAGCCACTATCGTTTTCCTTGGTACCTTGTAGAACTGAGCAGCTTCCAACCTTGACATCCTGTTGTCCTTGACAGCTTGCATCGCGTTCCTCAGGTCCTCCTCCGTGTATTGGAAATACCTTTGGTATCTTCCCACCTTACTCGAACGCTTTTTTTGCTTGGGCACGACCGTCGCTTTTGGTTTAAAAAAAATTGGCTCTGGAATTACTAATCACATACGTGTTTTTAATCAAATATAGCTTTTGACAACAATCTCACCTGATGTTAAGTGATAATAATGTGGTCGAAGATAACACGCGTAACTCAGAAGTGTAATTGCGAAAATAAGTTTTTGAAGAGAGATTTTTACTTTTAGTTTTGTTAGCTAGGTGGGCAATAGAAAATGTCCTACAACTATGCTATGGTTTCACCACAATGTGAATGATAAGAAAATATATGATAATATATAATATAAATATATGATAATGATAAGAAAGCCGAATCTGCCCACGGCCTTTTCTACTGCCAATTAGGCGATCATTTATATAAGAAAAAAAATCTGGCAAAATTTCAGCTCTCAATTTCAAGCAGTATTCGAGTTTTTTGAATTTTTTTTTTACAACTGTTAAAGTAATAATTATTATATGGCGATTTTATTCCAAATACTTATGAGTAAAAAGACAAGAACAAATATTTTATTAAAAAAAAAAAGAAATAAAATTAACATTTTTCATTTCGCTTTTTTGAAAACATGCAATCACCAAATTTTGACAGAGACTTCCTCTTATACTCAGGTTTTTTTTTTTCAATCTTTTGCATGTGGTAAAACAATGTGAAAAAAATAAAAACTGATTTTTGTATTTCACTGTAATAAATGTTATTTTATTTTAATCAATTTAACCATTTAATTAATAGAAAAACTAAAAACAATGCATATTTAATTTCGTTTTAAATTTAAATTAAATTTATCTTCGTTGCTACCACACAACACAGTGTCATTTTATTATTAAATATACGATTCAAATGGTCAAGATAATAAACATTATCTCATTTTTTATTTAAAAAAAACTAGAAAATGCATATTAATTACCATAGGTAAAATTTAAACTAACTATCAACGGCCGGTAACAACATTCAAAGTTTTATCGAAAAACGCTATCTATGAGGAGTATTTTTTTTTGTTTTTGTGCGTATACAAACAGATTTATTGCATCACAGGTTGCAGATAAAACTACCAAGATCATGATAAAATTCGTATTTTAACCAGTATTTTAAAGCACGCAGTTTCTTTTTCTCATCTTTACCTTCTTCATCATAAAGTATTTGAAATAAAAACATTTCATTGATGAAGAGTTGCTGTGCATGACCAAAGAAAACCGACTCCTGCAAAGTTGTCCTCACAGCTATTACATGGCGCGTGACAAAGCGAAAACTCGGTTGCAATACACATTGCTTAATTTGTCGTAATAGGAATGCAACTTGTTTGAATATGTAATTAGCTATAGGATTTTGTTTGTATGCAAAAAATAAATGTTGTATTGTAATCTTTTAGTTTAGCGTATTAGTGGGTAAGAACAAATGTATATGCATAAGTTTGTATAGTCTTAAGAAAAAATGTAAAAGACAGTAAAATAAATTAATACTGGTAAAACAGAGGTAAGGCTAAAACTCCTCAGCAAATTTTAGCATATAAAGTGAGCCGATTAGCGGCTCGTCATCATTCCTTTTCGGGACTCGACCATGTGTAACCATTGGTAACCACAAAAGAGGTCTGCCTCGTCTTCAGCTGCTCTCTGAACATTGAAAACTGCATTTTTATTTAGAAGCGGATTTAAATTAACGGACTTGAATTCATAGGAGAGTTAACATGCTCAGTTGTGATGAATAAACGATTCAATTAGTCTTCGATTCAACGCGTTTCGGCTGTAGTTGACGCCAAACTAATAAATAACCCATTTATTGAGAAAGGTCCTGGGCTATATAATTTCACGCTACGACCATATGGCGGGAAGCAGAAATAAATCTAAAAGGGTAGAGTACAGATAGTATGAAATATAATCTTACTATATTATAAAACAAAGTCGCCTGCCACGTCTGTCAAAACTACTGAACTAATTTTCATATGGTTTTCATCAATGACTGGACTTATTCATGAAGAAGATTTAGGTGTTTAATTCATTAGGGTTTTGTGTAAATTGGCTGAAATAAAACGGTTATTGTTGAAAATGTCGCAAAAAATCATGCTAACTGAGAGCTTTATGCTACCATGCTACTCATGCTAACAGTGTGTAGCCAGGGCAGGTTGCTAGTATAATATAATCTTGATATACAAGATTTTTTATATATATTACCTTTGACATTTTTCCCTCTGTTCTCAAGTGCCATATCTTCCTCTAAATATTCAACATCCTCGTAAGCTGCTTCTTCTTTCAACTTTTCTTTTTCACATTGACCATTCTCTTCTTCAATATTCTCTATATATACTATCTTCTTGTCTGGCATTTCACTTTCTATGTCAATTTGAAACTTGACTTCCACATTTGTGTACAATTTAGGCAAAATTGAATCATCACCTAGAATTACAAAAGTATGTATAGGTACAGCAAAATGATGACACTATGCCTGATGGTAAACAGTCATGAGCGTAGCTGGGAGAGACACTGCCCAGTGTGTGTACCCAGTGTCCACCCTAGAAAAATTGACAGTCAGGAATCAGTATATTGTATCATGGAAGCCATGACATTATTTTTTCATCTTCCTCAAAAATTATGAGATTTCTAATAAGATTACCGAAATAAATAAACTTATAGTGGCTGATCAGCTAGCTGACGAACCTTCCTCATAGAGTAATCAAAACAAAAAAAAACCCTTAGGAAACGCTGCAACAGCAACTTTTCATAAGGAATAATATAATAAAGTGGAAGAGTTTTCAAAAAATTAATAGGTTATCTAACATTAGGCTACACCTCTCAGCTAGCCTTAAATATTGCTTTTGTTAAGTAAGTCAGAAGAAATAGCGCACCGTAACTGCTTTATCCGCGTGTGCTGGCGTAACGGTTAGTGATACGTAAACACAACGTACTACAAAAAAATTTTGCTCCTTAGTACATCTAAAAAATAAAACCTCCGCAATACCATATGCCTCTTATACATAAGTCACAATTATTTTGTGACAGAGTTTTATTGAAATTTGAAAAGTGATTTATGAGCATTATACTTAGGCATGGCATATTAATCCTTACAAGACAATTTTAGGAAGATAAACTTTGCCCTTTATAGCATGTTATTTGGAAGAATAGTTTGACAGATAATGTACAATAAAAATAATTTTACACTTGGCTCATATTTATGACTATAGGTGTAGTGGCGCAAACGAGCCGAGTGAGTTGTGATGCATAACCCTTGCCGCCCGATAAAATATTGTCTATACTGAAGTATTATTCATCAATCAGTGATTTCTTTTAAATTATATGTGAGTGGAATTGCAGTGCATAGCCAGTAAGGAATAAAATAAGTTAAGCAACATGAATTTAAAAACTAAAGTATCGAAATTTTAAAACCAAAATAGTCAAATTATAGAATGTTCTTAATAATGACCTTCTATAGCCCTCTTATGATACATATTCTTGTATCTCTTCTCGCAGTGTAATACTTGTAACTTGAATGCTGCAGCATCTTGAAGCTTCATTTTGCAATCCTCACATATAGTATATATTGCAGCTTGTAATTCATTATCAATAGGAATAATCTGAAATTTAAAAAAAAAACTACAGAGCATATAACATTAAAATGAACACACTATAACAAATTGAAAAGCATGTTTGTTTGTTTGTCAATCAATTACACTTGAACAGTGGGATAAATACTAATGACATTTTTAACAGAATTTGATAATATCATGGAATTGGGGCATGGGATACTTCTTTCTTATCATTCACCAAGCAGGTGGGCATTAATTAGTCTGTAGAGTTGGAACATGCATCACTTAAAACCTTTTTTATACAGTTAAGGTAGTAAAGAAATATAGGGCCCAACTGATGGTATGCAGTTACTGTAACCTATAAATACTTCAAGCATGAGAGGTAGACTAGTCCAATGATGACCATTAAGCTCCCTTCATGTGGCTTTCGAAACTCCACTCTTTGCCAAACCACAACACAAGATTATCCTGATGTGATTCTTTAGGCTGGAGGTATTTTACTAGTTGGGCTCCCCCTATGTAGAGAGAATTGTCCAAAGAGATTACTCTATGCCCTTCCTATCTTAGCTAAGCTAAGCTTTTGGCTAAGCAATAATAATTAAATTACAATAACAACAAAAACACATTCCACTTGGGCATAAAGTAATATTCTACTAAATAATTTTTTCAACCGTTTCCAATGCCTGGTTCTCCAAGAGAATTTACTGAGAAAATATTATACATGACCTCCGCCATAGATTTAATATATATATATATATATATATCGGAACCTTGAAAGAAAAAGAGCATACATAGTATATGCTTGTGATAGAAAAAGATAAGGATACAAGACCATTTTCATATGTGTTATCGGCATATGTAAATCGTGATCAAAACAAAACCCAGTTATTTATGTAAAACTAAGGTTTTAAAATGCACAAAATAATATGCACACAAGTGCATTCAATTTTTTTATCTTGTCTTATTCAACCTATACTATCCTAAATCTATGGGTAAAACGGAGTGGCACAGCCAGAATAAAATTAGAAACAAAATACCCATTTTATAATTCCTTTAAGCACTCCGCCATATCTCTATCTATGCTTTCATAAAATTTATTTGTCTGTGGACCCCTTAGAATAGTTTTGCTGCTAACAAATAAATACAACCTAATGTACTTTTAGTTGTTTAATCAGTGTATAATATTGAAAACTGTATACCTGAAATCTAAGTTTTTGTTATTGGCTTCTGTAAATGTTTTTTACAATTCAGCCAGTGTCATATGATAACTATAATAATCCAAGTAAAGAGTAGCTGGTATTTAATGATGGTAACTAATTAGTTTAATTTATTATCTTATTAATTATTTGAGTTGACTTGTATGATATATATAGCAAATAAAATACAAATTATATTTGTATGTTGTCAAAATATTTTATCAAAATATTTTTTACAATTTTTTTACATACTTACATCAATGTTAAACGTTTCTCGTAAAAGATCAACTAACGTTATGTTGTTTCCACATAAATCATAGTTTTCGGCCAAGTTTATAAAATTGCCCTCAGAATGACAGCAGCGGCAAAGATCGTACTCTCTTTTCCAACAATCCTGCGACATTTTTCGCCAGTGTAGGATATTTTTCTTGTTAATATTTTTCGTGTTAATATATTTCTGTGATTATGAAATGTATATTATAAAAAAAGCAATCGTTCTTTTTCATCTATAATAGAATGGAAAATCTAAATCACTTTTATTTCAACAAATATTACATTACACTAAATATAAATTATAAAGTAGGGATGGCGATCTGAAATCGTTCAATTATAGAATCGATTTTTAGTTAAAAAATATATTATTTAATCGATACATAGTACTTAATCAATCCAGTGAGTCGCTATTTCAACCTAGAAAATCGAGATTTTTTTTCTGTTTTGATAAGAACTATAAAATGATTTACAATTAGTTCAGTGTTAGTTTCACTTAATTATTCAAAATCTCGCGAGACGGGTGTATTGGCCGTGTGCTCAGTTTCCTTCGCCTCTCCTTAATGCAAATATATGCATATTTATATTAAAAATGAAATGAACATACACCTGTTAAAATAAAAACCCAAAATATTAGCAATCTGCCATGTTTTGAGAAACAACAATCAGAGCAAATGACGAAACGGGTAGCCAACCCTGAACCTCCCTGCCCTAAAGACTGAATACCCTACTCACTGCAGGAACACAACACAAGGTTATTTGTCTTCGATCTTCTGTAGAGTGGAGGTATTTTACCAGTTGGTCTGGCCAAAGTATAGAGTAATCTCCAAAGAAATGTCTCTGTTATCCTACCTCTCTTATTATTGTAACCAACCGTATGTATTAAATATTGTTTCAATATACACTATACATATATTGCTCAAGCTAATTTTGTAGTTTGATTTATTGTACATATTATTTGGAAAATAAATAACATGTTGGGAGTTTTTGTTGTGTTTTTGGTGGACTACTTATTTTAAAATTCATTTATTTCGAATTATACATATACTTAGTATACTTCAGAATTCATTTTTAAAACTGAACATAACTAAATCATATTCTAAACAATGAGTGTATACGGCGAGTTTGTTCATTCATAATGCCTATTAGAAGTGGTTTACAACAACAATGCATTTTTCCAACGCAACAAACAACAAATTATTGTAGACTATTAAATTATGCTGTTGTCATTTATCCGCTGTTCGTTCTTATTGTTGACAATGACAATAATAGTCGGCCAGAGTTATCGTAGCTTGTGCACAAGTTAGCATTATGTAACCATTAATAGGTGTGTAAAGGAGAGGACTTCAGGTAGGGACGGGCGGTTCACTTCGCTCCCGCACACCCGCCCCGACCACTCTCTCCAGCAGCAACTCCAGCCTAGGTCCATTGCTCCGGCATGGAGCCCTCGAGTCAGCAGCCGCTCGCGCGATACAGTGGCACTGCATTCACTAACTATCGACACACACATGACGCTGCACTTCACACATGTAAACCACTCAGGTTCTGAAAGGGACCTTTTTTCTTTTTTGTCTAGTTAGTTTAGACAAAAAAAATCAAAATCTCTAAATACATATACACATATTCTTTCCTTCCTCCCAGAAGGCAGTAACATGTATATTTGTATAGTTAGTTATCTCGAATTTCTTTGGATAGGGATTTAGCCAGATCGCGACTTTTTCGCATGATCGGCAACAGCCCAAGCCGCGGTTCGGCCACTTTGGCGGCCTTGAAGTTGATTGCCTAGCTTTCGCGGCCAAGTACCTTCCGCGCTCGCTCCCTAGCTCTGTGAAGCTGTCAAAGCCTCTAATGGCTCCAGGACCCTTAAGGCTAACAGTATAGTATAGTAAAAAAAAAGAGAGAACTTCACGTTGCTCACATTCCAAGTTAAGACACGAATAATGAATCTTTTAAATTTACAACTATAGTCCTTGAATCCACGGCATAAAGTTCAATTTTATTTTCAAATTATCTTTATTTATTTCATTATCGTGTTTTTTTCTATAGTGTCATTTATAAATTATAATACGATACATAACAGCAAATTAACTAACAGTAAAATAACGACAACAGTTTATAATAGCAAATTTATGGAATAAATTATTTTTCTCTATGCATGAAATAAATTCGCTTTTTCTATACATTTCTGTCTTTTTCTATAAGTAGTACCTGATACTTTAGTATGATTGTAAAAACAACGTTGAACTTTGAAAAGATTTATTTATATGGTGACTTTCTTCCATAATAGGGATTTATACTGTAATTACAAACTCGAAAAGCAAATCGAAAAAATATCAATTTTGAGAAATCAGTATTGTAGAACTCGTTACTTTGTGAATCATTTAATCAAATAACAATTCGATTCGATGAACAATCTATCATTTTGACATGAACAAAAATTGACATCCCTAATATTTGTAATCTGTGGTAGGCATGCTGTTATACTGGTAAAATTTTAATACCAGGTATGCGCTAACCAGTACGCAGACTGGCCTAAATACCCGGTATACACATTAAAGCTATAACGTCATCCGTACGGGCCGGCCAAGTACCTAGGCACCTTGCTTGCCAAAGCATCACGAAAGTAGGAATGTAGGATATATACTGGTACAGGTTTTAATACCAAGCATGTGCTATATAGTTATTGGTCTATGCTATATAATGTGCAAACCTGGTACATATCGAAATACTTGATACATACCTCAGAAGTATGTAAAAAGTTGTGTAATATTAACATTTAGAGGTCGCTCAAAAACATCAAAGTACACTACTTTTTAAAGAACATAATCGTGAGTGACATCTATAAAATGAAATATCAACTTAAAGTTTCAGAATACTTATAATATCAACGGTAGACCTTAATTGGGTATTTTACTAAATTGTACATATGAACCTTGTCGGAGTAAATCTAAATGATAATATATTTCAAATGTTTTCTTATTAATACACTCAAAGATATTACAAAAATAAAACAAGAAATAAAATACATACTTTTTAAACTTCCACCATGTGATCACAAACGCTTCTATGTTTGGTTGAATCTCTAATTACGTCACGCGCCACTAGATTGTGATTGTCTAACGAGCAAATTTGGTTGATCCCTGTGTTTTTCTTGTTACATAGTTGATAGCAACCATTATTTTTCATTTTAAATAATAATGGTAACCAATTGTATGTAAGCGTACGACAGTAGTAGATATACAAAGTAAAGATAAAGCCATTATTATAATAATGAAAAAAGATTTTTACGCTTCGAATCTTAAAAATGTGAAACTATACTTTGAGATATTTTTTTAGTAAATATGCTCATAATATATAATATCTTACTTTTAAGCTAGTTATTAATATAGATGTTCTACCTTATTAATTCGATGTCGATTGTACTAATTCACTCTATGAGTTGTTAAGTACATGATAACTCAATGATTCCACCAATACAAGTTCAAAGTATAGATAACGTCTATTATATTTATTTACTCTACGGATCATTTATATAATAAACAATGGAGCCTTAATTTTATTCATGATTTGTTATATAAGATCAGCTTAATAAAGCCTAAAACATCAACTAAATATGTTAGATGTTTCTTCTTCTTTTTTGAAGTGAAACTTCTTATGCGACTTCCAAGCGTTAAACGTTAAATGTTAAACGTTAAACGCTTATTCTCGGTCTCTTCTCTTTGTGTGAGCCAGAGCGAGAGAGCAATATATTATCGGCCTCTCCTCTTTGTGTGAGCCAGAGCGAGACAGTAAATGTCGGTGTGTATGTATACTGCACACTGTTTAAATAAAATAGAAAATGACTTTTAAAATTAAGTTTCACTTCTATCGTGTGTGAATCGCACACACACCTTTTTTATTTCCAATCCACTTCACTTGTGCACAATAACCAAACTTTATTATGCAAAACGCCACCTGTATTACACAATATAGGGTCAAATAACATAAATTTATGAATAAAAAATAAAAACCACTACATGACAGTTTGAGATCCCGCCAAAAACTCTGTTAAATGTTTGTTTTGTTATATGTTTTAAGTTATATTTATAACTAGATACAATTAAATTTATCTAAAAACTTACAAAGTTTTGATTTTCACACAGACTTTTTCTGCGATTTCTAATAAAGAAGTATCAGTTTTTGTTTATAAATCTAGCTAAACACTAGGTTTCCCGTTGTAAGCGCATCACGCAAAAACTACTGGATAGATTTTGGTCATATTGTTTTATTCCTTAGATACTCGGCCACAAAAAAAAACCAAAAAACGGCCCAAAAAAACTGTGTGGTGTCATGTGAGACCAGATAGGAACGAAGTTCCTCATTATAAAATTTTAATAAAGAAAATAATTATTCGGGTATATTTTTATCGATAAAAATCAAAAAACTACTATACAAAATTATCTTAACACTTTCATTTTATCTACAATTATTTATAAATATATATAATAAAATAATAGCAAATAGTAATAATAATAATCATCATCACGTAGACTATACATAAGACACTGTATAGCCATCATACAAAAAACTTCCGCATTTTTTTAACGTTACGGACGTTTTTTGCCGGCTAGGGTACCCCTCCGCAACGCCCCATAAGGAGCTTCGTTCGAAAAAGTAAAAGAATAAATACAGAAATAATAATGGGCTAATAAAACGAAGAAAAGGGAACAATGCAAGGCGTTTTCGGAGGGTTTTTCGGTTTCTGTTTGACGCATTGTTTTAATATGCTTACAAGGTTTTTTTTGGTAGCTATATAATACAAACTCATTCAAAAATGTTCCTTGTGAATTGATAGATGAAACTTATGTCGAAATCAAAATATTATTAGGCTGTAGATGGCTTTTGGCATCCATCGCGCATGATGCATGGCATCAGGACGCTTACAAGAATATGTTTCTCCAGAACAATCAAGGAATTTTAAAAATAATAAAAAAAAATGCTAATAATTTCGTGTTAATGAGTTTTTGACTTAACGAGAATTTAAGCAATGAGCCCAAACATAAATAAACGTAAGGTACACAAATGTGTTACTTAGAAAGTTTAATGATACATTCATTGCTCGATTGCACCTTTACAAATGAACAAAAGCACCAGATGATCGCATTCGAGACAAAGCCATTTACACTGAAAAAAAAACAAAAGCACCAAACTATTCCTTTTAGATTTTATTGCTACGAGTTCGGAGAATTCCAAATAAGACGTTATTATATTCAACTTACTAAATTTGTTTTTTTGAAATTCGAGTAATAGAGTATAAATTTGTACTTTTAGGAAAATAACATTTTGTTCGAGTTAAAAAGTCAAAATTTTTCGAGATCCCGCTTATTTAGAGGATCAGCGGAAGGGAATGGCAATTTTTTTGTCTTACTGAGAATTAATATCTACTTAAAAAGGTTTAAGTTATCAACATTCCACTGTGATTAGAGATTGCAAGTTGTAGGCCTTGATTATAATAAAGTACAATAAGTAATTATTATTATTGCTTACAAGCAATTGTTAATAAAAGTAACTATGTATTTTAGCTCGTAGATTTGTTAAATAAAACCACTTATCTTTCAACTAGCTGTGCTCCACAGATTCACCCGTGCTAATAAAAGTTTTTTAAGTGATATCATTAGTGAAATGAGCAGAGACGCGGCAAGGTGATGGTGTCCAACGAAAACTTGTAGGCACTTCAGAACAATGTTTATTGAAGCAAACTCTATAAAAAACTGATTCTATCTCTGCGTTACAATCCCTTATTTACAATTAATCACATCGTGATCAAATAACATGTAATGATTTTAAATGTAGTTAAAAAGTAGTTTTTAATGTTTAATTTTATTCATTTTCTTACTTCCTTCCATCCTTATATCAATATGTATTTAAATATCACGCAGGCCTATTACCTGAGTGATTACATTGTATTCTGATTTGTGTATGATAATATGTAATTTTACTGTTTTGTAATTGTTCTGTTGCCGTGTTAAATATATAAATAAAAACATCTTTATTTTATAAATTGATCAGTTATCAATTAAATATTATGAAAACATGATTTTATAAATAACGTTTAATTATATTGAAGTGAAACTTCTCATGCGACTTCCAAGCGTTAAACGTTGCACATTATCGGTCTCTCCTCTTTGTGTGAGCCAGAGCAAGAGAGCAAATGTAGGTGTGTATGTATAGTGCACACTGTTTAATAAAATATAAAACATCTTTTAAAATGAAATTTCACTTCTATCGTGTGTGAATCGCACACACACCTTTTTTATCTTTAATAACAAGATATGAAATAGTAGATATCTTATTTAAATAACGTTTTGGTAGAGGTAGGTTCTCATAGTCCCAACATTTTTTTTTGAACTGCCCGGTAAAGCTGTAAAAGCCGTAAAGGCTCCAGGGCCCCTAAGGTTAAAAGTACAGTCAGTTCGAAAAAAAAAATTTATATGATTTACATGTTTTTTGTTTTAATTAATAGCTATGTTATGTTATGCTATGGCCAGGTTATAGGATATGTCTTGTGAGATAAAGTAACATACGAAATAATCAGTGACGACAATCGTGAATCAAGTCGGAAAACACACTTAGTAGAGTTATAATGAAATGCTGTTTGTTGGTAAGCGAGAATAGCTTGACCGATTTAGTTAATTATTGGAACGAAGTTCCTTAAGGCAGGCTTGGAGGAGATAGGGATTTTGCTGTGCGACCGAACTGAAAAAATTGTGATAGTAAAACCGTAAGAAAAAGTCCGTGGAATAAAACCGTTAAATGAGACGTGCGCATGCGCGACAGTCGTATACACAAGCGAGTAGTGTACTTGTTTATGTTGCGCTATCTCGTGTAACAAACATCGAAGGTTTGTTTACTGTAACACCCGATAACGATCCAACTAACTTCTGTAGTGCTATTCTGTAAGAACGTTTAAGATTAGAATTTAATGACGAGACTGATTAATAAGAATTACTTATAATAATAATAATAAACGTTTTTTGTATTTGTAATTATTTCTATGTAATTTTATGTTGTCAAACAAAAATAAAGAGACATATTTTGATATTTTAGTTGATAATTTGAATTACGAATATTTTTTATTTTACGTAATTTATTATTTCCTAAAATACTGAATTTCCTAAATACTTTCCTTTCCTAAATACTATTTTAACTATGATAAGCGAAACTTTATTTTTTTTGTTATTTAACTTATATCTCAAAATGATTACATAAATATAATTAAACCTCGATACCTAATAACATCGTTACGGATTGGACAGATTTATATATATATATTGTAAAATCATTTGAAAAATGTAATATCCATAACCGAAATTATCCGAAACAATCGGATATCTGAAATAATTTCATATCCGTATCCGTAACCGAAACCGATTAATTACCCCTGAGATATCCGTATCCATATCCATATCTGAAACCTCATATCCGTAACATCCCTATTATACTAGAGATGTTTAACCGTGTCCGGAGCTCCAGCCCGGTGTAACATGAATCATCGTTGATTCAGTTAAACTCATCATTTGAGGGATGTATGTGCGTATTTCTTAATTTGTTGTGATCGTTATGATCCTGAAAAAAAAAATATGGTTTTATTTATTATACAGAAGCCTAATTATTTTACTAAAATAAAAGTAGCCTAAGTTATGCCTTATAACATCAGCTATCTGCCAGTGAAAGTCCCGTCAAAATCGACTCGAACCGTTTCGGAGATTACCCGGAACAAACAGACAGACAAAAAAAAAATATGGTTTTTTGCCAAAGGTACCGTGTGTACTTTCACATGCATTTTGTGTTTTTTTATCGTTATAGGTTTTTCGCGTAGTGGCCATAGTTCACTTGATGTTAAGTGACGATGTGGCCCAAGATGATAACACGCTAAACCTAGTGGAACGCTGGCTCTCAAGTACAGCTGCCGGAACACATCTATTGGTGCTTGGCGACAGTTTTTCAACTTGAGGGTGGTAGCTAGCCAGGCGGGCATCAGAAAACGCCTTACCACCATGCTATGGTTTCCTCACGATGTTTTCCTTCACCGAAAGCTCAGACTCATTGTAGGGATTCGAACTAACGTCAATCGCCGCGAAGTCGTACTAGTCGTACTACTACTGAGTCATCAATGCTTCAAACCACCAACAGGCCTAGATGGTTACCCAGATCGTAACAGTTTTAACTAGTTGATTATTGTCCTACGTAGTACAACGTCCTACGAGTATCATATTGCCTTGCCTGCTAGCCTCCTTTGGGTTCAATCTCGGTTCTCTATCGAAGAGTGAAATTTCCTCTGTATAATTTTTATAATTACTCGTACCATCTTTTTACCTGTAATTTGTTTGCATGATATCTGAACACAAGAAATCAAATTAAATTTAAAATTAAATAAGCAAGTAATATAAAAATTGTGTCAGTCTCCACGAGCAAAATTACCTGTTACTTATGTGGTGCATAACAGGGCCGCGTACAGAAAAGAGTTTAGATCCTAACAGTATTATATAAAACATTTAAAAGCAATGAAATATTATCGTCTTCAGTTAGAGAATTGGGTGTACGGCTTAATAAAATCATGCTTACCTTAATTCTTTCTTTCAAATTGAAAATGTAGACAAATAAGCTCAAGATTTTATGTTTTTATTTACGAGCAACAAAACAAAACACTAATCTTGTGATCTGCCAGCCGAAAAAAAAAACTTATTATAAAATTTCGGTATCAGTGTTGCCACTATAAAATAATTTTTACCGATTTAGTTTAGAAACTACGAGTTAACAAGAAATTTATAAGTAATTTTTACTTATAAATTCCTTGAGAGTTAATTAAAATGTATTTGACATAGACAAGAAAATATCTTGTTTCATAATTACTAGAGCAGGTGCAAAGTAGGATCACATTTTGGCATATAAGCCGGAGAATATAAAATTTTTTTTTTAAGTGAATAGTCTTTAGCACCGTTGTGATTTGAAACTCGATACGAAAACGCGACCGTGAAAAGAGACAATCATATACATCTATAAGATATAACTTGTGAGGGAATGAGATATAATACATTTATATTATACACGATTGATGCAAGTCCTGATTTTCATAATTGTGATCGTCGTCGGATTGGTCTAATGTTGTGAGACAACCAGACTTCATACGTTGTATGCACGAGTGGTTGATACTTCGAATCCTGCTGATTTAGGATAAAAAATAAAAAAAAGAGTTTATGTTTATTATTTAAATTAAAAAAAAATTATGTGGTCTGACGGTTTGTCTTCTCCCGCGATCTGAACACAATATTTTATTATTGTTCATTCATTTCCTTCGAGATTTCGGTGCCATTCACTCATTTTGTGATACAGTATACAATAAACGCACATAAATTATAATAAATCTATCGTAATTACAGTGCACCTGGCAACACTGTCTGGGTGCAAAAAAAGTCGGTGTCATAAACGCGTCTTAAGAGCTTTATTCTTTTATTGGCGGTGTATTTTTTTCTCTACCTTGTTCTTGTATTTTAGTTCCCAGATGTATTATTACTCGATTTTATTAGCCGTTCTATTGTATATTTATTCTTTTGTTAAATTACTTTTTATACTATATATTTACGCCCATTTAGCTGAATAAAAGATGAAGGGGCCAGTAGAGAATAGAGAATTCGATTGCAATCGTGGTCGTGTACAGACGTGTCCGTAAACGATCTCAGTGGCTCTTGAATTCATCTTTGTGTTCTGAATATTTTTTAGTATTCATAATACAAATTCTTTCTCTTAAACCGTACTTTTCAGTACAAGCAAACGCTTCTTTTAGTGCGACTTGTGTCACACGGTCAAATCCAAGTTTTATTGGTCGCTTGCCGGATACCTAGCGGTGTTAACGAAGACAAGTGGTGCGTGACCCGAGCGCCCGCCGGTTACCTCCTTCAGAGGTAAACGGCAAACTCGGCCGGGCCTGGGAATCTTAGCCCTTGCTTATTGCATAGTTAAGCCCCAGGTGTCTCCTTCCCACCCTACCTATCCCTATACTTCCATCCCCGAGTGTCTGTTTGGGCGTAGTCCGGTTTACCGGACTGCGTTCTCTGCCTCGGGCTTGCTAGGGCCCTCCCCGTAGGTTAGATAGGCTCTCTTCTTGCGAGTCATTGCACCTCGACTCGCAGGTCTCTTTGCCGGGTTCGGATAGCCCGTTAAATATATTTCGGCACACTCTACTGCCCCTTAGGCAGGGAAGTTTAATATAACCCCATTATCACTTCGCCATCGGAATGGCTGACGAAGTTAAAGAGTATGATGAAAGCGAAATCCAACAATTCGTAACATTTATAAAAAGTAGGCATCCTCTTTTACTGGAGGAATACTATCGCGCAGAAGAATCCCGCTTACAGCAACTCCAACGCTTAATCAATACACCGGTGCAGACTCCGCCGGAAAATTACTCGGCGGCCGCTTCAAGCCACTCGTGCTCACAACCCCCGACCGTGCCCAGTCATCAACCATCACACGTCACCAACATAGCAACGGTGAAATCGCTTTCGCCACTATCTCCAGAGATAGCGAGAGAGGTCGAGGACCCCACTTCGACGTCTCAGGCTCTATTGCCACATTTTGCAAATCCAGTGCCTATCCCTCTGACACCGCCAATCGCACCAATTTCCAACGACGACGGTACGGAAATGGAAGCCGAGACTTCCTCGCAGGTAACCGTAGACGATGATTTTACATCCGTCTCTAACGTCAAGCCTAGGCGTACAGAATCACCCACCCTGGATAACCTCAATAAACATTTCCACGCAGAGGACACCTGTCGTGCACCTACGCCCCCGACCCTCGTGCCCTCCGCATCTACCACCACGGAAAAGCCACGTGGTGTGCCCCTAGTTGCCATTCAAGACAAAGCGAATTATCGTGGCTGTCCCCATGCCCCGCGTTCTAACCGCCCCCATTGGACAGGGCGCCCCTCTTGGACTGGGCGCCCCCGTCGGAATAGGCGGTCTGGCCAACCTAAGGTACCACAAGCCTCAGTCGCTCACTATCAGCCTGTGTTAAACGTAGAGGCTTTCCAGAGACCCCCGAGCGCCCTCCGCTCTCCGGAGGTATCCGCACTAGCACCTCATGTATCCCTCCAGCCCTTGCGAGCCTCTTGGGATTCCCCGGCCCCCTTCTCCTTCTCCTTCCTAGACATGTGCCAACTTCTTCTTGTACATGATGTACAAGAAATCATCGCGTTCTTCGAGTCGGCAGAAAATAGAGGCCCTATTAACGCGATCTGCCAATTTCCGAATGTCGCGATGACGTTACAACGTCTGTACCGCGCCTCCTTCGCAAATAAATATAAATTGAATTAAACCTACGTAAGAGTTTAAATCTTTCCTTTTTTAACTCACGAAATCTCTTTCTCAAAAGCTATTTCATAGCCACCTACTTACGGTAACGCCAGATAGACGTGTTTCTTGTAAAAAAACACCTTTGAAACCCAGTAGGTACAGTCTTTAACTTTACGCGGTTAACTTCGTCGCTTTCTCCCACAGCGACTCAAACCTTGGTCTGATCCTCCGACATTCAGCCCTCGAGTCCCGTTTCCTGCACGACAGGGTTATACTGTATTCACTAGCTTTCACATACATTACACTGCGCTTCACACCTGCACACCACATAGTATGTACGTAGGATCATAAGGGGCCTTTTTATGTCTTTTTGGCTAGTTATACTTAAATCACATTAACAGATTAGTAAACCCAACCAGAAGAATTCCAGATGAAATTTACAGATAGAGAATTAGCTAAACCGCGACTTTGCATGAACGGCAACAGCCCAAGACCAGGTTCGGCCACTTTGGCACCTTTGAGCAAGTTGCCCCCCTTTTTTTGGGGTGCGATGTCAGGAACCTCCACGTGGTGCACCCCGGGCAACGTCGGCCGCTTCTCGGCAGGCGGCTAATTCCTGACACGCTCCTCCATGTATCCCTCTGCGTTAGTAAAGGAGACATTGGAAGGAGCACCAGCTCTTCTATAAAAAAAAAAAACTGTTATCGGTACCGTATATAATTTCATACGTATTTAGTAAAAAGCTTTTATTTTAAATTTATAATCAGACACATCAGTTTTATTTATTTGTATACATCACTAACTGTGCCCGCAGTTCCGCTCGTGTAGATAAGTGACAAAGGCATACTATTTAATTTGCGCGGAACCCTAATAATTTTTAAAATTGTGATTTTGTTATGGGTCCGTATATACTTTCATATGCATTTAGTACAAAAATGTTATTTTGACATTAAAAACAGACAGTTCAATTTTGTTATATAGATATGTTGTGATATAGATATGTTGTGATATAGATATAGATATGGTGTGTATATAGATATGTTGTGTATTATAAATATATAAAGGTTGGACTTTAACCTCGAATAACTTTTAAACGAGTCAACTTAGCGAAAAATCATTTCAGACCTTTTCTGTAGATCGTCAAATTTCCTACAAGAATATCTATTTATTTTTACTAATCATTCATTCGTTCGAGTGCATCAAAAATCCAAACAAAAAAAATCTTATGTTATTTAAATGGGAAATCAAATATCACAACAAGTCACCTCTTAATATTAATATTAAGGGCTGAAACTTTACCAGAATTTCTTTTTCGTCATCTTGATCGATATTTTCGTAGTGGCTAAGAAAAAAAAAATTAAAATTTTTTTGGCCCACCCTAATAGATAAGATATCCTAATAATATTATAAAGGCGAAAGTACGTTTTTGATACTCAATCACAGAAAAACGGCTGAAAGGATTTAGATGAAATTTGGTACACAGATAGTTTATAACCTGGATTGACACATAGGATACTTTTTATCCCGGTAACAATAATAATTTTTGTAGTTCACACGAGCGGAGCCGTGGGCAGAAGCTAGTATAGATATAAATCTGGCTCCATCTTATCAATATTGTTATGATAAGGGAGTAAATTAATTTTTAAAGGGTCGGCAACAAATATGCGATCATAGAGTAATAAAGTCCGCTAGCTACTGTATACTGTATATTCTATGAATTCTATGAATGCGATGCTTCTGGTGTTGCAAGTATCCATAGGCTGTGGTGACCGCTTACCATCAGGCGGACCGCACGCTTGTTTGCCACCGACGTGGTATAAAAAAAAAGTATTTGACGGGTACAAGTGCCTTCTTAGGGCCTAAATTGAATAAAGTATGCTTTATTTACTTTGCTTGGCTCCGCACGCGATGAATACGCAGTAATAATGAACCAATCAGATGAGGTATGACATATACTTCCAGAGTACCTACAAAGTTTAATCAAAATCAGGCAAGCCGTTTTTGATTTAAATACAGACATATAAACAAACAGACAGACATACCACCGTCCTGATTGTAGGTCATGACAGAAAATTCATTAGACAATGTTTTTCACCCATCCCGTACAAACTTTCAACCTCATTTAACATCGCGAAAGGATTAACTTTGCTAAATTTCAAGTCAATCGGACTTATAGTTTCGGAGATCTCGTGATGAGTGACATTTCGTTTTTAATAAAATAATTAGTCAAATAATAGCAAATTGCAATAATAATAATAGTCATCACGTAGACTATACTTTAGACACTGTATAGCCATCATACATACAAAAAATCCTAAGCTTTTTTTAAAGTTACGGACGTTTTTTGCGGGCAAAGGTACCCCTCCGCAACGCCCCATAAGGAACTTCGTTCGAAAAAGTAATAAAATAATAAATACAGAAACAATAATGGGGTAATAAAACGAAGGAAAGGGAACAACGCAAGGCGTTTTCGGAGGATTTATCGGTTTCTGTTTGACGCATTGATTTAATATGCTTACAAGGTTTTTTGATAGCTATAAAATACAAACTCATTCAAAAATGTTCCTTGTGAATTGATGGATGAAACTGATGTAGAAATCAAAATATTATTAGGCTGTATATGGTTTTTGACATCCATCGCGCATGATGCATGGCACCAGGACGCTTAAAAGTATATGTTTCTCCAGAACTATCAAGGAATTCTAAACATAATAAAAAAATCAAAATAGATAATCATCTCGATTGTGAGTCATCAGAAAAGCAACAAATAAATACAGTAGAATCTCGATAACTCGAATTTCAAGGGAAATGCTAATAATTTCGAGTAGATGAGTTTTCTACTTAACAAGAATTTAAGCAATGAGCCCAAACATAAGGTTAGAAAGTTTAATAATTCATTCATTGCTCGATTGCACGTTTACAAATGAACAAAAGCATCAGATGATTGTCTACCTAATAACCAGAGCGGCATAATTGCATTCGAGACAGAGTCATTTACACTGAAAAAAAAAACAACAGCACCATTCTTCTTCTTCTTCTCAATTATGGCTTCGCACTATTCGTGCATTGGGCCAGTGTCAAGTATTTTATATTTGTAACCAAAGCGAGGGAAATTTTCCAGTCTTATGTCGAATTCAGGGCCCTAACAAGATGGCGGCTCCCTTGTTAGAACCATCCAGGGAGTTTTTGTGGCATATCAGAATTCATGTTCTATGTTATTATTTTCAATTCACTTCACTTGTGCACAATAACCAAGCTTTTTTATGCAAAATGCCACCTGTTTTACACAATATAGGGTCTAAAAACACAAATTTATGAATTAAAAACAAAAACCACTACATGACAGTCTGAGATCCCGCCAAAAACTCCAAGCACCATTCCTTTTAGATTTTATTGCTACGAGTTCGGGGAATTCCAAATAAGACGTCTTTCGAATTCGACTTACTAATTCTATTTTTTGAAATTCTATTAATAGAGTATAAATATGTACTTAATATTTCCGGGTTAAGTTCCTTTCAGGAAATTAACATTTTGATCGAGTTAAAAAGTGAAAATAATTCGAGATTCCGCGTATTTAGGAGATCAGCGAAAGGGAATGGCAATTTTTTTCGTCTTACTGAGAATTAATACTTAAAAGGTTGAAGTTATCAACATTCCACTGTAATTATAAGTTGAAGGTTGGAGGACTTGATTATAATAAAGTAGAATAAATTATTATTATCTGTAAGCAATTGTTAATAAAAGTAACTATTTTTTAGCTCGTAGATTTGTTAAATAATACCACTTATCTTTCAACTGCTGTGCCCCACAGATTCACCCGTGCTAATAAAAGTTTTTTAAGTGATATCATTAGTGAAATGAGCAGAGACGCGGCAAGGTGATGGTGTCCAACGAAAACTTGTAGGCACTTCAGAACAATGTTTATTTTAGCATACTCTATACAAAACCGATTCTATCTCTGCTTTATAATACCTAATTTACAATTAATCACATCATGATCAAATAATATGTAATGATTTTAAATGTAGTTAAAAAGTAGTTTTTAATGTTTAATTTTATTCATTTTCTTACTTCCTTCCATCCTTATATCAATATGTATTTAAATATCACGCAGGCCTATTACCTGAGTGATTACATTTTATTCTGAGTTGTGTATGATAATATGTAATTTTACTGTTTTGTAATTGTTCTGTTGGCGTGCTAAATATATAAATAAAAAAACTTAATTTTATAAATTTATCAGTTATCAATTAAATATTATGAAAACATGATTTTATAAATAACGTTTAATTATATTATCTCTAATAACAAGATATGAAATAGTAGATATCTTATTTAAATAACGTTTTAGTTGCGGTAGTCTCTCATAGTCCCAACATTATTTTTTTTAACTGCCCGGTAAAGCTTTAAAAGCTCCAGGGCCCCTAAGGCTAAAAGTATATTCAGTTCGGAAAGAAAACACTTATATGGTTTACATGTTTTTTGTTTTAATTAATAGCTATGTTATGTTATGGCCAGGTTATAGGATATGTCTTGTGAGATAAAGTAACATACGAAATAAGCAGTGACGACAATCGTGAATCAAGTCGGAAAACACACTTAGTAGAGTTATAATGAAATGCTGTTCGTTGGTAAGCGCATCACTCGAGAATAGCTTGACCGATTTAGTTAATTATTTTTAAATGTTAGTATTAGTTCGAATAACGTAAAAAAAAGTTGCCCGGAATATTGGAAAATGATAAATAACTGAAAAAAATAAATCTTGGATTTTTTAAATGAAGTTAACTCCATAAAGGCTGATTCATTTTACATGAATTATACTACCTACAAATGTATGTATATTCTAGAGATGTTTAACCGTGTCCGGTGCTCCAGCCGGTGTAACTTAAATCATCCTTAACTCAGTTAAACTCATCATTCGAGAGATGTATGTGCGTAATTCTTAATTTGTTATGTTCGTTATGAACCTGGAAAAAAATTTTAGGGTTTTATTTTTTATACGGAAGCCTAATTGTTTTTCTAAAATAAAAGTAGCCTAAGTTATTCCCTATAACATCATCTATCTGTCAGTGAAAGTTCCGTCAAAATAGACGGAGATTACCCGAAACAAACAGATAGACAAACAAAAAATTTAAAATATGGTTTAATGCTATAGGTACCGTGTGTACTTTCATATGCATTGGCCACAGTTCACCTGATGTTAAGTGAACGATGTGGCCTAAGATGATAACACGTTAAACTTAGTGGAAAACTGGCTCTCAAGTGCAGCTGCCCGAACACACCTATTGGTGCTTAGCGACATATTTTCAACTTGAGGGTGGTAGCTACCCACGCGGGCATTAGAAAAAGCCCTACCACCATGCTATGGTTTCCTCACGATGTCTTCCTTCGCCGAAAGCCCAGGCTCATTGCAGGGATTCGAACTAACGTCAATCGGCGCGAAGCGGTCCTACCACAGAGCCATCAATGCTTCAAACCACCAATAAGCCTAGATGGTTACCCACATCGTAACAGTTTTAACTAGTTGATTATTATCCTACGTAGTACGACGTCCTACGAATATCATATTGCCTTGCCTGCTAGCCTCCTTTGGGTTCAATCTCGGTTCTCTAGTTCAGACCACTAAATACACATACACATGTTCCTTCCCTCCTCCCAGGGGGAAGAAACATGTATATGTATATGTATATTTAGTTTAACCCGAATGATAGGGAATTAGCCAGATTGCGACTTATTTGCATACACTCAACAGTCCGAACCGAAGTTCGATCACTTTGGCACCCTCGGATGTTGTTGCAAAGCTTTCGCGGCTGAGTGACTTAAGCGCTCGCCCCCAAGCCCGGTGAAGCTATAAAAGCCGTAAAGGCTCCAGGACACCTAAGGCTAACAGTATAGTCAGTTCGGGAAAAAAATCGGTTCTATTTTGTTTCGTCACCGTAACTGGTATTCGTAATTTGGCACTAATCTGTATTAGATACCAGTGTCAACACCGTGTGAATCTGTCGCTTCTTGTACTGGGATTCGAACCAATAGCAGAGCGTTGTGAAGCGCTCATACGTCCCCGTCCAATCAAAACCTCTCGTGATGGCGCCATCAAGAATGGCGTCGGATCGTCGTCGTCTTCTCACCGGTGCACGCGACTGCATGCGTTTCAAAGTGGTGCAGTAGAACATCATTATATATACACTATTAGAGTGTACATCGGACAACAAGCGTGCGTGACCAACTCCGGCTCCCCAGACCTGACCACCTGGACGTTTCAACTGCTGGACGAACGGGCGTACGTGGCTAAAGGTAAGAATTCCTGTCATAGGGGCGACAGATTCTTAATCGCTTGCAGCCTTTACATCAAATACGGTGGATGTTCCCAATGTGCGTGGTGTTCTACGCACATATTTCGAAGCTCGAAATTTCGCTGTATAGTTTTTATAATTACTCGTACCATCTTTTTTCCTGTAATTTGTTGGCATGATATCTGAACACAAGAAATCAAATTAAATTTAAAATGAAACAAGAAAGTAATATAAAAATTGTCGTAATTTCCACAAGCAAAATTACCTGTTGCTTATGTGGTGCATAACGGTGCAGGACCGCGTACGGAAAAGAATTGGATCTTAACGGTATTATATAAAACATTTAAAAACAATGAAATATTATCGTCTTCAGTTAGAGATTTAGATGTATGGCTTATTAAAATCATGCTTACCTTAATTCCTTCTTTCAAATTGAAGACGTAGACAGATAATCTCAAGATTTTATGTTTTTATTTACGAGCAGCAAAACAAAACACTAATCTTGTAATCTACCAGCTGAAAAAAATGGCTTATTATAAAAGTTCGGTATCAGTGTTGCCACTATAAAATATTTTTTACCGAATTAGTTGAAAAAATTGAGAGTTAACAAGGAATTTATAAGTAAAAAATTAATTTAGAGAGTTAATTAAAATGAATTTGACATAGATAAGAAAATATCTTATTTCTAATTACTACAGCAGGTGCAAAGTAGGACCACATTTCGGCATATAAGCCAGAGAATACAAAATAATTTTTTGAAGTGAAAAGTTCTTATCACCGTTGTGATTTCAAACTCGAAACGTTACGAAAACGCGACCGTGAAAAGAGATAATCATATACATCTATAAGATATAACTTGTGAGAGAATGAGATATAATACATTTATATTATACACGATTAATGCAAGTCCTGATTTCCATAATTGTGATCGTCGTCGGATTGGCCTAATGTTGTGAGACAACCAGACGTCATACGCAGTATGCACGAGTGGTTGATAGTTCGTATCCCGCGGATTTAGGATATATCATTACATAGTATAAAACAAAGTCGCGTCGCTCTGTCCGTCCCTATATATGCTTAAATCTTTAAAACTACGCGACGGATTTTGAAGCGGTTTTTTTTAATAGACAGAGTGATTCAAGAGGAAGGTTTATATGTATAATACATGCATAATATTGTAGAGAAACACTGATGACTTTAGAGGTTTCTAATGTGATGTCGTAAATAAACACATTTTTTGCGCTTACATTGCAAACGCTGGCTGAACTGGCCTATACCTTAAAAAGGCCAACAAAAAATCTGCGATGGTATATATCTATCTCTTAATATATAATAACCCACAAAAAACATTTTTTATCCTTTACATTTTACGGGAAAAAATGGCTTATTTACGAAGTGATTTTAAGCAATACAGCATTAATCCTTATCTAATTAAGTACCTTAAATACATTGTCCATTTAATATAGATCAATACGGCCCTTTACAGCATGTAATTTAAATGAATATTTCCGAAGATATTACAGATTTAAAATGCAGGGACATAGCGATGCGGCGGTACCGGCCCTATACACCATGGTCAATTATATATCGCTCTTTCAAGAGTAACCTCTAAACAAAACATGTTTTATTGTCTATTGACAAAAGCTGTAAACGTTGTTTATAAGGACATTCTGTAGTAGGTATTAGGTATAATATTTAGTATCAGTATTGCACCCGTGCGAAGCCGGGGCGGCTCGCTAGTAAAAAATAAAAAACAGTTTATTTTCATTTTTTAAAGAACAATTTTTTTATATTGTCTGTAGGTTTCACTTCTACCGTGTGTGAACTGAACACAATGTTTTTTTATTGTTCATTCATTTCCTTCTGAGAGATTTCGGTGCAATTCACTCAAATAGTGATTGAAGAGATCTACAGTGTACTGTACTTTTGTGATATAGTATACAATAAACGCATATCAGATATAATAAATCTATTGTAATTACAGTGCACCTGGAAACACTGTCTGGGTTCCATACAAAATTCGTTTTTTTTTTTTCGAACTGACTACACTGTTAGCCTGAGGGGCCCTGAAGCCTTTACGGCTTTTACAGCTTTACCGGGCTTGGGGGCGAGCGCTTAGGGCACTCAGCCACGAAAGCTAAGCAACAACATCCGAGGGTGCCAAAGTGGCCGGACCTCGGCTCGGACTGTTGCGCGTATACAATTAAGTCGCGATCTGACTAATTCCCTATCCGTAATTCGATCTAAACTAACTATACAGATATACATGTTTCTGCCCCCTGGGAGGAGGGAAGGAACATGTGTATGTGTATTTAGTGGTCTGAAATTTTTGATCTAGACTAACTAGCCTCAAAAAAAGAAAAAAAAAGGTCCCTTACAGAACCTATGTACCTATGTGTGTTGTGCATGTGTGTATAATGCAGTGTCATGTATGGCTGTGAAAGCTAGTGATTGTACAGTCACTTGTATCGCGCGAGCGGCTGCTTGGCTCAAGGGCTCCATGCCGATGGATCGGACCTAGGCTAGAGTTGCCGCAGAGGAGGGTGGTCGTGGCGGGTGTGCGGGCGCGAAGTTAACCGTTCGTCCCCTGCGGAGGGAACGGTGGTTTCGCGGGCGTGGGCGCGAGCACGCATATGTTGCGGGAGCGGACGCGTAGAATTTGTTTGCTTTCTCTATGTCGTCGTCGGGATCGACAAAGAGATTTCGCGGACGGCGTTTGTAACGTTGGACAACGGGTATCGCGTGGTTAGGCGTGTAGTTCACAAAGGACTTTACAAGCGGGTTTGGATGGTTCGAAGCGCTATCGAAGTATCTCCTAGCGAGATACTTCACATAGGCTTCTAACGAGGGAAGCCTCATGTCCCTGTGTAGGTCCATGTTCCTAACGAAGGCTGGAGGGTCAAGCAGGCGACGGAGGAATCGATTTTGCACTCTTTGCAAGCGGGCAAAGTTGTGTTTGGACATATGTGCGAACGCGGCGCAACTATATGTCAAGATCGGACGAACGCACATCTTGTACAGTGTAAGCTTATGTCTTATGGACATTTTGCTTACCGAACTGAGCAAGGGTCGTAAACGGGAAAGGACCCAAATGGCCCTATTCCGGACTCTAGTGACGTGTGGGTTGAAGTTAAGCTTCGAGTCAAGGATGACACCCAGATATTTTGTCTTGGTGGCCCAAGGGATATTTTTACCGAATAATGTTAGAGGTCCTACCGTGCGTGGTAATCTGCATGTAGTCGGTTCGAACATAATCGCGGCGCTCTTAACCGCATTAATAGCTATACGCCACGTTCGAAACCACTCTCCGAGAGTGGTTACGGCGCGTTGTATTTTGTGAGCGAGAAAAGATCTGTTCCTATTTGACGCGTATATGACTGTGTCGTCAGCGTAGAGCCCTACCTCGACCTCGGGGGGTTTCGGGAGGTCGCTGACGTACAAATTGAATAGGCAAGGTGCCAGAATGGAGCCTTGCGGGACGCCTGAACGAATGGGACGTGCGGTGGAGAGTACTCCTTTCACTCGGTAGTGGAAGGTGCGGTCGCTTAGGTAATCGCGGACTAAATGTACTAACCTATCCGGGACTTCTAAATGGTGAAGCTTGTGGACCAGTCCGGCGTGCCAGACCTTATCGAAGGCCTTGGCTACGTCGAAAAAGACCGCAAGCGTGCGGGCGGGAGCGATATTGCTCTTAGCGAAGTTACTCGTGATGTGCTCCGTGAGGCGGTGCACTTGATGTGTACACGAGTGACGGGCGCGAAAACCGAATTGTTCGGGCGGGTATAGATTCTTGTCGTCTATAACGACCTTGAGACGGTTCAGAAGGATCCGCTCATAGAGTTTCCCTAGAGTGTTTAGGAGACTGATCGGGCGATAGCTATCGGGAAGCGAAGCTTTTTTGCCGGGCTTGCGAATACCTATAACTATAGCTTTTTTCCAGACGGCTGGAAAATAGCAGTGGGCTATGGCTACATTGAAGATGCAGACCAAAAGAGCTATGAGGTGATCAGGAAGAAGTTTGAGTACTTCATTCCTGATACCATCAGGACCGGGAGATTTCCTAGGCTTAAGGCCTTTAATGATAGAACAGACCTCATCTGGCGTGACCGGGGTTAACGTTTCCGCGGGGGGAATCAACGTGAGTTCCTGAACGGCGGTCTCGATAGTTTCGATGTGGGCAGTGTCTACGTTGTCGCAGTTTGGGGAGCACTGGCTCTCCAAGCTTGCGGCAAGGCATTCTGCCTTATCGTCGCTATCGAACGCGAGTGGGAGATCGGGGCCCCTTTCGAGGGGCGGCATCTGGGCGGAAGCTTCTAACTTCAGAGAGCGGGCGAGGTTCCAGTAAGCCAGATGGGACGGCTTGAGACCCTCTAAGAGGTTATCCCACCGGTGACCTCTGTACTCTCCGATGCGAGTTCTAACCTCTCTCTGAAGTTGTCGTAACCTACGGGTGTTATCCCTCGTCGGATAAGAGTCATGTGCACGTGTCGCGGCGTTCTTTTCCGTGATTAACGCTCGTAAGCCGGGGGGGAGTATAAAACGGCGTTCGTTTGCCGCTTGCACCTCTCTCGAGGCCTCCCTTACACCGGTTTGGAGGTAGTTGACCAGGGAATCGATGGCTAAATCGGCGTCTGCGGTTGACTCCAATACGTCGGGGATCCTAGCTAGGCTGGACGGGGTCGCGTTATCGGATAAGTAGCGATTTAAGATCGCGTAGTCAACTATTTTGACTTTTGGCGGACTGGGGTCGAACGGTTGCCCGAGTTGTAAGATAACCGGGCGGTGGTCGGAGTCTAGTTCGTGTACGACTTCTATAAGTCGTAACCGAAGTGAGACACCTTTGAGGAGGGCTATGTCAAGTACTGTCGGTTGACAGTTGTCTTGAAAGTGCGTGGGCTCTAGCGGTGCTATGACGTCAAAGCCGAGCACGTCGCATAATAGTTCTAGTATAACCCCGTTACGGGTGTTGCGCGGGTTGTTGAAAAGGGTGTGACCGCTATTGAGGTCGCCTGCTATTATGACTGATTGGTCGAGTGAAAAAAGCGCCTCCAGATCGGACTGAAGGAGTCTTTTATTCGGGGAGAGATATGCAGAGACAAGCGTGATTGACGGATGGCCAGTCATGCCTATTCTACAGACGGACACTTCCATATTGGTAAGTGCGGGAGGGTCTATTGGCATGCAATAGAGGGAACGCTTGTAGTAGATGAGCGTGCCGCCTCCTAGGGTGGCACGGTCATTTCTGACTATATTGTAATTTGCTATCTTAGGGTCGCGCCTACTGGGTTTTAGAAGTGTTTCTTGTACTAGAAACACGTCTATCTCCCGTTCCCTAAGAAAGGTGGATACTAAGTCCCGTTGTGGAAAGAGGTTTCGCGCGTTAAAAAAAGATATATTGAGGCTTCTAGGCTTAATGCGTGCCATTGATAACCGTTATCTATTTCCCGGCACGGGCCAGGCGCATTAGCGTCGCTGTCATAAGGGGGAAACGCCTGATGGATTCGCCGGGACCGTACTCAGCGACGCACTGTTCGTACGCCAGTACTTCCTGAGGGTCATGCTCACGGAAGAGCATGACCATGTAGTCAACGCCGCGGCGCGTGTTGACGGGCGGGGGGGCCTGAGCCTTAGGAGGCTGAGGGCGGGGAGTGGAGACCCATGCTGCTTGAGGAGCTCGCATGGCCGGAGGGGGTGCGCGGGGCGCGGGGGCGGCTGCCACCGGGGCGCTGGAGGCGCCCGGGAGGCTGGGGAAAGCCTCTGGCGTGAGCAGGGGCTTTGGTTGTCCTACGGCGGGACGTGTCCTCTGAGGAGGGGTGTGTCGCGTAGGGCGCATGGGTCGCGTAGGGCGCGTGGGGCGCGGGGCACGGGGACAGCCGCGATAGTTCGCGGGGTGACCTTCGTTGCCGCATAGCACGCAGCTCGGAGGGGTAGCCGACTCACGAGTGCGCGAGCAATCGCTCGTCGCGTGGTCCCCGAGGCACTTAACGCACCTGGGACGGAGATGGCAGTTGCGTGCCGAATGACCGTACAGCTGGCAGTTGTGACACTGCGGAGGACTGCGGTTCTTGTGTGGGGGCTCTACGGCTATTCCGGAGAGCTCACACACTTTCCTAACGTTAAAAATGGCTCTGCCCTCGGGGGTCAGTTCCAATATGACTAAGACCATGTCGAGAGGTCTGTTTTTGGATTGTCCGCCGTGCATTCTGTGCACTTCGCGGACAGGGAAGGCCTTGACTAAGAGGTCAGTTTTGACCTCCTCGGGTGTGATTTCCACCGGGATGCGGCGGATTACAACCCGGAGTTGACGTTCTTCCTCCAGGGAGTATGTGAAATATTCGAGGTTGCTGTCCCGGAGCAACCTGGTAAATTGACGGTGTTCGTCCGAGGTGGAAACCTGGACGCGGATACCGTTGGCCGTGTTACTGGCCTGGGTGTAGTGGATGCGAAGTTCTCTCAGTTTCTCTGAGAGTTTTGTCCAGACCGATTTGTTCTGGACCGTGACGGGGGGCGGGCGACGCGCCTTTCTGCCGGCAAAGGTACCGGCAGGCGCTGAGGGCGCTGCGGAGCGGGGGGCATGGCTATCCAGCCCGGTTCGCTGCGCTTTTTGGGGTCTCGACTGAGTCTCCGGAGACTCTGGGCGCGAACGCGAGGCCCGTTTGGCGGGCTTGTTTTTTTGGACGAGGGTGAAGCCCTCGTTGTCTGTGTGTATTGCCGTGTCCATATCGTTGGACTCCGGATCGGGGTCTGGGCTAGCGGGAGAGTAGCTGTCGTTTGTTGCTACAAGCGACGGTGTCTCCGCTTCGGGGACAAGTGAAGAAAATTTATTCTTAATCGGTAGCGCAGAGGGCGCTGGGGTCGTGGCTTGAACGCCCGGGGAACGCGAACGCGACGATGGCCGTTTGTACGGCGTCTGACGGTGAGCGCGGGGTGCCGTCGAGCGGGAGCGCGGGACGGGTTTCTTGTTTATCGCTTGTGGCGCGGCGGGGTCGCTGTTGGGCTCGGTGCCCTGAGCGATGATGACGGCGGGTTGCACGGCCGCGATGGCCCTATTAAAGTCCGTCCATAGCGACGGATGCAGGGTCGTTGCGAACGCTTTGAAGCGTTCGAGCTCAGATTGGTGTGCCATTCCGGCGGTGGCGGTTGGGCGGGCGGGGGTGAAGTTAAACCTCCCTGCCGGAGAGGCAGGGGGGTGCGCCGAGTGAATTTAAGCGGCTATCCCGAGCCGTGTATAGGGACCTGCGTGTCACGGTGTAATGACTCGCAGGAAAAGAACCTACCGGGCCCTACGTGGAGGTCCCTATCAAGCCCGAGGCAGAGAACGCAGCCGGTATAAATACCTAGCTACGCCCAAACAGACACTCAGGGATGGATGTGTAGCAGGATCGGAAGGGTGGGAAGGAGACACTCAGGGCTTGACTATGACTCTATCAAGGGCCAAGATTCCTGAGCCCGACCAAGTACTATCGTTTGCCTCTGAAGGAGGCAACCGAGGGGCGCTTGGGTCACGCACCCACTTGCTTTCGTTGGCACCGTCAGGTATCAGGCAAGTGACCACTAAAGTGTGGATTTCGTCGAATAGAAACAATTTGCTCTTAAAAGAGCAGTTTTATGGTTGTGTAGCGCGACACAATGGGTGCGAGCGAGACGGCGATACGCAGGTGCGGCGCAGGTGCGATGCAGGTGTGCAGCAAGGCCGGTCGGTCGTAAAACTTCACAAAGGCGGCAGAGAACAGTCGTAAACACGTCCGTTCCCGCCGGCGGTCTTGATCGGTCTTCCCACGTCGTGTCACTCGCGCAGTGTCAGAAATCTGCGTTGAAAATCACACAAAATTCGTGTCATAAACGCGTCTTAAGCGCTTTATTCTTTTATTGGCGGTGTATTTTTTTGTCTACCTTGTTCTTGTATTTTAGCAGATGTTCCTTGTTCTTGTATTACTCGATTTTATTAGTTGTTCTATTGTATATTTATTCTTTTGTTAAATTACTTTTTGTACTATATATTTACGCCCATTTCGCTGAATAAAAGATGAAGGGGCCAGTAGAGAGTAGAGAGTTCGATTGCAACCGTGGTCGTGTACAGACGGGTCCGTAAACGATCTCAGTGGCTCTTGAATTGATATTTGTGTTCTGAATATTTTTTAGTATTCATAATACAAATTCTTTCTCTTAAACCGTACTTTTTAGTACGAGCAAACACACTTTTTAGTGCGACTTGTGTCACACGGTCAAATCCATAAGTTTTATTGGTCGCTTGCCGGATACCTAGCGGTGTTAACGAAGGCAAGTGGTGCGTGACCCGAGCGCCCGCCGGTTACCTCCTTCAGAGGTAAACGGCAAACTCGGCCGGGCCTGGGAATCTTAGCCCTTGCTTATTGCATAGTTAAGCCCCAGGTGTCTCCTTCCCACCTTACCTATCCGTATACTTCCATTCCCGAGTGTCTGTTTGGGCGTAGCCCGATTTACCGGACTGCGTTCTCTGCCTCGGGCTTGCTAGGGCCCTCTCCGTAGGCTAGATAGGCTCTCTATCTTGCGAGTCATTGCACCTCGACTCGCAGGTCTCTTTGCCAGGCTCGGATAGCCCGTTAAATTTATTTCGGCACACTCTACTGCCCCTTAGGCAGGAAAGTTTAATAAAAACCCCGTTATCACTCCACCATCGGAATGGCTGACGAAATTAAAGAGAATAATGAAGAAAAAACCCAACAAATGTTAACATTTCTAAAGAGTAGGCATCCCCTTCTACTGGAGAAATTCTATCGCGAACACCAAACCCGCTTACCACAAACCCGCTTACCACAAACCCGCTTACAACAACTCCAACGCTTAATCAATACACCGCTGCAGACTCCGCCGGAAAATTACTCGGCGGCCGCTTCAAGCCACTCGTGCTCACAACCCCCGACCGTGCCCAGTCATCAACCATCACACGTCACCAACATAGCAACGGTGAAATCGCTTTCGCCACTATCTCCAGAGATAGCGAGAGAGGTCGAGGACCCCACTTCGACGTCTCAGGCTCTATTGCCACATTTTGCAAATCCAGTGCCTATCCCTCTGACACCGCCAATCGCGCCAATTTCCAACGACGACGGTACGAAAATGGAAGCAGAGACTTCCTCGCAGGTAACCGTAGACGTTGATTTTACATCCGTCTCTAACGTCAAGCCTAGGCGTACAGAATCACCCACCCTGGATAACCTCAATAAACATTTCCACGCAGAGGACACCTCTCGTGCACCTACGCCCCCGACCCTCGTGCCCCCCACATCTACCGCCACGGAAAAGCCACGCGGTGTGCCCCTAGTTGCCATTCAAGACAAAGCGAATTATCGTGGCTGTCCCCATGCCCCGCGTTCTAACCGCCCCCATTGGACAGGGCGCCCCTCTTGGACTGGGCGCCCCCGTCGGAATAGGCGGTCTGGCCAACCTAAGGTACCACAAGCCTCAGTCGCTCACTATCAGCCTGTGTTAACAGCAGAGGCTTTCCAGAGACCCCCGAGCGCCCTCCGCTCTCCGGAGGTATCCGCACTAGCACCTCATGTATCCCTCCAGCCCTTGCGAGCCTCTTGGGATTCCCCGGCTCCCTTCTCCTTCTCCTTCCTAGACATGTGCCAACTTCTTCTTGTACATGATGTACAAGAAATCATCGCGTTCTTCGAGTCGGCAGAAAATAGAGGCCCTATTAACGCGATCTGCCAATTTCCGAATGTCGCGATGACGTTACAACGTCTGTACCGCGCATCCTTCGCAAATAAATATAAATTGAATTAAACCTACGTAAGAGTTTAAATCTTTCCTTTTTTAACTCACGAAATCTCTTTCTCAAATGCTATTTCATAGCCACCTTCTTACGGTAACGCCAGATAGACGTGTTTCTTGTACAAAAACACCTTTGAAACCCAGTAGCCACAGTCTTTAACTTTATGCGGTTAACTTTGTCGCTTTCTCTCACAGCGACTCAAACCTTGGTCTGATCCTCCGACATTGAGCCCTCGAGTCCCGTTTCCTGCACGACAGGGTTATACTGCATTCACTAGCTTTCACATACATACATTACACTGCGCTTCACACCTGCACACCACACAGTATGTACGTAGGATCATAAGGGGCCTTTTTATGTCTTTTTGGCTAGTTATACTTAAACCACATTAACAGATTACTAAACCAAACCAGGAGAATCCCAGATCAAATTTATGAGAATTAGCTAGACCGCGACTTACTTTGCATGTACGGCAACAGCCCAAGTCCAGGTTCGGCCACTTTGGCACCTTTGAGCTAGTTGCCCCCCTTTTTTGGGGTGCGATGTCAGGAACCTCCACGTGGTGCACCCCGGGCAACGTCGGCCGCTTCTCGGCAGGCGGCTAATTCCTGACACGCTCCTCCATGTATCCCTCTGCGTTAGTAAAGGAGACATTGGAAGGAGCACCAGCTCTTCTATAAAAAAAATACTTTTATCTGTAGCATATATAATTTCATACGTATTTAGTAAAAAGCTTTTAATTTAAAATTACAAACAGATACTTCAGTTTTATTTATTTGTATAGATTACTAACTGTGCCCGCGGTTCCGCTCGTGTGGATAACTAACAAAGGCATACTATTTTATTTACGCGTAACCCTAATAATTTTTAAAATTGTGTTTTTGTTATGGGTACCGTATATACTTTCATATGCATTTAGTACAAAAATGTTATTTTGACATTAAAAATAGACACTTCAATTTTATTATAATTATGTATAGATAAGATATCCTAATCATACTAATATTATAAATGTGAAAGTAAGTTTGTTTGATACTCAATCAAGGAAAAAGGGCTCAACGGATTTGGATGAAATTTGGCACACAGATAGTTCATAACCTGGATTTACACATAAGATCCTGGTAACAACAATTTTTGTAGTTAGCTAGTATAGATATAAATCTGGCTCCAACTGATCAATATTGTTATGATAGTAAAAAGAATGATTTACTTTGAATTTTTTTCTCTATACCACTACGATGGCAAACAAGCGTGGAACCCGCCTGATCGTAAATGGTCACCACAGGCTATAGAGGCTTGCAATACCATAAGCATCACATGCGCGTTGTCAACCCTTAAAAATCTGTTCACTATGTAATTCATTGAAAATATATATAACAGTGGGTATCTTCAATCTTCTATTTCAATTCAATCATGAATCATCTTATTGATATGTAACCATTTTGAGACATTAAAAAATCTAATGCAACATTTTATATATTTTTTTATATTCTAGCTGAGCCCGTAGCCACGGAAGCGTTGACAAAATAATTATTGTTTATGAAAAGAAAATATCGTGATAATGTTTATTAGATAAGACCAAATATCCGCGGAGTAAACAAGACAAAAAAAAAACAAATCTATTCAATTGTTTTTGCGTGATGCGCACATGATTGCAAACGTCTATCATTTTGTTTACGTTGACGTTCCCAAACTCACGAACGGTACCGAACCCTTAAGTTTGAAGAAAGACCTTGCCTCCTTCTGCGTGTTCTAATGTTTTTTTTAGTATTCCCTCTTCCTCTAACGCATATCAGAGGTGTATTTTGCTTTCATTTTCTTATTCATAAGCCTCCGTCTTATTCCCTACATGTACTTCTTTAACGTTTTCCCTGTTCCTAAGCACCCCATTTTATTTATTCTCAAAAAGCTTATTCTAATAAATATTTATCAACGATTCTATGGATATCCATATCCGTAAGCAAAACTATCAGATATACGAAATAAAAAACATCCATAATCGTAACCGTATCCGATATGAACGTTTCGGATAATTTGCGGAACTTATTTTTTGGAATTTTTTTTTCGCGATACATCTTTTACGTATAATCTCAAAATGATTACACAAAACTGAATCTCGATACCTAATAACACTTTTACGGATCGGACAGGTTTTTTTTACATATTGTAAAATTCTTTGAAAAATGTAATTTCCATAACCGAAATTATCCGAACAAATCAGATATCTGAAATAATTTCATATCCGTATCCGTAACCGAAACCGATTAAATACTCTTCAGATATCCGTATCCATATCCGTAACATCCCTAATGTTAATAATCTTACTTATTTAGTCTATTACATTTACCTTAACTTATATTTCTTTCATTATACAATTAATACGCCAATACTTTAATTTATTCACTTAATACTATTATTGTAATCTATTAATGTCACTTCATTTAATTAATTAATACTATTTATTCTAATCTAATACAGTTTATACAATTGGTTGTGTTCCGAGGAATTGTTCGACATGATACCAACGGATACTTTCCATCATCGCACCGCTCGCCATCGGCAGAGATTTCATCCTCACACTTTGCAACCTAAATGGTGACGGACAGTCAGGGTTTAGGGGAGTTTATGCATTAGGAGTAGTCGCGAAATGAGCTCCCTGCTGAGGTTTTCCCAGAAGACTACAGTATGGGGTTCTTCAAAAAGGGAGTAAATTAGTTTTTAAAGGGTCGGCAACACACATGCGATCATAGAGTAATAAAGTCCGCTAGCTACTGTATACTGTATATTCATAATTCTATGCATGCGATGCTTCTGGTGTTGTAAGTGTCCATAGGCTGGGGTGACCGCTTACCATCAGGCGGACCGCACGCTTGTTTGCCATCGACGTGGTAAAAAAAGTAGTTGACGTTTACAAGTGCCTTCTTAGGGCTTGAATTGAATAAAGTATTTTTGATTTGTTTTTTCAACGCTTATCTGGTTTTGTGTTGTTTAAAACTTTTGAAGGATGCTGGAATTGCTGGTATTTTTTTTTGTAATGTGTTTTTTTATTCGTTTTCGGGAGCGGTCTCCTAACTCCCTGTATACATACATACCTCACTCGCCGGCTAGTGAATTAGTCAGATCGCGACTTAATTGCATACGCGCAACAGTCCGAGCCGAGGTTCGGCCACTTTGGCACCCTCGGATGTTGTTGCTTAGCTTTCGTGGCTGAGTGCCCTAAGCGCTCGCCCCCAAGCCCGGTAAAGCTGTAAAAGCCGTAAAGGCTCCAGGGCCCCTAAGGCTAACAGTATAGTCAGTTCAAAAAAAAAAAAAAAACGCCGGCTAGCACCGAAACAATATTTTGCGCGAAATTCAATACTCAATATAATTACTTTAATTTTCGATACAGTAATAGTCTATTAATCTGGAGAGTTAGAGAGAATGTAATCATTACGTTTAAGAGACAGGACCAGAGAGAATGTAATCGCTACGTTTCAGTTATCCAGATTTTATCTCTTGAGGCTATTTTCTTCTTCTTCATTTGGCGCCGCAAAAAGCTCTTGCCAGTGTCAATGTGTATGTCTTAGTAGTATATTTTAAATATTTAATGTTGGTCCAAGAAGATGGTGGATCACTTGTTAGAACTATCTAGGAAGTTTTTGTGACATCTCAAAAAACATCATTCCAGTTTATATTTATAAACCATTTCACGAATGCACAATAACCAAACTATATCACGCAAAATGACACCAATATTACTTAATATAGGATCAAAGAACCTAAGTTATTGAATTAAAATAAAAACCACAACATGGCAGTTCAAAATCCCGGCAAAAACTCTCCTCTTGAGGCTTTCGGAGCAATCAATTAAGGGGTTACTATTGAAATTGATTCGAATTTGATTTTGTTTCTGATTCGATTTCACTTTTGTTTAAAACTTGATCCTACAAGCGTACTCTTCAACCAAACCGAATCGAAAATCAAGATCGTGACTGATGGAATTATATAACCGTCGTTATCTGTATCCGAACACAGTATACACAAAAGTCACCGTAAAGAATTATAAATCTTTGCTTAGATTATTTTTATTCTAAGTTTTTTTACATAAAAATGTTAAATCAAACTCGATCGGAGTTAGTTCCGATTCGAGCCACAGTACGATCGTTCGCTAGTGTGTTGATTTCAAGAATGCCAAATGGCACCAAATCTAATTTTATTGGTTTTGATTCAGGACTCGAACGCCTCAAAAGTATCTAAGGTGACAGAGACAAATAAAAAAAAAAACAAATAAAAAGTGTGGATGTTGTGAACTGTGAACTTGTGGATTTTGTCAGTATACCCCAACGTTAGGGTTATATTATGTTCTGTGGTATAATACCCTGTATATTAAATTTATCTATGGATTTCTGTGATGGATTGCAATGGATTGTGTGTTGTGAAGAAAAATACCTTTACTTATTTTACAATTTTATTTATTTTGCCATATATTTCTATACTTTAGTAAATGTATTTCATGTAATGATTTATTGAACATCGTGTGTTTGCGTTTCCTTGGATTTAATGTGAGAACTGTGATACAAGTTTTCGTTGAAATAATTTATAATGTCTAGAGAAAACAAAGAAATAAAAACATATTTTGGTAGATGCAGATGTTGTCTTGATTATGGGTATTTGAATAATATGTGGGAGGAGTATTATAATGGCGACGAGGTGGAGGTTTATGGGGAGATGCTCACTCAGTGTTACGCGTTGTCGGTAAATAAACGTGTTCTTATTATTTAGATTTAAAGTTGGTTATCACATTCAGTACGTCAACTTTACCTAAAAACACAAAATCATCATCAATTAACTGTTAATAATAAATTGTCGTATAACTGTAGGGGGCAAATTTATAATTCATACTCATACAACTTTTTTTTAATGTATGAGATAGCAGGCATGTAAGTGGACACAGCAAATTGATAACCAATCTCAAAAAGTGGCCAGTCAATAATAGTTCTATAGTTCTATCATTTGGCCTCAATCTCACCTGATGTTAAATGACTATGTGGCCCAAGATGGTAACATGTTAAGCCTAATGGGGGAAACTGGCTCTCAAGTGCAGCTGCCGGAACACACCTATAGGTCATTCGGCCCCCTATATCAGTATATGTCACTGTTATTTACAGTGGTAGGACAAGCTATAAAATGTCTCAACAAATATGAATGTACAATCCGACTAACACAACATGACATATCTCTTTCTCGTGATGGACATATCGCGAACGGTATCACTTAAGAGTTGCACAGTGGAGCTATTCTTCAGTGTAAAATTAATTTTAAATATGAGTTGTGAAGAATTTTATAGATAGAAAAGGTAATGGACATTTATTGTCTTAGGTGAAATTATCTGATAAATACAGGAAAGAATAATTGTATCTCCCGCATAATTCATCCCATGATTAATAAGGGAAAATAGGTGGTTGGTGACACATTTACAAGGTGAAAGTGTTACAGGGAGGCGAGCATTAGAAAACATACTACCACCATGCTAAGGTTTTAATACTATATAATGTCTACAATTTTTTTGTCTTTAATTAACTGTATTTTGATTTCTGCCAAGTCCTATGTCACAGTTAAGGTTTCAAATACCCATCAATATTGCCGATATTGCAGAGCTAGTAGACTACGGAAATTTTTGTGTTAATTCCAGTGGGAGCATCCTGTATCTGTGAAGCACGATCAAATATGCGAGAAATGTGTGCAAAGGCTCAGAAGTGCCTATGATTTCAGAAAACTAGTGATAAAGTCACAGAGGGAGCTGATGCAGGAGATTGAGAATGGTAAGAGATGGTAATAATTAATGGGTTTTTAATTCCACGGAGTAAATTGACAATCACTAATGTCAAACTTGAAAATGATATTGCCACAATAATTTGTAACCAACTGCAAAAAAAGGAGGAGGTTATCGATTCGGCCGTATGTTTGTTATGCGATTACTCAGCATATTATGAATTAATTTTGTGATTTTTTTGTTATGTAGGTGGTATCCATATAAGATTTACAGAAATTGATGTAACGAACTTTTTGAAAAAAAAAAAAAAAAATTATATATACGATGTGAGTTCAGTGTGTTCTCTATATTGGGATAATTAAGTAATGAAGTGAATAATTTAACATCATTAAATAATCACACTAACTGAAGATATCAATTCAAAATTCACGTTATATGTTTTTTGAATATTCAGCCATAACTTCTTTATTTATGAACCAATTTAGGTGATTCTTTTTTTGTTGGAAAAAGGATACCTCATTGGAAGACCCATTTTAATTTCATTGGCATTGGACCTTTGACTTCGATGCACCAGGGAATTCCTCAAAAAAATTGAAGTTGGTATTCCTTTTTTTTAAATGTCATGTTGTCTACTATTTTATTTTAAGTTCTAATATTTGAATAGTAGGATTTATAAATTCAATTGAAGGTTTTTATTTATGAATTGAAAATTTACATAATTTATGAAAATTTACATAATAAATTATGTATTAATTTATATGTAAGTATGGTAATCTACTAACAATAAAACCCTCAAAAATAACAATAACTCTTCAGTTGGCCCAAGACAGACATGATTTTGTATACCGTATTCAGCCTTCAATATCTTATCTATTACTTCCTATTGGTGATATTCATTAAAATCATAAATCATTTTTAGATTCAATTAACTAGCGATTTACCATATACCATTTTACTCCATGGAATCAAAAAAAAAAACAGGCTTTGACTTGTTTTAAGTTGAGAATTTTTTTCACTAAACATCTTCACGAGGTCCACCTCATCATGCTGCACTTGAGAACTGGTTCAGTTTTGAAAACATACTCTTTCTTTGGCTAAATCAATGTTTAAATATTATTATGGCCAACTTTAATCTTTTTTGGCTTTTTAGCACAGTAAAGTGATGTCACTGTGCCTAATGATAAGCACAGTACAATCGAAAAACAACCATGAAAACTGAAAGATTGGTGCCTTAAGATGAATCATCAATTGCCTGATCAAAAGTCTCTTCATCAATACTATCTATAGTAATATAATAAAACGGAAGAGTTTTTTGTTTGTTTGTTTAAACACGCTAATCTCTTCAAAACTACCATTCGAATCCGAAAAATTTTTTTTGTGTATGATAGCAGATTCACTAGGAATAGTATAGGATATCTAGCATTAGGCTACACCTCTCAGCTAGCCTTAAATATTGTTTTTTGTTAATAACTTGGAATCAATAGCGTACCCTAACAGCTTTGTCCGCGTGTGCTGACGTAATGATTTGTGATACGTAAATACAATGTTCTACGAAAATATTGCTTCTTAGTACATCTAAAAAAGTCAGCCTCTTATACATAAGCCATAATAAGGTATTTTGTGAAAAATTGTATTGAAAACTGAAAAGTGATTTATGAGTATTATTATTAGGCATGGCATATTAATTCTTACGAAGGAAAGTTATTTCATCATCAAGACAATTTTATGTAGATAAATAAGTCCGATCCTCCGGCATGGTGCCCTTGAGTCTAGCAGCCTCTCGCGCGATACAGTGACACCGCATTCACTAGCTACCAACATACATGCATTACACTGTTTACAGACATGCACTACACTCAGGTACATAGGTTCTGTAAGGGACCTTTTTTTTCTTTGTTTTAAGGCTAGTTAGTCTAGATCAAAAATTACAGATTAATAAATACATATGCACTTGTCTGTTACTCTCCTCCGAGAGGATAGCGACAAGTATATATGTATAGTTAGTTCGAGTGCTAGGGCATTAGATAGATCGCGATTTGATTGCAATCACTGGAACAGTCCGAGCCGAGGTCGGCCACTTTGGCACATACGGAACTAGTTGTATTGCTTTCGTGGCTGTGCCTTAAGCGCTCGCCCCCAAGCCCGGGTGAAACTGTAAAAGCCTTTCGAGGCTCCAGAGATCTTATGGCTAACAGTATAATCAGTTCGAAAAAAATAAATGTAGATAAACTTTACCCTTTATAGCATGTTATTTGGACAAATAGTTTAGGAGATAATGTAAAATTAAAATAATTCAACACTCTGCTCGGGCCTATGACTATAGGTGTAATGGCGCGATCGAGCCGTTTAAGTTGTGAGTTTGTGACGCATAACCCTGACCGCCTGAAAAAATATTGTCTATACTGAAGTATTACAAATCACCAATCAGCAATTTCTTTTGAATTGTACGCGGGTGAAACCGCGAGCACAGCTAATATTATTTGAAGGACTTAGTGTGTAGGAAGGAGGAAACTCTACTGTGCTTACTATCGAGTACAGTGCCAACACTTTGGTGTGTCACTGTAACAAATATAAATAGAAAATTCAAACTCCCAAAAAACCTATTCATTGAGACCTTTCCAATGAGCCCGAACACGATAGATGTACATGCTGATAAATATTTAGTATGGTGTGTGACCCCCTCTTGCTCAAAGCAAAGCTAGCATTCGTCTGGGCATGCTAGCTAGTATATTCCTTATGGTTTCTTGCTAAATACGTTTCCACTCCGCGGTAATCACGTTTATTAGCTCTCTGGTGGTCTGCGGAGCCGGATGCACTGATCTCACTTGTCCCTTCAGAACTTCCCAAACATGTTCTATGGGATTGAGGTCGGGATATCGAGCTGGCCTATCCAAACGACGAATTCTGACCTCTAGCATATACGCTTCCACATTGCCAGATCGGTGGGCTCGAGCGTTGTCGTTAATAAAAATTGATTTTATTCCAATAGCGGTCAATGCGGGTTGTGCATGAGGAATTGGAACTTCCGTTATGTATCGAGTCCAGTCAGTGTGCTATTTTCGATGAAGACTATCTGCGTACGATCTAACAAATTTATTCCTGCTCAAAACATAACAGAGCCCCCAACATAAGGTGTGATTTCTTCAAAACATGCCTCTGTTAAGCGTTCTCTTCTTCTTTGTAGCACTCGCCGACGTCGGTGTTCACCGTACAGGGATATGCTGGCTTCATCGGAGAACAATACCCGATCCCAGTCTTCATGAATCCATGACACACAATTTCGAACGAAGCTAAGCCTGGCAACTCCCTGCTCACGGAGTAATTTAGGACCGCGGGCCGGGCGATGACTGCGTATATAGGTCATGAGAAGCCTCCTTCTGACCGTCCATAGACTAATTTGCACATGTCTTACTTCTTCGAGGTTGTTCTTGAGGTTCACATACGAAGATTTGCGATTTCTCTACGCTTGACTCTCCAGAAAACGATCATCTCGTGGTTGGGTACATGGCTTTCTTCCAGAACCAGGCCTTTTTCTTGGCAAAATCGTTCTCTTGATAGCGCTACCAGACAGGTCCTTTGGAGTGTTAAACGACTCACATATAGCCTCCGAGCCACGAAGCATTGGCTGCAACCCTCCCCAAGCAGCGCAATAATTTTGCTGGCTTTTAACACTTTATCTACCATTTTCAAGCGCGCTAAACAGCAGTAACAATACTTTGAAATAACATTGAAATAAAATAATTAAATAAAAATTGTCTAAACACTTACTGCTGTAATATGCTGTAAATTGGTGATGCGTTAGATATACTGCAGATTCCAAATGATGGTGCAGCAATCAGATCAAGTTTGCCATGTTTTTCTAATATCATTGATGTAACATCATATTTTGACTCAATCAGACCTGTGAAGGACGCTCACATCTATTCATCGTTCAAAAAAAGCTGATTAACTACAAACGGTTGTATAGATTTTCTTAAATAATAGCTAAGTACACTTTCGATTAAGTCACCTTACAAACAAAAAAAATTATATCAAAATCGGTTCAGCCGTTTGGGAGCTACATTGTCACATACAGACACCCAAATAGACAAGTAAAACTTATAACACCATTCTTTATATGTCGGCAATTAAAAAAAAATACTCTGTTATTTGCAACAGATAAATTAGCAGAGCCAAAAGTAGAAGTAGAAGTTATCAAAACTGAAGCAACATATGATACACAAATGGTTTCTCCAACTCCTCTAACGTACGATGAAGAAGCTTTGTTTAGTGAAGAAGATGGAATTAATATGGATACGGATGATGTTGAAAAAGCGCCTGTTTTTTATGAAGACATTGAATATTTGGAGGAAGAAGTTACATTGAATAATAAAGATGCTACCAAAGGTAATTTTTATATTCTGGATCAAAGGCATGTCATAATTATTTTTTATGTGTTCACTTAAAAAAAGAAGTAAATGTCTTTCGTACCTTTGAATTTGTAAAGAAAATTAATTCGCTTGACGAACGAAAACATTGATTACGTAATTGTGAAAGTTGGATACAATTAAATAGTCGTTTTTAATTCGGCGATATAGCTTCTGTGTTACGCGTAAACGTTTTTATCTTGTTTAATGTTGAAAAACAGTTCACTTTTTACTGAAGTGATAGGAATAGTTCTTACAATTTTCCTAGGATTCATAGAATAGTTCATAAAATATTATGTGTTATGTTAGAAATGACTAATAATTTATTTTTTACTAGATAAATAATTAACTATCCTCACGAACAAAAAACATAATTAAATGCAAGCAAATCATAGTATTTGCGCGTAATGTAACTGACAGGCAGAAGTGCAAGAGCGCCGCTCCAGATTTGGTTAATTTCTCATACAAAATTTTTTGTTTCACTTATCATCTGGTCATAAAGAATGATCTCTTTCGCACTCATTGAATTCCGTGCTTGTCGTTATACTGAATTTTGTTACATATGACCGCAATCGCTGGCCCTCCAATGTGTACAACTTAATACAAACATTTTATATTGTGCGTAATTGTTTTTAGTGAAATACTTTGTTTAGTTAAAAGTATTAAGGTTTAATCTATACATGATAAGAAAAAATACAAAGTAGGCTACTTGTCTCATATCAAATTTGTCGCAATAAATAAATATGTTTTGTAGTGTTTAACTTAATAAACCAATATTTATCGATTTCAGATATTAAAAGTGTAAGATGGCTACATGTTATGAATTTAAAAATTGTTTTCTTCATTTTTAATTTTGAACTCTGAAAGGCCATATTAGTCTATATAATTATCTTTGCTGTGACGTCATACGGGTTGTAAACAAACATTCTTATGATAGAACACTAGATGTAGACGAGGGTGTAGAGATAGGTACACGCGAGTCACGAACGCGCGACAATTCACGACTACCGAGTTTCAGTGGGGCCCAATTCTGGACGAAACCGAAACCCTTATGGGTCATTCAAAATAACGTGAATTCATTTGAAATTCATTTAAATTCATTATACTGTTTTTTATAGTGTAAAAATAATTACAAAATATTAATTATTTATAGAATGATAGAATGATGTTTATTTAAACACTATTAAGTTTAAAAAGTCGGTAAAATTAATTTACATTATCATGTTGTTTGTACGAGGGATAAAATTTTCATTTTTTGAGTTAATAGTTGTTTTGTTACGACAAAGAAAAATTAAGTAACACACACATAATTTTGTAGACACACCAACACACATTTATTGCCAAACGTTATCATATATGTGTATATATTTTGACAGAATCTTTACCGTCCGGAACTGACGTAAAGAAACAAAGAAAAAAATGGCCTAAGAAACTGCCACTCGACAATGAGCGTAATAAGAAACCGGGAAAAACACTGACAGCAAATTTGAGGAAGAAAAAAAAGGGTGAGTAGACTTTATTGAATCTAAATAATAATTACTAAATAATGTTTAAATAACATTGATCGTTTGATATTCCGATAGTATCGATTTTTTTGTTAAATAACGTCGATTAATCGATTGGCTATTGATTGTTTGTTAGTACCGTGTTTAACACCTATAGTGTGTTTCCCATCCCATCGGGGAAATTTACAATCATTAATGTCAAATTTGAAAACAATGTTGCCACATTGATTTTTCTAGTGCTGTATTACCCGTATATTTTACGTTCCAATGAAATTAATCGTAAGGTTTTAAATACGAATTGAGGATTTCATTTGTTAATTGAAATATTTTGTATTATTCAACATTCCTGATCTATTATCTATACATATTATTAAAACTCAACGCCTCTCTGTTTATGTTCTCTTCACACGAAAACCACTAATCCGATTTACATAGTTTCTCCTTTAATTCATAGCTATGTTATCTGGCCAGGTTATAGGATATATGTGCTACATAAAGTAACATACGAAATAAGCAGTGACGGTAATGGTGAATCAATTCGGAAATAGATGCTTTTGGTGCTATTAAATGGCTTACGTTGAGTAAAACATACGAGATATATATCAAGTTAATGTTCTACATAATTGTAGATTTTAAAAAGAACTAGCACTTATCTATCTTCTAAGGATCACCCACAATAAGCATTTTTGAGGCAGTACAATTCGCGCGTGCTCCCGGCCTACAACATTCTGTAATCCACGCGAGCGTAGCCGCTGGCATAGCTAGTGATAAAATAATTCAGGAAATTATAAAATATATGTATGGTGAACAAAAACAAAAGAAAAAAGGAACGTTTCGGTTGGATACGTGACTTTTCTCCATTATTCGGCCTTCATCTGTGGACGTTTGAATGTTTTTCCGGAAAAAAAAAATCATTAGTAATAATAACTCGTACTGTTTTACGATTACTTCGGATTGGTGACATCACTATTTTAAAAACACAATAAACTAGCAACACATCAAATGTCATTTTACTCAGTTGGAATAGAAAAACGCACTTTAGGCTACCGAGCGACCGAGGCGATGAAAGAATTGACATTTTGATCGAATCGATTATTGAATTGTGTAAATGAGTATCGATTAATCGATGAACACTTGATGATTATTAAACACTAGCTAAGTGGTACTGTATATTGACGTTGAATTAATGTTGGCTTAGTGCTAGCGTATAGGGACGGCGCATCGATCGACGTGAGTTCGAATCCCTACAATGAGTCTGTAAAGAAAAACATTACGATGAAAGCATGATTGTAGGGCAATTTCCTAAGCCCACATGGCTAGCTACTACCCTCAAGTTGAAAATTTGTTGCCAATTACGTATAGGTGTATTCCGGCAGCTGCATTTGACAGCCAAAGCCTTAAGGCGTAGCGTGTAACCATTTTTGGCCACATATTCACTTAAAATCGGGTGAGATTGTAACCAATGCTAAACCTATAAGTCATCTAACAGACAGCGCTCACGTTGCGTACACGCTGCGTGACTTCTTGTAGGGTAAAATAACGCTACGCGAGCGTCGCGACGACGCAGCGCGACTGCTTCATACAGCAGGCGCGCAACGCGTCGCCACGTGCGTGCTGCGTCAGCGCTGATCAAGCGTTGGACGAGCGCGCACGCTCGACAAACGCGGCTGTTAGAGGCCTAAAGAATATAAATTATTGTGTGGTTTTATGAAACCACGATGCAAGTGAAACTTTAAAAATAAAAGAAGAAATAAAATAATAATAATTAAATCATAGAATCGTTTTCAACTTCAACTATTGTATCAATAACTTCATCTTCGCCTCGAGTCTCACAGTTCCCTACTCCACGGCCACCTGTAATGCGACATACGATAGATGATTGAAAAATTTTTGGGGCGAGAGAATTAAAATTCCCCGTATATTCAGTAATTGGTATTCAGATTTCAAAATTATTCTTGAATTCTTAAACTTTCAGTAAGGGAATATATTGAGATGTAATTTATAATATTATGGCATTATCTTGTGTTCTTGCAAAATCTAAGGTTTTATAGTTTAATTTAATGTGTACTAAACGTGTTTAATTGTGGTTACGTATACTATACAACCGTACCTGGATGGAACTCGTATAACAAAATAAATCAACAAATAATACGCAAACCAGTGTATTCCGTTTTTGGGCTTGGCTTATTCAATCTACCACCTACTACTCATACTAACTTAATCTATAGTAAAATGGCGTCGTCTAAGGCGTCACTATCTATCTCTTTCTAACTGCAAAAGGTTGCATTAATCTATAATTTCTAATGATTAAAATGGCGGTATAAACTGTTTAACTCAAACAAGAGAATCTGTTTCATAAATAAAAAAGGATTTTTATTTGGATGGCATACTTAAAAATTAAGCCACCTACTGGCATAATAGTTTATGATTTTTTTGTTTAACACAAAACAATGTACATGTCATAGCATTTTAGAATCTTGATGAGATGGGCCAGTTTTTGGTCAAACTTGCCTTCTCAGATTAGTTCTTTTTTTTTCAGTATGAGCAGGCAAAGTTGAGTGATAGTAAATTAGAAATACATTTAACGATGATATTTTGTCATTTTTATGAGAAAATTGTTAATTTCGTATATGTTTAGATTTGAAAAAAAAAATGCGTACGTACTTGGGATGCTGCAACTGTACAAAAAAGTACATATAATAAGAATTCTAATGATATTTCCCAAATGTTTCACACAGAGTATAGTATGTATTTATATGACTTTTTTATAGAAAATGTCTGTACTTAGAAAGCAGAGCTACACATATAATAAAATTGAAGTGACTGTTTGTATAATGTCAAAACAATTTGTACTAAATGCATATGAAAGTATATACGATAGCTACAACAAATAAAATTTTAATATTTGTGTGTTTGTTTATTCAGGGTAATCTCCGAAACGGTTAGACTGATTTTGACGGGACTTTCACTGGTAGATAGCCGATGTTATAAGGAATAACTACTTATATATAATTTAGAAACGATGATTATTTTAAGATATAATTTACCGGCCCCGCCATTAGTAGTCCTTTCCCCAGTTGCCAGCTTATCGTCACGTTCTGGGATATCTGCCAGCTCTAAAGTTCACTCTTTGTCGCTTTTTACGAAACTCCTTTATTGTAAAATTTACACATTAAAATAAAAAGGCAGTCAAATTAATTTATACTAACTTCATTAACTTCAGCATATTATTGGCACTCGGGATTAAAATTTTTCAGTTGTGTTTTGTTTTGTTAATACAAAGAAAAATAACGTTTTACGTGTGTAATAAAATCACTTTTTTTTTAATATAATGTTCATTAGAAGATAATTCGTTTATTTTCAATTATTTCGCAAAATTTCAATTCGATACTGTTATGAAAAGTTTAAATAAGACGTCACAATGATTTGTTGCAAGATCCCCTTTAAAATGTATAGAATCGTAAGCTGTGAAATATTGAAAATGAATGAATTAACTTCTTTGTAGATGACCCGGAAGAAAACAAGACAAAGTTAATAGATAAAGGAGATAGCAAATGCGGTGAAGCGTTGAAAGATAATAAAACAGGAGATGTTGAACACGTGCCATCTAAATATCGCAAAGGAGTGAACGCGTTGGTTGAAGAGATGAACAAACATAGAGACAATATCAGATCTGTTTTACAGTGTTCCAACGCTACGATGGTGAAAGCCCATAGTTCTAAAGGCTACACTTGCTGCTTCTGTCCCGAAAACTTTCCACAACCGGCTGAATTGAAGCGTCACAATCTGGAATCGCACGAAGATGCGAGCACTAAAGCTATACACGTCAAATACGTGTCAGATCTGATAATCAAATTGGATATCACCGGATTACGCTGCATTATTTGTGGGACGAAGGGCACGACTTTAGAAACATTCCTGGATCATTTGAAGAGGAGTCATAATAAACCAATTCATAAGGATGTGAAGAATTACATAATCCCTTTCAGATTTGATAGTGAAAAGCTGGAATGTGTAGTTTGCTCCAAACAATTTATTTATTTCAAAGTCCTTTCGGAGCATATGAACGAGCATTATATGAATTTCGAGTGTCCGGTCTGCGGTCGAGGTTTCATCAACAAGCAATCGCTGAGCACACACAGTTATCGACACCAGAAAAATATTGGAGAATTCAAATGTTCCCATTGCTCGAAAGTCTTCGATACGCGCCATAAGAGATCGGCACATGTCAGAAGGATCCACCTTTACAGGGGGAAGACGAGAAAATGCCACGTCTGCAACGAAAAGTTTACATCAAGCCCACAAGTTCAGAACCATATGGTGAAGGTCCACGGTGCGGAACCGTTGGTTTTTAAATGCGGTGCTTGCGATAAGACGTACAATAATTCTAGATCTTTAAACGATCATAAAAAACGGTACCACTTGATGCTCAGGCCGCATAAATGCACGGTTTGCGATATGGGTTTTTATTCCAGAATGGAATTAAACACGCATATGGTGACCCATACGAAAACGAAAGAATTCCAATGCGACATATGTGATAAACGCTTCGGGACTAAGTGTTGCCTGAGTCAGCATATGCGGTCGCATTATGGTATCAAACGGCATAAATGCGATCGTTGTGATATTAAATACGCGGCAAGGAGTAAGTGGAAATTACACATGTGGAAGAAGCACAGAGAAGTAGTTTAAATGGAAAATAATGGGGTTGTAATTAAGATCTCAAAATATGTAAGCGTGTGTCAGCGGAATTTATCATAAAACTACATAAATACTATGTATTGTCAAAGGTGACATCAAGATTGGTTTAATGAAAGGCTTAAGACATATTGATTATCCTGACGTCCTTTGTTATCCTTCGCTAGATTGACCATGACGAATGTCTATAAGCGATGTGAACAGTCCGACGATCTAAGAGTGAATGTTCCCTGCTTCTTGTGCGCAAAGCCTTTAAACCCTTCCACTCGTCTCGAGCAGGAGGGTAGGGATGAATATCTAACAGTATATTATTTGAGATAGGACTTCTCCTAAAATCGTAGTTATTTTATAGGTTATTGTGCGATTGAAAATAATAATTATTAATATTACATAAACATATCTACAGTTTTGTATTTTATTTATGAACCACTTCAACAGTAAGCAGTAACATCGATGTCGACAATTCGTCGATCTTATCGATTTCACCCCAACACTAATTTACGTCATCATCATGCACTTTTAGCAGTTCACTGCTAGACATAGGCCTCTACCAAGGTTCGCCATCGGATCCGATATCTGACTTTCCGCATCCAGTCAATTCCAGCAGTTTTCCGCAAGTTACTGCACCGTCTGGTTTGAGGGCGTCTTACATTACGTTTTCCATGATGTAGAGTGCACAATAGGTACCAACTAATCGCTCCAAATGTCAACCTCAACTGTTCTTATTGCATCTGTCGATTGACAAATGAGGCTCTGACTACTGTGGCGATATAGCCGTCATTACTTTAGCTGAATCCGAAATGACTGACTGACAATGGGTTGTAGCATTGTTATTATAAATGGCCAAGCTTCTGTGATAAATGGCGGAGAATCGAGCGAAGTTTCGAACATAATAAAAGCGTTCCTAAGGAGAATGCCCATTCATGGTACCAAATTTTGTAATGCTTCTATATTAAGATATAATAGTATTCTTTTTCATATTTTTTCACTACTATTTGTCATCGGAACTTAGTATTCTAAGTAGTTTTTTTTTTTTTAATAAAAAAGTTTTGTAATTGATACTGCGCAATAGACATTTCCATAGGCGTTGCGTTCCATTACACAATTGATACTGTACTTTGTACATTTTACCAAGATCATAATACTTTTTCACGAAAATCATATAAAAATAAAATAATACTTGCACAGCCTAATATTTAATAATAAATAACTACATGATAAAAAATATATTAATAAACAATTTATGCTGGGTGGATTCTTTTCTCAGATTAGTATATATTTATTATCTATGGTTATTTCACGACACTCCACAGCGGTGCGCAGGCTAGGGGTGCAAAAGTCGTAAAGATGTCGATGTTTTGGTTAATCGAGTTTTTCTTACATATATCCGATTATAACATAATAGTTAACATGATTTTGAAACGGGGTACAGAAATGTTTTGATTTCAATATTTTATTATTATATTGGTTAATTTGACATAACTTGAGTATTTTGAAATCGTGTACCTAAAGGTATGTTTTTTTATTTTAATATCACATATATGTTGTTCCATATATATATGTATATATATATATATATATATATATGTATATATATCTCATATATGTTTGATACATATATATAGTCTGAATTTCTGCATGGGTCTGACATACGAGGTTCACTATCGTCAGGTGGGCACTGATAAGGGTCCTATGCTTTATTTTCCCCAAGTGAAAAAGTAATTAAATAGTAGAGTAATCCGCATCACCGAGTTCGGAGTGGCTGTTTTAACGGTAATGTAATAAACTACTTCATGTTCTGGTTTTATTCGATATGACACTTCGAAATCAAATATCAGTTCGTAAACATCGAATATTTTAAGTTAACATTATTCTTGGAATTTCTAGGTTCCATGATAAAAAAAAAATTGTATTTGTGTGTATATTAAATACATAAATACGTTATTTAAATCTGTTTTATTATTCTGTCTCATTCGTGTGATACACGGTTGTTATGACTATATCGTGAGCGCAACTCCTTTGAACTAGGTAAACATATTTCCACGTATTATACAAAAACCATTTTGATTTATTAAACCTACACAATCAAACTTAATACTCATTTTCTTTTTATCTCTTTTTTCATCGATAACCGTATTCGTAAAACTACGTAGCCACGCATCCCTTTTTTTTTAAGATATGCTAGATTTTTTATCAAATATCATCTGAACCCGGTTTTTGTTTAAAAAAATAACATTTGCGATTGTTAATACAGTACATCTAGAATATTAGAAACAAATATTGATTTAGGTGCCATATGAAACGGGATTCCATATATCCATGAGCATTCTCCGAATTGAGAAAAAATAAAAATCTGTTTTTTTTCAAGCCATAACAATATTTGCGTTCTTATTTTGAATTGAAAAAACAAACAGAAATCTTCAAGCTATAACAATATTTATGGCCAAACTAGTTAATTAATTGGTTTCTCGGAAACTGCTCTAAAGATTTGGACGAAGTTTTGTATTTAGACCATGTTTTACTTTTCAAGTTTACCTGGATAGGTGTTTTTTTGCAACACCCCAGTATTGTTTCAGTTTCCCAGTATGTGGCATTACATCAATATTTAAGCATTCCAGGTGTCATAACAATGTTTTTCTTTACCATTAAACAATAATCGTATTTCAATTAAACAAACTCAGAAAAAAAATTATAGGTCTATACCAAGGATCAAAATTCGAGACATCACATCAATATATTTTTAAATTCTTTACGGGTTTAGCTTTTGACTACAATCTCAACTGATGTTAAATGACGATGTGGCCCAAGATAACACGCTAAGCCTTAGTGGTAGGACTGGGTTTCAACTGCAGCAACCGGAACACACATATACGTGCTTGACGACAGATTAGAAAATACCCTACTACCATGCTATGTGTTGAGGTCAATAATAACGTCAACTCTTCTTCGAAATAGACTGTATATTTATTCAGAAGCTTACAATACAGTCGGACCGTAATCCTAAGGCGTCCTCGACAGCTAAATTAAAATACATTAAAACAAACAAAACATGAGTACACGCACCCAAAATCGTCGGTATCGAGACTATGACTCACAACTAGTAGAAGTTAAAAAACTACGTATTTCCATCGTTCACATAACAAGGCGACCTAAGCTCATCTGTCCTCAACACTATGGTTTCATCACGATGTTTGCTTTAAGGAAAGCTCTGGCTCATTACAGAGATTCGAACTCGTGTCGATTGACGCGGTGTCCGTACACGCTTACCATTGGGCAATCATCGCATTCCACTTGTCTGATCTATGTAACTACTGCAACTTCTTATGTCATAATTATTTACAACAGATATATTAGCAGAATCAAAATTAGAAAAAGATGTCTTCAAAATAGAACCAAGAGATAATACACAAATGGAAACTTTTACTCTCACGTTTGAAGAAGATGTTGTGTTTAGTGAAGAAGATGAATCTAACGTAAATATTAATGATTTTGAAAAAGAGTCTGCTTCTTATGAAGACGTAGAGTATTTGGAGGAAGAAGTAACATTGGATACTAATGGTGTTACTGAAGGTAATTCTTCTATTTTAGCGTCAGATAAAAACAACTCTCTTCGGACATTTCTCTGTACTCGGGGCAGTCTGACTGGTGGAATACCTCCACCTTACAAAAAATCTTGTGTTGTATTCCTGCGGTGTTAAGGTTTCCAGAGCTACTTAGATAAGGGGTATAAGATCGGCAACGCGCTAATGATAACCTCCGGTGTTACAACCATCCATAGGCTAAGTTAACCGCTTACCGTCAACAGAGCCGTATGCTTGTTTGCCACCTTATTTGTATTCAAAAAAATTAAGCCTCAGTTTAGATTTTAGTCCTTTTTAAGTTGGTTTTACTTAGCTCCTATTTATGAATAGCCTCAGGACTCTGGTCTTTTGAAGTTTGGTTGTGTATAGCCATAGGTTGCAGTGACCAATTAATACTAGGAGGACAGATTACCTGTTTCCTACTTTTAAAAAAAACCTGTGTATTCCAGTGACAGAAGAAGTAACTCCAAGAACATCTGTTGTGAACAATTTGATAGAAGAGAAATGCTCTGAACAAATATTTGTTCCTTATGACGAAGATAAAGGTAATTTATTTTAATCTTCTCTGTTGATAGGCGTCATATTAGATTAACAATGAAGAATCATTTTGTCCTATATTGTGGTCTGATTGATGGCTATTCCGATCATATATTTTTTAGTTGCCCTAAAAATCGGTCCCCCCCTTTATGATGCTTTACCTTCATGCATTTCTACATATGTGCCTATTAATTATGGTAAATAATTAGCGGCGTCCATGGTTTGGCCCGTGTTAAATTTGTTCTACTAATTCTTCACCGTGCCGTGGTTACTCCTTCGCTCCTTAGGGTATTTAGCGTGAAGTTATATAGCCTGAAATATTCCTCAATCATTCGTTAAATCGCAAGGGGGTTTCCATGAAAACTTTGTTTTTAATGTGTTATGCATTTAAAGGAAAGTGAATGTTGATATATTGGTGAATGGGACGTTACACACCTTTATGAACAGCCAGAAAATCTCTAGGAAAGCTCGTTTGGCTGTACATAGAGCAGTGTTAGTTCCAACACTTATGTACGGAAGAGAAAGCTGAGTGTGGCAGAGAAAACATGAAAGTAGAATAAATGCAGTAGAAATGAGAGCGCTAAGAAGTATGATAGGAGTGAAATTGAGTGACAGGATAAGAAATAGTCTGGTAAGAGAAGACTGTGGTGTGAAAGAAGATATAGTGACACTGATTGATAAAGGGATGCTTAAATGATTTGGGCATGTAGATAGAGGATGAATGAAAGAAGAATCAATAGACAGATTTATAAGATGAGTGTGAATGGGAAAGTTGGGAGAGGAAGGCCTAGACGAACGTTCCACGATCAAATCGGGGAAGTTCTGAAGAAAGGTCAGGTCAAGGGTACTCGTAAACAGACGCGCATGGCATGAAAAATTTGATGAATTTTGAAAAATCGAAGGACGGTATGTCAGGATCGTTGCAAGTGAAAGGACGTGGTATCTGCCTACCCAGTTGGGAAAGAGACGTGATTTATGTATGTAAATACATGTAATGCATTGAGTGCTTGTTTGAGAATGTCCTCGCTTTGTAACCAAAATGATTTACTTTGTTACCCGAGTTTCTATATTAATAACAAAGGCTTTTGTAAAAATAAAACTCCACAGAACCAGTACCAACCGGCTCTGAAGAGAACGGTCAACAGCGAAAGATGAAATGGCCCAAGAAACTGCCGCCGAACGAGCGGAACAAGCGTTACCTACAGTACACGGCGGACGATCTCCGCGACGCGATGGACGCGGTGCTCGTCAACAAGGTGTCGACGCTCGAGGCGTCCCAGTTATACAAAGTACCGAAAAAAACTCTTGAAGCAAAACTGAGGAACCAGAGAAAGGGTGAGTACGCTTTATTGAATCGAAACTGTGATGTCGTGGCCGTTCCCGGTCCCACAATCCGGGAGTGGACCACTTTTTAGAAGTTGCTTTAAACCCTTCGTATTGTTACGTTCGTGGGTAATAAGATGCCGTAGTGTCACTCAAAAGTAATTTATTCGTACTCAGCTAGTAGAAATTAAAATAAAAAAAAAACAATAACAAAACAAAACACAAAAATCGTTCACCGAATATTCTCTCAGAATCACCCTGTGTAGGTACTTGCAAAATAACACTGTTTGTTTCTCTCTTATTTCGCTTCTTGTTGTCGCTTCGCTTTCGAATTATTAACAGCCGCGTCTCGCAACTCAGCTCCCTTATATATCTAAATGACTCGATCCCGAAATCTCTGGAAGGTCCAGGAACTCCTAACATCTTGTAAACAACTTACGTCATCGCTTTTTAAAACGAGGGGAACGTTTAATTTATGGCCCATTGTTTGCTGACAGTTTTAGCGATAAGACTTTCTATGTGTGTGTCGTTGAACCTAAGATTATACGTCACACGACTGCACTATGATAAATTCACGATTTTTACGGATGCCCCTAGAAATTTCGAGAAAGATGATTCTATTTTCTTTTTGTTCTAGTCGTAACAGTATGTTTATAATAATAACCTTGAATCAATGTTTATTCATTACTAGCTGTGCCCGAGACTGCACTCACGTGACTTACAAAATGCTTGTTGTGGGTGATCCTTAGAAGATAGACATATGCTATCACAGACTTTGTTTACATATATTTTGTAAGGTAAAGTAACATACGAAGTAAGCAGTGACGATAATGGTGAATCAATTCGGAAAAAAGACGCATTCGGGGGCGCTTAAATGGCTTACGCTGAGTAAGCTATACGAGATATTATCAAATTAATATTCTACATAATTGTAGATCTTAAAAGGACTTAAAAATTCGGCAATAGTATATTTATCTTCTAAAGATCACCCACAATAGGAATTTTTGTCTTCCGTCCTTTTGAGCGGGAGCAGGACGGTTGGCGCGACCGACGGCATTCTGTAATACACTCGAGGGGAGTCGGGGGCACAGCTAGTTTCATATATTATCAAATATATTGTGATATAAGCTGTAATATTGCAATTTTAATAAACATTATACCTAACCATTATAACATTTTAACAACAAACACCTGACCATGCCTCATGGTTTATTTTTATTAAAATACTAGCGGTGCCTCGCGGTTTCACTGGCGTTTAATTTTTAGAATTTTAAATTTCAGAAAGATAGAAATCTTCCGGTACTTCGGCGTAAAAATGTTTCTAGTTTAGGCATTTAAAATATAGTTCGGACCATCGTTCTCGCGTAGCGTACTTTCTGACTTACCGTCTTACTTGTCTGGTAATTGCTCTGCCCCTAAGGATTTTAGCGTGATGTTTGGTAGCATATAATCTTCCTTAAGAAATAAACTATAGAATTGAAAAATAATTTATCATTTCTGACTGGTAGTTACAGAGTGGCATCAGACAAATGGCTACGTAAATCGTGACCAAAAAAAAATTCTGCTTATTTTTGATAAATCTAAGATTTTAATGTTTAATAGACGTGTTAAATTGTGGTTACGTGTACTCTAACTGGATCTAGCTCGTATAACAAAGAACATCAAAAAATACTAAATCTATGGTTGTTACAATCTGGAAAGCAAATGCCATCCACGCCAATTGGTTTTTTTATTCCTTCATCTGTTATCGAGTGGAGTGTATCAGTTTTCTGATATAATAATATAAATTTGTTCATACACCATTTCATTTCCAGGTGGCACAAACGATACAGACATCGATTTTTACAACTTTATAAAGGAGATCAAAACAATCTTGACTTACACGAATGGGACACCATATAGAAGTACAATATCGCAATACAGCTGCATGTATTGTGTTGATAGTACGTTTGATGACCCAGTGGATTTACGGAACCACACGAGGACACAGCACATGGACGAGAGAACAAAGAAAGTCGACCTCATAATGCGTCCACACTGGCAGAACGAGATCCTGAAGCTGGACATAGATAATTTACTCTGTGTAATGTGCTGCACGCCGATATACGACTGGAATGGAATGTTCCAGCATCTGAAAGACAAACATAATGTCGTCCTCGATCATGCGTACAGGCGTGTCATACCTTACATCTTGGGACCTGATATGGAATGTGCATTGTGCAAGGAGAAGTTCCTCAGCTACCATCAGCTCGACGGCCATATGAACACGCACTATGACAACAACGTGTGCGGCAGTTGCGGGGACACGTTCCTGACTCTGACCCGGTTAAAGAGTCACATGAAGACCCACTCGTTAGGGACGTGGCCGTGCAAACACTGCACGAAGGTCTTCAATACCCAAAACAATAGACGAAAGCACGAGGAGCTTGTACACAAACGTTCCTTGTTTTATAGATGTATGTACTGTGACGTCAGGTTCAGTACTGAGAAGGATAGGAAGTACCATGTGAGGGAGCTGCATGCGGATAAACTGAGAGTTCTGACATGTGAATTGTGCGGGAAGACGTTCAACTGGCGGCCGGACTTCAGGTGTCACATGAAGAAAGTGCACGGTGATAAGAAATTTCAGTGCTCGGAGTGCGGTAAAAAGTATTTTCGTAAAGATAAATTGGAAAATCATTTAATTGTCAGCCATAGAGGCGAGAAGAGGTTCTCCTGTCATCACTGTGAAAAATTGTACTCTAGCAAAAATGGCTTGCATCTACATCTCAACAAGCAGCACAATTCTAGCCTGTAAACCTAAACTATAATATAAAATTATATTGTTATCTTGTGAATACTGAAAATGCCGTTTCATTTTATGTAAATAATATATGAATACTCTCAGTGAAACAAAATCACTATTCAGATGTTCATTATACTGTGGTCATACTTAAAGTATCTGTCTCTATGGTCCTATTGCAGATTTCTTCCTTTTAGAGCTTGTTGTTTCCGCTTGGTTTTCCAAAACGGGAACTGTCGTGACTCAAACACGGCTCGCTTATATACCAAAATAAAATTATGATCGAAATCACTGTAAAGGCCACTCGTATCTGCCTATCTGTGTAATAAACCATATTTTTTAAATAATATGTGCAGTTTAAAGTTCTTCTAGAACATAACCTACATTTTGTATGGTAATGTATGAAAAAAAACGAAATGACTTGCAACTATTATTTTTCTTTAAAAAACTAAGATGACAAACAAGCATAAGCCCCGCCTGATGATAAGCGGCTACCGTAGCTTATGGACGCTTGTAATACCATAGGTATCACTAGAGCATTGCCGATCTTGAACCCGCCCCACACCAAAAAGCTCTGGAAATCCTATTCACCGCAGGAACACAATACAATTTGGCTGCAATCTTCTGGAGGTATTCGACCAGTCTGGCTACCCCAAGTAGAGAGAACCTAACATGCCATAAAGACTGCCTGTACTCAGCAAGACGGCACTTAGGAACAGTGTTTATTGTAGTCGACTTCTTGATGTATTCACTACACAACAGCTCGAGCGAGAATGACATCTATCCGGTCGTTGTCTGCTTGTAAGATGTGTTTGGTCACAGAGCACACCTGCTACTAACGTGCCCCGCCAATAGTGTGGGTCAATAGTAAAGTAAATGATACTGATACATCCGTGGGCAGTGAAAGGCCATAGTGTTCCATGTAAAGAATTTATTCTACAATCTCACCTTAAGTGTCGATGTGGCCCAAGATGGTAGCATGCTAAGCCTAGTGAGAGGATTAGTTCTCGAGTGCAGCTGCCGGAACACACCTATTGGTGCTTGGTGACAGATTTTCAATTAGAAAAAGCCCTACCACCATGCTATACGTTTCATCACGATGATTTCCTTCACCAAAAGTTCAGGCTCATTGCAGGGATTCGAACTCACGTCCACCGCTGTCTTAGTCAACCCTATTGCAGATCACTACACTAATTCTATGGACGAAACCGTGGGGCACAGTTATTATAAAATAAGAAACATATAACTTATGATTTGTAATTTATTACGACTTACGACATGCCATACTCCGTGTGATGGGCCTTCATGTGACCTTTAAGACTACACTTCTGAACAAACGCCTGTCCGCAGATGGCACATGAGAACCGTCTATCATTATTATGTATCTTCATATGTTCGCTCAAAGTCTTCTTTCTCGCATACGACTTCTTACATACCGAACACTCGAATATCCTCTCGCCGTTGTGCTTCACCATATGCATACTCAGCTGTTTACTTGAAAAACACTTGTACGTACACATTTCACACTGAAAATCCCTCTCCTCCATATGGTCCCGTTTCATATGCGTGGAAAGGTTGTAACGTCTACTGAAAGATTTATCACACACATTACACTTGTATTTGATCCTTGGCACACCGTGAACTTCAACGAGATGACGTTGCCTGTACACATACTCCGTGAACCGTTCCGGGCACTTGTTACATTTGAACCGTTTCAGCATCCTGTGCACTGAACCGACATGGTTCTTATGCTTCAGTTGGGTCGCGAAAGTCTTTCCGCAGATCTCACATGGAAATGTCCCTCCGATGTGGGTGTTCGTGTGATGTACCTTCAATCTTGCTTTGGTGACGAAGCCTGTGCCACATTCCTTGCAGATGTAGTTCCTGAAGTGGTTGTTCATGTGCCTCTCTATCGCACCGAAGGTCTCGAAGCTGCATCCGCAGACTTGACAGTCATAACTGCTATCGGTGGTCAGTTTGAAAGGGACAACCCTGTCCGTGAATTCTGAATACATGCTTTTCTTGTGTACCCTGGTTAGGTGTGACTTCAGTTCTGTCAAGTTCGGTATCTTCTGGCTACATATGGTACACCTTAAATCACTTACGTCCACATTCACAATGAGACTCTCGGTAACATACGTTTTTAAAATTTTATTGATCTCATCCTTGTCGTGTTCCAGTGTGTGTTCTCGAAGTTTCGACGAGTTGTCGAATATGTTTGGACAGTAGAAGCATAAGAAACCGTTCCGTCCTCGACTTTTGAACGGGGTCATGTTGGAAAATTCTAGAAGTGTTGATATATTCACGACCTAGGAATTAATAGATAAACATAAATCTCTATATATTTCTCAATGATGTTTTTTTTTTTGTGACAAGGCTATATCTCCCTCAACTCTTCATAAAATTATTGATTCCATACTCCTCACTATTGACATTTAACATTGAGTGACATTAAAAATGCTGACAATATATTCAACTGTAAAATGTGTAATCTATTAACAATCCTTTAAACTAACATGACAATTGGTAGATTGTATACATCCTATAATATACGAATTATTCACACGGGTCAGCTATAAGAAGTAAATTTATACAATAACTTGGGAGTTGAGACGAATCGAATTATCTCTGACCTGAACATGTTATTGCCTTCAGAAAACTTTCTGCCCTATTATACATTATAGGTTTAACGTCTGGCCACAGTCTCATATGATGTTAAAGTGATGGATATGGTGTAAGATTTTAAGACCTAGAGGGACTGGCTCTTTAGTGCAGCCGGAACACACCTATAGGTGGTTGTCGACAGATTTTCAACTTGACATGTTATCCTTGAATTGATTGTTAAGGAGCAATGATGGCTCAGTGGTAGCGTGTACGACTTCGCGTCGATTGACGTGAGTTTGAATCCTTGCAATGAGCCTGAGCTTTCGGTGAAGGATAACATCGTGAGGAAACCGTAGCATGGTGGTAGGGCTTTTCTAATGCCCGGCCGGCTAGCTACCACCCTCAAGTTGAAAATCTGTCGTCAAGCACCAGTAGATGTGTTCCGTCAGCTGCACTTGAGAACCAGTCTTCCACTAGGTTTAGCGTGTTATCATCTTGGGCCACATCGTCACTTAGCATCAGGTGTGATTGTGTCCACTAAGCCAAACCACAACAATAAAAAAAAATCTCAGGTTCATTGAACTTTCGTCCACGTCAATCAACGCTGTAGCCGAATATGCTACCATTGCAAAAAAAAAGGTGTGTGTGCGATTCACACACGATAGTAGTGAAACTTCATTTTAAAAGGCATTTTCTATTTTATTTAAACAGTGTGCAATATACATACACACCGACATTTACTCTCTCGCTCTGGCTCACACAAAGAGGAGAGACCGATAATGTGCGTTAAACGTTTAACGCTTGGAAGTCGCATAAGAAGTTTCACTTCAATAAAGCCAAACAAAATGTCAAATTGACCAAATTCTTTATAACATATGCTTGATAACAATGTCAACTGATAGAAATTGAGTCAGCGATTGTGCCCCTTTTTATTTCTACCCATGATGACCATATATTAAAACAGATAAACAGATACTATAACATACCTGTCCAACTTTCTCAGTTATGTACACGTTCCCAGAGGTCTTCGTTTTCCTGTGTCCGTTCTCTTTCAAAAGTTTCTTTAACATATTCGGTACTACCATAATTCCTGTAACATTAACATGCATAGAAGTCTACGAGCATCTATGGATGTGTGCCAGCAGCTGCAGTTGAGAGACAATCCCACTTCTGAATTTAGCGCATTACAATAAACAATCATATCGTCAATATCAATGAGATTACTCTGGGATTTAGAAGAAAAAAATACGAATACATTTATAAAAAATCCATAAATAACTCAAATGCGATGACCAATGAAGCTGAAGCCCCAATATAAGGCATCAGAAAATTCTAGAGTGACCCATGTTTACCAATCAATTCCATATTTGTTTCGTTTTCGGACAAAAATATCGAGATGCTTTTCAATCGTTTAAAGATAATTTATTATCGCTCCATCGAACAGGGTGCAACGCTCTACGAGGCTACGACTCATCGAGAAGCCGGTAGCCGAATGGTCAATCGAATTACTCAAGTAGAAATCGATTTTCCTACGTTGAAAACTAATGTGATCCAAACATATCATAAAAATTGTCTGTTTGTAATGACAAATAACAGATTTTTAATAAATGCATATGAGAGTATACACGATACCTATAACCAAAAACCCATTTTTAAAATTATTGTCTGTCTGTTTGTTCCGGGTAATTTTCGAAACGGTTGGACCAATTTTGATGGAACTTTCACTAGCAGATAGCTGATGTTATATATAAGGCATAACTTAGGCTACTTTGATTTTAGAAAAATAAATAGGGTTCCGCACAAAAAATAAAAAACCTTTTTTAGTAGTCCAAGCGAGCAGAGCCGCGGGCACAGCTAGTAACGAATAAAAATGGCTGATCAATACATTTTTTTTTTTAATAATTACTAATAAAATAATTTTTTTGCAGATATTCATTAAACATAATATCTCGGGTAATTGTAAATTCATAGTTTCATCGTGTTCGACCGGGCTTGAAAGTTCACTCGATTGCTCGAAACAAAATCATCGAGATGATTGAGCATTCAAAACAATGCCATCACCATCGCGAAATGCCAAATTCGAATAGTTCATAGGGCTCTCAACAGATGACTTTCGTTTTAAAAATTAAGGCATATTTTTATTGGGCAACACAATATGCGGGGAATACCCACAGACGGGATATTTAATAACCAGTTAAATTAAGAGTTTTCACAGGGAATTTGATCATCATGTTGTGTTTTTATTTTAATTCGTAAATTTTTTAACTGGTTGACACCATATTACGTAATTTTGGCGGCATTTTACGTGATGTAGTTCAGTTATTGTGCAAAAGTGAAGTGGATTATAACTAATAATTGGATACATGAATTATAAGTTACAACAAAAACTTCATGGACACTTTTAACAAGGGCATTGCCATCTTGTTAGAGCTATATTTAAAGAATATAAGAATAATTACTATTACTATTAATTATATAGTATATATAAATATATATAGTAATTACTATTCACGTGACATTGGCAGATTTGTGGATGAACTCAGTTCGCATAAAAAAAAAAAGAGAAAAACTAGTGTCTGTAAAAAGGTCGATTTTTCGGACAATCGATATCCTTCGATTGTTTTCTAAAAATCAATTGATTAATCGACAGACAATTAATTGTTTTTAGCAGACCGTAAGAATTTAACGAGCAAAAAAAGGTAACACAAATCTTCCTATAGATTAATTGATTGTTAGTCGATGTTTAGCAACACTAAGAAGAACATCGCGATTGGAGGATATGAAGTGTAATGACACAACACTAACGTGTTTATTAAGTGCTTACCTTTAAGCAGATCCAGGTGTTTGACATAGTTCGGGCAGGTGTCACTCAACGTGCGCCTCGTCGGCAGGGGTTTCACGGGATCGTTCGCAAAACGTAACAACAGTTCTTTCTCGCCTTCGACGAGGAACTCATCATTCTTATGCGAAGATCCTATTATAAAATCTGTAAGAATTATTCAAGGCATCAGTCGATTAAGCGCAACCTAATTATGACTTTTAGGTAAAAATGGTCACTTGGGTGTTACGTAACGATGGATAAGAAGGGGGAGGGGTTATAGAAAAATGTTACGACGCGTTACATGGGGGGGCGGTAAAAATCTTCAGAAATTGCGTTACGTATTACTTGTAGGCCATCATTAACTTAACGCTATTACCTCTAAGAAGAGGAGCAGTAATCATGAACGTCAAGCAATCTGGCAAGATGTAAGCATGTAAGGGAATTAAGAACAACGATAGGCTACCAGGGTAGACGGGCGGTGTTGCGGTGGAGAGTTGGTTGAATAAATTTAACACGGTTAAAACAGTGAGGCACAGCTAGTTTAGATAATATTTTTCGATTGAACAATTATCTGCTTGAGGAATCATTGCTGTTGAGTATTGAAGTACGCCGTACCGCCTCCCAATAAATCACTCTCAACCAATCAACGCTCGCGTTGATTCAAATATGTTATAATGGCAGACAAGGATGGGTCAAAAGCGAATTGTCAGGAACCATGCGACGCAGAAAATAAATATTTTACGAACTGAATATAACTGCACTTTCGGTGTAGGAAAACAGGAATGAAACCACAGCATGGTGGTGGGGCATTTTCTTTTAAGCTGAAAATTTGTTGCCAAGTAGCTATAGGTGTGTTGCACCAGCTGTACTTAATAACATAAACATCTTAGATGAAATCGTTACTTAACGTAACGAGAATGTGGCCAGACGCTAAACCCTATAAATGATTGTACAAGCAGCTTCCTATGAGTGGACTCAGTACTGCGATTCTTATGAACTTGGTTAGGTGTAAGCTTCAATAATCACTCAACATCAGGTGGACTGCAAGCCTGTTGCATCATAATATTAAAAAAAACTTCATAACAGTTTATATTGGAAGTTACAAAGAGACAGCAGAGTGATACAAAATTGAAGGAAAGCAACAATACATTAACAGAATTCTTACCAATATCATCAGGATCATCTTGATATGGTTCATAATCACTATCAAATTCTTCCTTATCAGATTCCTCTAGTTTTATTTCAATATCTTCAGATTTAATATCATTGTCAGAATCCAATATGCACTCTTCTGCTGGCACTGTAATATTATTAAATATTTCTATATAACTCGAATTATTAATAACAACAACAACAAAAAAGAAAAACAATTTATGCAACTTTATAATTGACATCCGGCTCGAAGGACCATTTCACATGTACGCCGCCTAATGATAAATAAAGAAAAAGTAGTGACAACTGCTGCCTAGAATAAGGATGTCATCTTCTTCAAGTTTTTTATTCTCATGCTGACTTATGGAGCTTACCACAGGGGAAGACACTAGATATAAGTTTATATATTGACTTGTTAGGAAATGTGAGCCACTGGATCAAATGATCATGACAGGTGACCATGAATCAATTTCCTGGTTCTATCTTTCTGATATGTGATGATGTCATTTGAAATCTCTTACCCTTCTATTGGTGGGAAAAATACGTAATTCTAATAAGAAAAGTCATTTTAACACAGGAAAGAACTATTGGCACATTGAAACTAGATAAAAAACATTATTTACCGTTAACAAAAACTGTGTGTTTTTCATCATTCTCCGCTATAGATTCCAGTAACTTCCTTTCAGTGTTTACCACAAGTCTTCTGAATTGACAGGCTTCTCGTAACCTCGATACGCAGGACGAGCATATTAATGTTGTAAGGTTTTTATTAGTAGAAAGCTGGAATAATAAAATAATTAATTTTAGTTCAATTCAAGATTTCGAGATCTTGAACTGTCATGTGGTGGTTTTTATTTCAATTCATATCTTCTTCTCTTCCTCGTCCTACTAACCTTATGTGCCTCTTAGCTTTAGTAATTAGTAATCCTCTCATTTTACATGTTTTATCTCAATTTATCCAAATTAACAAAACTAAACTTTAGTTAATGTATATTTGTTATAGCAAGTAAATACATGCTTTGGGTATTTTTGATACACACACTTTAGATTAGATTTATATTGAAGATTTAATCACCCTTAAATTTTACTTTTCTGAACTTAAACCATTTATCTATCAGTTTCCTTCGTTTGTAACTCTACCTACCATAGAGAATGTACATCCATACCTACAGACATTGGCCAAATTGTGTCATGTACATAAACTAAAAGAAGAAGCTTATGTTATTTGACTCTAAGTTATCTCATTTTAGCGGGATTTTAAGTGATGTTGTTTGGTTATTGTACTCAAGTGAAGTGGATTATAAATAATAAATAGGAACATGCATTTTAAGTTTCCACAAAAACTCCATGGACAGTTTTAACAAAGAAGCCACCATAATGTTAGAGCTAAGTTTCAAGATTACAAATAATTAGAAAAATATTCCATAAAAGGGACATTGGCAGATTAGTAGATGAATACTGTTGCCATTAAAAAAATAACTTGACTACTTTCCTATTACAAACACATTTTTTTATAATTGGCCTGATGACTATGGTTTCTTTTGAGATTGGTTATCACCAATCGCCATAGCCTTCATTGTTTATTTAACAGCAGATGCTGTGCATAACAATTTGCCGTTTCATAATATAAAACAAATGTGAGGAATGAATTATAATAATTATGAATGATTAGTTTCTGCTCGTGACTTTATAGATATTTACCACTATAAAAAGGATTGTTACAATCTGAGTAAAAATAGAAAAAAATCACTAATCTCAAAATCAATGTCTAGAATATGCTTCAAACATTGAGTATGTAGTCATAGGTTTAGGAAGCATTATATTTACTCAAACATACAAAGGCTTATTGCTCAAACAATGGCCTAAAATTAGAACACTCTACATCATTTCAAAATAATGATGCATATGGTAAATTTCAATGACCTCCTAGTGATTTTGTGAACGCTTATTTGAGTATATAAGCGAGCCGTATTCCGAGCCAGGACAGTTCTATTTTGGAAATCGTAATGCAAACAACAAGCGATATAAAGTAAGAAATCTACATGAGGACCTGTACTACTATAGAAAGAGAACCTGTAAGTACAACCACAGTATAGTGAAGAGCAGTATTGTGTGTTTGTTAGAATTTTGTGTATTTGATTACTAATAAATTGTTACGTAAAATATAACTGCATTTATATTTAGCATAATTATTATAGAGTGGTCTAACTATAATAAAAATTTGGAGTCTGAACTCGACGGTACCTCTTCTAAAGTTGAGCTCGCATTCTAATTATAATGATGCAGCGGTTGACCAAAATCAACAGTTATTGAAACGATAACCATACTATTAGAGAAACATTGAACCGCCAAATTCTCTTTAGGTAAATAAGAGGCAAAACAATAAACGAAGAATAAGCTTTATTGCCAGATTGACTTTAAAGCCTTTATTGACATGATTAATTTATTAAAGATTTCTACATAGACTCTGTATTAAAAGAACTCACTAAATTAATAAACAACTTACGAACAAATTAAAGCATTCCATAAAATCATCAATGAAAACTTCTCGTATTCCATTATGGTAGTATTCTTTATTTATATCACGGTGTTTGCCTATAGCTAAACAACATCTACACTTTCCGTACGCCTTTGATACCATATTTAGTTTATTTTGATTACAATCCCATTTTTATTTATATACCCAGTAGTATTTTTATTGATATTGCCAAATGTCAAATAAAATACAAGACATTTGGTATACACAGGGATATGACAATGGCCCAATATTCCTGGTACATACATGTCGCTAAAAATTGGTATTTGAAAAAAGAACCTGGTACTTTCAATAAAATAAAAAATACTTGCAAAGACTTAGTTCCGTCTTCCGTCCAGTACAACCTTTTTTTAGATTGCCGGTGAACAATACTGAAAGTTAGTATTATTGCTTATCATAATTTTTATCTGGTCCATGGTACAAGACTTTGAAAATTGGTAAGTGTACCAGGAAACTGATACGTCTATGTATCTCTCTGGGTATATATCAAAAGGCTTTTTGGTATAGTTTTTTCGTTTCTTCCACACACGTTTTTGCCACAAAAACTCCCTGAAAAGTTTTACAGGGAACCAGTGGAACTATCCCTGTCCTTTATTGTAATAGAAGAAAATATACGATTGTATGATATCATTTTATTAACTTAGTAACCATTAAGCTACCACAAACAGAATGTTGGAAAGTATATATCAATATCACAGAGTAATAATATTGCCGATAACATAATATTTGTTGTTTTAAAACAAGGCCGCCATATTGTTAAAGCTATATTTAAAGACGGCAAAAAAATATGTGACTTGGCTGCATGGTTTTAGATGCCTTTGCCTTTGCTTTTCATGAAGAATGGGAAGAACTGTATAAAATGATGTACCAAATTCATGGTACAAGTACCACTTTTCATGGTTACCACGTTACCATTTACAAGGAGAACGTTATGATGGTACGCAATAATAACCACTTTCAATATCGATCAAGGCCTGCAATGTTTTGTTCACGAGTATCTAAAAAATGACGGAATACGGAAGGAGGAATGAGGGTCCTGCTGTTTGCTAATTTTATGCTTTAATTCGTTTGAAAAAGGTTATCCAGACGGCGGACGACAGTACTAAGCCCCTGCATTTGCTATTTGCTTGAAGGTACCAGCCTTTTTTCAAATACCAACTTTTAGCGACATATGTACCAGCATTAATTGGCCACTATCTACATCCCTGATACCGTAATTTCATTTTGACAACTTGTAAATACATTTCAATTTGTGAATAATAGTTTGAAACTAAAATATATAACAACTAAAAAATAATGGAGAGTAAAAAGACAAAAACGAGTTACGGTAAATGCCGCTGCTGTTTAGCCACCGGTCACCACAGGGATATCATGAAAGAATATCATTACAACGGCATACGAGAAGTATATTTTGATACTTTCATGGAATGTTTCAATTTATTTGTAAGTTTATAATCGTACACTATGTTATTGTATTTGCGTCAATCTTACCTGCGAATATGAATTGATCAGATTTAGAATTTTTTCTGTCTCAGCGTATGAAAAACTTTCGACACCGGGAAGGCAGACGAAAATATCTTTCGTTGGCAATCATAGTACGTACAACTTAAATAAAAGTATAATGAATGCTATGTTTACGTTGATGATTGTTTTACAAATATTATTATTTCAAGTATAAACTTCTTCTTTGTCCTAACTTGGAAACCGGTCTTCTTTATTGAAGACCATTACTGCCATTATCAAGTGAATATGGTTTCCAGTCTTATGACAATTACAGGATCCTATCAAGATGGTGGCTCCCTTGTTAGAAATTTTCTAGGGAGTTTTTGTGGTATATCAGAATTCATGATCCATTTTATTATTTCCAATCCACTTAACTTGTTCACAATAACCAAGCTTTATTATGCAAAATGCCACCTGTATTACACAATATAGGGTCAAATAACACAAATTTGTGAATAAAAAACAAAAACCACTACATGACAGTTTGAGATCCCACAAAAAAACCCATAAAGTAAAAACATTTTTACAATCTTTTATTTTTATTTCATTGTTAGCAGGGGTCATACCTTACAATTGAATTTCAATTTTACATAACAGCTCTGAATGACAATAAAAGTATTGTTGGGGTCAATAATACCAACTCTTCAATGGACTGTATTTTATTTTCGGAAGTGGTGTAGTCGGACACAGGTCCGATACTACACTGTTATTTTCGAGCCGTGCCATTCAACAATCCGGCACTATACTTCACATAAAAATAACACTTACAACTATTACATAGTTCAAGCTCGTTAAAAAACACAATCTGCCTGTAATAGGCCCTAAATTTGTAGGCGGAGTCATAGAAGTAATAATAATACTCAAAAAATATACACAGTATGACGTCATTGCGGCTTCATAGCTCGCGTGCGTCGCAACTCTCAAATTTTAATTAAAACACAAGTAAATGACTTAATATATACAGGAACACTTTGTATAAATCAAACTCAAATACGTAGACTCTTTATTGGTACAACTTACTCTGTTGTATATAGGGCGCTTATCCCTGTACATAAGAACGTGACGTCAATCGTCTTATAATCTGCTATCTTATGTATAGCGCATAACTACTTGTAAAAAATCATTATACTGTGAAGCTGTAATAAAAATAACCATAACTCGTAATACAAGTTCCTAATTACGACTGGTATACATAGAATACAAAACATGTTCTCAAATTGAATATTACAAACATATAAGGCTCCGATATTCTTATTTCTATACTCTAAACATAACCCTCTTTAATAATTAGAATAAAAACCCTTAAAATAACCAAAATAATATAAAAATATTCACCTAGTTGGGGTATCGCGACTATGCCTCACAACTAGTAATTTTTATTATGTATAATTTTCATAGTCATTCAATAAACAATAAAAGAAACTAACTAAACTAAGCTAAGACTCATCTGTCCTCAACAAGTATAATGTTAAAAGAAATTTATCATGTGTAAATCTATTTCAGTTATCAACCAATGAGCAACTTAGCACACTAATATGTTCTTCCTGCGTGTCTCGTCTTAGAGAAGCTAGCACCTTCAGGATGCTGACAGTGAGCACAGAACGGCAACTACTCTCAGCACTCTCCCAGGTTGAAGACATGCATACACTTCAGTTTGTTAATGGTAACTTGTCTTAACTATCTTAATACTAGCTCTACCCAGCAGTTTCACTCGTATTATATTTTGAATTGTTTGACGTACTGAAGGCCTTGTCAGACAGACAGTGAACTGAACATGCGTTTTTATTTTATAATGTATGGTGTATAGAAAGGCGAAAGCGAACCGTCTCCGTACTATTCCGGCGTGAGCCACACGCCATGACAAACCACAGGCGAGAGTGTGAAGCGAGATAATTGTATGTACGACTTCAGAGAGAAAGCGAATCCGAGAGGCGATGTGAGAGCGAAGCGTGCCAGTTGTGTTTTTTTTACATGCTATTGGAGACTGGAAAGTTATTGCTAGAATAATTAACCTTTCTCAACGTATTCCACTCGCTGCATGTTTATGCCTAATTTGAAGTCCGGACCGAGGAGGTCGCTTTTGCCACGTGTTCGGTTCGCTGTTTGACAAGGCCTTAATAGAAAACGTCCATAATCCACGTCGCATCGTTCTTTGGTTCTTACCTACACTTCGTATAGTTTGCTTAGCTCCTAAAGGTCGTGGCGTAAGTATAGTCTTCCTGAATAAATTGGCTATACAATGCAAAGAAATTGACTGGTTGATCGATCAACGCACAGCTGAATCCGCTGGCGCTAGGAACATGAAAATTTGCATGCAGGTTCAATTTTTGAAATTCAACCTCCTAAGGTGGTGAAAAAGGGGATGAAAGTTTATACATATACCCGTCGTTTTTGAACATAGATCTATGAAATTTGATATTAAGCAATTCAGTTAGAAAGTAAAAAATATGGGGGCGCAGGAAAAGCGCAAGTATACAATATAAAAATGAATGTTTATTGTTTGTGTACTCTACATGCTTTCTTAAAGTATTCAGTTGCAATGAGTAAGTTCTTATGCATATACTCTTGATGATTCTGTATTAGTACCAGAGGCAGCTCGTCTTAAGAAGCGCTGGTGCAGTGCACTTCCAGAAAAACATACTCAACAAAATGATTTTTTTTTTGTCTTATATGGTCTTATATATTGTAGGCATCATGTATAGGTTAACCCTTAATATTCCTAATTAAACACAGCACTACACTAAAAACAACTACGTACAATGAAAATATTTGGTATTAAGTTATATCGAGTGGAGCGTCAGCGATTGCGCTCCCATGTAACAAAGTTCAGTACTTCGGCAATCACGGAATTCAATGAATGCAAAAGAGAACATTCTACACGACCCAGCGCGTGAAACAAGATTTTATATGAGAATTTAACTAAATCTAGAGCGGCGTCCGTGCGCTACAGCCATAGTAATGAATATTTTCGCTCGTATAAAAAACAAGCGAATTAATTTTTTTCACGAGCCACCTCTGATTAGTACGCCTAGTTAACAAAAGGTGGCGCGCGAGTCGTTTCATTTTGGTTAATGTAATATTTTGATATAGTTTATGGGTTGTTTTTTTAGTACCTGTTGAGGCGCATGCCACAGATGAGACCGATATTAAGACTGAAGATGAAGTGAAAAATGAACCGACTGAACTAACATTTGATGGCAACTACGATTCCGATTTCTTGGACACTGAAGATTGTGGTGAGTCTTCTTTATTCTTCAATCTACTCTTCTTCCTGTAGAATGGCAACGTGTGTGTGTGTACACAATTCCTCCAAGGCCACGTGAATAGAACTATAAACGAAGGAGATTGTGTCAAAAACCATGTATGTTGGAGTAAATTGTGGTGGACAAACACAAAACGAACACACCATGAAAATGACAGACATACACAAGAAAATGACAGACATACACAAGAAAATTACGGACATACACAAGAAAATTACAGACATATACATGCAAATTACAGTCATACACAAGAAAATTACAGATCCTCAATCAGCGGAACTCGAACGAACCACTCGTACTGTGCATATAACAGTGCGTACAAGTCTGGCTGTCACACCGCTAGGCCAAATTAACAAGAATCACAGTCATGAAAATCAAGATTTACTTTAACCGCTCTCGCAGGCTAAATCCTGTATTTATATGTGTATGTCTCTTTTTAGTAACGTCGTTCCAAAAAATTATATTATTATATTGATATTTATGATGTTGAAGATGAAGATTTTAATGTAAATAAGGCTATTGCAGCGGCTACTAGCGTTTCGTTACGAACAATCCAAAAGTTATTGTCTCAAAGTCGTTCGACAGAAAGAGCATTACCTAGATTGATGTCGTAGTATTTTGCTTAAATTTAAAGAAGACAATTGAAACTTTTACAATTAAAACCTGCCAAGTTAGAAATCCTATATGAAAGAAAGTAACAAATAATTGTTTTGTAAATGATTTGAAGAACGTACATTCCTACCAGCTATGAAACTCAGCTAGCCCATTGGTCTCAGCTCTTAACGGTGAACGGCATTTCTAACGAACTTGGCCCATTTTCACGTTCATGTTTTTGTTGGAATTTTAAATGCTTCACAGAATATTTGGAATATCATTTAAATACGTACGTTTACAATGAAAACGCGCGTTCAACTGAACAGCAAACGGACGATTCTTGTGTTTCTAAACGCGCGTCAACGCGATCACGTGATCAATTTATGCTAATTATTGAAAGTCTAGGTGCGCGGTTTCTAAATTAGATTTTTATCTTTACCTAAATTGAATAAAGTATTTTTTTGACGTTGATAACAGATTTACTGGTAAACCGATCCCTGTTTAGGACGCAAATTATAAGTAAACGTAACCCTGGTGTAATTTCAGATATAGAGGCTAAAGAGTTAATGGTTCGGGACTACTGTACGTTAGTGGAAGGCGAGGCCGCTCTACTCTCACGGTTTGAAGGTGAAACCGTGAAGCCTTTGCCCACGAGACACACTCTTAGAGAGACGTGCCCCAACTACGTGAAACACTTAGATCTGCTTAAAGGTACAGTATTCCACATTTGTGATAAGTTATTTTCGAGAGTTGTAAGATACATTTAATCTGTGACTAGAATACCTACGGTTAGCGGAAACTGACTATCGTCAAAATAAAGAGATTAATGTCAAACATGTTTGAATAACGTGTTCTGATAAACGTAAAATCAACTTAAACCAATTTAAATTATGCTATGTCTCTAAAATAAACATTTGACATATGCCATGGAAGCCTTCTTAAGATGAACCAAGTATGGTAATAATTTTAGAATCAGTTGTCACAAGATTACCTAATAAGAATAAACTCCTTACAAAACATATAAATTTTCCCAACAAGGTTTGGCGTAGTGGTCACAATCTCACCTGATGTTAAGTGACGATGTGGCCCAATATGATAACACGCTAAACCTAGTGGAAGACACTGGCTCTCAAGTGCAGCTGCCGGAACACACCTATTGGTGTTTGGCGGCAGATTTTCAACTTGAGGGTGGTAGCTAGTCAGACGGGTGTTAGATAAAATTTATATTAATTGCAGGTATTTGAACTCACGTCGATCGACGCCATGTCCGTATATGCTACCATTGATACTCTTCTGCGATTACTCTTTGTATTAAAATAAATAGATACACGCTCGCTTTCTCACTTATCATTAGCCGAACTGGAACTCAATTTACGTATCCGACATAATTCATATATTATTTCTCAAAGATGATTCTCCTGGCAACGCCATATCCGCTTTAATTCTTCATCAAAGTTAATGATCCCAAGATCGTTATAAAGCTTATATTACCCGTTATTGACGAAAAATATAGTAGTTTAAAATAGTGATTTTGTTAAAAAATGATTTAAGAAAACCTTTTCATTAGGAATGCTGTCTGTTGATGATGATTAAACTAAACTAAGGCGCCATCTATTACCGATCTGTTTAACTAACATCACCGCTTTTAGACTGTTTCCATTCTATTATGTCCGAAATATTCGAACGGGTCAGCAAGTCTAAATATAGTACTGTTTTCAGATATAGAAATAGTACCAAAGATGCTCAAGAAACTACTTCAAGAGAATTACACTAAATTGTCAGAAAGAGTTTACGTGACGGAGAAATTTGCGCAGATCGTCAATGCGACCACACTACTGGAGTTCTCAAACATAACGCCCTTCAGGAGCAGGGCGCGGAACGGGTTCCCTTGCTTCTACTGCAGGAATATCTTCGAAAACCTCGAGAAACTACGCGAGCACACCGCCTGCCATAAGAAGAATGAAATAAACCGAGTTTTGAAAACGTACGGCGCTGAGAGCTTCGTCGTGAACGCAGACATCACTAACTTAAGCTGCACCATATGCGGTCATAACGTCAGCAATATAAACGAGTTGAAATCACATCTAACGAACATTCACAAGAAGAAAATGTATTTAGAGTTCACCGATAGAGTGATACCGTTCAAACTATCACAGGACAACGTGTTCGAATGTCAGATTTGCGGGTGCAATTATGAAACGTTCGGCGCCATCGAACGGCATATGAACGTTCACTTCAGGAATTACGTGTGCAAAGTGTGCGGGACGGGTTACGTCACCAAGTACAGGTTGAAAGTACACGCCAAGAGTCATACGGAAGGCACTCACCCGTGCGAAGTCTGCGGCAAGGTGTTCACGTCGCACCAGAAGCACAAGAACCACGTCGACACCGTCCACAGATCTATAAAAAGGTTTAAATGTACCAAATGCCCGGAACGGTTCAATGAGTACTTCCGTAGGCAGAAGCATATGGTGGAGAAGCATGGTGTAGCGCCCTTACAGTACAGATGTAACGTTTGCGATAGAACATTCGAGAGACGGTACACTCTTTCAAGGCATATGAAGAGGGACCATCTGGAGGAAAGGGACTATCAGTGTGAACTGTGCTCATATAAATGTTTTACAAAGAACGAGTTAAGGGTACACATGGTTAAACATAACGGGGAAAGGATATTCGAGTGTTCGGTCTGTAAGAAATCGTATGCGAGAAAGAAAACTTTAAAAGAACATATGCGGATACATAATAATGATAGGAGATTCACGTGTGCAGTTTGTGGACAGGCGTTCGTACAGAAGTGTAGTCTAAAAGGGCATTTGAAGACCCATCATCTTCAATTAACTTTTTAATAATATTATTTGGTATTCCGTGAGACGTAAAGAAACAAGAAAAAGTGTATTTTATGACAGATACGGTTAGACAGTTTACGATATTTACGCTGTTAAAATTATATAATCAAATACCAAACTTTTTGTTATTTATCCCACTTCTGATAAGTAAGGATATCCTTGCCAGGTTGAAATATTTTTTGTATAAGTATAGTTACCGCGGCAAAGTGACCACTGTTTGATGGTAAGCACAGTACATTGCAAAAACAGTGGCAACTAGTGTTGACAAAACATCGGTTTTTCGGTCAATAGGCATGGATTGTTTTTATTACGGAATACATGTTCTTTTGTATTCTTTATACCACTTATACGTTATGGCCACGATCTTACTTGGTCTTATGTGGCGATGTGGCCAAAGACTGGTAACACGCTAAGCCTAGAAGAAGACTAACTCTCAAGTGTACCTACCAGAACACGTCTATTGGTGCTTGGATTTTCAATTTGAGGGTGATAACTAGCCAGTCAGGTATTAGAAAAACTCTATCATTCATTGTCTAGAATGTGCAGGAGGCATCGAGTATTTAGTCAAAGGTTCGACAAAGCACACATACAAAGCCTTATCGCTCAGACTGTGTCAACAAACAATGGTAAAAAAACAGAATGTTCCCCTTTTAAAAAATGATGTTTACAGCGTGTTTATGAGTTCAAGCACCTTCTAGTCATATCGAGATCGTCCCATTTGGGTATATAAGCAAGCCTTATTACAAGCAACGACAGTTCTAATAAAGTGGAAACAACAAGCGATATAAAAGAAAACATCTACAGGAGGACCATAGAGATGATACTGCAAGTACGTTCAAAGAGCGATTTGTGAGTTTGTTTTCAAATTGTATTTTAGAGTACAAATAAATTCTTTAGGTGAAATAAAATTGACATTTCACTACCTGCGGGTATAACAATATTTTGACTCATGTGATAAATTTATTTTCATTTAATAATGAATAAACAACAGAACAAACTTAACATTAATATTATAATTTAAATCAATCTTAGTAAAGATGTTATTAAATCAAGAAAAGTACAAGTATATTAAATAAATCCCTATATTATGAAGTTTCTGCATTTCAACACAGAAACTGATTAAATATACATATTTTTTTACAACTAAATTGGTTTGAGAAACAAGACGTGTAGTTTCATTTGCCACAGTAACACTCGGAGACCTTATTAAAATTATAAACAACTCTTTTTGCGATTTTGTCTGCATAATCTTTTAGCAGCAATGACAACGACAATACAAAATCTAACATAGACGATAATTACTTCTTTTTTAAATTATATGTTGCCATTATTCTTAGATTCTAACATACATAACCCGAGGGTTAGCTTTGTGCCAAATTTCAACGTGACAGAGTTGCTTCCGCATTTATAATCTTAACTACCTGTGCCCCACAGTTTCATTGTGTTAAATTTATTCGACACAATCTCCACAGGGCCACTGACAACATGCTCGTGTAGCCCTATCGTTTTCCACTTTCCTACAGCCTGCCAGATTGCTTGACGTTCATAGCTACTGCTCAGCTCCTTAGAGACATACCATGATATTATATGAAAACCTCATGAATCTGGCTATCATACACAAAAATATTTTTTTGACTCAGACTTAGTTCCAAAGATTAGCAGGTTCAATCAAACAAATAAAAATCTCTTCATCTCTATTATATTTTAAAAAAATCTTAATAAGTGTGCATAAACAATGTTTTATAATATAAAATGTCACACTGAATTTAAATTAAAGCCACTCCTTCCATTAGGGATTAATCATTGATGCTAAATAATAAAAAAAAACATCCTTAAATGCGATTAAAACTGTCCTCCTTATTAATCTGCTAAAGAGAATAAAGGTACCTCCCACTACAGCAGAGGTTTTCCTCCCACAGCAATAACAAGGTATGTTCGAGACACTGAAGGCACTTATAACTGATACCTGAAGAAACAAGTTATAACTTCTTATTTAACATATCAATGTAAGCACATTCAATCAGATCCTCATTGTTCACTCCGAGTTCTGTCTGCAGTTTATTCGCAATCTCTTGGCCTTCTTCCACTGACTGCTCCGGACGGAGAACTACCTCTAGTTCCATGAAATTCCCAAGGTTTTCCACTGTATCTATGTGTATTCGTGTCTCACCTACCATGTACAGTTTTCTGAAAATTCAGCTAATATTAGTTTGTAACATCATTTTCCATTTGAGAAGACGTGTGTGTGTGATATGTGATAAGTGTGATATATTAAGAAAATTATGCAAATGGAAAGGAGACATGACACAATTCTAGCCATACACACTACAGTCTACCTGCACTGGTAAACCAGAGTGTTTATTGGAATGGAACTGTACAGTTTTTTGAACCTGTACAAGGAACCAGTGTGAAGTAGAAAATCAATTTCTTTGAGTGACACTTTATTGTGAACTTGTGCTTGTTTACATGCCCATACATGCTACGACTAACGGTCTAACTGCACAGGCACACCTGCATATGTACTTCAGAGAGTTCATTGCATTGTATTGCAGTTTTGGCGACAGATGCAGAAAAGTAAAAAGTAAAACGATTAACATAAACTCACCGTTGCTTTACAACTTTGCCACGAGCTCCTAAACACTTCTGTAGCATAACATCAAGTAATTTCGCTTTATCGTTTTCGGCAGCGCTAAATTGTAATAGCTCGTAGTTACTGCATTTCGGGCCGATTTCATCGTCTCTATCGTAACGCACTAATGTCGCTGCGGAATCCTCGTAGAAACGCATTTTCAAGCGACCTGTATTCACTGTGTAGAATGTATCACTTTGCTTTATCAAGGTCGGTGGGCCGTTGCTGAGTCTTTCAGCAATTTTGCAGATTTTATCGTAGTCCTTTATTTTTGCTTTTATTTCAACGTTACGCATTTTTTATTAACTATTTATGATATTTTATTTGGACACTTTCAGTTTAGTAGCAGCTTTCGGTTACCCGCCAACTGAAAAAAAAATATACATTCTTATTTAATACGACCACTGGACTCATGGCCTTTAATACCATTGGCCTTTTTATACATAGGCAGTAGTTCCTTCTAAATAAAATAAAAACACTTAACGAAACAGTGGCGCTAAATACATTTTGAAATAAATAAACATAATCAATTTATTTTTCGTAGTTTAGAGAAAAATTAGTAGATTTTCTGCATTCATTTATTTTGTAGCATTCGGAAATAAAAGAATCCACGGACTACGGTAAAATGTAGCAGTTTTTAATTTATCACCTGTGAAATAGCAGCTATGAAAAGAAATTATTTTCACAAGATTCAATTATACAATTACGTTTATAATAAATACAATTATATTAAAATAGCATTATTTTTCTTATCTATAATGAAACATTTTACGTAGATTATTACGAAGACGATTTACGATATTATGAATCCAAAATACTTGCTATATGTATATATGATAAGAATATGATTTTATTAAGCTAAATTTAGCAGTATTTATCTTGCGCCTACTATATATCACACGAGCTTGTGATTTCGCACAGATGAAACTTAAAATTTTGGTAAAACTAGCAATTAGTCTTCCCAATTGGCCAGTCCTGGTCTGTACTTTATAGTTCTGAAGTAGGCATGGAATTGTAGATGGAGAAGGAAGTAGACAGAGAAAACGTGTGTGAAATAGCGATTGTGTTATCATTTTCCTTAAAAAGTTACTAGTATAAGCTCGCATAAAACACTGTTCAATGTCAGATGTACAGTAAAATATTAAATTACTAAATTTTCGTTTAAAAAACACGACAAAACACTCTCAAACTCAAAAGCTTTTAGCACCAAAGATGTCAAAAAATGTGGTTACAGCGATAGAGACAGAAAATATATAGCCCTTTCACTTTTGCTATTAATACTTTTTGTACGTAGCTCTTTCAGTTCGCAATGAAAAGTAAGGAAATATCGCAAGTTCTTTAGTTTTTTTTTATCGTTGTAAGTTTGGCGTAGTGGCCACAATCTCACCTGATATTAAGTAACGATGTGGCCCAAGATGGTAACACGCTAAACCTAGTGTAAGACTGGCTCTCAAATGCAGCTGCCGGAACACACCTATTAGTGCTTGGCCACAGATTTTCAACTTGAGGGTGGTAGCTAGCCAGGCGGGCATTAGAAAATGCCCTACCACCATGCTATGGTTTCATCACGATGTTTTCCTTCACCGAAAGCTCAGGCTCATTGTAGGAATTCGAACTCACGTCAATCGACGCGAAGTCGTACACGCTACCACTGCGCCATCATCGCTTCAAACATTCCCATGAATGTCCCAAATGTTCCCATGAAACATTTCATGCTTTAATATTTACACATATATCACTAGATGTGCCCAGCAGTTCCACCTGCGTATAATTTAAATAAATCGCTGATTGACGATTATACTTCAGTATAGACAATTTGTTGAGGACAGATGAGTTTTAGATTATTATTGTTCTAAAATAAATATGAAAATTATACGTAGTAAAAAACTACTAGTTGTGAGGCATAGTCGCGATAACTATGTGAATATTTTATCTTAATTTTGCTATTTTAAGGGTTTTTTATTGCAATTATTAAAGAGGGTTAGGTTTAAAACGCATTAGAATAGTGATATCAGAGCTTTATATGGCTATAATACTCATTTTTAGTGACGTGTTTTATATTTCGTGTATTCTTGTTGAAATAAGGAACTTATATTACGAGTTATGGTTTATTTTAGTACAGCTTCATATAATAATGTTATTTAAAAGTAGTTATGCACTATACATAAGATAGTTAGCAGACTATAAGACGATTGACGTCACATTCTTATGTACAGGGATAAGCGCCCTATATACAACAGAGTAAGCTGTACCAATAAAGAGTCTACGTATTTGAGTTTTATTTATACAAAGTGTTCCTGTATATGTTAAGTCATTTACTTGTGTTTTGATTATAATTTAAGAGTTGCGACGCACGCGAATTATGAAACCGCAATGACGTCATACTGTGTATATTTTTTGAGTAATATTATTACTTTTATGACTCCGCCTACAAATTTAGGGCCTACTACAGGCAAATTGTATTTTTTAACTAACCTGAACTATGTACTAGTTGTAAGTGTTACTTTTATGTTAAATATAGTGCCGGATTGTTGAATGGCACGAAAAAAAGAGGACCGATCACGACCGCCGGCGGGAACGGACGTGTTTACGACTGTTCTCTGCCGCCTTTGTGAAGTTTTACGACCGACCGGCCTTGCTGCACACCTGCATCGCACCTGCGCCGCACCTGCGTATCGCCGTCTCGCTCGCACCCATTGTGTAGCGCTACACAGCCATAAAACTGCTCTTTTAAGAGCAAATTGTTTCTATTACGACGAAATCCACACTTTAGTGGTCACTTGCCTGATACCTGACGGTGCCAACGAAAGCAAGTGGGTGCGTGACCCAAGCGCCCCTCGGTTGCCTCCTTCAGAGGCAAACGATAGTACTTGGCCGGGCTCAGGAATCTTGGCCCTTGATAGAGTCATAGTCAAGCCCTGAGTGTCTCCTTCCCACCCTTCCGATCCTGCTACAAATCCATCCCCGAGTGTCTGTTTGGGCGTAGCTAGGTATTTATACCGGCTGCGTTCTCTGCCTCGGGCTTGATAGGGACCTCCACGTAGGGCCCGGTAGGTTCTTTTCCTGCGAGTCATTACACCGTGACCCGCAGGTCCCTTTACACGGCTCGGGATAGCCGTTTAAATTCACTCGGCGCACCCCCCTGCCTCTCCGGCAGGGAGGTTTAACTTCACCCCCGCCCGCCCAAACGCCACCGCCGGAATGGCACAACAATCTCAGCTCGAACGCTTCAAAGCGTTCGCAACGACCCTGCATCCGTCGCTCTGGACGGACTTTAATAGGGCCATCGCGGCCGAGCAACCCGCCGTTGCCATTGCCATCGCTCAGGGCACCGAGCCCGCCAGCGACCCCGCCGCGCCACACGCGATAATCAAGAAGCCCGTCCCGCGCTCCCGCTCGACGGCACCCCGCGCTCACCGTCAGACGCCGTACAAACGGCCATCGTCGCGCTCGCGTTCCCCGGGCATTCAAGCCCCGACCCCAGCGCCCTCTGCGCTACCAACCAACAACTCATTTGCGTCGCTAGTTCCCGAAGCGGACACGCCGACGCTAGTAGCTACAAACGTTAGCTACTCACCCGCCAGTCCGGACCCCGAACCCGAACCCGAGTCCATCGAAATGGACACGGCAATCCGAACAGACAACGAGGGCTTCACCCTCGTTCAAAAAAATAAGCCTGCCAAACGGGCACCGCGTTCGCGTCCCGAGTCTCCGGAGACTCAGTCCCGCCCACAAAAGGCGCAGAAAACCGGGCTCAACAGCCACGCCCCCCGCTCCGCAGCGCCCTCAGCGCCTGCCGGTACCTTTGCCGGCAGAAAGGCGCGTCGCCCGCCCCCCGTCACGGTCCAGAACAAATCGGTCTGGACAAAACTCTCAGAGAAACTGAGAGAACTTCGCATCCACTACACCCAGGCCAGTAACACGGCCAACGGTATCCGCGTCCAGGTTTCCACCTCGGACGAACACCGCCAATTTACCAGGTTGCTCCGGGACAGCAACCTCGAATATTTCACATACTCCCTGGAGGAAGAACGACAACTCCGGGTTGTAATCCGCCGCATCCCGGTGGAAATCACACCCGAGGAGGTCAAAACTGACCTCTTAGCCAAGGCCTTCCCTGTCCGCGAAGTGCACAGAATGCACGGCGGACAATCGAAAAACAGACCTCTCGACATGGTCTTAGTCATTTTGGAACTGACCCCCGAGGGCAGAGCCATTTTTAACGTTAGGAAAGTGTGTGAGCTCTCCGGAATAGCCGTAGAGCCCCCACACAAGAACCGCAGTCCTCCGCAGTGTCACAACTGCCAGCTGTACGGTCATTCGGCACGCAACTGCCATCTCCGTCCCAGGTGCGTTAAGTGCCTCGGGGACCACGCGACAAGCGAGTGCTCGCGCACTCGTGAGTCTGCTACCCCTCCGAGCTGCGTGCTATGCGGCAACGAAGGTCACCCCGCGAACTATCGCGGCTGTCCCCGTGCCCCGCGCCCCACGCGCCCTATGCGACCCATGCGCCCTACGCGACACACCCCTCCTCAGAGGACACGTCCCGCCGTAGGACAGGCAAAGCCCCTGCTCACGCCAGAGGCTTTCCCCAGCCTCCCGAGCGCCTCCAGCGCCCCGGTGGCAGCCGCCCCCGCGCCCCGCGCACCCCCTCCGGCCATGCGAGCTCCTCAAGCAGCATGGGTCTCCACTCCCCGCCCTCAGCCTCCTAAGGCTCAGGCCCCCCCGCCCGTCAACACGCGCCGCGGCGTTGACTACATGGTCATGCTCTTCCGTGAGCATGACCCTCAGGAAGTACTGGCGTACGAACAGTGCGTCGCTGAGTACGGTCCCGGCGAATCCATCAGGCGTTTCCCCCTGATGACAGCGACGCTAATGCGCCTGGCCCGTGCCGGGAAATAGATAACGGTTATCAATGGCACGCATTAAGCCTAGAAGCCTCAATATATCTTTTTTTAACGCGCGAAACCTCTTTCCACAACGGGACTTAGTATCCACCTTTCTTAGGGAACGGGAGATAGACGTGTTTCTAGTACAAGAAACACTTCTAAAACCCAGTAGGCGCGACCCTAAGATAGCAAACTACAATATAGTCAGAAATGACCGTGCCACCCTAGGAGGCGGCACGCTCATCTACTACAAGCGTTCCCTCTATTGCATGCCAATAGACCCTCCCGCACTTACCAATATGGAAGTGTCCGTCTGTAGAATAGGCATGACTGGCCATCCGTCAATCACGCTTGTCTCTGCATATCTCTCTCCGAATAAAAGACTCCTTCAGTCCGATCTGGAGGCGCTTTTTTCACTCGACCAATCAGTCATAATAGCAGGCGACCTCAATAGCGGTCACACCCTTTTCAACAACCCGCGCAACACCCGTAACGGGGTTATACTAGAACTACTTTGCGACGTGCTCGGCTTTGACGTCATAGCACCGCTAGAGCCCACGCACTTTCAAGACAACTGTCAACCGACAGTACTTGACATAGCCCTCCTCAAAGGTGTCTCACTTCGGTTACGACTTATAGAAGTCGTACACGAACTAGACTCCGACCACCGCCCGGTTATCTTACAACTCGGGCAACCGTTCGACCCCAGTCCGCCAAAAGTCAAAATAGTTGACTACGCGATCTTAAATCGCTACTTATCCGATAACGCGACCCCGTCCAGCCTAGCTAGGATCCCCGACGTATTGGAGTCAACCGCAGACGCCGATTTAGCCATCGATTCCCTGGTCGACTACCTCCAAACCGGTGTAAGGGAGGCCTCGAGAGAGGTGCAAGCGGCAAACGAACGCCGTTTTATACTCCCCCCCGGCTTACGAGCGTTAATCACGGAAAAGAACGCCGCGACACGTGCACATGACTCTTATCCGACGAGGGATAACACCCGTAGGTTACGACAACTTCAGAGAGAGGTTAGAACTCGCATCGGAGAGTACAGAGGTCACCGGTGGGATAACCTCTTAGAGGGTCTCAAGCCGTCCCATCTGGCTTACTGGAACCTCGCCCGCTCTCTGAAGTTAGAAGCTTCCGCCCAGATGCCGCCCCTCGAAAGGGGCCCCGATCTCCCACTCGCGTTCGATAGCGACGATAAGGCAGAATGCCTTGCCGCAAGCTTGGAGAGCCAGTGCTCCCCAAACTGCGACAACGTAGACACTGCCCACATCGAAACTATCGAGACCGCCGTACAGGAACTCACGTTGATTCCCCCCGCGGAAACGTTAACCCCGGTCACGCCAGATGAGGTCTGTTCTATCATCAAAGGCCTTAAGCCTAGGAAATCTCCCGGTCCTGATGGTATCAGGAATGAAGTACTCAAACTTCTTCCTGATCACCTCATAGCTCTTTTGGTCTGCATCTTCAATGTAGCCATAGCCCACTGCTATTTTCCAGCCGTCTGGAAAAAAGCTATAGTTATAGGTATTCGCAAGCCCGGCAAAAAAGCTTCGCTTCCCGATAGCTATCGCCCGATCAGTCTCCTAAACACTCTAGGGAAACTCTATGAGCGGATCCTTCTGAACCGTCTCAAGGTCGTTATAGACGACAAGAATTTATACCCGCCCGAACAATTCGGTTTTCGCGCCCGTCACTCGTGTACACATCAAGTGCACCGCCTCACGGAGCACATCACGAGTAACTTCGCTAAGAGCAATATCGCTCCCGCCCGCACGCTTGCGGTCTTTTTCGACGTAGCCAAGGCCTTCGATAAGGTCTGGCACGCCGGACTGGTCCACAAGCTTCACCATTTAGAAGTCCCGGATAGGCTAGTACATTTAGTCCGCGATTACCTAAGCGACCGCACCTTCCACTACCGAGTGGAAGGAGTACTCTCCACCGCACGTCCCATTCGTTCAGGCGTCCCGCAAGGCTCCATTCTGGCACCCTGCCTATTCAATTTGTACGTCAGCGACCTCCCGAAACCCCCCGAGGTCGAGGTAGGGCTCTACGCTGACGACACAGTCATATACGCGTCAAATAGGAACAGATCTTTTCTCGCTCACAAAATACAACGCGCCGTAACCACTCTCGGAGAGTGGTTTCGAACGTGGCGTATAGCTATTAATCCGGTTAAGAGCGCCGCGATTATGTTCGAACCGACTACATGCAGATTACCACGCACGGTAGGACCTCTAACATTATTCGGTAAAAATATCCCTTGGGCCACCAAGACAAAATATCTGGGTGTCATCCTTGACTCGAAGCTTAACTTCAACCCACACGTCACTAGAGTCCGGAATAGGGCCATTTGGGTCCTTTCCCGTTTACGACCCTTGCTCAGTTCGGTAAGCAAAATGTCCATAAGACATAAGCTTACACTGTACAAGATGTGCGTTCGTCCGATCTTGACATATAGTTGCGCCGCGTTCGCACATATGTCCAAACACAACTTTGCCCGCTTGCAAAGAGTGCAAAATCGATTCCTCCGTCGCCTGCTGGACCCTCCAGCCTTCGTTAGGAACATGGACCTACACAGGGACATGAGGCTTCCCTCGTTAGAAGCCTATGTGAAGTATCTCGCTAGGAGATACTTCGATAGCGCTTCGAACCATCCAAACCCGTTTGTAAAGTCCTTTGTGAACTACACGCCTAACCACGCGATACCCGTTGTCCAACGTTACAAACGCCGTCCGCGAAATCTCTTTGTCGATCCCGACGACGACATAGAGAAAGCAAACAAATTCTACGCGTCCGCTCCCGCAACATATGCGTGCTCGCGCCCACGCCCGCGAAACCACCGTTCCCTCCGAAGGGGACGAACGGTTAACTTCGCGCCCGCACACCCGCCACGACCACCCTCCTCTGCGGCAACTCAAGCCTAGGTCCGATCCATCGGCATGGAGCCCTTGAGCCAAGCAGCCGCTCGCGCGATACAAGTGACTGTACAATCACTAGCTTTCACAGCCATACATGACACTGCATTATACACACATGCACAACACACATAGGTACATAGGTTCTGTAAGGGACCTTTTTTTTTCTTTTTTTGAAGCTAGTTAGTCTAGATCAAAAATTTCAGACCACTAAATACACATACACATGTTCCTTCCCTCCTCCCAGGGGGCAGAAACATGTATATCTGTATAGTTAGTTTAGATCGAATTACGGATAGGGAATTAGTCAGATCGCGACTTAATTGCATACGCGCAACAGTCCGAGCCGAGGTCCGGCCACTTTGGCACCCTCGGATGTTGTTGCTTAGCTTTCGTGGCTGAGTGCCCTAAGCGCTCGCCCCCAAGCCCGGTAAAGCTGTAAAAGCCGTAAAGGCTTCAGGGCCCCTCAGGCTAACAGTGTAGTCAGTTCGAAAAAAAAAAAAAAAAAAAAAAAAAATTGAATGGCACGGCTCGAAAATAACAGTGTAGCATCGGACCTGTGTCCGACTGCACCACTTCCGAAGAAAATAAAAATACAGTCCACTGAAGAAAGAGTTGGTATTATTGACCCCAACACAATTTTTTGTCAGGTAGCCAGGGTTATGCGTCAGAACTCACAAGGCTAGTTCGCGCCACTACACCTATAGTCATAGCCGAGTATTTAATTATTTTAATTTTACATTATCTCCATAACTATTCGTCCAAATAACATGCTATAAAGGGCAAAGTTTATCTACCTAAAATTGTTTTGATGATGAAGAAACTTTTGTTCGTAAGGATTAATATGCCATGCCTAAAAATAATGCTCATAAATCACTTTTCATTTTCAATAAACCTTTTATCACAAAATACCTTATAGTGGCTTATATATTAGAGATAGGCATATGGTATCGCGGACTTTTTTAAATATACTAAGGTGCAATATATTTTTGTAGAACATTGTATTTAAGTATCTCTAATCATTATGCTAGCGGACGCGGATGAAGCAATTAGGATGCACAATTTCTTCCAACTTACTTAACAAAAATCTATATTTAAGGCTAGCTGAGAGGTGTAAACATCTGTTACATGTCATACTAGGTTGATTTTATTTCTCTACATTATAATTCACAGCATTACATCGTATTATGACAAAGTTACGCTTGCGAAGTTATGTCCTTTTTTATACTGCGTTTAGGTAAATTTTAAGAAATAACTTTGTAAGTGTCAGAAATTATTTCCCTTACAGTCTACTAACCTACTTATCATTGCCGTGTTCTACCATAACTCATACTATTGAACATAGAGATTTAATTTTTCTTTAATTAGTATTCAACTGATCAACTTCGTGTTCAATATTTTAACTAAAGATTTGTCCTAAAAAGTTGCCTAATATAAACAAATAGTGTAGTGACACCAATGGACTTCTATAAATATATCAATGCGTGGTAAATAAGACTATACATTGAAAGTTCCAAGACTGTAGAAATATGAGAGAAAATTCATTAAAAATTGTCTAGTCAATGCTAGACAACTGGGCTGACCTTTGAATTATGTCAAAACCACAATAGCATGTCCCAGGAGGAAGTAAATGTGATATAATATTGTAAAAAACAATTCACAGCGAAATAATTAATTTCATTTAAATAGCTATAATTTTCTCCGGTATTTTTTGCTGTGTTTATAGTTGTTGTCAAGTCAAGTGTCATTGTCATTTGTCATATTTTTAGCTTTGTTTTTGTACGTACCTACACTTATGGAATCTACTTTCTAAATCCAATTAATTATAAAATTGTAAATCAATGGACGAGGTGAACATAAATAGCTGGATATCACAGCCTGATGTGTGTAGATGTTGTTTATCAGCAAGCGGTTCATGGGATCTAACCGCTTCATACGTAACTGAGACTGGAAAGAAAGAAATTCTCACTGAAATGCTACAAGACTGTTATGGAATCGAGGTAGGTTTTTATTTTTGACTAGCTACGCCCGCGGCTCCGCCCTCGTGTACTACTAGTATTGTACTAGTAGTAATAGTTATTTTTTTTTATATATGAAGTTGAAATTTCTTTTTATTTTAATACACAGATTGTTGATAGGTGTTGCGCGCAGAGAGCCTCCAAAATAATTGTAATATATTAAGGAATAAAATGTAATACATGTTATGAATAAGAATATTAAATAAATGCGTGTTAGGAATAAGATACGATAATGCTCATTAGCTGAGCGACACCCCGCACTGACGCTATCGCACGAAAGGCTGTGGGCAAAGGGTGAAGTTTGATATAGCGGAAAGGGTGGCAGTATTACGATCAGTTCGAGAACACCAGCAACAATAAGTCAGCAAGCAGTGAATCTACAATTAAGAAACTACAAGCATAATATCAAGAATGTTACGAAGAACATAAGAACGTCGTAACTAAGAACAAGAACAAAATAAATAAGTACTAATTATATATTAGTATTGTGAAGGACTTTTATTCGCAACAATAGGTGAAAATAGTTTTTCATATTAGATATCTCTTCACAAAGTCAATAAGGTGGTACTGGAAAACCGTTATCAGTAATTATACATTTTTTGTTTGCACAAGTACTCTCCTGCATAGCCTTGCCAGTTCTATGTTCATATATCATATTCATTTCCATATTATTCTGCAGATAATTACATAATAAAAATATAAAACATGTTTTATTTCAGCTAACTTGCCTAAAGGATTGGGGACCAAGCAGGCTTGTATGTAGCTTATGCATGGGAAACCTACGAGAAGCATGTGCTTTTAAAAAACAAGTTCTGAGTGCTGAGAGACTGTTTATTGATTATTGTTCTAATAAGAAAGGTAGGATTGTTTGTGATATATATATTATTAATTTTTAGCATAGTATATAGGTTGTTAATTTGTTTATATGATAGAAGATATTTATATAATATATTATATATCTTATACTTTGTTTGTACAACAATTGCTCTTGTAATGGAAAAATAATATTGTTTTATGACTTGGTTTTGAAGAAAAGTGGGGTTTAGCTTTTATAAAATCTTAAAAAGTAATTGTAGCGTAGTTTTAAAAACACAGAACCAAATAGTGTCTATCTAATCAAATCACTAACCATTACGCCAGCGCACGAGGATAAAGCAGTTAGGGTGCACTATTTCTTCTAACTTAACAAAAATCTATATTTAAGGCTAGCTGAGAGGTGTACTCTATTGCTAGATAGCCTATACTATTCCTCGTGAATATGGTTATCATATACAACAATATTTTTTCGAATTCAACTGGTAGTGTCAGAGATTAGCGGTTTAAACAAACAAACAATCAAACAAATATCTCTTCCACTTTATTATATTAGTATAGATTATTATAAATACATATATATAACTCTTATGAGGTATATCCTTGCGGGTTAACGCGTAGAGAACCAAATCTAGAAATATTTCAGAATCAAATAAAAACAGAGTAGGTAGTTAGGCTTTGGCCTGCTTTTGAATAATTATGTGCATTTTTCAGATATTTTTGATGTCCAAATTAAAATGGAAACACAATCCACAGGTGATAGATATAGTCCATCATACTTTACAGATGATCTGGAAACACATGGTAAGTTATATCACAGTGTATACACTGATCCAACGCCTTTGATGTTTGCATAAAAGCCGACAATGCTAGACATTGGTGTTGGACGACTGTATGGATTTATATAGACTTTGGTTATATTGTGTGAAGCAACAAGAATTGGATTTCAATTGGATTGGAGTAGGAAATGACGTGACAAGTACTGACATTAGAGACGAACTGCACTTAAGCCGCACATTAACTGCAAAATAGCTCTTTGGACACGGTTTTGGTGCAGTTGACTATAATTGCATGGAAACTGTTAATTGATTTTATTGCAGTTGGTCCAACTGAGTTATGACTTAGGATTGCTTCATAAGCGTAAAGATAAGCAATCTTGTGTGCAGTTGTTAGAACTCCATGCAAGCTGAAAAGTTTCGATGCAGTTATGTGCCCTTTACTAAAACCGCAATTATGTGGCTCCGTTGCAGTCAAAATGCACATCACCTGTAATGATGTAACCAACGTCAAATAGTTGCCTAGTTAAAACTGGGGACTAAAAGTTGCTTGAGAAATCAGTTAGAAAAAAGTGTTCGGATAATATAACTTCGTCTTTTAGGCCGAGCTCAATTTACGACTTTGTACGAAATTCGGTTGTGCGAACGTGTACGAAAACGTACTAACTTGTACCAAGGATTCCTACCCTTCAAGTACTATGGGATTGTTCACACTAGATAGGAAATGCGTTTAGTTCCGACATACGAGTACTATTCGAACTTGTTGGGATATTTTACAGTTGTCGTTTCGTACTTTTAAATTAAAACATGCGCATGGAAATTATTGATTTTTGAACACAGATGTTTGTGGGAGCTAGGTGACTTCAACATTTCATTAACGTGACCAGGGAAATATGTATTATGGAAATTATAACATATAATTAATATAAATAATGGGAAAATATAAGCAAGAAGGGAAAACGTTACATTTCTCAGCACTCAGCACACTACATAATCGGAAGATTACCTTTATGAAGGAGAAAAACCTAATCAGTGTGTGAATTTCATTAGTAAGATTGATGTTGTACGTTAACGTACATCATAAATTCGTATCCAGTGTTTTAGACTTGAACACAGCAGTGTTAAAAATGTTGTTTTGCGGTAGAAATAAGTGTTTTTTTTTTGTCTTCATAGGCTTAGCGCAACAGGTTAAGACTAATGGGAGGGCTGGCTGTCAAGTGCACCTATACGTGTTTTGCGACAGATTTTCTACTAGAGGATGGCACATGGAACTCGGCAGGCATTAGAAAATGCCGTACAAAGATGCTATGTTTTCCTCACGATGTTTTGCTTCACCGAAAAGCTCAGGGTCATGTAGGGATCCGAACCTATGTTAATCGATGCGGTGTAAACGCTGCCACTGAGCCATCATTGCTTCAAAGTGTGGTGGTGAAGTTACCGTAGTCGAATTTTTCACATGTTCTTCCACTTTTAATGTAGGTTTTATGAAGTTTAACATATCGAATACATTTAATTCACAGATAATAATATGAAAGAAATAATCGAAACTCAAAAATTCAATATTAAAATGTCAGTTAATACAAAAGAATCCAATACACGAAAGAGACAAAAGAATCATTTGAAAGTAAAAAAGAAGAGAAGGATGATAAAGGTGGATGAGACAGATTCCGATACTCCAATATCAGTTCTAATGAGGAGGAAAGTTAGTGACCTTAGGATAAGTTCTAGTCTGGCAGAAAGTGGAAAGGAGAAGCAGGAAGGGTACAAGAGTGAGACAGAACAGATAGAAATTGATGTTCAAGGTAAATTTTTAATGTAGCTATGATTATATGCGCTGAGCTCAAATTCTTGACTAATTTGTTCATATTTTTTTTTATACTCTACGAAGGTGACAATCAAGCTTACGGCTAAGCTTACCTGATGGTAAACGGCTATCATAGTTTATGGACGCTTGTAATACAAAAAGTATCACGAGCGAGTAGCCGACCTTGAACCCCCTACCCCAAGGAACTCTGGAAACTACCCTACTCACCGCAGGAATACAACACGAGGTTATTTGGCTGAAATCTTCTATAGTGTAGAGGTATTCCAGTAGGGCTGGGACAAGGAGAGAGAAATTTTCAAAAAATATATCTATCCCTACCTCTCAACCTCTACCTTATCCGCATTGAACGATGATCAGGCCAATTTTATTAATTTTGTTATTTAATCTCGTAATTTTTGAAAGCATTCCGATATAAGGCATATTTTTGAAGGACCAAAATTTTTTCAGTTATCTAAGACATTTCTTTGTAAATAAAAATGTGATTATTTATTGTTGTTCATCGGAAAAAATATACAACCATTAAATGTTATTTGCCTATTTGTGAATAATTTTATTTCTAGGAAGGCTGTCACATCCATCGCAAAATGGCGTTAAACAAGTATCAGAACGTAAACGCGTCATATTAACATGCGATACTGTTCTCAGAGATACAACAGCGTGTCCCTTCAGACATCACAAGAGCTGGTTTCAATGTTTCTTCTGCACACAAGACTTTATGGAAATAAATCAGTTGAGGCAGCACACTTCGCAAATTCACGCTGACGTTGACAGCGAGTTAAAAAAGATAAAGCGTTACCCCCGCTCATTACAAATTGAAATTTCAAATTTGGAATGCCGCCATTGTGATATGATTTTGACAAATGTCGAGACAATGCGTCGCCATTTTGTCGAAGTACACGAAAAGGTTATATACAACGAATGCATAGCGGATTACAAAGTGGACGCTAGCCCATACACTTGCCATTTATGCGGCAAACAATATCACGTCTTTCGCACGTTGACGACACATCTGAATGAGCACTACGCGAACTGTATATGCGATGTCTGCGGCAAGTCGTTTCTAAACACGAAACGATTAAAAGTCCACAAACGGACCCATGAAAACGGACAATACCCATGCGCTGAGTGTGGAAAAGTGCTTAAAACGAAAACGTCTAAAGCGAACCACATGGAAAGTGTCCACTCGAAGCGTATCATCAAATGTCAAATTTGTTTTAAACCGATGAAACATTATAACCATCGTATAAAACATATGTCCGAAGACCACGGCATCACGCACAAGTTCAAATGTCCAATTTGTTCTAGAGAGTATAATATAAAACATTATCTAGCAACTCACATAAGGCAAACTCACGGGCACAAAAATAAAAAATGTACAGATTGCGGAATGGCTTTTATAACTAACCACGGCTTGAAGAAGCACATGTTGAAACACACAGGGGTCAAAGCGTACACTTGCAGTGTCTGTTGCAAATCTTATGCACGGAGTTACACCTTAAGGGAACACATGAGAGCACATGAAAGCGAAAGAAGGATTCTAGGACCTGCCTAATATAAGAAAGTCACTTGACGTGAAAACGTCTATTCGCTCGTTAAATATAGTGACAGCCGGTCAACTGTTACAAAAAACCGTCAGGTTTCAATCGTTAATAACTACGAGACTAATAATGCAATAACAACGGTTGAGTTTACAATGAATAGAGTGATGAATGAATATTTGTCGTGCAGCTTTTGACGTTATAGTGCATCGCGATAGTGCAAGCGCCTGCGCGTGATTATTGTGAATTAACGTTGTGTAAAATTATAAATTAGTGTTGCGTGAGAACGCGTTTAGCCAAGACGTTGATTCGTGTATATTTGTGAAAGGCTTGATAAGCACTACTATGACTCGAAGTGAAACAATAAAATTATTCGCCGAAATATATTTAATATAAGCCGGCGTGAAATTTAATATTTCGAAAAAATTTAAGATTTTTTCTCATATGAGTCGTAAATATGCGCGGAATTATAGAAAACGCAAATCAGAGGAAAGCTCGCATCAAAAGAAATTTAAAAAAGTCTAGTGCCGAGCAAATGGGAAATGAAAACAACATTTTCATGGAAAATCTACGGCGCGGATCTTGACTACACCTTTCGATATTTTTTAAATAGTGAATTACCCAAATATTTTATAATTGTGAAACCTCTTAGGGTCAAATTCTTCCAGAGAAGACTTTCTCTTTTCATACCTTACTCCCAGAAAAACTGTATCAATTTCCCACTATTTAGTGTATGAATCACTGTCGCTTCATAATTCTAAGTTTTTGTAATTTTAAGTTTCTGAGGTTAACAAGTTTCTACTATTTAGAACATCACTTTGCCTCCAATGAGTGCTGCCCAGAGTATGATAGCCAGAGAAATATAATTATGTTTTTTGTTCAAATGGGTATTTCGTATGAACATTCTTTTCAGCAATTGTAGTTCGTTCTGATTCGAGCATCAGCACGTTCTTGCGCTAATGTTGATTAAAAGAGTACGAAATTTCAACAATTCGAATTTTATTTCAGAACTCTAGCTCGTCAAGAGTAATCCCCCAGGACTTACTACTCAATGGACACATACCTTAAGATTAACATGACATTCATATAATGTGTCATGTTTACATAAATTTTAATCATATTATGATGTGTGGGTGATGTCAAATATGGGTCATGTGTTCAATGAATAGGTAAATAATACGTAATAAATAATATTGGTCTATGAATGATTTATGTGGGAGGGCGATATATAGTCCCATATTTGTTGTTGCAAGCGGAATTGGTGCCAGAAATGTTATAGAAAATAATAATATTCATTATCAGATTTTCACGACCTTTGTTTTCGCAATTCAGCGTCCATTTACGCTTATCAAACAGAGAGCAGTTAATTCTTATGAGTTTAAAAATAACATGTAATAAAAATATGTCCATTAGGAAATAATAAATAAAGTGATATTATATAAGAATACCCTTTTATTTACTAAATTTTAAGCAGCGTTACCACATTACTGCTATTTGAGAGTTTACGGAGACTAAATAAAATATGTGACTCCTTGTTGTTGACCAGTAGCTCTGGTTTGGAACTGTTATCTGTAAAAAAAATTGTATGGTTTTTCCTTTTTTCGCGAAAGAAAAAGGCAAAGGTATCTAGACCATGTAGCTTAAGTTAAAAGACTAAAGCCATGTCTAAGTGTCATTTATATAAAGGCGAAGCTATGTCTTTTAAATTTTCAATAAGGGGCCGCCATATTGTAATACTATGTTTGAAGATTGCAAGATAATTGGAAAAAGTACTCTATATGTATGACTTTGGCATGATTTCGCAAGAACAGTATTCTGTTGGTACTAAATAAAAAGAAGTAGAAGTAATCACGTTCGCAGAAATATTATAGACGCCATATTTGTCTTCAATTCACCATTGTTGAGCAAAAACCGCGGGAAGTGAAAATTTAAAAGTCATGGCTTCGCCTTTATATAAATGACACTTAAGACATGGAGTTAGTCTTTTAACTTAAGCTGCATGGTCTAGATATCTTTGCTTTTTCCTTTCACGAAAAAAAAACCATACAAAAAAAAACAGAAACAGTTCCAAACCAAAGCTACTATAACTTTTCAGGGAGTTTTTGTTGTTTGGATAAGCAAGCATGAAGGACTTCGACCTTGTGTCGGTTATAACATTTGGATTAACCAATAAATGTTGAATTATTTTAATTTTCCATTATCTCCCAAACTATTTGTCCAAATAACATGCTAAAAAGGGCAAAGTTTATCTACATAAAATTGTCTTGATGATGAAGTAACTTTCGTTCGTAAGGATTAATATACCATGACTAATAATAATGCTTAGAAATCACTTTTAAATTTTTAATAAAACACACAAAACACATTGGCTTATACATAAGAAATAGGCATATGGTATTGCAGGCTTTTTTAAATGTACTAAGGAGCAATAATTGTGTAGAACATTGTATTTACGTATCACTAACCATTACGCCAGCGCACGCGTATAAAGCAGTTCGGGTGCGCAGTTTCTTCCAACTTACTTAACAAAAATCAATATTTAAGAATAGCTTGGAAGCTTAACCTAATGCTAGTTAGCCTATACTATTTCTCATGAATCTGGCAATCTAATGCAAAAAAAATTTTTCCAATCCGACTGTTATATCCAGAGATTAGCGTATTTAATTCCACTTTATTATATTAGTATAGATTGACTAGTCGAACTGACTATACTGTTAGCCTTAAGGGCCCTGAAGCCTCAAACGGCTTTTACAGCTTCACCCGGGCTTGGGTATAGATTGACTATTACTCGTTAGCTTGTAAAGCCTACTACTACCTTTGATAGTTTTCTTTTAACTTCATCATGTATACTACTACCATGAGTTTTTCACATATCCTAAAACAACCATTTAGCTGGCGGAGGAGAGGGGGGCACTTGGCTTTAACAACAATTAGTATTAGTAAAGTGAGTTTAATATGTCACAAACGGATCCGGACAATATTTTTGAACGACTTATCCAATGACACCCCACACGGTATGATAGATAAAAAAAAACATTCCCACTTTAAGTACCCTAAACGTTTTTTTCAAGATTTTATTTTACCCCTTTGTCGGCGTGATTAATATGTATACCCATACCAAATTACAGCTTTCTAGTACTATGAATCTCTGAGCTAAGCCGCAGACAGACAGACGAACATAGTGAAATTATAAGGGTTCCTTTTGTAGGAATTCCAAATATGTAAGAGGTGTTGTTTTTGGACGTAAATAAAAAACGTGGTTGTGTGGATTAAACGGACGTGCACTCGCCGTCAGGTATGAGGGAACACTGGTGCTCCGGCGCTCGTGACGTGAAAATAACGTCTAAGAGCATGTGACGTCATACGTGTGTAACAATATGAAATCAACGTACAATAAAAATGTTATTTAATAGTTTTTATTAATTTTATGTTTGTAATGTAACGGAAAACGTATTGCTGGTGTGTAGTACACCTGAACGTTGGAATACTTATATACATATCTGTTTTTATATCAAGGTCTATTCAAAATAAACTACTTATTGGTATTTTAAGAACAGCAGATATGAGAAAAAAATAGTTCAGCCTAGTTAGATAACAACAAGAACAAAAAAAACGCTATTTGATCATTGTTGCATTTTTGAGACTTTTAATGTTGATTATCTTTTATACATATTATAAAACTCATCGTCTGTCTGTCTGCCTGTCCGTTTTATGTTCTTTTCACGCGAAAACCACTTATCCGATTTAAATATTTTTTGGTTTTAATTCATAGCAATGTTATCTGGCCAGGTTATGCGATATATAGTTCGAAATAAACAGTGACAATAATGGTGAATCAATTCGGGAAAAAGACTCATTTGGGGCTTTTAAATGGCTTAAGCTGAGAAAACTATAAGGTATAGGTACATATATCAAATTAATGTACTACATAATTGTAGATCTTATTCTGTAGTCCATGCGAGCGGAGACGCGGGTACAGCTAGTTTCGAATAAAATCATAAATAATTGATAATTATAATATGTTATCTGCACTCCAACAACGGTATTTTGACGCATAGAATATAAATAGGGTTAAATTGTTTTAGGATTATTTAATGTATAATTAAGTAGCTATATATGTGTAATAATGAATGTTATTAGATAATGTGTAAAGTTAAATTCGCATAATAGTAGTTCACATCCAATGTTAGATTGTAAGTTTGAATAACCAACAGGAATCGTGTAACGCAGTGGTGTATGTGATAATTTTAGAAAGAGACAGATAGCATATATAAGGCTTCCTTGTCTAGGATATTTTAAATAATGTTATAAACTAATTATTATTTGTATAAGATTTGTGTAGTATAAAATAGAACTTGCATATTAGAATAAGTGTAGGTAATATTGTAATAATTAAATAAGATAGAGGTAAATTATCGTAAGATTCTTGTATATAGTATTTGGACACGTGAAATGCCCACAATATGAGCCACAATGGCGCGGGGTGCGGTAATAAGGAAAACGAAGGACGTCGTGTACTGACCCGGTTCCCTTTCTTCTTCGAACAGCTGGTGCTCCAGGGTATTTCGTACAGCCGTCCAAAGAACCTTCGATAGCGGTTCGCGTAATTTGTGCGTGCGATACTGAGCGGGAGCGCGGGGTGCGTAGGAACAATAAAAACTCAACCTCCGCGAGAGCGCGTGGCGAAACAAGTGTCGTGGTTACAAATCGTACACGACGGGGAGGGGGTAGGAGATGGTAGGTAATAGATAGGTGGCGTTACCAGTATTTCTTAGAACTGAGTACGGTACATAAGATTGGAAAGAGAAGAAGAATAGTCGCAGATTATTATTATTATTATTATTCTAAAAGGGGGCTAAGCAGGCTTATGCAGTCATGTATCACTGCGACCAATTAGATCTATTGTGATCGCCCGACGTTGCTAAAGCTCCTCATCTAATCCTATAGCCTCAATGTACTGCAGGACTTTTTTAGTAGAGAGCAGCTGAACTTCTTCCGGGGTAGCACGTACCCGCCCAGAATTTGGTTGCGTTTAGATTTTAGTGGGTCACATTCACACAGGAGGTGCTTTGGAGTTTCATCCGCACTTTCGCAAAATCTGCAATCTCCTGTGTCCAGGACACCAATGTTGAACATATGTTTGTTCAAATCACAGTGTCCAGTGAGTGCCCTCACTAAAACCCTTAGTTGATTCCTGCTAAGCATCAGAGCTTCTCCAGCTCTACGCTGGTTAAACACCCCGATGAGATCTTTGGAATGCTCTTGACCTGGCAGATTATACCAGAACGTTTTAGCCTCTTGGTTGTAATGGTTCCTCAAGATTAATCGAGCTAGGCTTTTTGGATACCACAGAATGGTTCAGGCCCGATCTGTTCCTCCAAAGCTCCAGCTCTTGCAAGCTCATCCGCAGAATCATTACCTGGGATTCCTGCATGCCCCGGGACCCATCGCAGGATTAGTCTATTATTTTCACCCAGACTATTCTGCATTGCCACACAATTGGCCACCAGCTTCGATTCAGTCGAATCTGAGTCCAAAGCCAAGGCCATGCCTGGCTATCCGACTGAATATAACTCGTTTGGTTAACATAGGCCTTTTGCAGATTGATATCGGCACACTTAAGTATCCCGTACACTTCCACTTGGAAGATGAAGGCGAAACAACCAAGATTAATATGTTTCTTAAAATTAGGTCGCTCCCCATATATTCCACAGCCTACTTTATGTCCAGATTTGGAGCCGTCGGTGGACCATAGAAGAGTACCTGCTTCCCACGTTATTTCACCGTTAATCCAGGAGTCCCGTGCAGGGATCTCTACAGTATATATAGTCGCCGATAGCGGTGTCACGTTCTCCGGTTTTGCTTTAAATATCGTGACAAATCCGTACTAGTCCGGCAGACGTCAATCGCATTCTCAAGAAGCGTGAAGACCGAGGAAACCCTGTGAAGAAAGCACTGTAATTTAGTGTTAATGCTATTGTATGTATATGTTGTGTGTGCACTGAATCATGATTGCATATATATTGCGAGCTCATCATTGTGAAAACCGAAGAATACTAGGCTTGATTTTTGGTAGAAGTCTTCTTTGACCCGCCAGTGCCTAGTTCATATGCATATAACTTCAATTAAAATGAAATCCAATTTTAATCATATTGTATAGGCAAGCATAAAGCATAGATGGAGATTACCTAACAAGACCACATCCATCTATTTTATTAGATGTATTTGAACCGGGGATTCGCCGCTCGGCGATTCGGATGCGGCGTCTTGAATACCGCATATAATTAACTACGAAAATATGAAAAAATTTTGTTTAATTTTTTAAAGGTATATTCTCGAGTCTGAAAGACACAATACCTTTAGAAAAAATTACTATCAGAGGCATAGTAATGCCAAGTTAACGAGGCTCATTACTGTCAGTAGTATATAGTGTATGAAAACAACATACGCAACGATAGCGTGATATAAAACACATGTGGCGCCATCTAGTCAATTATAAATATTATTACTATGTATAGTATATCGCGATTTTGATTATTTTTTTAACATCAGCATTATTATTTTTATCATATTTCTAATTAATAAAAGTTTCTTGTTTAATTATACTAGTCAACAATTGCGACTTCGTTTACTTAAATTTGGATCGGTTTAATTTTTCATAAAATATTTATATTGTTTACTGATTGTCACGTAAGTAAAAAAGTAAAAAGTACAATGATATTAAATTTGAAGAGGTACATTTTATTATATTGAAACTCTCTTAAATTATTTGGTTTTATGCAATACAAATGTACCACTTCTTGTTTGTTGACTCCACTGGACTCAACATTACTTCGTACTGTGCTTCGTACTTATTCCACGCCCAGTGAAGCTGTAAGAGCCGTCTGAGGCTTCAGGGCCCTATGGTTAAAAGTGCCGAATCAAATCGCAAAAATACTTCGTACTCTGTGGAATCTAAATAACTAAAATAACAAATAATTTGTATTCTGTGGTTATGTGTTGTTTGTTTTGTTATTGTTTCTTTGTTTGATTTTTTTACATAATTTACAATGTTTTATCTTACATAGGTTTTCAGTTGTTAATATTTATTTTATAATCAATGGGCAAAGGAAATTATGAATGTTACAAAAACAGAGCCTAGTGATCACCCGAATGACAATATGTAAGACGATTTGATAATTTTCAAGGTAGTTGAAGTTGCGAAAACCTAAAATAAAGCCCCTATCCATTTACAAATATTTACAAAATCAGTGTAACTCCTCTCCATGTTTGTGATTAAGCAATCCGAGATTTTAGCGTTGAGGGGTTCGCCTTGCTTAAACACGTTACGTCGTGGTTACCAAATGAGGTTGTTGTAACCTTATAAAATTGCCTCTTTAACAGATAATATTTTTTATTTTTGATCTGGTTTATTCCTCTAAAAACAATTACATGTCAAACTTGTCTAAGAAATAGTTTGTTGTTAAAAGTATTGATGCCACAAAATGTTATTTTTATTTCAGCAAAGAACTATTGATTGGCAGAGCTAGAAATCATGGAATTTGCTGTTGCTGCCTTGAATCAGTTTGTCAGAAAAATATATGGACAGAGTACACTTGGATGGGATGTCCTGAGGTATACAGCGATATGCTACAAGAGTGCTTTACACTGACTGTACGTTTTCTATTAAATATATTTTCTTTTGGTTTTGTTTTTATGAATGGAACATCAAAACATGTCTATGTCTATTACCACCATTTGAATATCATTTGCTTTAAAATAGAGATATCATATCCTTTAAATAAAGGGAGAGTGTTGCAAATTTGAATTGCTAGGGCTTACAGTGTTTTAATCCTCACTAATATTATAAATGAGGAAGTAATTTTGTTTGTCAGTTTGTTACCTTTTCACAGATAAACCTCTGAACCTATCACAATGAAATTTGGCATAAAGATGCCTGGCACATAAAGCAATATGAAAATCCAGCTAAGAAAGTTTTTAGAAAAATCTAGTTGTATATGATCTTATTTAATACAACTCTTTGATGGGGCTGTTTCTCATAATGGCAAGTTATGTATGCTCAAAGAAAAGAAGCTACTCTAATTCTTTTTATGTAATTTATGAAATAAAATAAACATTAAAATTACTAATTTAATGAAAGGTTTTACAAACATTTTAATATAACATAAAACTAAAATAGAAACCATTATTTCAATAATATTTTTTTAATTTAATTATGCAATTTAAATTTAAATAATTTTCGTGAAAAGGAAGAGAGCATGACAGAAGTATGTTATCCGGATAGGTGGTGATGAACTGGAGCAAGTGAATGAGTTTGTATTCCTTGGATCTCAATGATTACAAGGGATGGAAAATGTGAAAGTAGAGTAAATGCTGGTAATAAGGTCAAAGGGGCATAGCATACCCTTATGAACAGCCAGAAAATAACTACGAAAGCCTGTCTGGCCATGCATAGAGGAGTGTTCATTCCAACACTCATGTACGGAAATGAAAGCTGGGTGTGACAGAAAAAAAACCAAACCAAAAAGAAATCAGTGGAAATGAGTGGGCTAAAAAGTATTTTAAGAGTATTTTTTTTATCATTATATGTTCAGTGTTGTGGTCTTAATGTCAACTGATTTTAAGTGACGAAGTAGCCCAAGATTGTAACATGCTAAGCCTAGTGGGAGGACTAGACATGGACATTAAGTTAACTCAAAATATGACCCTTGGTGCAGCAAAATGGTACATGCTAAGTAAGTCACTAGAAACGCGCCATCCGTACCTCTGACCAGTGCGTCGCTGTACCGCGTCCTGCGCACTGTTCTAAAGTACACTATGCTCTAACACATTAGGAATAAGAGTGTGGGCTCATCTGGAGCAGTAAACTGAGTTGGCACAATTGCGTGGCATAGCACAGTGTTACCGTTTCTAGGAGAGACTGGCTTCCAAGTGCTGCTGCCGGAACATACTCATTGGTGCTTAGTGACAGATTTACAACTTGACAGTAGTAGCTAGCCTGGCGGGCATTAGAAAAAGACTTACCACCATGCAAAACTAACAAAATTGAGTGACTGAGTGAGTATAAAAGAGAAGAGACTGATAATATATTACTCTCTCACTGTGGCTCACACAAAGAGGAGAGACCGATAATGTGCGTTAAACGTTTAACGCGTTGGAAGTCGCATAAGAAGTTTCACTTTAATAAAGTAATAAGAGAATGCTGTGGTGTGAAAGAAGATATAGTCATACAGATTGAGAAAGGACAATCTATTGATGGCACTGTTTTATATATTTTTTTCAATAATGTAAATGTGCAAATGTTATTAATACATAAATGTATAATAATTAATATAATTATTGGTGATTTTCCAGGTGAACAAAGAACAGAATTCCTGGATATATATATGCGAGCTTTGCATCACTATGCTGAGGAGTGCTCTGTACTTCCGACGGCAAGTTGTCAAGTGTCATGCCGAGATAGTCAAGCAAGTTACAAGTGAGCTCTACTTTACTTAAAACACTTGACATGTACTTGTCAAAAAATTACCTATGTGTATATATTTAAAGCATGGCAAATTATTTTGCTTTGTTGGGACAACCGAGAGATTGGTGGTCCATCGCCAGTCATTGCTGTCATGCCGGCTTGCAAACCTTTTGGCTTATCCCGAAACACAATGGTGATAGGGGTTTTTTTGATGCCCGCCTGAGTAGCTTCCATCCTCTAGTTGTATAGGTAACTGTACTTGAAAGACAGTCTTCCACTAGGCTTAGCGTGCTACCATCTTGGGTCACATCATCACTTAAGACCATGTGAGATTGTGGCCATAACGTTAAGCCTATAAATGATTAAAAAAATCAAAAGAGGGTACTGTTATCACCATGTGCATGATCTAGTCCGGTAAAGATCTCTGTCACCGCACTTCATTACTGGTTGGCTGATCCCAGAGTGTGATACGCTTATGGGTGCCACTATGTTGGGTGTTACACCTGGTGTATGGTAGTCGTGATCCAGTTGGACAAAATTACAATGTCGTACCACCCGACAATTATTGTAATGTTTTTTTGTTGAAATCATTTAAGGGGATTGCTCTCACCTGACCCGTAAAATGTAACTATTTTTAAATTAGTTTACGTAAAATTTGAACACAATGTATAGCATCAAATTTAATAACATTTATATGCGTTGTATGTAATACATAAGTTGAGCAGGTGATAGCGATTACAAAGAGCAAATTACACAAAGATTTTATCAAGTTTTTGGGGGAATCTCAAACTGTCATGTAGTTGTTTTTGTTTTTTATTAATGAATATGTGTTGTTTGACCCTATATTGTGTAATACAGGTGGCGTTTTGTATGATAAAGTTTGGTTATTGTGCACAAGTGAAATGGATTGGAAATAATAACATGGACCTTGAATTCTGAGATGCCACAATAACTCCCTAGAAAGTTCTTACAAGGGAGCCACCATCTTGTTAGGATACTGAAATCGTCATATGACTGATAACTATATATTCACTCGATAATGGCAGTAAGGATTTTCAATAAAAAGGACCGGTTGCCAAGTTAGGAAGAAAAAGAAAAGACTTTTCTATCATTTAAAATGTTAATTTACAATGAAAAATCATAAATATATGTCATAACTTGCTAAAACTGAACACAAAACGTTTGTTGAAATGTCTTCCAGTTAAAATATAAACGTTATTTCACTGTGAAATATCATCAAATCTTCATATTCGTTATAATTATGACGGACTGAAACTCATTTGTTAGAGTATAAAAAAATATAACTTTTGACAGGCCTCGTGGCGCAGTTGTAGTAAGCCCTACTATTGAGCCGAGAGGTCGCGGGTTCGATCCCCGCCCATGATTGACTTTTGTGTGATGAGCATAATGGTCAGTTTTATGTCTGGGCGTTAAATATATATGTATAAGTATATCAACTGTTTAGTTACCATAATACAAGCTATGCTTAGTATGGGATTAAATGGTCGTGTGTGAAATTGTGTCCCAATATTTATTTATTTATTATAACTTCAAATATCTTTGTATTCCAGTAAACGAAGAGGTTACACCTGAATCAATTACATTCTGTACTGTGAAAGATAAGAGACAATCTGATGAGATATTTGTTAATTATGTCGAAGATCAAGGTAAATTCAACTGTTCCTATTTGATTTATGAAAGTAATACATGATTCATGTATTTTAATATATGTAGATACTCGTATTTTATATAGTAAAGTGAGGGCACTCTGTTTAATGCAAAAATAATAGCGACAACTAGGCGCCGTACATAAAATACTCTTTCCGCCCTTCGTCAAAATTGATACATCCCTCCCCCCGTAGATGACACATGGCAATAAATAGTACACAGATTTTAATATTTTAGGTCTTTACCTGTGAAAATGCCGAGTTTTTATATTGACTAGTAAATGTCGATATCTTTCATTCTACTTAATATTGCAAAGTCATGTTAATTTTACAGTATACATTCCTTTTTAAAAATCAGGTGTTCATTTATTTTCCCGCCTTTTCATTTTTCTTTGATATCGCTGTTTGTGTGACCATGGAAAAAGCTAAATTCGCTTTATTGAAAATCCGTCGTGGCACCAACGCAGCACAGACGGCACGCAATATTAACGACGTGTATGAGGTGCAGCAATTCAACCCACGATACGTTTTTGGTTTAATCGCTTCCGTTTTGGAAATTTTGATCTCAGCCTTTGAACTACGTCGACTCGATCACTTTCATTAAATTGCAGTATCCGGCTATTGTTTTAAAGTTCCACACAGTAAAACCATTAATTTATGCACTTTTAAGTTGAAGTTGGTTATATGTAGCTCCTATTAACAACTGGTCTGAGGAATCTGGCCTTTTCAAGTTTGGTTATGAATAGCCATAAGCTGCAGTGTAACTTCAGGTGAACTGTATGCCTATTTCCTACTTCACAACATTGAAAAAGACCTGTGTATTCCAGTGACAGAGGATGTAACTCCAAGAACATGTGTTGTGAACAATTTGATAGAAGTGAAATCCTCTGCACAAACATTTTTTCTTTATTGTGAAGATAAAGGTCATTTTTAACTATCTCTATATTAAGCCTAGGGATTTCGGGTTCGATTTCAGCTCGGGAATGACTTATGTGTTGAGCACGATTGTTAGTTCTATGTCTGGTGTTATGTCAACTGTTTTGTTATTCTTTAACAAATTTGTTTTTAATTATAAATAAATATCCTCAAGCAACCCCTGATTTAGGATTTTTCCGAACCTGGCCATAAACTTGACAGTGACACTCCTTCCCTCTAGCATTTGAAATTTATACATGACTCGGGAATTCCCCCGACGCTACGCACGCGTTTAATATTTAACGTAGTATACGTTCTAAAATCTTTTTTTTTTTTTCGAACTTATGAATTTAGTTCTCCCATAACAGCCCCGTATCTAGGGAGAGGCAAACCAGAGTACCTGCCCCGGGTGGCAATTTATAGGGTTTCTAATTTGTTTCAAATCGCAAATACTTGAGTCATTATTTTACTCCGGTTGGAAAAAATCGCAGATCCTGGAATACACCTTAGTTTGCTATCCGGTGCAGGATAGGCGTCGTGGCAAAGTATAATTAGTAGCCCTACTACTGAGCTGAGAATTCGCGGGTTCGACCTCAGCACATGAATTACTTTTATGTATCCTATAATACAAGCCTGTTAATGTTCCACTGCTGGGCAATGAGGCCTCTTCCCGAGGGTAGACACGTTCTTTAATCCCACGTTTTCCCACATACAGTGGTACTACAAGAAAATTTCTCAAGAGTTCAGGTCTCCTCACGATGTGTTCTTTCACCGTCAGCCGATAGTGTTAACAATTGAAATTAGTAAATGTACCTAAATATCGTTCATTTCTACTTCCTACGTTTCAGGTTTAGACATTAAAACCAAGACCGTCGATGTTCCAACAGCAGAAGAAATGGAGAATTCTTGTGACGAAGATAATGTCAAACTCTGTGAGTTTTTTTAATGTTTGACCCATTAACTGACCAAGTTACACCACGTACCATAAAAAGATGAATGAAATAGGATTTTTGCAATTGTGCATTCATCATATGGCTCAATGTTTAATAGTTTAGGAATTTTTACAAAATAACGTGCTGGTGGTGTTTTTTTGTTGACTTTCCGTCCCATTTCTGATGTTAGTGTCTCAACAACTTAATAAATATCATGTGGGATGTGGTCAACTGTTGACCATAACATATACCAATTGTGACGTATATATGTATGCTTTCACTTGGCAAATTGAATAACTCCGCTTTTTGAATTTAATACAATTTTAATGTCAAAGCACTTTATTGATTCCCCAAATATACAATAGGGTGACCAAAAAAAAAAAATTACTTCTCGCTTGAAAGTATGTTCATTTAACACGTTTTAAGAACGCTCACAGCAAAAAACAACTCGATAAAAAAAAATTAAAAACTCGGTAAAGACATTAAAAAATTTTAAACTGGCTAAAAACAAAACAAAAAAAAATTGCCATGTAACTATGGTCTAAGGTTGACATTTTCTGAAATTTCTGAAATTTAATTTGATGTTTCATTTAATAGGGATCGCTCTTGTAATTATCTTTATTACATTAGCGTACTTTAGATGTTTCCGAGAAACCTGTAAATGTACAACACAAACTACGCAAATGTGTTACACTAGTTTTTTCGCAAAGAGTTCGTTTTATGTATTAATTTGCACAAAGCAAAGGTCGCCATTATGCAATCTTTATATCGTAATCTATAAAACTGCTCTATACTCCATCAGAATATTGAGAATTTAAATATCCAATTTTCGATCTTAAACCGTATTTATAAATTTAAAAGGCTTGGTACTGACTGATTCATCATCCTCCAGCCCAAGCTGTTAAGGACAGAAACGTGAAATTTAAAGGTGTTAATTTTATATTTTAGACATCGTTTAAGAAGGGTTTTCTCGGAATTCAACGCCTATGGGTATGAAAGTGTGTGCCAAAGTTTGTATAGGAAAACATATTTCTCGACTTGGGTTTATTTCAAATTTGATATTAATACTCTTTAAGAGTAACTGTTAGACATAATAAATATTACACATGTTTATCAAAATTAGTAGACATCTTAAACAATAGAAATGAATAACGGGACATAAAGAAAATACATGAAGACAATTATTATTGCTAATCTTAATTCAATTAAGTCAATTTAAGTTTAGTTATAATGGTTTTTGTGATTTTTTTTGTCTCGTGCTTTAGTTTTTTTGCTTAAGTTCTGGAAACCTTACTCACCGCAGGAACACGACACAAGGTTATTTGGCTGCGATCTTCTGTTGTGTGCAGGTATTTTGACCATTCGGAATGTCCCAAGTAGACAGATCTCTCAAAAGAGATACCTGAGCGTCCTACCGCTCTGGTTGTCTCTATTCAAATCCTGATTTAACAATACATTAATTATTTCAGCTTCATTACGCAATCGTGTGGTCAACAAACGTCTTAATGCTGTTCAACTTAGTGAGTATCATTCCACATAAAATTATTATCAATCAAGTTCTTTTTCACATTCCTTTAATCGTGACTATAAATTCATAAATTTCTTTATTCTGTAGCATTTTTGAAATCCAAAAATCTTCATGGCTGTTGAAATCTAACTACACAATGTGTAGGCTTAATTTTACTGTATGAATTATAATAGACACATGCCTTTGTAGTTCGATTTATTCCACAAAGGTAAATTGAGGCAATTAAATACGATACTCATTTGTATTAAATGTCGAAATTATTTCACTCGATACTCGTTAGCGCTTCAAAACAGCACAAAAAAGACCTTGTTTGTTTTGTATTTTTTAGTATTAAAATCATACATTTAACATATATATTATATCGGCAACTCGAAAGAGAAAGAGGATTGTATACGCTTGTGTTAGAAAGACAGGGATATGAGACCATTTTCGTAATGTGTTATCGGCCTACGTAAATCGTGACCAAATCAAACCATGCTTAATTTTGCACAATATAAGGTTTTAATGCGTATTGGAAATGGATGTAACTCACATAACAAAGAATATCAACAAAGAAATACACTAGATTATTCCGTTTTAGGTCTCGCCTTTTCAATCTATTGCCAATCTATACTATACTAAATCTATGATTAAAATATACTGAAACATAATGGTTATTTTTAGCAATCGATAGAAGAATGAAGAAAAACAGCAGGAGAAGAAAAAACTATATTAAAACTAGACAAAACATATGCCTAATTCTAGAATATTCCACCTTGATACCGTTCAGATCGAACAAGGGTTATTTCAACTGTTTCTATTGTAGCAAACAACATGCAGTATTCGATGAATTAAAAACCCATATGGCGGAGAAACATGGGGATATAAATTTTAAACAGATAATGAAGTGCATTTTGAGACCGGACGTCGTTAAAGCGGACTGTAGTGATGTGACTTGTAAATTGTGTTCGTCGCGATTAGCGAATGTGGAACAATTGATTCAACATTTAATCAGTGTACATAATATCGTGTTCAATTACGAGAATAAGTTAAAGCCGAAAGACTGCATCTTACCTTATAACTTGAGCGAAGGGAGATACCGGTGCAGCATTTGTCATAAGGAATTCCTCTTCTTTAAAACCCTATCGAAACATATGAACGAGCACAGCGCGAACTACGTCTGCGATGAGTGCGGAAAATGTTTCTTTTTGCCGGAGAGGCTAAGAGCGCATAAGCAGGGGCACGCGGATAAATCCGCTGTCGAATGCGACCAGTGTGGGAAAGTCTGCTCTTCGAACATAATCCTAAAGAGTCATATACGTTACAACCACAATAAAGTCGTCTACGTATGTTCGATATGCAATGAGACCTACCGGTCTTTCAAAGAAAGGTTGAAACATATGGAGCTCGTGCACGGGAGAAAACTGAATTTGAATTGTGAGTTTTGTGCGAAAAGTTTCACAACGCCATGCAGTTTAAACGTTCACGTTAAGAGCGAGCATTTGAAGATAGCCAGTGAGAGCAAGTTCTCTTGTGAGACTTGTCGAATGACGTTCAAGTCTCGATCAGCTTTGAAATGTCACGCAGTCGTCCATACGGGTGAGAGGAATTTCGAGTGTGAGCTCTGTCACAAGAGGTACGGAAGATCGAGGACTCTGGGGGAACATCTGAAGATACACAGGAACGATAAGAGATGGTCTTGCGGCGAGTGCGGGCAGGCGTTCGTTCAGAAGTGCAGTCTGCGGAATCACATCAGAGTCCATCACAGCAGTCGGGATGCAGATCTTTTGATTATATATAAGAAACCGATAATAAAATACTAAAATTAAAGTGTTTTTTTCTTCTATAAGCTAACCTAAAATTTTATCCACTATTTTTTGGGGCTTCTCTTCAAAACGGCTGAACCGATGATGACAGGTATTTTATTGACAAGTAGAGTACTTTTCAGATACTACTCTTTTTTTGTCAATAGACGAATTGGTTGATCTAACGATTTAGTAAAAACCATCATCAAAGGCATCATATTTCTAGTTACTCTCTTACTTCGTTCTTTACTGTATTGTATTTGCCATCAGGGTAGCCTTTTAACGTACTGCGGTATTGTGCCTATGCGTCACTTGACTAGGATAGTGTTGCTACCCGTTGCACTCACACTAGTCTAACAGCGTATCTATCCGTCTCACTCATCTTGGCAGAAGAGGCGTCACTCTCTGTCTCGCTCTAACTTGTAAGATTTTGGACTTTTTTTGTAAGACTGTCCTTCTTGTAAGCGAAATATTATAATATATAACGATATAATATTATATAACGAATTAGCTTGAAAACGTTTTTTTTTTAGTCTTTTATTTGAAGAGTACATGAGTAGTTTTTTTTTGTTAATTGTCACTACCTGGCCTATTACCCGTATTCGGCTTGACGTTGATTTTTGGGATATTCTGTATAATAAAATTGAATTGTCTCTTTGTAATGTTAAAATAACAGTTTTTTTAAGACCAATTTTTAAAGTTTTTGTGTGTCTGACTATCTATCTGTATGTTCTGGGTAATCTCCGAAACGGTTGGACCGATTTTGACGGGACTTTCACAGGTAGATAGCCGATGTTATAAGGAGTAAATTAGACTACTTTTATTTTAGAAAAATAATTAGTGATCGCGCAGAAAGCCTTTTTAGTGGTCCACGCAAGCGGAGCTAGTGATGTAAAAACCAAGATCACATTTTATTCTAGAAACCATTTATGCCATGTATAAGACTTTGAAATTAAAACGACCTTTTACATTTTTTTGCAACAAGTCATGGAAAATCTCCTTGTTATGCAATTGATGGTGTTGTTCAAAGAATAATTATGCGACTATATATAAAATAATTTTAATGAAAAATTTCACTCAAACTCAGAAAATTATTATATATATAGATATATCTCACTAGGTTCACTTATATTCAAAGTGAAAAGAATAAATTCAGAGGTTAGGCAATTAAAGCATACTTAAGTTAATATTTCTGAATTGTTTGCTTGAAAAAATTTATTACTAAATGCAAAGAAAAACCAAATGTATGAGATTTGCCTTGTTCAATGTTCGGCGTTTTGATAGTAGTATCAAGATAGAAAGGAATTTAGTAGTCTTAGTTGATAATACTGTCTTCTTGTACGCTTGATTCAAAATTACAGTGGGGCCCGCACATTAAAACATTGGCGGGAAGATTAAGTTCTGCTGCATTAGCAGTGCGTAAGATTCGCCAGTTAACAGATATTGCCACTGCTCGGTTAGTCAACTTCGCTTACTTCCATAGAATTAATTATCAAGCGTTTATTATAGGGTAGATCATTATGTGAATAATAATGATGTCTGGAAATGACGCCCTCTCTGAGCGTCCACTAAATTATTAACTGTAAATATTATATAAACGGCTGTAAAAAAAGCCCGATCAACTTTCTTGCCATTTCTTCTCGATGACTGAGATGTTTTCCGAACCGGTAGCAGTGTTCGACGCTCATAAGTGTCTAAATTGAATAAAGTATTTTCGATTTGATTTGAATTAAACACGTTTATTTGATTAAAAATGTATAGTATTAATATACAAAAACAGAATGTATAATTGAGAACTTTATTTTAAGTTATGACCAGTATGTTAGTCCACTCCCTTAACAGTAAATTCCAGTAGGTTCTTTTAGCGATCAATACTCAAGATCTTCCTCCTTGTAAATGTTGTGACGAATTTCAGTGTAACTATTCTTTAATTTAATACTGAACCTCTTACCTTTTATGTTCCTCCACGTCCAGACACTGTTACTTGGGCAATACTTAACTTCAGTGTGAATTTAACTATGTAGTAGTTACAATCTGCTCCCATAGACAAAAAGTAATGGCTGTCCACATAATTCTTTTGTTAATTACTTATGATCTGAGATCATATATTGAGTCCAGTTTATCTAATCTTAAAAACACATTTAAAGCAACGCTGCCACCAGAAGATGTATCATATCTCTTTATTGTCTGACTAACAGTGGGTTGAAACTAGAACAGAACTAGATCCTGAACAAGAGTTGAAACCAGTGTCTCCACGTCTTGTCAAAAACATAGATCGAAGTACGACACTATTTATATCATCTCAGGATGCCTCTTAGTGATATGATATTTCAAACTAGTTTGCTGCACAAAACCCTCTTTACACACTGAACATATGTGTCTCCTATCGTCCAAGTGCATCATGATATGAGTCCTCAAATTCTTTCTCCACTTGAACGCCTTCCCGCAATAGTCACACTTGTGGCCTCTCTCTTCCGAGTGCTTGATTTCGTGTTGAGTAAGGTTCGCTCGGGACCAGAACATCATATCGCAGTGCTGACATCTGAATCGTTTCTCGCCCATGTGGTAGTTCTTCTGATGCCGCAGCACCTGGTTCGGGTAGCTGAACTTCTTACCGCAAGCGCCGCACGTTGGTGCCGGTATTCCGTGAGCGTCCTCCATATGGGACGCTCTTAGATACGCCGGCACTTTGACGTCACACCGGTGGCAACCGCGTAACTTCGGTCTCAATTTTAGATGAACGTGCTGGTAATGCTGTTTTACGCACGGCAAGCTCTTGTAAACGCGTTTGCAAGTATTGCATTTGTAACTTCTAGAACCTTCGATCATTTCGAGTGTGTAATAATCGTCCCTTTTCCGACGCGGTTCGCCTAAAAAAGAGTTTATTGTAGCATTAGTTGCGTTTCCTTTTTGATTGTTGCAACGGACGTTTTTTGCTAAAGGAGAGTTAGAGTAGAATGAAACTAAAATCAGACTTAATAGTCAAACGCCATCAAGCTATCTTATAAATTAAATTTTTTCTTAGATTTATTTAGCATAAATATGTTTTGTGTCAAATGACATCACAGCCACTAAAAGACAACTGCACACGAGATCCTCAGCCGGGAAACATAATCAAAGATACTTTATTCAATGTAGGCCCTAATAAGGCACTTGCGACTGTCTAAACACTACTACCGGTTCGGACAAACATCCCAGTCACCAAGAAGAGCCGGCAAGAAACTTGATTGGGTTTATCAGTATTTTCCTTTAATTATATAAGTATTGTTTACAGTTGTAATAATTTTTGTCTTGTCATTAATGTAAAGATTCACCCTATAAATACCATTTCGACAATAAAACAGGATTCTTGAACTTGTTGTCCGATAAATTGGTAATGTGCTTACTAATTTATTTATATTACTAAGTTTAATAGATGCGATTACTATTTTTATATCTATTTCTAATATTTAAATTGTCTGCCGTTTAGAAGTTCAGACTTTTGCAACAAAACAAGTTCAACAAACACAAGAAAATGAATGCATGTTGGGCAAAAGCGGTGTGGATGAACTGAACCAGTTATGACCACCATCAAACAAACGAAAATGAATGCATGTTGGGCCAAAGCGGTGTGTATGAACTGAATCAGTTATGACCACCATCAAACAAAAGAAAATGAATGCATGTTGGGCCATAGCGGTGTGGATGAACTGAACCAGTTATGACCACCATCAAACAAAAGAAAATGAATGCATGTTGGGCCATAGCGGTGTGGATGAACTGAACCAGTTATGACCACCATCAAACAAAAGAAAATGAATGCATGTTGGGCCATAGCGGTGTGGATGAACTGAACCAGTTATGACCACCATCAAACAAAAGAAAATGAATGCATGTTGGGCCAAAGCGGTGTGGATGAACTGAATCAGTTATGACCACCATCAAACAAAAGAAAATGAATGCATGTTGGGCCATAGCGGTGTGGATGAACTGAACCAGTTATGACCACCATCAAAGAAAAGAAAATGAATGCATGTTGGGCCAAAGCAGTGTGGATGAACTGAATCAGTTATGACCACCATTGCATGGTAAAAACTTATAATTGTGTCTCGCTTCAGAGTAGAGGGTTCTATTATCCTGTTTCGATTGTTGAATAATTTTCAACTTCCAACGATTAACGTAATATAGCTGTTTTATAAATATTTATATCACCTGGTGAGTATGTTAGTTATTTCTGAAAATAGTAAAAAAAAGTTGATCCCAAAAAAATGTCCGTGAGTCTGTTCTTTTACTTTTTTAAATAAACTTGACGACGCTTAGCTTCAATCACATTCATTCCGATGATGGTACCTACGCGTTCGCTCAATAAAAATTAATTCACTATGATAATGTAATAGACAAAATCTATGGGCCTCATGACGACTCGATTGCTTTATGATAGTATAAATTAGGTGATTCTTTTGGACTTAATAAGTATTTTAAATTGAATTCAGTTATTAAACTCGTACATGAGTTACCAGAAAATTGCTATAATTATACAGAATATACTTACTTAGAGAAACTTAACTATATTAATTGCTTTTAAATTAATGATTAATCAAGTTGTGTTCACTATTTTAAGGCAGACACCACAGTTTTGTTTTTATATTGTCTTAAATAATATTTATGTTACCAGCGTGATGTCTGGTTTGTGAATCAAATAATAAAAAAATAATATTTCTGTTTATCATTAATCAATCTACAGTAATGTTGAGGACAGATGAAGCTTAGGTCATCTTGTTAGGTGAACAATAGAAATACATAGTTTTTTAACGTCTACTAGTTGTGAGGCACAGTCGCAGTCCCATAGACTTTATATGCGTGCACACTTTTTTGTTTTAATGTCTTTTTTTGTAGCTGTTAAGGACAGATGAGTTTAGGACACCTCACAGTAGAACAGAGAATACATAAGGTTTTAATTTTTAAGACTCGTGCATATGCACTTAAACCTTTTATTTAATGTATTTTTGTTATACAAGTCATATATACGACGCTTTAGTGTAAATTGTTTGATATATCATAACCTTATACGTTTAGAAATGCTGATTAGCACTTATGCGTTTTATAGTTCGTGTCTATGTGATTTATTGCTAGGATAGTGAACCTACCTTTGTTATGACCTTTCCATGTTATTATGCGATTTATATGTCTTTACGTGATATATAAAAGATATACTGATTATAGGACGGTTTTTACGTCGGACTTATTTACAGGTATAAGCGCCCTATGTACAATGTATTAGGGAGTACAAATAGAGTTTTTATGTGTCTTGTTTTATTTATGGTAAGTACTGCCTAATATATGGACTATTTCATGTTTTTTTTGGGTATAATTGGTTGATCAGGTACCTACGGGTTACGAAACTGTACAATAAGTATTTTATCTTAAAATTAACCGGCGACCGACCGGTGCGTTGGCAGCAAATGTCGCGCGTGCGCTCGACCGATAGCGTTACGTAGTCCACGCGAAAGGAGCCGCCGGCACAGCAATAATGGCTGAGTGGTAGCATGTACGACTTCGCGTCGATTGACGTGAATTCGAATCCCTGCAATGAGCTTGAGCTTTCGGTGAAGGAAAACATCGTGAGGAAACCATAGCATGGTGGTAGGGCATTTTTTAATGTCTGCTTAGTTACCATTGAAAATCTGTCGCCAAGCACCAATAGGTGTGTTCCTGCAGCTGCACTTGAGAGTCAGTCCTCCCAATAAATTTAGCGTGCTACCATATTGGGCTACATCGTCAGTTAAGATCAAGTGAGATTGTGGCCACAAAGCTAAACATTAACGATAAAAAAATGACGTGTAGTCCTTAAAAAAATTGTTAAAACATGAAATATAATTTATTTCTTTGCCATTTATGTATGTATATACATAAAAACAGAGATACATTTAACATTCGAATATAACAATCCTGTTTTAACATCCTCAAATAGTTTGGCTAGTGATTGTATAGTGTTGTGCTCGGGTTATTTAATTTTTGATTTATTTATATTAGAATTAAGATGTCCAGCGAATATTAATAGGTGCCGTACAAACATTACAGACACTAAAATATTTCTGTTTTGTGCTGATTTTATCTCTTATCATGGAAAGTAAATATTAGGTCCTTACATGTGAAATTAGCGTTTTGTCGTACTGACCACTTTGATCTGAAATATCTCCTCTTTGGTTAAGAATTCCAAATTCAAATTTATAAATTCATTTAGCTGGTACATTTGAGTTTTAAAGGGAGTCATTCATTTGTTTTTTCCTGTTTCAAACTAGAATTTAAAATGGATTTCGTTGCAGCTGTTTTTCATCGTATGTTCCGGGCCTAACTCATAACAATTAAGAGTTTCTCTGTAGAATAAGAACCGTAAAGAAAGTATACGACATGCCAGAGAAGGAAAGTTTACTGAATGACCGTGTTATAGCAATCATGGTGTCCTCAAACTAGATGAAGAGACGACGAGTTCAGACACAATGTCGAGCTTTGGGAGAGGCCTACGTCTAGTAGAGAACTTTCCTGATTGATAAAGTTTATGATGATAATTAATTATCAAATCTTCTAAAATTTTCCAATAGTTACAGCAAGTTTTCGATTTACGTAAAAGCCCCCGAGATGAGTTACTTTTATTTGAATATTTTTAAATTAAAACACAAACTTGAGCCTTGCATAATTCTCATACGTAGTCACAATGCATATTCCCGTTTCAGTATCAGTTCTCTTACTTTCACCATGGTTTATTTTTTAATTAAAAATACACATTTAACATGCTTCCGGATGATGCTTTTTCATATGGTAATTTAGACTAGCTTTCTGTACAAACCCTTGTCCACAAATCGAGCACACCTTATCCTTGACTTTAGTATGTATTTTCTCGTGCAGCCTCAAAGTATTGAGCCTTGGATACTTCTTATGACAGTACGTGCACTCGAATTTCCTATCAGTTCCGTGCGCAATCTTATGCCTTCCCAGGCTGATGCGGTCGAAGAACTTCATGTCGCATTGGTCGCAGGACACGTTCTTTTCGTTCATATGGACTTTCCTCTGGTGCACGATGACTTTAGCTCTAACCCAATTCTTGTAACCGCAAACACCGCATGTCGGTATCTGGGCACCGTGGGCTTCGTGCTGATGCATTCGAAGGTTCCTCCTCGTGAACTTCAAGTCACAATCGGGGCATTTCTTTAAAGTGTGATAATTCTTTTTGTGCAATTTCAAAGAGTTCTCATTGGGATACTCCTTTGAGCACACATGGCATACATAGCTGAGCATTTTATCTAATCGTATATTGAATCCGGGACCGACTTCGATGTAGTTGTGTACTTTGACGACATTATCATTTTTTGAGAGACGTTCCAGATCATTGTGCTCGTTAAGAATGTGTGGCGTTATGCTTTCTGCGTCTGTACATTCCAACCCACAGTAGCGACAGATGTATCTTTTGTTTTCACCGATTTCGACTATCTTATAGCATTCGAGATAGTCATTGACCGTGTTGTCTGTAATAAAAAGAAACTCTTAGAAATTAACAATTAATATTGATAGTTTTCTTCGGTACAACAAAGATGTACCTACTTGTCATGTGGATTCTAAATTGCTTCAGAATTGAAGTTCATATCCCACTAGATAGCTCAATGTTTCAACAGTGAAATAATAGTCTATACCAAAAATAAAAAAGTTTTTTTTTGTCGTTTTTCCTTATACGAATACTGTATTTTATTATTAACTAGCTGTACCCGCGGCTCCGCTCGCGTGGACTACTAAAAAGGCTTTTCTTTTGCGCGAACACTAATTATTTTTCTAAAATAAAAGTAGCCTAAGTTATTCCTTATAACATCAGCTTACTGCCAGTGAAAGTCCCGTCAAAATCGGTCCAACTGTTACGCAGATTACCAGAAACAAACAGACAGAAAGAAAAAAAAAAAAAAAAATTGGTTGTTTGTTATTGATACCGTGTATACTTTCATTTGTATTTAGTAAAAAGCTATTATTTTGACATTACAAACAGACACTTCTATTTTATTATACGTAAGGATTTACTTGAAGCAATTTTTATTAAAATTACACGTTCTGTTATTATTTCAGGCAATTTTAGCTTAACGGTCACCCTCGCACACCACGTGATCGATGATATTTGGAATCTTACAATGAACTTGAGCTACGGTGGGGAAAACCTCGTGATGTAACCATAGAATGGTCTAGTAGACCATGAGGAGGGTAACGCTAAAGGCGTTCGAGCTATAAGTTCTACAAAAACCCATACTAATATTATAGATGCGAATATAAATCTGTCTGTTTGTTTCTCAACTAAAATTTTGGAGCAAATGTAATGAAATTTATAGAGGTATCCTGGTATCTGGAGAAGGTTATAGTACGAGAATACGTAGACGAACTCGCGTTAAAATGCTAGAATTATTATAATTACATAATGCGATGAGGATTTAGATCTAGTCAAATTTCACTTAGGTAATTTTATGTATTAAATAATCTCCGACATAAATTCCATTACAAATCGCACAAAGAATGCAATTGCTACTTCAATGCTATTTTGAAATCAGAAACTTCCACCAGGCTAACTACACCACCTTTAAGATGAAAATCAGTCGAAGAGAACCTATAGGTGTGTTCCGGCAGCTGCAATTGACAACGAATGTCTAATTACGGTCGCATTATCGCGTAGCATCGGTTATGGTTATGGTCGAACAAAAACTTTTACTTAGGTCATTACATACGTTTCAAATATGACCTGTGCAAATATTACGTCATAATATTTATCGTGATCAAACACCGAATATACGTTGGACTAGTTTAAACAGAATGTTAGTCGATGGCGCTTCTTACGTGTTAGTTGAAATGTATTTTCATAATGAAAGAACGTTTCTTATAAAGCTTTTAATAATTTTTTTTTTTCATTTCACTTCTAAAAATTTTTTATGAATCATTAAAATTTGATCAAGAATTAAGGGAGATATGGCGATGTCGCAAAATAATCCTTTGAAAAGTAATATATTATAGAGATAATCGCCCGTATATACGATTCATACCTAGATAAAAAAGAGAGCGTGCAACTCTGTAGACGTGATAGAAATAAAAATTGTGTAAATAATAATTCTATCTTGTGTGTAAAATAAATTAGTCCAAAGCCGAAAATTCAACGATAGAATGATTATGGGCGCAGCCATTGTCGAATCTTATTCTATAGCACTCATCTCACTCGGTTCAATGCATGGTTCTTTTTCGTCTCTCTCTGGCCAAGAAACTGTTTTGCTTTGATAACGTTAAAACATTGTAAAATTACTGTCATCTAAAGAAGTTTCATTTAAAAAAAAAACGATTCCTATTTTTCTTGTCCTCCATGTCGACTCCTCACATGGAATCTTAAGCTAGCTCTCTGAACATAAGCGACGCCACACAACCGACAAGAAAACGGTTTCTCCCCGGTATGGATCCTAAAATGCGTCCTGTAACATTCCTTCCTCGCGAAACCCTTACCACAGACATCGCACTTGAACACTCTCTCTTGAAAGTGTGTTATCATATGGTCCTTCAAGTTCGATTCCGTGTGGAACCTCTTCGAGCACACCGTGCAAACCTTTGTCCTTTCTCTCAAATGCACGTTCCTTTGATGACGTATAAGGGAGCTCTGTAATAGAGTTCTTAAGCCGCAAATTCCGCACGTCGGCATCGGTACCCCGTGGTTTTCGTTCAAATGGAACAGATATTTCTTTCTAACGAAAGTTAACTCGCAATAGCTGCACTTCCTCTCTATATGTACGTCGAGCATGTGCTCGGCTAAGGTGTTCTTCCTTGTAAACAGTCTCGCACAGAGTTCACATTGAAATTTGTCTGGCTTCTCAGTTAAATGTGATCGGTACATGTGGGCTTTCCTTTGGCTATGATACATAAAAGTTTCTGAGCATTTGTCACATTTGATAAACTTCTGTTTTAGATGCGCTCTTGTGACGTGATAGCGCAGGTCGGATAAACGTCCGTAAGAAATCTCGCAAGCTTTGCAAGCATAACGTCTTCTTGGATCTGTGCCAATAGTGACGTAGTCATCCACGTTAGTTCCACCTAAAATACAAGAAACCTTTAACACGTGACTATACAATTCCATTTGAAACCTAACATCTACCTAGATTAATCAAAATGTATTCATCTAGGAAAACGTCTATCAAAACAACGTACTTTTTCGAGCGGGATAGATATAAGAAAACACGTTTATTGGAAAAAAAATGTATAATATGATTACAAATACATAATGCACGATTGAGAATTCCATTTGAAGTCATAACCACTATGCTAGTCCATTCTATTAACGGTAAACTCCAGTAGACTCTTTTCGAGATAAATTCTTCAGACTAGACTAGACTCATTCTTCCTTTTCATATATTCTACTGGCATAGGTAATATTATAATAATAGCCATCTACAAAATTCTAAGAGATTCTATAATGATTCCAATTCAGACTAAAAACATAGCAAATACTTATTTAAAGCAAAGGAACATCTCTTCATTTTCTGACTAACAATGGTGTGAGACAAGACACTATACAAGAGTAGAAACCAGTGTCTCCAGATGTCCAGATGTCGTCAGAAACATACATCGAAGTGAAACACTAAACCATCTCCGGATGCCTCTTAGTGATATGATATTTCAAACTAGCTTGCTGCACAAAACTTTCATGACAGACTGAGCAAGTATGTCTCCTATCGTCCAAGTGCATCATGATATGAGTGCTCAAATTCTTCCTCCACTTGAACGCCTTCCCGCAATAGTCACACTTGTGGCCCCTCTCTTCCGAGTGCTTGACTTCGTGTTGGGTGAGACTAGCTCGGGACCAGAACGTCATATCGCAATGCTGGCATCTGAATCGTTTCTCTCCCGTGTGGTAGTTCTTCTGATGGCGCAGCATCTGGTTCGGGAAGCTGAACTTCTTCCCGCAGGCGTCGCACGTCGGCGCCGGTATTCCGTGAGCGTCCTCCATATGGGCAGCTCTTTTATACGCCGGCACTTTGACATCACACTGGTCGCAACCGTGTAACTTCGGGGTCAATTTTAAATGAACGTGCCGGTAATGTCGTTTTACACACCGCAAGGTCTTGTAAATGCCTTTGCAAGTGTTGCACGTGTAACTTATCGATCCTTCGATCGTTTCGAGTGTGTAATGAATCTCCTTCATCTGGCTCGGTTCGCCTAAAAAAGAATTTATTGTTGCATTAGTTGCGATTCCTTTTTAATTGTTCCAACGAATGTCTTTTGAAATGAAACCTTCTTTAGCACCGTTGTGGTTTGAAAGTCGATGAAACGAAAAAGCGACTATAAAAAGGGATAACCATATATCTACGATTTAACATACGAGAGAATAAGATAGAGTACATTTACATTATGCACGGTTAATGCAAGTCCTGATTTTCATAATTGTCATCGTCGTCGGATTGGCCTAGTGGTGTGAGACGATAAGAATTCATACGCAGTGGTCGATAGTTCGAATCCGGCTTGATTTAGAATATTTAAAAAGATTTTTTAAAGAAAATATTTGTCCTTGTTTTTCTGAAGGTTTGACTTCTGACACGTCTGAATTGCTGCAGACATATTTTTCTTTATTTATACTACAGGAGAGTTGAGAGTAGAACGAAATTAAAATCAGTCTCAATTGTCAAACCCCATCAAGCTATCTTATAAATTGTAATTATAATTAGTGTAAGGTTCAATTTTAACTATATAAGTATTGCTTTACAGTTATTACATTTTTTGTGGATGTACAGAGAGGCAGTCGCTTCCAGACATAACTATAATATGTACATCTACTATTATAATTGTGCCTGTCGGTTACAAGTCCAAACTTGTACGACACAATAAGTTTAACAAAGAAAAAGAATAACACGTTTTGTTCGGAAACGGTGTGGATGAACTAAAGTGATTACGAGAACCATTGCAGAGTAAAGACCTTTTTGTCGGTCGCTTCAGAGTAAAGCGTTTCGTTATTTTTTGAAAAATAGAGAATTAAATTACATAGCATTACAAACCTATGTGTTATGCATTTGTGTATAATGCAGTGTCATGTGCGGCTGTGAAAGCTAGTGAATTTAGAGTCACTGTATCGCGCGAGCGGATGCTTGGCTCAAGGGCTCCATACCGATGGATTGGATCTATGGTAATATACATTTTTTCCTTAAATATAAACAGAAAGAGAAGACACAGAATAAAACAGAAGAAAAAGTCGATTTTTATATACATAATAAAATGTAATTTCTGTTAAACAATCGTACACATCGAGTTTTACAGTAGGTGTTCTTCATAAAAATCATAGTTGCATACTTTAGAGTTTAAGTCTCCGAATTGGGTCCATTTAGCAAGGTTAGCGGTGGGGGGCTCGCTCGAATATTGTCTAAAGATAAAACAAAACTAAAGTAACCTCAAATAGTGTTAAACCCTTTATTGCATTAGCTAATTAAAATGTTCAAAGGAGGATGGTTGACGTTAGTAGCTGTGCTTTGAAGCCTTCTGACGTTTGCTTCCTCTTTTTTTTAATTCTCGCGGCGGTTGATTTTTTATTGTTCCTACGCACCCCGCGCTCCCTTTGAGTATCGCACGCAGAAATTACGCGAACCACCATCGAAGGTTCTTTGGACGACTGTACGAGACACTCTGGAGCACCAGCTGTTCGCAGAAGTAAGGGAAACAGGTCAGTGCACGACGTCCTAACTTTCCTTATTATCGCATCCCCGCGCTATTGTGGCTTATACTTTTGGCACTTTGCGTGTTCAACCATAATCCACTTGTTAATTATTTTTAAGCGTTTACTTCTGTTTCTCGATATATATTAAAACACTTCGAGTCCTGGATGATTTCTCGAACAGTGCTGTTTCAACGTAGACTTCTGAACAAACGCCTTCTCACACACCCTACATACGTATCGCTTATCGCCAGCATGTATCTTCATATGATCTTTCAAGTTGTTCTCCCAGCGGAACTCCCGCGAACAAACGTCGCATTTGAACCGCCTTTCATTTGAATGCGTCACCATGTGCAATCTCAAACTTAAACCGTTGAAGAAACCCTTTCGACAGATTTCGCAGACGGCGTACTTTTCGCCCATGTGTACTTTTCTTTGGTGTTGCAACACTTGGCAAGGGAAACGGAATTTCTTGCTGCAAACTCCACACCTCGGTGCCGGTACACCGTGCTCTTCCTCCATATGGTACGCTTTGAGGTGACCGGGTACTTTTTTATCGCAATTCGGGCATTTCCTATCTCGCGGCCGTCTCTTCAGGTGTACGAATCTGTAGTGCTGGGACACGAGCGGTTGGGACGCGAATACTCTATCGCAAACGTTACAGATGTGTTTATCATTTATAATCCTGGAATACTGAGTCCGTGTTTTCTTGTCTCCTAGAAAAGAAACAGCCTTGTCAGTCTTCCTTCTTCTTCTAGTTTAATCTTTATACTGGAAACAACCAATGAACTGGATCTCTAGTTATCAGTCCCCAATTACATGATGTTCAAAGAACTCAACAGAAGATTAATGATTCGCTTTGGGTAGAAAATCATAAAATGAGCTGATTGAATGTATTTTGGCTTAATATTTCATTTAGTAAAAAAAAATTAAATAAATATATCTGTAATGATCTTCTTAATAAGGATTAAAGAAGACTGCACGTGGAAGACATGGAAATGTCAATATAGATTTATGGCATGGTATATATAAGGAGGGATGAAAGTCATATAATAACTATAAGCTGACCGCTGTAAGCGCGGTTCTCCTTATGGTCTGCGCGGAACGCGGAAGGGGAACAAAACCTACCAATAAGCCAGTATATTGCCGGCCGTGGCAGCAATAGACGTTTAATGTGGGGGGTTTTTGTAGATTTGTTTTTGTATGAGTTTCATGAGATTGTATTACCAATATGGAATTAACGTCGTTGTTTTAAAAACTATACAGTCAATTAAAAGTAATGCTTTGACGCATAATGAGTAAACTAGATGTGCCCAGCGGTTTCACCCACGTATAATTTGAAAGAAATCGCCGATAGATGATTTATAATACTTCAGTATAGACAATATTTTATCGGGCGGCCAGGGTTATGCGTCACAACTAGAAAACCGCAAAACTTTAGTTTACTTTTCGTAAACAGGCGAAACCGCTGTCAGCCATATTAGTTTATATATTATCTGTGCTGTGACGTCATACGTATCGAAAACAAACATTTGACATTCAGCAAACGTTGTCATTTTAATAAAAAGTATCGAGCTTTTTACAATGATGAACGTTTGCTAAATGTCAAATGTTTGTTTACAACGCGTATGACGTCATAGTAAAGATAATATATAGACTAATATTGCCGACAGCGATTTCAGAGTTCAAAATTAAAAATGAAGAAAAAAAAAACAAACAAATTTTAGCCATCTTACTAAAATCTGAAATCGATAAATATTGGTTTCTTAAGTCAAATATACTACGGAAAATATTTATTGCGTCAAATTTTATATGAGGCAAGTAACTTATGGCAGCTGCTGGAAAACACTTAAATTCTTGGCGATAGATTTTCAACCATTCCATTCGCTGTCTCTATAACTAAAACCTCCTAAAAACTCTGATTATGTAAAATAAAAAATGGTCTAATAAAAATAAATTATTTATTGCACTAAATACAATTATTATAAATTTCACGTCTGTACAAACCGGATCCTTAAAAAAACCTGCTTACAATTTAATACTGTAAATAGAACATTTGAACTAAATCTGTACTAGCGCAGACCCGTACAAATATTTCGCATATTACATAACGTAAGCAATCTAAGGTCTCTCATATTTTAAAAACATTAATTATAATCCATATGTCGATTTTTCGTCAATACCGAGAGAAATAAAATTTAAATCGATGTTTGAATAATTAACTTTGATAAAGAATTAAAGGAGATGAGACGTTGCCAGGAAAAAAAGCACCTTTGTGATATAATATCGTGGATTAGGACATAGAATAGACTAGAAGAATAGTTGACAATTGGAAAGTGGACGTAGTTTATTTTGTCTGTGCTATGCCTTTTATTACTATAAGCAATAGTTTAATATCTTTTACTTCTTATATAGGTATTAAATTATAAAGGACGGTTAAGTTCTAATTTGGAAACTTTCTTTTTTATTTTGACTATTCTGTTAGCCTGCTAGCCATCAGAGGCTATGACAGCTTCACCTGGCTTCACCGAGCACTGAAGGGCCACCAAAGCGAGACAATAAGGTCTAGAGTGCCAAAGTGGCCGAACCTCGACTTGGGCTGCCTTACGTGCAAATAAGTCGCGATCTGTCTAATTTCTTATCCGTAATTCGATCTAACTAACTATACATATTAGGGTGGGCCAAAAAAACTTTTTTTTTTCTTAGCCACTACGAAAATATCGTTCAAGATGACGAAAAAAAAATTCTGGTAAAGTTTCAGCCCTTAATATTAATATTAACTTTAAATAACGAATTAACATTTATATGACATAATTAAATTTATAATCTTTACAGTACTGCCAACTAAGTTGTTACAAAATGTCGATTTAACGCTTTTTCTTTGAATCGTGATGAATCACATAAAATTTTCTTTACTAAATCATCAAAAAAAAACTCGATAAAATTTACGAAAACTAATATATTTTATATTTTTGAGTCATTATTTTGTGATAGAGAATAAAAAATTGTAAAGGTTATCATCAACTATTTGAGGTTGGACTTTAACCTCGAACAACTTTTAAGCGAGTCAACTTAGCGAAAAATCACTTCAGACCTTTTTTGTAGATCGTCAAATTTCCTACAAGAATATCTATTTATTTTTACTAGACATTCATTCGTACGAGTGCATCAAAAATCCAAACAAAAAAAATATTCTTATGTTATTTAAATGGGAAATCAAAAATCACAACAAGTCACCTCTTAATATTAATATTAAGGGCTGAAACTTTACCAGAATTTTTTTTTCGTCATCTTGAACGACATTTTCGTAGTGGCTAAGAAGAAAAAAATTAAAAGTTTTTTTTGTCCCACCCTAATACATGTGCCTAACACCCACCCTAATGTTTCTGCCTTCTGAGGGGAAGGGAGAAACATGCGTATATTCATTTAGTAATCAGGCTAATTTGAAAACTTAACAAATTGTATATATGTCACCCTAAAGCAAAGTAGGTAAAGAGAAATATAAAATAGTCGCTTAAATATTACATTCATGTTACTGTTAAGATCTGTTTCAACACATTTTAATAACAACGTAAACAAAATCATTAATAATTAATTCCTCTACATAACTCAACTTGAAAACGAATATTCACCATCAAAAAACTATTAACAATGCTATATTATAACAATAATAAAAGTTATCTATGGTGCTGTCAAAGTTAAAGTCAGCCATGTTTGTTTATTTAAAAAAAATGGATTATTTCAAAAAGTTTTTATTGCTGTACCCGCGGGTACGCTCTAGTGGACAACTACAATGCTTTTTCATTTTTTGTGTGGAACCCTAATTATTTTTCTACAATAAAAGTAGCCTAAATTATTCCTTATAACATCAGCTCTCTGCCAGTGGAGTACCGTCAAAATCGGTCCAAACAGACATACAGACAAAAATTAAAAAGATATGTTTTTTTTTTGGCTGTAGATAGCGTGTATACATACTTTCATATGCATTTAGTAAAAATGTGTTATTTTCAAATTACAAACAGTCACTTCAATTTTATTATATTGAATAAATAATAAAATAAAATTCGATAAAAATAATTGCACATTGTACTTTTAAAATTATCAAGTCGTGTCTTTCCATGTTGCCTCTCGTAACTGTTATTTAAAAAAATCCAGCTGCTTTTTAATTATCATTTAAATCTTGATCACCCTCATCAATAAAAAAAATCACTTCAAAAGTTCACCTCCGGATGATACTTGGTCATGTGATAATTCAAGCTAGCCTTTTGCACAAAAGTCTGCCCGCAAACTTTGCAAACCTTCCTTCTATCGCCCGTGTGGATCCGCTCGTGCAAATCCAAAGTGGTCTTCCTCAGGAACGACTTCTTGCAGAACCTGCAGTGGTAATCCTTCACCGTCTTATGTTTGAATTTATGCTTGTACATACCCTCGAAGGAGAAGGATTCATAGTCGCAAAAATCGCATTTATACTTCTCGCCGAGCATGTGGAAGTTGTTGATGTGCTTCCTTAGCTGCACCTTGGTATTAAACGTGCCGTTGCAAGCGTTACATTTGAACCTGTCGTCGACGTCGTGCTCTTCGAGTTTGTGGACGGTCAGCGGTGCTGGAGTCATGAACTCCTTCATGCAATAAGGGCAAAAGAATCTCGGTATCTTGTAATGTTTCGTCTTCACGTGGAATTTCAATGAGAATATCTTATCGTAACGCTTGTCACAGCGGCTGCATAAGAACACATCGCCTTCTTTTTTGTAATCGTTCTCTTGGAGACGGAACTTTGGCGATACGGTCGCCTTGCCGCCTAGAAGACAGAAAACAGAATTTATATTCATTCGCTCTTCCTCGTCTCTAGTTTCTTCTGTCTTGAAACGCACGTTGTTAAGTCTGATAATGTTTCTTTTTTTTAATATTCGTTAATTTCCAATTCCATAACACGTGTCTTAATATATTAAAATTTATTTATAATCTTCAGAAAAGTCACACAATATCACCTAAAGTTATTACTTAAATGTAAACTTCAAATAATATTAAGTAACTGCGGGTGGTCAACTTAGAATGTATAACGAAACGTCATAGCGACAGTTTATAATCTGACTAGATTGCTTATAACCTAACAGTTAACCAATTATATTATCCGGTGACATAAAATATTCACACGGATTGAGAAAGGGATGCTTAGATGGTTTGGGATGAATGAAGAAGATTGACTAGACAGATTTATAAGATGAGTGTAATTGGGAACGTTGGAAGAGGAAGGCCTAGACGAACGTTCCACGATCAAATCGGAGACGTTTTGAAGAAAGGTCAGGTTAAGAGTACTCTAAACCGACTAGCATGCATGAAAAGATTGATGAATGTTGAGGAAGCGATAGTTGTATGTCAGAATCGTAGCAAGTGGAAGGACGTGGTCTCTGCCTACCCCGTTGGGAAAGAGGCGTGATTTATGTATGTATGTATAAAATATTCTGAAAACTATATATTTTTAATCTATGCTTTGATAGACGTGCAAATATTTTCTCGAATCTCAATATTTGAGACGATACCATGATACAGTAATTCTGAATTCTAAAGTTATAATTCAAATATGATTACGTGACATCAAAGAACTAGTGTTGGTAAATCATCGATTGTTTGCAAATCCGATAGAATCGAATGTTTTTTTTTGTTAACCATCGATGCAATCCATTGTTTCTTAGTACGGAAAGTATATGTGCTAAAAAGAGCTCATTCGCCGCAAATCTTAGATGTAATCACAAAACACTAACTATGAATAGTATTATCCCAACTATCGATTATTCGAAAGTGCTAATGCCTATCGATTAATCAATGTTTTAAAAACACAACAAAGCACTTTCTGTTCATATTTTTAACAAGATTAGGACAGTAACTTACTTTTTTTTTGTTTATGATTTAGGCAGTTAAAATTACAAAAGGAATTGTTTAACGTATAGATCTCTACAAATAATAGGGAATATACATGTAATTTAAATATAGGTCAAGTATTTTTATTTTGAATTTTTATTACTGTACAATTACACCTATAACGTTTTTGTTTGATAGATTTTCATTAATAAAAACTGTTAAAAATACGAGGGAAATTTAAAATTGCAAAACGCAACGCTATTGGTCAAATCGAAACGTGACGAAAAAGTCCGCGCTCAGTTTGTCCACAGAGGCGAAGATACTGGACTTTTTATAATTTTGGGATTATATTTCAGTTTTATCGTAAGTAAATAGTCTAATCAGTGAAATATTGCATTCTTAGAAAGACAAATTGGGGATCATCAGTCGAGTATGTTTGGCCAGATCATCCTGTTTTAAATTACTACCAAATAATTCGTCTAAATACAACTGTAATATAAGACAATATTTTCTTTTTTTGTGGTAGCACGTTAAAGAGACGGCACTGTTCCTGATGATATGTACAGTACAATCCACACTAAATGCGACACACATAAGTGTGCCAATACAGCGGGTGTTACGTTACACCTAGTGTATGGTAGTAGCGATCCAATCGGACAGTTGTGACCGAACCAACAAAAAACTTTCTCAACTTAGTAAGGTTTAACAGGACACTTTTATATTAAATACTAGCAGTGCCCGCGGCTCCGCACGCGTTGACTACAGAATGCTGTCGGTCGAGCGTACGTGCGAATTGTGCTGCCCCAAGAATGTTTATTGTGGCTGATCCTTAGAAGATAGACATATGCTATCATTAACTTTTTTGTAGGTATTTTTAAGATCTAAATTTTGATGCATCTCGTATGGTTAACTCGGCGTAAGCCATATAAGCGCCGTAAATGTGTATTTTTCCAGATTGATTCATCATTATAGTAACTGCTTATTTCGTATGTTGCTTTATCTTACAAAAAAGTATATTCATTAACCAATTAAGTATGGATTATTTCATACTATAGTACTTAACACCTAGGTGAGTGACCGTCGCGAAAAAAAGGTTATTCACGTGATCTCTTGATACAGTCAGACAAATGGTGTACCTACCTTCCCTTGAAAATATAGATGCACCATCGATAGTTTAAGTCGGACTATTGATTCGATAGAGCAAATGGGTATCGATAAGTGCTTGGCGACAGATTTTCATCGTGAGGGTGGTAGCTAGCCAGGCGGGCATTAGGAAAAAGTCTTACCACCATGCTACGGCTTCCTCACGATGTTTTCCTTCACCGAAAGCTCAGGCTCATTACAGGGATTCGAACTCACGTCAATCGACACGAAGTCGTACACGCTACCACTGAGCCATCATTGCTTCAATATTTCACATTAATTGAATAAACTGGTGAATAAAGTTTATAAAAATAAAATTTCAATACATTTATAAAGATAAAATATAAAATCCATAAAATTATCTGTAGTCTATAAATATTAGACTAGTCAACAAATTTTATTCAATTTAAATCAAACAAAGTACATATATTATTTATCATGGACGGATTTATGGGTCGTGGGGGCAACAAAGAAATGAAAACCCCGAATATTTTTTAAATGAAAATTTGCTTTGTTTTTTTTTTTAAAAGTGCTTCGTGAACGTGAACGCTCTGTCAAAACAAGTGCTTTCTTAAATCAGAATCGTATATTGTGGAGGCCCACCATGTGTGGGGGCTAGAGCCCCTGTTGCCCTCCCCTAAATCCAGCCCTGATTTCTATACAAGTTATGCATCATAAATATTAAAGCTGGCGCCATGGTTCATTCAATAAAGTTTATCTTGTTTTCAAATATAATCTATACAAATCTTACAAAGCTTAAGAGATTGGTTATTTGTTTAAACGCGCTAATCTCTGGAAGTAACTGTCAGATTGAAAAAAAAAAACTAGGTTTTAACAGACTACTAGCTGAGCCCGCGGCACCGCTAGCGTGGAGTACTAAAAAAAAGTTTTTAATTTTTTTATGCGGAATCCTAATTATTTTTCTAAAATAAAATTAGCCTAAGTTATGTCTTATAACATCGGTTATCTGCCAGTGAAAATCGGTCCAACCGTTTCGGGGATACCCGAAACAAAGAAACAGACAAAAATTAAAAAATATATATATATTAGTATCGTGTATACTTTTATAATATGCATTTAGTAAAAACCTGTTATTTTGACATTACAAGCAGACACTTCAATTTTATTATATGTATAGATTTATTGAGGAAGGCTATAGGTATCTAACATCACGTTACGACCCTTAGGAGCGGAGCTATTACAATACAATATTTGAAGCAATGATGGCTCAGTGGTAGCGTGTACGACTTCGCGTCGATTGACGTAAGTTCAAATCCCTGCAGTAACCCTGAGCTTTCGGTGAAGGAAAACATCGTGAGGAAACCGTAGCATGGTGGTAAGACTTTTTGCTAATGCCCGCCTGGCTAGCTACCACCCTCAAGTTGAAAATCTGTCGCCAAGCACCAATGTGTTCCAGCAGGTGCACTTGAGAGCCAGTCTTCCACTAAGTTTAGCGTGTTATCATCTTGGGTCACATCGTCACTTAACATCAGGTGAGATTGTGGCCACTATGCCAAACCTATAATGATAAACTAAGTTAACTACCTTATTTTAGAAGCTTTTGTTTAACAATTATCCGATTTGGTATTTAAACGAGAACTCTAAAAAAATTGTTTATTACACCAACAGGTTCATTTTATGAAAAGTCAACGAAACATTTTTTTTTTTTCAAATTATTAGCAGCGGTCACTTCCTAAGATAGCGTTAGGGTTCATTAACACATCGATGAATCATTATTTGATACGATTTGTATGTTAGGGTTTCGAAGTCAAAAGGAACCCTTATAGTTTTGCTATGTCCGCCTGTCTGTACGCGGCTTAGCTCAGAGATTTTTAGTACTAGAAAACACGATGACAAAGAGGTAAAACATAAACTTGATAAAAAAAACACGGTATCTACCCTACACGTAAAGTGGGAATGTTTATTTGGAAGTGAAACTTCTTATGCGACTTCCAAGCGTTAAACGTTTAACGCACATTATCGGTCTCTCCTCTTTGTGTGAGCCAGAGCGAGAGAGTAAATGTCGGTGTGTATGTATATTGCACACTGTTTAAATAAAATAGAAAATGTCTTTTAAAATGAAGTTTCACTTCTATCGTGTGTGAATCGCACACACACCTTTTTTTTCTCTCATCTATCCCATCATGTGGAGTATCGTTGGATATTACAGGTTTGTAAAACCATTTTTCGATTCAAGGATCCGTTTGCGAAATTTTAAGCTTAAAGTGTTCATTTTTGTTAGAGTCAAGTGTGCCGCAGCCCCCCCCCCCCCCCACTGGCGACAAAATGGTTGTTTTTGGATATGTATTGGATATTTGGATAAGAAATTCATGGTAGTATCATATATATAAAAGTTAAAGGGAAAACTATCAGAAGTAAGTAGGTTTTACAAGTTAGCGTGTAATAGTCAATCAACTTATAAAATGAACTTGGGAGAACTAATTTTAATACAAATTCCATTGAAAAGTACTTAAAGCCCCTATCAAGTCTGCATATTCAAGACGGGCAACTACGGAACCCTAAACTGCGCGTGGCCCGACACGCACTTGGCAAAATTTTAACTTGTTCCTCATAGCCTCTTATGGCCGTATTTACACGCTCAAGAAACGTGATAAATCACGAATACGTCAAATTGCATCGACGTCCGTCGCTATTAATAACGAATCGTCTATTAATTACGAATGCAATTAGGTAGCGATGGCTGTATATGAATAATAAATTACACTATTGTGTTATTTTTCAAACAAATATTATTATAAATTGTTGTCGTTATTCTGCTTGCTGCTGGGTAATTTGCTGTTATGTATCGTATTATAATTTGTAAATGACACAATAATGAAATGAATAATGATAACAAAAATAAAAGTGAACATATGCTGTACACTGAAGGATTATAATCGTAACTTTGCGTGCCTAGGCAATATGAAGTTTTCTCTTACACACCTATTGATAGTTGCATAATGTTTGCTCGTTCACACGTTGCGATAACACTGGCCGACCATTTTCATTGTCAATAATAAATAGTAATTCGTTATTCGTTGTTGTAATAATGACCACCTCTAATAGGTAATGTTGACATGTCTAACTGAGTCGACTCGGTGTCTTTGTAGCCGGTAAAACTGTAGTGTTAACGCAGCGGCTTAATTAAGATTATTGATTCAGGATAATGTATGTTATAAACGAAAGACAGCAGGTATTTGCAATAAAAAATATCAGTTTTCAGTCGCTCGTAATTCCGATTCTGACCGAGCACAGCTTGGTTAAAGCGAGTTGAACGACGCGGGCGAGTCCCGTAAGACGCATGGTATTGCTATTCCATGCAACTCGAATCGAATGAGATGCACGAAGCGTAACTCGTGGAATATGTGCTGCGACGCGACGCGAAGACACGAGCGACCTGTAGTACTTATTACGTACTATGTAGCGGACTGAGTATATTCGAGTTTTTAAAAACTGAACTCGATTTGATTAGTTTTTTTTTATCGTTATAAGTTTTGGCGTAGTGGCCACAATCTCACCTGATGTTAAGTGACGATGTGGCCCAAGATGATAACACGCTAAACCTAGTGGAAGACTGGCTCTCATGTGCAGCTGCCGGAACACACCTAATGGTGCTTAGCAACAGTTTTTTAACTTGAGGGTGGTTGCTAGCCAGGCGGGCATCATAAGAAGCCATACCACCATGCTATGGTGTCCTCACGATGTTTTCCTTCACCGAACGCTCAGGCTCATGGCAGGGATTCGAACTCACGTCATTCGACGCGAAGTCGTATACGCTACCACTGAGCCATCATTGCTTATGATTCAGATAGAGTTACTCGAGTGAAATAACTCGACTCGGACATTGCTACAACGAGTTATCGCACATATTTTAACTCGCAATAACAAAAATTAACACATTTTGGAACTTGTTGACTAGACCATAAAACCGTTAACGAGAATAAGCACCCTGACACACGGACAGACAGACAACAAAGTAATCCTAAGTTCCAACGAATTATAATATTAGCAGAAACTTCATCGAAGTGAAACCATTGCACCGTCAACATAAAAAACTTATGACCTACCTTCAGTTTTCTTAGTGACGACCACTTCATCCTCTTTCCTTGGACGGCCTCCTTTGGGCGGTTTTTTTGGTTTCGGCTGCGATTTCGATTTAGTTGGTGCATTCCTCGATCTCTTCTTGCCTTCGAGTTTCACCCTTTTGCTTGTAAATTCTGAAAAGGGTTTAATCGCTATATTACGTTAAAGTAGGATGCAAGTAGGTGTTTATGGAACTCCGTAACCGTAACCTAAACTATGGGATATCCGAAATAAAAAAATATCCCGATATGTTCCGAATTATCTCGGGTAAGGGCAGAGTCTGTTGAATACAAAAAAATATTACTCATATAAAATGAAGCAAATGTTAATTAAGTAATTATTGACGATCCCGATCTTACAAGCGGTATCGAACATTTAAGTCTAAGGAGAGACTTTGCCTCGTTGTGAATGTTCTACCGTTTGTAAAATGGGTTATGATCTGAGGAATTGTTTGACATGATGCAAACGGCTACCTTCCACCATCGGAAGGGAGTTCATCCTCATTTTGGAACCTAAATGGTCGCGGACAGTCCGGTTTCAGAGAAATTTCTTTCCGCGAACGTTCCGGATGTGGAACGAGCTCCCTGCTGAGGGTTTTCCAGGGGACTACAGTATGGGATTCTTCAAAAGGGGGAGTGAATCGGTTTTAAAGGGCCGGCAAAGCGCATGTGAGCGTCCATAGGCGGACGGCAAGCTTGTTCGGCATCATCGTGGTATAAAAAATATATTGTTCTTCTACAAGTATTCTAATAATGCATATTATATTACTAGTAAATACAATACTTTCAAAAATGTGACATCCATAACTGAAATTATCCGAGATGCCGTTTTAGCCATCTTGGCACTAAATCTAGCGAAGTTTGGTGGTCTTTGTCTACATTATTTTCGATTTTAGTGTCAAAAAAAAAAAAAAAAACTAGCGAGTTTCTCAAAAGTTACAAGTAACACTAAATTACTTTTAATTATTCTGGAAATCCCCTAACATAATAACGGTTGACAACGACGTGCGCGCGATATGATGCCTTTAATTTATATCACACTCGTAGACACAAAAACAAACACGAACAAAAATGAAAGCGAATAAAAAAAATCATCAAATACGTTTTACTGGATAACATGTAACACCCAAAAAGTCGCTTCAAGACTCGCTTTATAGCGCTTTTATTATTTCATTTGTAGCCATGGATTATATTATTTAGCGATTTTTAGCGGTTTTTTCTGAAATCTAACTACTGTCTCATCGGGTCCTTGAAACGTAACGTGAACAGATGGGCCAGCATTGCTAATCTGTATTTGGAATGTACTGTGCATACTATAAGGGACAGAGCCAACAATGTGCCGAAAAACTAGAAAAAAAAGTATAAGTATCAGGGAATTTCATTTTCTTAAGGGGCAACACTGCGCGAGCAGTTGGTAGTCAGCAATAACAAAGCTGCTCACCTGACCTTTCTTCTTACACATCGGGTTTAATATTGCCACCAACTTGTTTATCGAGGTAAGCATAGAAAACCATGTATACATTTGAAGCAATGATGGTTCAGTGGTATCGTGTACGACTTTGCGTTGATTGACGTGAGTTCGAATCCCTGAAATAAGCCTGAGCTTTCGGTCAAGGAAAACATCATGAGGAAACCATAGCATGGTGGTAGGGCATTTTCTAATGCCCGGCTGACTAGCTACCACCCTCAAGTTGAAAATCTGTCGCCAAGCACCAATAGGTGTATTCCGGCAACTGCACTCGAGAGCCAGTCTTCCACTATTCCACTAGGTTTAGTGTGTAACCATCTTGAGCCACATCGTCACTTAACATCAGGTGAGTTTGTGACCACTACGCCAAACCTACAACTATAAAAAAACATAAAGGCAAAATTGATTTAATTTTTTTTAAGAAAAGTCTAAAATTTTTACCTTCATCATCATCGTCCTTATCACATTCGTCATCTTTTATATGAAAATCGTCACCGTCCGTAAAAGAAATGTCTTGTTGGGCGACTGTAAATGAAGTAGATAAAATAATGTTGAAAGTAGTACTGAATGATTTTGCATGGCTTGTAGGGTGCTGAGGATTCGATCCCGGGATGGACTCGGGATTGTATATAGGTAATAAAAAGTCAGAGTACTATATAAATATATTTTTAAAGCCAAGTTAAATCAGTCAAAATGTAAGAAGTTAAACTTTAACATAGTTCAAGTTAAATCTCTTAATAAAGACCGCCTACAATGCATGAACTCCCAAAAAAAATCAACTCAGTAAAGGATGATGCATGGTACACCAGGCCGGGGCACGGACAGGACACGGTCAAACATCTATAGTATACTAGAAAGCTGGCAAACAAGCATACGGCTCGCCTTATGGTAAGCGGCTAAAGTAGCCAATGGAAGTTTGTAATACTTTAGGTTCATCCCCATCAATAGCGCGTTGCCGACATTGAACCCCGTACTTCAAGGAGCTCTGGAAACCCTACTCACCTCAGGAACACAACACTAGGTTATTTGGCCGGTATTTTCTGTAGGGTGGATGTATTCCACCAGTCGGGCTGCCCCAAGTAGAGAGAAATATTCAAAGAAATTTCCGGATGCGGCCTGGTCTAACATGAATTACTTCGTATAAAACTGTGCATAGATCATGGATGTCAAACTGGTTTTCCATCTATAAGACTTATGGTGTGTTAGCGGGCAATACTCAAAATTAAAAGGTAAAATATATACTCAATTGTTAAAATCTTTATTTAATTACAGGGTGCGCCCGGGGCGCCAAACTACTAAACAATTTTAATATTTCTGCATAGCCCCAATTATTTTTCTAAATTTTCAAAGTTTTTCCTTCATCTATCTACTACTGAAAATCCTGTCAAAATAGGTCCAACCGTTTCGGATATTACCCAGAACAGACAGACAAAAAAATTTAAAATTAGTTTTGTCGTGTCGTTTATACTCTCATGTGCATTTAGTAAGAAGCTGTTTATTTTGACATTACAAATAGACACTTCGATTTTATTGTATGTATATAGACATAAATAATATATTTTTCACATAAAGGGCAAACAGGAGGACAAATTATCTTGAGCTTGAGGATCCGGACACTTGATTTCTCTTTTTTTTTATATTTGATATTTTTTGATTGATTTTAGTTATTTTAAGAATAAATTGAAAGAATAGTTAGATAAAGCTTAAGATAAGGGCCGATTACCTTTTTGTGAAAATTTACATTAAATATCTAATTAAACAAAGACTTTACCAATTCAGTATATATTTTAGCTTTTAAGTCTATCCCCCTAACACACCTTCAATCTTATAGATGGCCCTTTAGAAAAACCAGTTTGACACCTCTGCAATAGAGTTATATGTATAACTCTGCTGCCCGTGCGAAGCCAGGGCGGTTTACTAGTGATATTAAAAAAAATCTTACCCTTTTCTTCCGATGGTTCAACTTTGATTTCCACGTCAGCTAATGTTGCCACTGTAACATTAACATTATTGGATATTATTGGAATGAAAATTTTATATACAGATTGCCTGTATTACGCATGTTCCTTTCTCACTTTGAGCTGGCAACTTAGATTGTCTCTGATACGTTGTTCTCTTTTGTCTTTGCTTTTGGTTGAACGGTTTTTCATGGTGTGTACGATTCTGTATTCTAACTGTTTATTAGTAATACATTATTATAGAAAATCTCAGTTATTTTATTATTGAAAACCCCAACCTGAACAGATATCATTTTTTGTTACTCTCTGGCAAATAAAAAAAATATATACAATTGATGTAACAAGCGTTCGACCCGCCTTATGGTAAGCTGTTACCGAAGCTTATAGACGCTTGTAATATCATAGGTATACTTAACGCGTTAACGATCTTAATCCCCTGTCACCAAGGAACTCTGGTAATCCTACTCACCGCAGGAAAACAACAACTATTTAGCTGCAATCTTTTGTAGGGTGGAGGATTGTTTTACCAATCGGGTTGCCAATCTCCAAAGAGATTTCTCTGTGCCCCACTCGTGCTTGAATGCATATAGCACACAGATTAGTCATAGCACTGCCAACATTTCAACAGATACCTTTCCTAATGGATAAGTTTTTTTAATCATCTTTATATGTGAACAGTAGGCACATTAGTTTTAAAAGTTTAAAATTATTTTTAATATGGCATTACCAGGAAAAAAACCTTTGAGAAATCTGTATAAATAAAGTGATTGAGGTTTGCCATTGTGCGCGTATCACGCAAAAACTACTTCATACAATTTGGATCTTTTTTATGTCTTGACCCAATAGATACTTGGTCATTATAAAAAAAATATCACGATATTTTCATTCAATAAAAAGTTATTAGAGTTTAAAAAAACGTTACAAATCTGAGTGGTCGTTAAAATATTATCACATCCAAACAAAAAAAACAAACAATATCTTAAGCTTTATAATATTACAAGCGTAACCGCTGTAAGCGCGACCCTCCCGATGGTTTGCGAGCCGCGGGGCGGTGGGTGTGCACGGATATACACGGTATTGAGATGATAACCTATATCTTAAGATCAATAGATTATGCATGTTTGCAATTTAATAGTATATATTGACAATATAATTGAATATAAACGCGATAAAGCATTACTTTTGAATAACTGTATATAGATTTTTAAAACGGCGTCCGTAATTCAATCTTGGTAAATTAATCTCATGTATACCAGTCACAAAAACAAAACTGCCTAGGCTCCTACGTCAATCGTGTATTGCTTAGATGGTAGAACACGCTCAGCGAGGGGAGACCGATCACGACCGCCGGCGGGAACGGACGTGTTTACGACTGCTCTCTGCCGCCTTTGTGAAGTTTTACGACCGACCGGCCTTGCTGCACACCTGCATCGCACCTGCGCCGCACCTGCGTATCGCCGTCTCGCTCGCACCCATTGTGTAGCGCTACACAAACAAAAACTGCACTTTTAAGTGCAACTGTCTGTTTCTATTCGACGAAATCCACACTTTAGTGGTCGCTTGCCGGAAACCTCTCGGTGTCAACAGAAGGCAAGTGGGTGCGTGACCCAAGCGCCCCTCGGTTGCCTCCTTCAGAGGCAAACGATAGTACTTGGTCGGGCTCAGGAATCTTGGCCCTTGATAGAGTCATAGTCAAGCCCTGAGTGTCTCCTTCCCACCCTTCCGATCCTGCTACACATCCATCCCCGAGTGTCTGTTTGGGCGTAGCTAGGTATTTATACCGGCTGCGTTCTCTGCCTCGGGCTTGATAGGGACCTCCACGTAGGGCCCGGTAGGTTCTTTTCCTGCGAGTCATTACACCGTGACACGCAGGTCCCTTTACACGGCTCGGGATAGCCGTTTAAATTCACTCGGCGCACCCCCCTGCCTCTCCGGCAGGGAGGTTTAACTTCACCCCCGCCCGCCCAACCGCCACCGCCGGAATGGCACACCAATCTGAGCTCGAACGCTTCAAAGCGTTCGCAACGACCCTGCATCCGTCGCTCTGGACGGACTTTAATAGGGCCATCGTGGCCGAGCAACCCGCCGTTGCCATTGCCATCGCTCAGGGCACCGAGCCCGCCAGCGACCCCGCCGCGCCTCACGCGACGAACAAGAAGTCCGTCCCGCGCTCCCGCTCAACGGCACCCCGCGCTCACCGTCAAACGCCGTACAAACGGCCATCGTCGCGCTCACGTTCCCCGGGCATTCAAGCCCCGACCCCAGCACCCTCTGCGCTACCGATGAAAAATCAATTTTCATCACTAGTCCCCGAAGCGGAGACACCGTCGCTTGTAGCAACAAACGACAGCTACTCTCCCGCTAACCCGGACCCGGAACCCGAGTCCATCGAAATGGACACGGCAATACGAACAGACAACGAGGGCTTCACCCTCGTACAAAAAAACAAGCCCGCCAAACGGGCCTCGCGCTCGCGCCCAGAGTCTCCGGAGACTCAGTCGAGACCCCAAAAAACGCAGCGAACCGGGCTTAATAGCCACGCCCCTCGCTCCGCAGCGCCCTCAGCGCCTGCCGGTACCTTTGCCGGCAGAAAGGCGCGTCGCCCGCCCCCCGTCACGGTCCAGAACAAGTCGGTCTGGACGAAACTCTCGGAAAAACTGAGAGATATGCGTATCCACTACACCCAGGCCAGTAGCACGGCCAACGGTATCCGCGTCCAAGTGACCACCTCGGACGAACACCGTAAATTCACCAGGTTGCTCCGAGACAGCAACCTGGAATACTTCACATACTCCCTGGAAGAAGAACGTCACCTCCGGGTCGTAATCCGCCGCATTCCGGTGGAAATCACACCCGAGGAGGTCAAAATTGACCTCTTAGCCAAAGCCCTCCCTGTCCGCGAAGTGCACAGAATGCACGGCGGACAATCAAAAAACAGACCTCTCGACATGGTTCTAGTCATCCTGGAACTGACCCCCGAGGGCAGAGCCATTTTTAATGTTAGGAAAGTGTGTGAGCTCTCCGGAATAGCCGTAGAGCCTCCACACAAGAACCGCAGTCCTCCGCAGTGTCACAACTGCCAGTTGTATGGGCATTCGGCCCGCAACTGCCATCTCCGTCCCAGGTGCGTTAAGTGCCTCGGGGACCACGCGACGAGCGAGTGCACGCGCACTCGGGAGTCGTCTACCCCTCCGAGTTGCGTGCTATGCGGCAACGCGGGTCACCCCGCGAACTATCGCGGCTGTCCCCGCGCCCCGCGCCCCACTCGCCCTACGCGCCCTATGCGCACTACGCGACACACCCCTCCTCAGAGGGAACGTCCCGCAGTAGGACAGCCAAAGCCTCTGCTCACGCCAGAGGCTTTCCCCAGCCTCCCGGGCGCCTCCAGCGCCCCGGTGGCAGTCGCCCCCGCGCCCCGCGCGCCTCCTCCACCCATGCGAGCCCCTCAGGCAGCATGGGGCCCCAGGCCCCGCCCGCAACCTCCCAAGGCTCAGGCCTCCCCGCTATGTAGTCAACGCTTCGGCCTCGACTATATGGCCATGCTTCTTCTCGAGCACGACTACCAAGAAGTGCTAGCGTACGATCAGTGCGGCACTGAGTACGGCATGATTGAAGCAATCAAACGCTTTCCCCAGCTGACAGCCACGCACCAGCGTGTGTCCCGTGCTGCAGCTTTAAACACACCAACTAGAAATGGCTCGCATTAAGCCTAGAAGCCTAAACATATCTTTTTTCAACGCGCGTAATCTCCTTCCACAACGGGACTTAGTATCCACCTTTCTTAGGGAACGGGAGATAGACGTGTTTCTAGTACAAGAAACACTTCTAAAACCCAGTAGGCGCGACCCTAAGATAGCAAATTACAATATAGTCAGAAATGACCGTGCCACCCGAGGAGGCGGCACGCTCATCTACTACAAGCGTTCCCTCTATTGCATGCCAATAGACCCTCCCGCACTTACCAATATGGAAGTGTCCGTCTGTAGAATAGGCATGACTGGCCATCCGTCAATCACGCTTGTCTCTGCATATCTCTCCCCGAGTAAAAGACTCCTTCAGTCCGATCTGGAGGCGCTACTTTCACTCGGTCAATCCGTCATAATAGCAGGCGACCTCAATAGCGGTCACACCCATTTCAACAACTCGCGTAACACCCCTAACGGGGTTATACTCGACCTACTATGCGATGTGCTCGGCTTTGACGTCATAGCACCGCTAGAGCCCACGCACTTTCAAGATAATTGTCAACCGACAGTACTTGACATAGCCCTCCTCAAAGGTGTCTCACTTCGGTTACGACTTATAGAAGTCGTACACGAACTAGACTCCGATCACCGCCCGGTTATCTTACAACTCGGGCAACCGTTCGACCCCAGGCCGCCAAAAGTCAAAGTAGTTGACTACGCGATCTTAAATCGCTACCTATCCGATAACGCGACCCCGTCCAGCCTAGCTAGGATCCCCGACGTATTAGAGTCAACAGCAGACGCCGACTTAGCAATCGATTCCCTGGTCGACTACCTCCAAACCGGCGTAAGGGAGGCCTCGAGAGAGGTGCAAGCGGCGAACGAACGCCGTTTTATACTCCCCCCCGGCTTACGAGCGTTAATCACGGAAAAGAACGCCGCGACACGTGCACACGATTCTTATCCGACGAGGGATAACACCCGTAGGTTACGGCGACTTCAGAGAGAGGTTAGAACTCGCATCAGCGAGTACAGAGGTCACCGGTGGGATAACCTCTTAGAGGGTCTCAAGCCGTCCCATCTGGCTTACTGGAACCTCGCCCGCTCTCTGAAGTTAGAAGCTACCGCCCTGATGCCGCCCCTCGAAAGAGGCCCCGATCTCCCACCCGCGTTCGATAGCGACGATAAGGCAGAATGCCTTGCCGCAAGCTTGGAGAGCCAGTGCTCCCCAAACTGCGACAACGTAGACACTGCCCACATCGAAACTATCGAGACCGCCGTTCAGGAACTTACGTCGATTACCCCCGCGGAAACGTTAACCCCGGTCACGCATGACGAGATTTGTACTGTTATTAAAGGCCTTAAGCCTAGAAAGTCCCCCGGCCCCGACGGTATCAGGAATGAAGTACTTAAACTTCTTCCCGATCACCTCATAGCTCTTTTGGTCTGCATCTTCAATGTAGCCATAGCCCACTGCTATTTTCCAGCCGTCTGGAAAAAAGCTATAGTTATAGGTATTCACAAGCCCGGCAAAAAAGCTTCGCTTCCCGATAGCTATCGCCCGATCAGCCTTTTAAACACACTAGGAAAACTTTACGAGCGGCTCCTTCTGAACCGTCTCAAAACCGTTATAGATATTAAAAACCTATACCCTCCCGAACAGTTCGGTTTTCGCGCCCGACACTCGTGTACACATCAAGTGCACCGCCTCACGGAGCACATTACGAGCAACTCTGCCAAAAGTAGTATCGCCCCCGCCCGTACGCTTGCGGTCTTTTTCGACGTAGCTAAGGCCTTCGATAAGGTCTGGCATGCCGGACTAGTCCACAAGCTACATAAACTAGAAATCCCGGATAGGTTAGTTCACCTAGTTCATGATTTTCTACGCGACCGCACCTTTCACTACCGAGTGGAAGGAGTACTATCTACCGCCCACCCTATACGCTCAGGAGTCCCGCAAGGTTCCATTCTGGCGCCTTGCCTTTTCAATCTGTACGTCAGCGACCTCCCGAAGCCCCCCGGGGTCGAGGTAGGGCTCTACGCTGACGACACAGTCATATACGCGTCAAACAGACACAGAAAAAATCTCGCCTGCGCAGTCCAACGTGCCGTAACCACTCTCGGGGAGTGGTTTCGAACGTGGCGAATAGCTATTAATCCGGTAAAGAGCGCCGCGATTATGTTCGAACCGCATACATGTAAACTACCACGCACGGTAGGACCCCTCTCATTATTCGGTAGGAATATCCCTTGGGCCACCAAGACTAAATATCTAGGTGTCACCCTCGACTCGAAGCTTAACTTCAACGCACACGTTACTATAGTCCGGAATAGGGCCGTCTGGATCCTTTCCCGCTTGCGACCCTTGCTCAGTTCGGTAAGCAAAATGTCCTTAAGACATAAGCTTACACTATACAAGATGTGCGTCCGTCCGATCTTGACATATAGCTGCGCAGCGTTCGCACATATGTCCAAACATAACTTTGTCCGCATGCAAAGAGTCCAAAATCGGTTTCTCCGTCGCCTGCTTGACCCTCCAGCCTTCGTTAGGAACATGGACCTCCACAGGGACATGAGGCTTCCCTCGATAGAAGCCTATGTGAAATATCTCACCAGGAGATACTTCGATAGCGCTTCGAATCACCCCAACCCACTCGTAAAATCCACCGTGAACTACGTCCCAGACAACTCGATCCCCGTTGCCAAACGTTATAAACGCCGTCCGCGAAATCTCTTTGTCGATCCCGACGACGACATCGAGAAAGCTAATAATTACTACGCGTCCGCTCCCGCAACATATGCGTGCTCGCGCCCACGCCCGCGAAACCACCGTTCCCTCCGCAGGGGACGTACGGTTAACTTCGCTCCCGCACACCCGCCACGACCGCCCTCCTCTGCGGCAACTCAAGCCTAGGTCCGATCCATCGGCATGGAGCCCTTGAGACAAGCAGCCGCTCGCGCGATACAAGTGACTCTACAATCACTAGCTTTCACAGCCATACATGACACTGCATTATACATACATGCACAACACACATAGGTACATAGGTTCTGTAAGGGACCTTTTTTTTTTCTTTTTTTGCCTAGTTAGAGTAGACAAAAATTTCAGACCACTAAATACACATACACATGTTCCTTCCCTCCTCCCAGGGGGCAGAAACATGTATATATGTATAGTTAGTTTAGATCGAATTACGGATAGGGAATTAGTCAGATCGCGACTTAATTGCATACGCGCAACAGTCCGAGCCGAGGTCCGGCCACTTTGGCGCCCTCGGATGTTGTTGCTTAGCTTTCGTGGCTGAGTGCCCTAAGTGCTCGCCCCCAAGCCCGGTAAAGCTGTAAAAGCCGTAAAGGCTCCAGGGCCCCTCAGGCTAACAGTGTAGTCAGTTCGAAAAAAAAAAAAAAAAAAAAAGTGTATTGCTGCCTGAAGACTAGCTAATTGGTCGGTCTTGTTTCCCTCTCGCGTCCCGCAGACCATTATGAGGGTCGGGCTTACGGCGGTCAAGCTATAGTAAAGATTATCAGTTGACAAATCTTTAAGAGTGGTAGATATATGCAAGGTTCAATTGCGAAAGACTCACTGTTTATTTGCCACAAAGAGGCAGTACTCCACTTCATGTTCCGTTCTAAAGGGTGTACATAATAATAGGGAGTTAATAAGACATGGCTACATTCGTTTGACCGTGTGTTGCTGCATCTTTCAAATGTCTGGGTAGTAGGACAAGACAACTGTATCAGACTGGATCGCGAGCACCACACACCAGGTCTGACAACCACCAATGTGTTGCGTTCCGGGATCAGCTGTTGTTAACCAGTAAACAAGTGGACTGGTAGGGATTTGTACCCGACTGGTTGGTGACCACAGTGAACATGCTGATTATCCTGTCACAGTGAGTCTCTTCAAGTTTATCGTGTTTCGAGATTCGTCATTGTATATCCAGCTGCGGAGATGTACTGGGAGCTGTGATGGATTGCCAATTTCTCTATGATCACCTTTGCTTTTGGACTAAACTATGCTTACCATCAGGAAAAGTATCAAGTATCAAGTCATTTTGCCTTGCTACTGTAGAAAATTGCTTACAAAGAGGATTAGTTAAGAGGATTGGTTTTAAAACACACTTACAGATTGCAAACAGAGAGTAGGTCTTTGAATTATATATCCTTTAAATACACCTAGCCTGCATTTCCTTAATTACGTTTTTTCTACATGTTATCATTGTATTTCATACAAGCAGTGCGCCCATGGTTTCGATCGCATTTATCATTATTCTTAGCAAAAATAAATCACTATACCAAATATGAAAAACGCAATGTTATATAGTTCCAAATCCTAGCAGCGTAATCTAGTGAGGACATACTTCTTAAAACTTTTTATCAAATGAAGATTAGTGGTAATTTTGCTTTTAAATAAGGACCAAGTCTTTAAGAAGTAAAACAAAAAACATGGTCAAGATTATCTAGTAGTTTTTGCGTGATGCAGAGTGAAGGCAAACTGCGATAATTTTATTTATATAAATAGATTTCATCTATAAAGTCAGAGTGAACAATTCAGGGACCTCTTAAGCATAATCTACAATGTAGTGTGAAAATCAACAATGCTTTGACTTCTGTTAAAATTCTAAAAAGCTTTCATTTTTCTTTTTACTGAGAGTCAAAAGCTTTAGTGTAATATGCAGTCAGATGGCAGTGAGACAGCACTCAGAAAATGTTTATTGTAGATGACTTAATAACTGAAGTCTGCATGATCTGATAGCTCAAGTAAGAGTGTCTTTCGATTGGTCTTTGCCTGCTTGTAAGGTGCATGTGGTCCCAAAGCCCATCTATTGCTATCACGCTCAGTCAATCTTGCCGATCAGTATTATTATTTTTTTCGATCTGACTATACTGTTAGCCATAAGGGCTCAGGAGCCTCGAACGGCTTTTACAGCTTCACGGGGGTTGGGCAGTAATAAATTCAATAGTATAAATACTAAAGCACTATAATCACATTGACATGATTCTCTAACTTATTTTAAATGTGTATCTTATTATATGACATGATGGTAGGAGAAGCTGGTCCTTATAACATTAGTGCATATAGCAAAGGTTTGGTTTGGAAGTAATAAAACTGAGTATGAATTTCTTGCATGTGTAAGGTGACCACTTACTTATTCTTATGACTGTGTGCATTGATGTTTTGCAGCCACGGTATCCCCAGCAAATATAGCCCTTGGCCCTACCCTTATTTATTCTTCCCATTATAATTATATGTCTACATGTTTTCATAAATTACTTGGTATAGCTGAAGAACAGTGGCCAATACACTAGATTGCATTTATAATAAAAAAGTTAAGACATTTATTTGTGACTTTTATACAAGATTATTACAACACACCTTTTGTTATTCCCAATCAGCACATACCTTTAATAAAGTTCCTAGTGTACATATCTTTAAACTTCTCTTCACAACGGAGAACTTGTTTCTTAAATGTAGTTGCCTCTTGGAGTTTTATTATACAGGGCTCACATATTGTGTATGTGGCTGTGCACAATGCACCTAATACAGGCGCTATCTGCAATATAGTGGATGTGATATCAACTGGTTGGATGCCACAGTACAAGCTATGAAATTATCTTTAACATTCATTTTGGCTCATATTTAGAATTTGCTACCATCGAGTTCCGAATCCGCTTTTTTTTTAATACAGTTAGATCACTTGATAGTTCTTAGGCTAAATATAAAACTTTACACTGCAGAAATCGTTTTTTAAGAAACAAATTTTTTGATATCACATTTTTTGTAAATTTAGCAACACAAATGCCGGTTCTAAGTAGCTGTCATAAAGTTCACTTTTGTGTGATAGGTATAGATTTTCGGGGATCATAATTTTTTTTCTATAGATGTTTTGTTACTTTTTGCGCAATAATTGTTTGGGTTAGATTAAATATAAACTATTCCAACATTTTGCGCCATTTTGATATTTTCATTTTCTCGTTGTGACAATAAAATTAGTTAGGTTAGGTTTGAACTATGATTTAGAAAAATACCAAGTCATAGAAAGTTCATATACTAGTCCAAGAAAGTCAACATCAAAAAACATAAATAATAATTTCTCAAAAACGAATCATTTCTACACTTTTTCCTTCATAGAGGAATTACCTTTCATCCTCCCCCGCCCCTGCAAATCATCAAATTTAGTGGTAGCTATCCTAAAGTCCAACCTTTATTTTATTCCAAGACTACCTGTGCCTGCAGCTCTACTCAAGTGGACTATAGAGTGCCATTGGCCGAGTGCACATGCAAATTGTGCTGCCTCAATAATGTTTATTGTGAATGAATCTTAGAAGATAGGCTTAGTAATCACTGACTTTTCTGTAGGTCTTTTTGAGTTCTACAATTTTGTAGTATATTTATTTGATATATATCAAATGGTTTACTCTGCATAAACCATTCAAGCACCCCAAACGCCTCATTTTTCCGAATTGATTCACCATTGTCGTCACTGCTTATTTCGTATTTGACTTTATTTAACAAAATATCTCCTAAACCTAGCCAGATAACGTAGCTATGAATTAAAAATATTACCATGTAAGTCGGATATAAGCGGTTATCGCGTGAAAACAACATAAACGGACAGACAGAGAGACGTTGAGTGTTATATATATATATGAATAGATGTATGTATTAATTCTAATAAAAATTTCCAACTCCCAGTAAGTTTGTCAACAAACTTTCCTGTTGGAAACAGGAACAATCAATATGTTACACAACAAAAGCAAATACAACTTACATGGATATCCAACGTATATTTTAACATGTCGACGTAAAATTCTTCTTCATTACCAAAATTATAGCCTTTTGATAAATTTATAAATGACCCTTCGGAATGACAACACCGGCACAGATCGTCCTCCAGTTTCCATTCGTTGCGTGACATATTTATAAGAAAAAAAAATTATACGATATCTACTCAAAGACTTGGTAGGAACATAAATATTTACATTACATATCAACAAACTATAACGAAAGCGTTTTATCAGGTCTGTCCACAGAACATAATATAACCCTAACGGGTAAGAATATCAACTTCATAGAAAAAAAAGGGGATTAAAATTCGATCATGCTGCCATCTATGTGTTTCCCAATACAATTATATTGGAGGGAAAATCAAAATTATCCATTATAATTTAAAAACGTAGCAAGGTCTAGAAACGAATCTGCATTTTCAAGAACAACGAATATTTTTTAAAGTTCTTGAAGATGCAGATTCGTTTCTAGTCTTAAAATGATAGTATGATGAAAAGGAATAAATTAAACAAATACAAAGATGTTTACAATTATGTTTTAATATGTTAATTTTTTGTTTAAGTGATAAATTACTAGCAGTCTCTGGTAATTGTCGGTTCTAAGGAATACAATATCTTTTTATACAAATTTAAAATATATTACTTATTATAAATATATCTTTTTCTATATAGTGTAGATAACATTTATTCACAAATTTAAAATCTACTTACATAAAATATTTTGCAATTATATACATTTTTTTAATTTAAATAATGTGAAGACAATAAAAAACTACGATGCAAGTGAAACTTTTTCCGCGCCTTTCACTTTATCCCTACTCCACGGCCAGCTGTAATGCGACATGCGATAGATGAACGATCATTTTTGGGGTGATAGAATAAAAGTTTCAGTTAAAAATTTATTGCATAATGTGGTACAATTTTCAACAGTCAGTTATATTTGTACCTCAAATTGATTTTCAATTATGTTTTAATATATTAATTTTTCGTTTAAGTGATAAATTACTAGCCGTCTCTGAAAATTGTCGATTTTTAAGAATACAATATCTTTTAATACAAATTTCAAATACATTACTTAATATAAATTGAACATTTTGTATATAGTGTAGATCACATTTACTCATAAATTTAAAGTCTACTTCTTCAAAACATTTTTCAATCGTATATTTTTTTAAATTTAAATAATATGATGAAGTTAAAAAAATTTGATTGCATAATGTAGCACAATTTTCAACACAAGTAACTAATTCTTTAGATGCATATCTCAAGCATTTCTTAACGCCATCATATTCTTTGAAATCAATAAATATATGTAAATTACTTTGTGATGGTGATTTTAAAATTTGGTCACAAGTTAAACACTTATTTTTCATTTTCTTTAATAAAAATCCACATACATAGGCACAAGCTTGCATTTCTCCTGTCTCAAAAGTGTTTGCTTCAAATAAGTTATCTATTGAAGAAATTGTATCTGAAATGAACGGATCTTGAAGTTTATTATGTAATATGTCTGTGCCTACATTTGTAGAAAATGGTGTGGCTAAGATTTTTTTAAAGTTTGCAATAACCTTGTAATGGTCCTGTTGGCAATTTCCTGCAGTGATATGGGCCAAATTTGACATAATTGTAGTTTTAAAGCCAGCAATAAACTGCACAGAAGTTGGGTTAGAATTTGCTCCACAATTCCCTCTTATGCATCCAAATAAATTTTCTAATGGATCTTGTTGAAGTCGGCGTGTTGCTAAGGTTTGAATGCCGTGTTTGCGTTTTAAATTTTCATAAATTTTTATTATACCATTAATAGTCCAGATCCATCCTATCTGAGATGGCGGTGGGGAACGGCTTCCGACAAACTCCATGGAATTAAAAAAATTCTTCATTTCGGCAAAAATCTTGAAGTGAGGGGATGATGTAGTTATATTTGTAGCTACTGGTTTGCCTCTTCGAAGATCACTTGAGTCGCTGTTTACACAGTCAAACAATTTGTCCATTTTCGCAACAACCTCAGCAGTTACAGTAGCGTTCGAAGTTAATTCCCCTGAAAAAATATAAAGATAAAATGTAATATACACAAACACATGATTTAATATTCACACAATTGTAGGTACTAACATTCAACTGAATTGAACACTTAAGCTAACTAAACTGAACAGCATTTAATTCCAATTTAATGTTATAAAGAAGCAAATAAAATTATTTTTCTTGCTTTATTCATTGCTGGAATTTAACATGATATTTTAGAACTTCAAATGTACTGTTGTATGTATATATATATTGTCAATAATCAGTGCACAACAATTCTTAAATATTAGCTTCCAGTCTAGGCATCATATAAATGATTTTGTAAACATAGATACTTTGCACCCGATATACGCTCGATACCCAAGTAAACTTGGAAAGTAAAACATTATGTAAATACAAAATTTCATCCAAATCGGTAGAGTAGTTTCTGAGAAACCAATTTCATGTACATAATATAGGTACAAGAATTGCTCACTTAATAGTATTAAATTAGATAAGTAAATCTACCTTGAGAGATTTTGGCGAACATGCCTGCAGCAACAGAGTGACTTAAAACTTGTGCAGCAAGTTTCACTTTCATTTTCTGTCGTGTGTTGGGGTTTAAATGCTCTTTTTTTAAAGTAGGTGCAAATACAAAATTAGGATTAGTATTATCTAAATCATAAAATTGCTGAATATGGCTCCACTTTGCAATTCCTGTAAAAATATATGTCAATGTTATGTAAAATATGTCTATTTTGTAACCATAAAAAGATTTTCAAGGTTTATGTAATGGATTAAAATAATTCAAATAACTTCAGCAATAACAGTCCAATTATAGAGATAAACATTAACATAAATAAAAAACTTTACAATTTGTTTATCTAAATCCATAAACACAGTATCCAACAACTACTTAAATCTAAATGATACAAATTATTTTATTTTTATGTTCATACATAATGCATTTTTGTACATTATTTGTTAAATAATAAAAAGCATAGGCAACATTAAATAATCATTACCTTGTCCTTTTGTATTATCTGATGTAATGTTTGCTGTGCATTTCAGATCATGCTTCATAAACAAATTTCTGAAGCATTTCAATAAATGAGGAGCATCGAAAATGGCGACAATCTCTTTATTATCAAATTGGAAACAAGGATAATCTTTTGAAGCTCCCAAATTTGCCAACGCTCGTCTATTGACACCATCCATATCACATACAGTGGCTGTTATGCTCATACCAATATCAAAACATTTACGCAAAACCTGAAAAAATAATCAATAATAGACTCAATAAAACTTTTAGCTTTTCATTAACAGACTAATAATACCGCAGACGTTGTTGTGTCTTTTCCAGTTGTTAATAAATCAACGACAGCGTCACCTATTGCGTTCAGGGATAGTATAGAAACCTTCACCATGGAAAAACACTTATATTTACCAACATTCAAGGTGATTGGTCAAATGGTGTTGGATTTTATTTATCCCATACATACCAACATCCATTTTACTATACATAGATTAGATAATAAAATAATTTAAATACTTCTCACTTACTTCTTTAATCAGCACAATTAATCTGTCTGCAGTCACATATGAACTTGACAGGTAAAATGCTATTGGTTGCTTGATTTTTTTTCGAATACCAGTAACCATAAATACAAGTGCATGGGTAGCCTCTTGTGGTGATCTCTCATGTAGGAGCCCATGGTCCTGGTATCCTTCTACTCTATCATGTTTATGATTATAAATCAGGTGTTTTTTTATTGACATTTCATCAAACATCAATAGATATTCATTGTCTGATGGCGGTTGGGAATTAATATGTTCTTTTAAAACTTCAAACATCTTATTATTTATGCCTGCGTTCAAATGAAATTGGCCAAGTAAACATTTTAAAGTACTAGGTGCTGGAAGACACCATAGTCTTCTCAGGAGACGATAACAAGTGGCTGATCTTTTGTATAGCCTCAATGCTAAAATTTTATCTTCCATAGTCCATCTTCGACCTTTATGTTTCCTTTTAATATTTCTTATTTGACTTTGTAAAAGTAAAGAGAATGATGGAGTCAATCTTTTCATTAATTTTTTTACTGTGTCATGATCATTAAGCACATTTAATGCATCGGTTGCTTTTAACTTACTGATTTTCTTACGCAACTGGCAAATTGTTCGCATATTTCTCCGACATTTCCTATACAGAACAGAATTTTTCATGTTTTCTGTTGTGTTTATTTGTCCAACAGAAGGAAGCGCTTTGCTAACCTATAATTTAAAAAAATCATTGATCAATGTTTATGAAAATAAAAATCATAATGATAACAAAACATTATAGGAACAAATTACAAATTTGGTACCGGTAGGGTAAAAAAAAGAAATATTTAGCAATTTTTTTTTATCTTTAGATGTTATAAATTTATAAAATCAATTAATATTGAGCTTGCTTTGCCTGGCTTTGATTCTGCTGAACAGGTAAAATTAATTGATTTAGTGAATTTGTTTACCTTTTGATACTGTACATTTGTAATATCTGTGATGGTTTCAAAGTATTCAATTGCCCAGTTTTGTGTTATCAATACCAAAATCCAAGAAATGTTAGCAATTGAATGACGATTTATTAAGGCAAATAGCTATAATTTGTCTAGAATTTACTTGTCGACATTGGGAATGGTTCTTGCGTCAAAGAAATTCATTTCCTCAACAGAAATTTGATTTATCTAAACTTCCATGTAAGCAAAATGTGCATATTGACACGTTACAGGAAGTTTTTGTGGTGTTTATGGTGGACTACTTATTTTAAAATTCATTAATATAGAATAACTTATACTTAAGAATTCATTTTTTGGCGTTTTGGGGTCAATTTAAAAACTTGTTTTTAAAAAAGACAATTTTTACTACAAAACTTGTAATTTATGCTAAAATAAGTTTTTTTGTTAAATAATAAATACGTAAGATAATTTTAGAAATGCTTTTCAAAACAAGTCATCATGCCTTCTGCAAAAATTAGATATAATTACATTTAACTTATTTACCTTTTGATAGTGTACATTTGTAACATCAGTTAATATTCCTGATGGACCTGGCTTTTGTTCTATTGCACAACTGGATACTACAGGATCAGGAGCTACTTGTAACTGAAATATAAATATTTTTGCAGTTATAATTATACTTAATTATAATATGAATATATGTGCAGTATTTAACTATATTCTTTAAATTCACGCTTCTCAAGTGTGGTCTAATGTTGTCAAAAATCGTCCCTGTCATACAAAGATTACCAGAGAGTATTTGTCAAGAAGGCTTTATTGAAATCAAGTGTCCTAAGCATGCAAAGATCTATAAACATTATGTTAAGGAAGGTGAACTTATTTTTTGTACATTTGATTTTAGTTATCTAATATGTATATTTTTTATACAACTAAGGTGGTAAAAATTTTACGGTCAGGCTGATGGTAAGTGGCTACCGTAGTAGCCTATAAACGCTTATAAGACCACTGGTATTACCAGCGCGTAGCTGACTCTGAACCTCCCTTCGCCAAGGACTCTGAAAACCCTACTCACCGCAGAATCAGAACACAAGGTTATTTGGCTTCTGCCCAAGTAGAGAGAAATCTTTAAAGAAATATATTTGTTACCCTACCTCTCTTATTATAGCACCAAACCCTATGTATCCATTATTGTACCAAAATACACTATACATATATATCATAAGCTAATTTTGTAGTTTTCTTTTTTGTACACATTATTTGGAAAATATATAATTTGTTGGAAGTTTTTGTAGTGTTTATGTTGAACTACATATTTTAAAATTCATTAATTTGGACTTATTATACATATACTTAAGAATTCATTTTTAAAACTCAAAATAACTATATTAATGTCTGAACATTAAATATATACGGTGAGTACATTCCTTGATGTAGACTATTATTAAAACGACACGGGTGACACTTACTATGGCGCATTTTGGTGTCATTTTAAAACACTTTTTAAGAAAAAATATTAACAATTTTTAGATATAATAACATTTAATTTATTCAGTGAACTTATTTACCTTTTGATACTGTATATTTGTAACATTAGTTAATATCCTTGATGGACCTGGCTTTTGTTCTATTGTACAACTGGATACCACAGGCTCAGGAGCTGATTGTAACTGAAATATAAATATTTTTGCAGTTATAATTATACTTAATTATAATATGAATATATGTGCAGTATTTAACTATATTCTTTAAATTCACGCTTCACAAGTGTGGTCTAATGTTGTCAAAAATCGTCCCTGTCATACAAAGATTACCAGAGAGTATTTGTCAAGAAGGCTTTATTGAAATCAAGTGTCCTAAGCATGCAAAGATCTATAAACATTATGTTAAGGAAGGTGAACTTATTTTTTGTACATTTGATTTTAGTTATCTAATATGTATATTCTTTATACAACTAAGGCGGTAAAAATTTTACGGTCAGGCTGATGGTAAGTGGCTACCGTAGTAGCCTATAAACGCTTATAAGACCACTGGTATTACCAGCGCGTAGCTGACTCTGAACCTCCCTTCGCCAAGGACTCTGAAAACCCTACTCACCGCAGAATCAGAACACAAGGTTATTTGGCTTCTGCCCAAGTAGAGAGAAATCTTTAAAGAAATATATTTGTTACCCTACCTCTCTTATTATAGCACCAAACCCTATGTATCCATTATTGTACCAAAATACACTATACATATATATCATAAGCTAATTTTGTAGTTTTCTTTTTTGTACACATTATTTGGAAAATATATAATTTGTTGGAAGTTTTTGTAGTGTTTATGTTGAACTACATATTTTAAAATTCATTAATTTGGACTTATTATACATATACTTAAGAATTCATTTTTAAAACTCAAAATAACTACATTAATGTCTGAACACTAAATGTATACGGTGAGTATATTCCTTGATGTAGACTATTATTGAAAGGACACGGGTGACACTTACTATGGCGCATTTTGGTGTCATTTTAAAACACTTTTTAAGAAAAAATATTAACAATTTTTAGATATAATAACATTTAATTTAGTCAGTGAACTTATTTACCTTTTGATACTGTATATTTGTAACATTAGTTAATATCCTTGATGGACCTGGCTTTTGTTCTATTGTACAACTGGATACCACAGGCTCAGGAGCTGATTGTAACTGAAATATAAATATTTTTGCAGTTATAATTATACTTAATTATAATATGAATATATGTGCAGTATTTAACTATATTTTAATATTTAATGACTAAAACATGTCATGACAACTAATAATAAAAATTTGGAACACAGTTCCTTATATTTTATTTAGGCAAATAGTTCAAAATATTCTCTTTTTTATTTATTTTGCCAGATAAAAGAGAAAGAGAGATTAAATTATCTACCTTATCAAAGTCTGGAACAGCATGTTTTGATAGCTTCTTTTCAGTAATATTAATAAATTCTATATCTTTAAAATGTTTATTGCATAACATTTTATGTTCTGCAAACAGTTTGCGTTGAAAGATTGGACATGACCATTGCTCTTCAGGAAAACAATACTTAGCCCACATTTCACAGCTAAAAATAATAACACGATTACAATATATATTTTATATGCCTAGGTTACAGTTTGGCTGTAAACTCATCTGATTTGAATATAGTTGCAAATGCAAACATGTTAAGCCTAAGAAATATATTGAATGGTACCTTGTAATGAGAGTGGAACCGTTATAATCAGGAATCTGACCTCTATCAATTTCAAGCCCCTTTCAACCCCTAATTCGTGCCAAACGATTCTAAATCCAACCCACTGAGGTTATTGTACAATATGTTTAAATTAACTTACCGCCTCATATTTGTTGAACCGGGTTTAGGAAATCGGTATAACTTGATTTCTGGTTCATCTCTGGGAGAGATCCCACATTTGAAGCACTTTCGCATCAGATTATCTCCCATATTTATTATATCACGAGAAATGGCCAAGAAGAAAAATAATATGTACTTTACTTTACTTATTTATGTTTTAAAAGAAAGAGCTGCCTTCCTCTAAATAACACATCAAAGCAATCGAAGTACACAATTTAACACTATATATCGCATATGTATCTCAGAAAACTAAATATGTTAAACAAAAATAAACAGACAATTCCACAATTAACAAAAAATCCGTAACACAAAAAATTTCGAATTGCAACCAGTGTTGCTAGTTTTTAAAGATCAAAATTTTAGAGCTCTTATTTCATTTCAACGTTCGAAGAGATCGAGTACATAGTAGAAAATAACACTCTTGGATTTGGTTTCGAACTGACTGCGCTGTTAGCAGTAAGGTTCTTAAGTCTCAGAAGACTTTTATAGTTTCACCAGGCTTGGGGGCGAGCGCTTATGGTACTCAGATACGAAATCGAGGCAACAAGATCAAGGGTGCCAAAAAAGTTACGGCGAGAGTTCACGTCGTTAACTCGGTGCGACGTGAACTACTTACCAAACTCGCAATGTTCACTGTCGGGTTCACTCACTGGTACTAAAAGGACATAACTTCAGCTGCTGCCTGTTTGATTCTATGTGCATTTTATAATAATCTGCTTATTAAAGATACAAGACAAACTAAAGAAAGAGAGAAAAGTCATGTGGTGCATTACGAGTATAAATCGCAACAGAACGAGTTAATTATGGTTTAGATATGTTTATTTTATCATGATATACCTTAAGTACCGTTAAAATGTTAAAATGCTGAATAATTTAAACATTTAATAGAATAATTACAATATGGTTACATATTCAATTTACAATGAATAAAACTGCGATGCCTTAAATGTGGGTAAGCGTTCGTGCTGTTCTCATTACACGGCTGCGAACCATTTGACGCGGACACAAAAAACCGTCTCGGAACGGCAACCGAGGCGCGAACAGGCATGAAATCCATCTACACTTGCATTCGGAGTATGGGGCCAGCAAATGAAATATTATTTATTTAAAATATCAATTATGAGTTAAATATTATTCAAATATGGTTTTATAAATAATGCATATAAGTAGAATACTCAATAATTACGTAGATCTACTTAATCAATCAATCTGACAACACTAATGGTGACTTGTAAAATTTATCAAAATGAAGTTTCTTTATAAATAATACCAGTAAAAAAAATATTATGGTAGATCTAAAATGTTTAAAATAAGGTCTTTAATATTTTTTCTTAAATATGGTATCACATTTTGTATCCCAGTACGTATGTGTGTGTATGCCGCATGATCGCCTACATTAGTTGACCTGGGCTGGGTCTGTCACAAAAGTTCTGTGGCCATTTTTGACAGTCTTGCCAGAGCACTCGAGTTGAAACTTTTTCGTTTCCTGAAAAGTTATACACGTCCCGAAAAAGTTATTTTGAAGTGAAAACTTCTTTAGCACCATTTTGATTTGAAACTCCATGAAACGAAAAAGCGAAAATAAAAAAGACAACCATAGATATCTTTACATTTACATTATGTACGATTAATGCAAAGCCTAATTTTCATGATTGTGATCGTCGTCAGTTTGGCCTAGTGATTTGAGATACTAGTCTCAAACTTCATATGCAGTACACACGATTGGCCGATAGCCGAATCCCATTGATTTAGCATATTTAAAAAGTTTTTTTTTTCTGAAACTTCCATTTTTGATACGCATGGACTGTTGCATACATTTTTTTTATTTTATTAAAAATCTCTCTTAGTTGTTTCATAATATTCGCCATTTTAATCGACATCAAAAATGATTTATTTTCAATTTGGTTGTTTTTTTTTGTGTAATAACGTGATAACTTCGCAGTTTTGAACCGATTTTGATCATTCGTGTTTTGTTTGATAAATTATGTCTTTATAGTGGGCCACTATTAGTGGTATCCTGACGGCCTCTGATAATGAGGCACCACCTTTATAATTTGTATCAAAATCGGTTCAGTATTTCTTTAGGATAATAATAAAAAAGTAGTAATATTGTAGTTATCGCGGTTATAGTCAGTTGTAATTATGAATATAAATTAATACCAACATTTGCTTCTATATACTTTAAAACGATATATGTACAACTAAATAAATAATTAATTTTAGAAGTTATACTGTGTACTTTTGGCAAGTTTGTAGAAGATAAAATTGTAAGTTGCGCACGCATCATAGTATATACGTTACATTTGTGGGTCAAAAGTTACGAAAAATGTAAGAAATGTAACCATCTGGCAACGCTGATATTTGCTTCTGGTTTTTAAATTTATTAAAGCCACTGTATGAACATATTTGACTCTTTTCCATAACAGACATCTATACTATAGTACTTTTAATAAAATATATATTTATCGCATTACATAAATATGTATGTATTATTTGTATGTTCTAATATTCCAGTAATCTGGTTAGTACATTTTTAGAACTTTCTTTAAAATATTTAGTAGGTATTCTTATACACTCAGACCAAAACAAGAGAAGAAACGTAGTCAGTCGCAAAGAAGTTATAAAAATTACTATAATTTATATATTTACTCAATTGTCTGGATAAGACCAAATAGATAAATGATAATACACCTTGGAGTAAGTATAATGTTTTTAATCTGAGTTAGAGTCCAATATTGGAAATAAGACATGACATTTGACTTTGACATAAAAGGTTTTGAATTTGTAAATTGATTCTGCGTACATACCTTTACGAGTATTATTATTCTGTGACGTAAAAATCTACTCTGCGGAATTGATTAAGATCATATTCTGGTATTGATTCTCTTATCGTGTTCTGAATTGAATTCGTCGCAAGTCAGTTACTATCATATCCATAATTTTGTTCTGTAAACAATAATATTGAATCAAAAGTGTATCCTAACAATGAATAAACCAAGGAAACTTCGGGCCGAAAGAAACAGGTTTTATTTCAGTACTTACCTACTTTATACTTCCTGTCTGTCATCATCGCGCTATGTCCATACTGGGGTAGACAGAAATAATCTCTTACCTGTGTTACCTCATTCAAATTAATTACCACATCATTTTTATTTAATTTTTTTTTATTATATTTCACAATATTTATTTATTTTATTAACAGAATACACACAGTACATACTTATTACAAAATGTCAATTTTTTAATATTATAATTTAATTTTTGATATAAGTAATATTGGAACAATAAAAATTAAATTTATTTAATGAATAGTCAATCAATATTAGCTAAGCTAATCAAAGCTAGCTTGTATTAATTAATTTTTATAATTACTTTTACAGTAAATCACTTAAAATATCATATAAAAAAGAACCGATGGAGGAAAACCCTCAAGCAGTAGTTTTATATTCAACAAAGAGCAATAATCAATGCCAACAATTAACTCAGCAAGTTATAGTAACATTACCTGAAGTAAATTGCAGGTAAGTAATTTTAATTTTGTTTTTAATTTTAATTCAGTGGTATGTAGGTTAGGATTATCCTTATTTTGAAATTTTTTGATGTTCACGCTATCAGTAGCTCATAGGATTTGAAGTAAATCATTTCATATACAATATGGCGCTACATTTATTGAATACACGGGTCAGGCTTATTCGAACATCACATCACTCTATTCAACCAATTAGTTCTTGAAGCTACTTAGCACTATAACCTACTTGGAACGGCACTGCCTCCCCAACATAGGGAGCCACATATCTCTTTCTTGCATTATGTGGACGAGTCGAGGTGTCTCATTCTATGTATTTCTTTTTACGTTTTCATTTCATTAATGCATTGTTGGAATCCGTGACCCCGGCAGATGACCTATGTGTTATAGTTGTTTCAAAAGGATTATTAATAAAATTTAAAATATCTCTAAAATCTGAAATTGCATAACCGGATATGTGCCCATTTAATGTCGCCATTGTAGCACCACCTTGTATATTATTTATTATTATAGCATAGCTTTGTGCCTGATGGTATATAGATACAGTACACTCAAAAAACAATGACATCCACTGAGAGATTGGCTCCATCCATTGTCACTGTCATGCTGGCCTGCAAATTTCTCGGCAGCTGGATATACACTGGGGTATTCTAAAACCATGATAAACCATGAGAGAATGATTCTCTTTGTGTTTATCAACATTTGCATGGTGCTCACGATCTAGTTAAGTAGAGATACCCTAGATAGCCAGTTTGATACTCGATATACACTGGCAGATCCCAGAACACACCTAAAAGATGATTCAAATATACACCAAGCTGGGTTCAAGCCGGCACATGGTCAAACTTTTATAGTATACTTTTTTTATAGAGTAGGTAATTCTTGCTACACCGGGCTGGCTGTTTTTTTTATTCTTAGCATTTCGTAGTGTCTACACTGTACCTGATGGTGAGCACAGTGCGATCCAATAACATTGGCGACTACTGTGGGATTTATAATCCATCGATAGTTGTTGATATCATGCCGGCCTGCTTAAATATCTCTTCACTTTATGTTTGAAGGACTCCATGTTGTAAGAAGGGATATATGGCGGGGGTGTTATATCAGGTCTATGGTGGTTGCGATGCAGTTGGACACCATTGTTGTGTCCTACCCCCAAATATAATATGTACAAGGTAAACTGATAACTTTATTATCGATATTAAAATGATTATATGCAATATTTCAGTGCTACAGAGTCTACAATAGCGTCTCATACAGTCTCAGAACAATTTGGTCTATGCAGCTGTTGCCTAGAGCTGCCGTGCCCAAAGAACATGTGGACAGAGTATACATGGATGGGTCACACCGAAGTCTACAGGGACATGCTTAGAGACTGCTTCGGACTCGCTGTATATATAATTCTTATCTCAAAATAGTATATAATGTGATGGTATTGTGCGGTAGACTGTTTTTTTAATAACATATCAAAGTCTACTATGGTTGATGCAGAATCCAAGAACAATTGTGATCAACGAGAGACCAGTCCATCTCTACTAATTGCTGTACTAATTGCAGATCTGCGTAAATATAAATTGGATATTTGTCGGCTGAATCCGAAATGCGACGCGCGTAACCGAATCACTTTGACGAGCTTTGACGGACTGTGCAGCCCTAACCCCGCCCTCGCCATTTTCTAATTCTTTACTAGGCAGGGTCCTCTACGTGTACCTAAGGTTGGCTTTGGTGTCTCAAGTCTAAAGATATCATATGACCCCTCTTACATCTTCGATCACCGTGAATCCTACATTGATCCAGAGCTATTGATGAAGGAAATCATCGTTAAAACCAGTTAGGAATAGCCTCGGCTATTCACTATTCTCGAAATATTTAAAAATTCTAGAATCCACTATAAAAATCGAATATTTATTCTTAGTTAAGAAAATATATCTCGGAACACGCACACATTGACGCCTTATCGATCAGATTAGTTTTCTATTTTTAAAAACAACAGATGGCGTCACTGTCTTCTTGCATTGGCCGAGGTGAGAGTAAAGGGAACATTAGGATCCTAACAGAGTCTATATAGTGTTCTATATTATAGACGGTTTCTGTGAACTACGACTAAATAGTTTGTTCCACTTTTGTCTAGTTGAATACGAATAAATTATTTTTATGAGGCATTTTATTATCCGGTTTTAACAGTATTCTAACAGCAGCATTTGAAGGCCAGCCCCGCTTCTGAGTTTTGCGTTGTACCATCTTCGAATGCCTTGTTAATTTTAAAAATGTATAGGTAATCCGCAAGTTGACGGTATGTTTAAATATTAAATTTAATTATTTTAGAATTTTGGTCTATTGATAAAAAATAACCTAAAATAATAGAAATGTCGAAAAGATAGTTGGTAATTTATTTAATTCATTCCTTCCCAAAATTATAAATTTTTGTATGTGAGTTACATGATTGGAAACTCTATAGTAAATGTGACGTCATCGTTCAATGAACATACACAGTTCAGTGTTATCTTGCGATAAGTGACTCTAAAATAATTACTAACCGTTTAAATCGTTAAAATAGTGCCTATAAAGTTATACATTCCGGAATGTGTCAAACTCAACCGAATTTAAATTATATCTAACTTATAACCAGTTTAAATTTTTCCCAGTTGCCGGAGGAGTTGAAGCCAAAGGAACAGATATGCGAGGTTTGTATCACGAGGCTGCGGAATTCACTGGAGTTCAAACACCAGGTGGTGCAGTGCCACGCGACACTTCTACAGAACCTTCACAATTTGGCTTCAGGTGAATTATTTTTATTACTTACACAGTGCATGAACGGTCTCTGTTAGCGACGGATAGACATTTATTGTCTATATATACATATAATAAAATTGAAGTGTCTGTTTGTAATGTCAAAATAACAACTTTTTACTAAAAACATATAAGGCACTTATAAAAAAAAAAAAAAAACATTTTATTTTTGTCTGTATGTAATCTCCGAAACGGTTGGGCCGATTTTGAAGGGACTTTCACTGACAGATAGCTGATGTTACAAGGAGTGACTTAGGCTAGTTATATTTTAGACAAGAAAATAGGGTTCCGCGCAAATAAAAATAATCCATAATTCGGAAAAACGAGCACGATTCGCGCATGTTCTCGATCGACGATAGTCTATAGTCTATAATATAGCGATGTATTAGGCATGTAGGTTGTTCTCAATTCGCGCGGACTACAGAATGGTCGGCCGCTGGTTATTTTAAAGACAAAAATTCTTATTGTGGGTTTTTCTTAGAAGATGGACAAATACTGTCCCAGATTTTTTTGTAGATCTTTTTAAGATCTACATTTATGTAATACATTAATTTGGTATATCTCTTATGATTTACTCAGCGTAAATCATTTAAGCGCCCCAAAAGCGTATTTTTTCCGAATTGATTCACCTTTATCGTCGCTGCTTATTTCGTATGTTACTTTATATTACTAAATATATTCTATAACCTGACCAGATATTAACTATGAATTATTAAAAAAAAAAACATGTAAATCGGACTGAGAGACGTTGAGTTTTATAATATGTACAGAAGATATAGGTAAATAGTGTTAACATTCTATTTGGTAACTATTTAGTTTTTAGCTTTTAATAAGTTTGTAAGTAATTGTGGCTTTCCACATACCGTCATATGTACTCATCGTCACTACCGAGTGTGGTTTACGTGTAGTAAGTAGTGACGTCATGCCGCGCATCGTGCATCGTGCATGTGTGTGTGTGTGTGTGTGTGTGCGCTCTGCTTTGTACAGTTTTGCCGTCGTTCGGTGTCGTCGTTTTTAATCGCCTTAAATATATTACTGTTAAAGCTCCCAGGCTGGCTGATTTCGATAAAGGTTTATAATTTGAATTCAACTGCACCTTGGCAACTCCTGCCAAACATTATTTCTATTTCTCACTGATAATTATAACAGAATTTTCGAATCTTTAACTCTTAATTTATCTGATTACCTAACTTTATTACCTATATATAACTCTTGATTACCTTCATATAGGTAACTCTTGATTACCTATATATAACTCTTGATTACCTTCATATAACTCTTGATTACCAACATATAACTCTTGATTACCTAACTAGATTTGACTGATTTACGTGTATTTTTTTAACACGCTTATATTAGCTTCTCTTGTAACTAACTAACTAACAAACAATGTAATAAAATCTTAGAAGTCAATTCTAACCTACTTTTAATTGTCATATCGAAATGAAATTTCTATGTATATGTAGTTCGGATGATAATACTATAATTTGGTATCTTGGAGCTGATCTGATCAAGGAGCTAGGAGGTGGATAGTGGAACTCTTCAGTGGTAACTAGCAAACCCATCGAGTTTGGGTTTATATGATTTATTTTGTTAATTCAAATTTATCGGGCTTGGTAACGAAGGTCTGGTGATGGAGCCGCAGGTGGATAGTTGAACTCTTCAGTGGTTACTAGCAAACCCTTCGAGTATGGGTTATATGATTCGTTTTGACAAGTCCAATAGATTAATTAGGCTTAGTAACGAGGGTCTGGTGATTAGAGTCAGGAAGTGGATAGTTGAACTCTTCAGTGGTTACTAGCAAACCCTTCGAGTATGGGTTATATGATTCGTTTTGACAAGTCCAATAGATTAATTAGGCTTAGTAACGAGGGTCTGGTGATTAGAGTCAGGAAGTGGATAGTTGAACTCTTCAGTGGTTACTAGCAAACCCTTCGAGTATGGGTTATATGATTCGTTTTGACAAGTCCAATAGATTAATTAGGCTTAGTAACGAGGGTCTGGTGATTAGAGTCAGGAGGTGGATAGTTGAACTCTTCAGTGGTTACTAGCAAACCCTTCGAGTATGGGTTATATGATTCGTTTTGACAAGTCCAATAGATTAATTAGGCTTAGTAACGAGGGTCTGGTGATTAGAGTCAGGAAGTGGATAGTTGAACTCTTCAGTGGTTACTAGCAAACCCTTCGAGTATGGGTTATATGATTCGTTTTGACAAGTCCAATAGATTAATTAGGCTTAGTAACGAGGGTCTGGTGATTAGAGTCAGGAGGTGGATAGTGGAACTCTTCAGTGGTTACTAGCAAACCCTTCGAGTATGGGTTATATGATTCGTTTTGACAAGTCCAATAGATTAATTAGGCTTAGTAACGAGGGTCTGGTGATTAGAGTCAGGAGGTGGATAGTTGAACTCTTCAGTGGTTACTAGCAAACCCTTCGAGTATGGGTTATATGATTCGTTTTGACAAGTCCAATAGATTAATTAGGCTTAGTAACGAGGGTCTGGTGATTAGAGTCAGGAGGTGGATAGTGGAACTCTTCAGTGGTTACTAGCAAACCCCTCAAGTTTAGGCTCATATGATTCGTTCTGACTAGTGAAATAGATTGAGCTTGGTAACGAAGGTCTGGTGATGGAGCCGCAGGTGGATAGTTGAACTCTTCAGTGGTTACTAGCAAACCCTTCGAGTATGGGTTATATGATTCGTTTTGACAAGTCCAATAGATTAATTAGGCTTAGTAACGAGGGTCTGGTGATTAGAGTCAGGAGGTGGATAGTTGAACTCTTCAGTGGTTACTAGCAAACCCTTCGAGTATGGGTTATATGATTCGTTTTGACAAGTCCAATAGATTAATTAGGCTTAGTAACGAGGGTCTGGTGATTAGAGTCAGGAGGTGGATAGTGGAACTCTTCAGTGGTTACTAGCAAACCCCTCAAGTTTAGGCTCATATGATTCGTTCTGACTAGTGAAATAGATTGAGCTTGGTAACGAAGGTCTGGTGATGGAGCCGCAGGTGGATAGTTGAACTCTTCAGTGGTTACTAGCAAACCCTTCGAGTATGGGTTATATGATTCGTTTTGACAAGTCCAATAGATTAATTAGGCTTAGTAACGAGGGTCTGGTGATTAGAGTCAGGAGGTGGATAGTTGAACTCTTCAGTGGTTACTAGCAAACCCTTCGAGTATGGGTTATATGATTCGTTTTGACAAGTCCAATAGATTAATTAGGCTTAGTAACGAGGGTCTGGTGATTAGAGTCAGGAGGTGGATAGTGGAACTCTTCAGTGGTTACTAGCAAACCCCTCAAGTTTAGGCTCATATGATTCGTTCTGACTAGTGAAATAGATTGAGCTTGGTAACGAAGGTCTGGTGATGGAGCCGCAGGTGGATAGTTGAACTCTTCAGTGGTTACTAGTAAACCCTTCGAGTTTGGGCTCATATGATTCAAATAAGTCAAATACATTGAGTTTGGGAACGAGAACTCTAAAAAGTTTTATAATTTTTAGTGCGTAGTTAAAGCGCGTTTTCACTGTTTGAAAGCTTATTATAATAGCACTGTGAAGTGACTGCATTGTGACTGGTGGTAAACACAGTAGAATCCATTGTCAGTGTTCGCTGTCATGCCGACATGCACGCCTCTCTCTCGGCAATTGGATATACAGTGACTGATCCTGAAGCGTGACAAACAGAATGAGAGTCACTGTGACTAGTTTCTTAGCATGTGCGTGGTAGTCGCGAACCGGCCGGATGCAGATCCACTACCTTCTTGATAAGTATTTACACAGGCTGATACTGGAACACGACAGGCCTAAAGTGTGACACTATCTCGGGTATTAGACCCGGGGCCCAAATCTGCTATTTCACATTTAAGAATATGTATACCATTGTTATTATATCGACAGTATACTGATATTATATTGAAATTGTAACAAATTTGGTATTCTGCTAAATTACTATTTCATAACCATTCCCATTTCATTACTGTCTCCGATAGAATCTCTATAGTGTTGTGATAGTGTGTCCGTGGGATTACAATATCTATACGTCGTTGGTGTTGCCTATCAAAATCTATCATGGATTCAGTGTTGCTAGTCGATACTACCATTAGTTGACTATACTTGTTAGTGCTATTTTTTCTGTTAAATCTATCACCATGTCGATTGTCGCCGTATCGACTGTCACCATCTCGACTATCGCCATCTTGACTATCGCCATTTCGACTCTACCCAACTTGACATCGCCATTTCGACTGTCGCCAACTTGACCGTCACCATCTCGACTGTCTTAATTTTGACTATAGCCATTTTGACAGTAGCCGTCTTGACTATAGCCATTTCGACCGTCACCATCTCGATTATCGCCGTCTCGACCGTCACCATCTTGGCTGTCGCCATCTAAATGATGACCAAATGACTATTGAGATACTATCGACACACTTTTTGTTAGCAGACTTGGGCCCCTGGTGCATGGTGGTCGCAAACCCAGCCGGAAATAACTATCATGTCCTACCATCCAGCAAATGTTTGTGTAAAGTAATATTGTAATATATATTACAGATACAACGGACTCCATAAAATTAGAAAATTTTGAAGATGAACAAAACAAACAGCCCGATGATGAAAATAGTAAGTATTCGAATTTTCACTTATAATGTATACAAAAAAGTGTATGCTTGTACGTTTAGAAGATATACTTCTTTGGATGGACTATTACTACTAAAGTATTATTACTAAAGTTTCATTTACGCCCATCACATCGGACGGATAAACAACTGGTAAATTATACATTCACAACAGGATTGTGTTGTATATTATACTAAATATAATAAAGCTGAAGAATTTTATGATTGATTGTTTGTTTGTTTATCTCTGTAACTACCTGTTGGATAGCCAGATTCACGAGGAATAATATAGGCTATCTAGTATTAGGCTAAACATCTCAGCTATTGATAAATATTGATTTATGTTAAGTAAGTCGGAAGCAACGGTGTTTCCGAATTGCTTTATTCGCGTGCACTGGTGTAATGGTTAGTTATACGTAAGTACAATGTTCTACAAAAATATTGCTCCTTAGTATATCTAAAAAAGTCTTGGATAAAATATATCTATCTTTTATACATAAGCCACAATAAGGTATTCTGTGACAAAAATTTATTGTTAAAAATAGATTTATGAGCATTATTATTAGGCATGGCATATTAATCCTAACGGACGAAAGTTACTTCATCATCTATACAATTTTATATAGATAAACACTTTGCCCTTTATATCATGTTATTTGGACGAATAGTTTGTTAGCTGTTGTTAGTTGTTACGATTAGCTCGGGTCTATGACTATATGTGTAGTGACGCGAACGAGCCGTGCGAGCTGTGACGTATAACTCTGTTCGCCCGATAAAATATTGTCTATACTGAAGTATTATAAATAATTAATCTCCGATTTCATTTAAAGATTTCTTAGCTAGTAGTATATAATTATTTCCAAATGTTGTAAAATCTCAAAAATCTGAAAATATATTGACATCTAGCGTTACAATTATGAACTCCATAGACAACCAAAGAACATTCATTATAATTATGTAATTTATTTATAGATGGCACTGATACAGAATTTTAAACCAGTAACGTCGAGTGTGACTATCTTCACCTCAATAAAACAAGAGGCTTAGCAAGCGACTTCATAATGTACACTTTTTGTTAAAATGTTTTAAAATTCACTCTCGCAATTTTTTCATAACGCACCTAAAGAAGTAAAACGTTAAAAATGGGGAAAAGTAAATGATAATTTAACTTCCAAAAGCATGCAAATCTAGCCGTATAGTTTGTTTCAGTTTCAACCGAATAAAAAGGTTCAGATTAAAGATTTTAATATATATAATTTTTCAGATACTTTGTAGGTTTAAGGTTTACCGTTTGATCACAATCTCGCCTGATGTTAAGTGACGAAGTTTTTTTATATAACTAAGGTGGCAAACAAGTTTATGGTCCGCCTGATTGGGCGCTTGTAATACCATAGACATCAATAGCGCGCCGACCCCTACTTACCGCAGGAACACAACACAAGGTTATTTGGCTGCGATCTTCTGTAGGGTGGAGGTATTCCACCAGTCGGACTGCTCTAAGTAGAGAGAAATCTACTAAGAAATTTCTCTGTGCCCTACCTCTCTTTGAATCCCCCTTCTCCAAGGAATTCTGGAAATCTTACTCAAAAGAATAAAACTTGCCTTACATGATTCTTGAACTTAATGTTCGGTAAATCGGTAATCCGGTTGTGAAGACAGACATGATCATTATAGCCGAAAGACGTCCACTGCTGGACATAGGCCTGAAAGATCGCCTCAGCGACCGGTCCTGTACCTCCTGCATCCAGCGGCTTCCCGCAACCTTTACCAGTGTATGTGTGTACCGGCTAAGAATAGTACTAGCCCATGTCATCTCGTGGGTGTCGTAAATGGCGACTAAGGGGTTAGCCTAAGGGCGGGCAGCAACGTCTTTTCAGTATTATTTTAAACCAACCTGCGATCGCCCAACCGCCTGCTAAGCGTGGTGATTATGGCAAAACTTCTCCAAACATGAAGACAGACAAATTTATTAATTTCCAGTTTGTGTATATTTTCATTCAGTTCAACTCAAACGAAGCCATGTTGTGGATATTGATTGATGAAACCAAAATTTTTTGTTTCAGTACAAAGATCTGTAGATTTCTTCGAACCCGAACCTCTAAGAAGTATGGACCAAGAGGACAGTTTCGACGATGGTAAGTTATTAAGAATTTATAAACGTAATTATTTTTTATAACCTGGAAAGTCAGTAGTAGGATTGGTTCTTGAAGATAAATTTATATTTTGACAATGGTTAATAAACTTGCTTACTATCTAATTGATATTGTTACGCCCGTGGGTAATACAATGCCGTAGTGTCACACAAAAAAAAAAAAAAGGTCATAAATCGCTCACAGAATAAGCCTGTTTCTACTTACAGAATAATCCTCTTTGTACTCACAGAATAAGCCTGTATGTTTCTCTTTTATTTCGCTTATTATTGTCACTTCGCTTTCGAATTTATAACTGCCACGACTCGCGACACGGCTCCCTTATATATCCAAATGATTCGATCCCGAAATCTCTAGAAGGTCCCTGAACTCTTAACATGTTGTAAACACCTTACGTCATCGCTTTTAAAACGAGGGGAACGTTTGATTTATAGCGCATTGTTTGTTGACAGTTGTAGCGATAAGGCTTTCTATGTGTGCATTGTCGAACATATGACTACACAACACACGACTACACTATGATAAATACACGATCTTTCGGTTACATTCCGGACGCTTCTTGAGATTTCGAGAATGATGATTCTTTTTCTGTTTTCCTCTTACTCAGACCGTAACAATATGTTATGTCAATTTCAGATAACGTTGATGAGACTTCAATAAGTCAAAGTAAACCTAAGATGAAAAATATCGCAAAGAAAGGTAGGATTATTTTTAATGTAATGTGTAACATTAATAACTAGGTGGTTAATACATTTGGAAATGTTTACTATTGCTTGAATAGTTACTTGTTTTTCTGGGATGAAAGTATCCTATATTTTTACCGAGAACATAAGCTATAAAAAAACCATATATCATATAAATCCAACCAGTAGTATACACGTGATGCGGAAACACATTTTATGAATTTTATGAGATACAAATTTTATGAAATGCTTTCGTTGGTTTTGACTCCGATAATAGATGTAGATGTGTAGATGTTTTGTGCTAAATCGATAAAATATCTATATTTCACCCGATGGTAACTAAAGTACTGTCTAAGGACTGCGGCGATTGTTGAGAAATGATCTCTCGACAGTAGCTACCATCATGCCAGCCTATGAAATTACCAGGGAAAAACTATTTAATAGTTACTAACTAGAAAGTTGAATATTTACTTCTTATAAAGTCACTATGACAGCTTTCAGAGTACAACGAGTTAACTAAAACTGATTTATTTTTTTAACTAGCTATGTGTGTGGCTTCGCATGAGATTATTACATATTGTATGTTTTGTACAAGTATAACTGACAATTCTTAGCCTATCAGTTGATGAATAACATAAATGTCTCGTGAACAAAATTTCATAATAAGCGGTCAAGCCGTTTGAGTTAAAAGCCCCTACAGACATATTTTTTTCAAGTCAGCTTCGTGGTTAGTGTCGTTTGTAATATATATTTATCGTTAAATTTGAAAAAAAAAATACACGTACATAATTACCTACAGATTTATTATTATAGATACATAGAGATTACGTAATGCTTGTTCCAGACTTGAAACTCATGAAAAGCGGCGCGAAGAGAGATAGAAGAACTGGCCCCAGAACAGACCACATCCGACCAAGGGAGAACATCGGCCTTCTACTCCAGCACACAACAATCCTGCCCTTCAAGTCTAATAAGGGCTATTTCAACTGCTTCTATTGCAACAAACAGTACGTCGTCATCGAAGAGTTGAGGAAACACGTCGACGAGACTCACCGGAACGTCACCTTACTGTCGATAATCAAGAACATCCTCCGTCCCCACGATCGGATCAAAGCTGACATAAGCAACATAACATGTAAGATATGCTCGAAGACTTGCGAGGGTGTAGAGGACGCCGTCAAACATCTAGAAGGGCACGAGATGAAGTTTAACTACGACGAGAAGCTGCTGAAGCCGACCGATTGCCTGTTGACTTATGATTTAAGCGATGGCCGTTTCAAATGTGTGGTCTGCGATGCGGAGTTCCATTTCTTCAAGACATTAACGAAGCATATGAACGAGCACAGTACGAATTACGTGTGTGACGTCTGCGGGAAGTGTTTTCTGTTGTCGGAACGGTTGAAAGCTCATACTCAGGTGCACGTGTTGAACGCTTCGGTGCACTGTGACGTGTGCGGGAAGCTGTGCGCGACAGCTGGAAGGTTGAGGAGTCACAAGCGGCACCATCATAAGAAACGGTCTCATGTCTGCAGTATATGCAACGAATCGTTTCCAACGTTCAGACATAGGATGGTGCATCTCCAGGATGTGCATCACAGGTCACCGCTGGATTTGCGCTGTAAGGTCTGCCTTAAGACGTTCAAGACGACCAGCCACCTCGGCTGTCACATGCGGACTGAGCATTTTAATATACCGTATGTGAGGAAACGTAAGAAAGTTGAAAAGAATGTACAGAGAGTCGGTTAATAAAATACAAAAAATAAAAAAAAATGTTTTTTATTTACATTTCACACTGCGCTCAGGGAAAGGTGGCCATCGTCGGTGGATCCAGAGTAGTATTTTTATTTATATTTAAAATGAATATAATGATAGTTCATTACGCTCGGAGAACGGTGGTGACCGTTGGCGGATCCCCATCTCTTGATGGTCATGACCGTTTACAAAATCTGTACTGTTCTTATCACCGTATGTAGAGGAGGTTATTTAAGATCCCTCGTGTTCATTATTGTTTTTTCTTTAAAGATTATAGTTTTTGACCACAATCTCACCTAATTTTATGTGGCAATGTGGACAAAGCAGTGTGTAATACACTAATGGTAAAGGGACTGGCTCTCAACTACGCTCGGAGAATGGTGGTGGCCATCTGTGGGTCGACGTCTTTGATGGGTATGACTGTTTAAATAAGGTGTACTGTTCATCTTCAGATGAAGAGAAGGTTATTTAGGATTCCTCGTCTTTATGATATATAAAAATGAAAGAAATAATATTTTATACATATGGCTACATCCTCACGAATAAAGATGGCAACAGGCTCAGATATTTTTTCTCAATCTGACTTGTTAGCAACAATAGACAATGTTAGCCGAAAGGGCCCTGAAGCCTCAGACGGCTTTTACAGCTTCACCCGGGCTTGAACAGACAGCCTAGCCGAGGAACAGGCTCTCAAGTGCAGCTCCGGTTAATACGGCTACAGATAATCAGGAACAGATTTTCAACTTGAGGGTGGTAGTTAGCGAGACGGGTATTAGAAAATGCCCAACACCACCATACTATGATTTCATCACGATGTCTTTTTTCATCGAAAACTCAGGTTCTGCTTAATCTAAATCGACCGAACGGTAGCTGGACAGGATACCACTGTGGCAATGTTGGTTCGAATGCTATGTAATTGTCACCTATTCTACGTTAATGTAATATTAGTAAAGTTTACGCAAGTATAAACAGTGATTGTACAAAGTTTCAACTCAATCGGATGAATGATGCGCGAACTTATAAAACATCACACAAACATTATTTTTATATATATATAAGACTAGCAACCGTACGTATTAATCTATACTATTATTATTAAGCTCGAGAGGTTGTTTCAACTCGCTAATCTCTGGAACTATCGGTTTATTAAGGAAGGTGGGAGGTAGAAGGAAGGAGGTTAAGCTATATAACTTTTCGCTACGACCCTAAGGAGGGGAACAGTAACCGTGAACGTCGAGTGATCTGGCAAGCTGTAGACAACTACGGGAAGGGGTGAAACCGTGAGGCACGGCTCGTTACAATATAAAACTCAAAACAATAAAATATAACACTCAGTGATAAAGTAATGATGATTACCTCCTACATACATTTTTTTAATACTAAATACTTAAATGACAAATAAACATAAGGTCCGCTTGATGGTAAGCGGCTACCGTAGTCTATAAACGCTTGTAATACCGTAGGTACCATAGGCGCGTTGCCGACCTTGATCCCCCTAACCAAAGGAGCTCTGGAAACCATACTCACGCAGGAACACAAAACTAGGTTATTTGGCTACGATCTTCTGTAGGGTGGAGGTATTCCACCAGTCGGACTGCCCCAGGTAGAGAGAAATCTCCAATGAAATTTCTCTGTGCCCTACCTCTCTTAAAAACTAATCCTCTATATCATACTAACTGGCCTTGCAGACGTTGTTCTGGTCGTCCAGTAATCAATAACTCGATAACCGCGCGCCTTATCTCTTTCAGGGATAACATTAAAACCTGTAGGATTTCTAGGTAATCTACTACTGATTTCTGAATTATTTTATTCACTAATATTATAGCTACACTAGCAGTGTCACATGGTTTCGCCTCTGTTAAATTTATATATCTTATAACCTCTCTACGACGCCGCCGCAAACGCGCCCGTGTAGCCCTATCGTTGTTCCACTTCTCGTACATGCCTATAACTTAACAGATTGCTCGACGTTCATAGTTTATTGCCTAGCTCCTTAGGGTCTCAGCGTCATGTTATATGTACTATTTATTCCTCATGAATCTGGAATTATACAAAAATACTTGCGGACGGTTGCTGGAGAAAATTTATAGAAAATAAAAATATTAAACGACTCGTGGATAATTTCAAAATTATTTTTATTTTTTTCTTACTGTTATAGGTTTCGCGTAGTGGCCACACTCTCACCTGATGTTAAGTGACTATGTTGGTCCAAAATGATAACACGCTAAACCTATAGTGGAAGACTGGCTCTCAACGATATTTTCCCTCACCGAAAGATCAGACTCATCGCAGGGATTCGAACTCACGTCAATCGACGCGAAGTCGTACACGCTACCACTGAGCCATCATTGCTTCACATGAAAACTATTATTTTATCCACTATGACGGCTGTTAGACCTCGTGTATGTAAACACACAAATGTATATTCGTTTATCTTTTTTAAACAGATTTAAAAATTAGTCCTTTTCGGCACGCGCTTCTCCATCAGATGATAATTCTTCGTATGCACCGTCAAAGATCTCTGATTATCAAACGTCTTCTGACAAGCGTAGCAGTTCAATATGATTGGCTTCGCTCCGTGCATCTTGACTTCGTGTTCGTTTTTCTTCGTATAATCCGAAAACTTTTCTCCGCAGTAACCACATTTGCTTCGTTTATTGAAGCACACGTGTGTCGCTCGCTCATGGTCCTTCTGTTTCACTCTAGTGTCGAAGATCTTCGGGCAGAATGTGCAATTGAACACTCCAGTCTTATGTCTGTACATATGTGTCTGCAATATTCTCCTATTGATAAACCCTTTCCCACAAACTTCGCAAACATGGTTCCTGTAGTGGATATTCATATGTTCTAATAATACTTTGAAATTATTAAAGACGTTATTGCAAACAACACAATTCAAGGTTCCGCCTTCGAATTTGAACGGAACGATATGGTTTTTTATATTGAAATGGAAGTATTTATCATGGGTTTGTTTCAAATGATCTACTAATTCATCTAAGTCATTAGGTTTTTGGTTGCAAACGCGGCATTGTAACGAAGTGATGTCTAATTTGACTATGTAAGTCAGCATTGTTTGCTTTTTCATGAAATTTGATATGTCATTGTCGTCGTGTGCTTCTAGTGTGTGAGATTTAAGATCGGCAGCCTCAGGGAATTCATCGTCGCAGAAGGAACACGTGTATCCGATACTTCCATACCGTCTGATAGGCGTTGCGTTTGAAAAAAGCAGTATCGTTCTAATATTCTCTATGTGTTTGTTTATTTCTCTGACCTTCTTCAATCGGAGTGAATTCTTCGCTTTCGGTTTCTCCTCTTCCTCACTGGGTCTGATGATGATTATCTCTTTCTCGAGAATTCTCCGAGTTCCGCCTTGTATCGTGATTGTGGTCTTTCCAGATTTCCTGCCAGGTCTTCCTAGAAAACGAGACAGTTGTTATTAATATGACCTTTTAAGCAGGCAGCTGAATATACACTGGCTCATCTCGAAACCGAAACCTGAGAGAGAAGTAACTCATTCCGTTAGGATTCCTACCACTCGGCTTGATTACTGAATATGATGATCCTGTAACGAAACATGCCCAAACTTGCCACTATAGGGAACACCTGCTCACAATTAAATGGTCACCACTGGTTTAAACTGAGCGTTGTTTGTCTCTCAGAGTAAATAAATTTGTTTGTCAGCCCTTGTGGTAAGCAGTTATAGTTATTATATGTTTTTTTCGCTTTTTATAGGCTTTGGCGTAGTGGCCTCAATCTCATCTGTGGTTAAGTGACGATGTGGCCCAAGATGATAACACGCTAAAGTTAGTGGAAGACTGGATCTCAAGTGCAGCTACCGGAACACACCTATTGGTGCTTGGCGACAGATTTTCAATTTGAGGGTGGTAGTTAGCCAGGAGGGAATTAGAAAAAGCCCTACCACCATGCTACGGTTTCGTCACAATGTTTTCCTTCACCGAAAGCTCAGGCTCATTGCAGGGATTCGAACTCGCGTCAATCGACGCGAAGTCGTACACGTTACCCGAGTAATACTGAGCCATCATTGCTTCAAGAAGATTGCATCTGGAATCTGCAAAATACCTAATGCTTCACCAACTTATAGCAGAATTATCGTGTTTAGGCTCATTGGAATAGTCTCAATGAATAAGTTACTTGAGACAAGGGTTTTTGAAGTTTTTAATTTACTTTATTACTCATATTTAATGATTTTGAAGTATGGATTGACTACCCAATGAACATGTTATTTTACTTTGACGTCACATACAAGGCATACGTGAGTCAGTGCGTTTTTATGTAGGTATACATGACATAAAAAAGTTATGTATACCCTGTAATATTAATAAACATCATACTGATATAAAATAAGCTTTTAAATTGACGTCTGGGTAATTATTTTTGTTACGTTCGTCTGACATAACATCACTATCATACTGTTTTGTCCGTACAACAGACAACGATAATATCATACCTTCACATAACTGACAAGTCACAAAAATAAGTCAATTTATCACGTTTGTCTAATATAAGAATTAATCTTATTGATACATTACTTGGAAGTTAGTTTTTTTTACGTACAGTTGATATAATGTATTAATAAAGTCAATCATAATATACTTTTCGTGAACAAAATTTCATCATACTCAGTTTTTATAATTCTTATTGTCTATTAATTGAGGAATGATGTAAATATCCCGTGTACAAATTTACATAAAAAAGGTCAAGCCGTTTTTGATTTATATCCATACATATTACAAACATCGGGTCCATCAAGCTTAACTTGAAAATATATTTATGCAGGTCGGCATGACAGCTATGACCGGCGGTAGCTCGGAGGTCACCGTTGTCTTTGGATTGTATTGTGCTTAACATCAGGTAAAGTACGGACAGTTTGCCGACCTAGTATAAAAAAAGAACAGAAAGATAAGAAAATAATGTTATATTCGTGAAAAGTGTGTCTTATAAAATATAAGTCAAAATTGACAAAGAAAAAAAAAAACGCACTGACAGAACTACACGATTTTATTCATAATCAATCCTCACATAATAAATGATTTCCCAGTCAACACCTTACCTTAGATTGACATCACATTTAGATAATGTGTGTCGCGTAGCTAAAAATTGCAACTATGCATTTTTAAATAAAGAGAACGTCATTAGGCTGACACAATAAAAAGAAAACATTGTACAATAAAAACAAGTAATTGTGAAATGTTCTAGAAAGTTTCACGTAAACATTACGCAATACATAAACCCTATATAAACGAAGCCGCCGTATCTTCGACTTTTTAGTTGTCTTACTGTCTAAGTTGCTTACTTGCTTAGTTATTCAGAGATGTTGCTATTCTAGTGGAACCATTGTGAATTAAGTTGTAAATAAAGAAAAATGAAGATTTTTGTTCTTTGTCTTCAGACACCTAAAGTCCTTAGGACATTTCGTCTTTAACAATAAAAGGATTCGTGCTACATTGCAAGTCAACATCCTTGGGACGTTTTGTCGTCATCATCATAAGGATAACCACTTGTACAAGTAATACTACTTAATTATCACAAGAACCCAACGACAACACTGCCAGAAGTAGCTTACATCCTTAGAGCATTTCGCCGTCAAGGATTTGTACTGCAACAAGTGAGAATTATCGTAATCAACAGTTTCTGGTCTCTTCTGGTTAAAAAGAACATCCGGTGGCAGCTTAAAGAACTCATCTACCTGTGAAGGGTCTTGAGGGATCCAACAACATACATTTAACACATATGACGTACAAGTGATGTCAAATATAGGTCGTGTGTTCAATAATATAATTCTGTTAATCTAATCATCTTCATACGAGATGCACCGCCTTCTTGTGCTCAATCATTTTACAGCGTATCATAAAACTGGAGCTGCAGAATTCGCACCTATAGTTCTTGAAGTGCTCCTTGACGTGATCCTGGAGGTCGGAGAACGGTTCCATATCCTCGCCGCATATCGTGCACAACAACTGACCCTCATACTTGAAGGGGACAATTTGATTCTTAATCTGTTTATGTATCAATTCATCGTGCTCCATTTTTAAATGGTCCATCAACTCCTGAAGACCTGGTATATCTTCCTTGCATATTTTACAGTTCAGCCCGGTTATGTCGAGGTATACGATATGTTTGGATAACGATCGCAAACTAAAGAATTCCGGTTTCGCTTTAGAATGCATTTTAATGGTGTGGGTTTTGAGATCAGCCGGGTTCGGGAACTGGCTGAGGCAGTAACTACAAGCGAACTGTGTCCCGACGCGACTGCGCATTGGAGTCGCGTTGGAGCAGTTCAATATAGTTCTTATGTTGTCGAAATGCCAATCCAACTCTGTTAGTCTTTTCTGATATGATATACGTTGCTGCCGACGCTCTTTAACAGTCGTAGCTGATTTCTTACCGACCGGCCGGATGGATATGAATGAGCAAAAGTTGGTTTTCTTGTTCAGGGTAAGTTTTGGCGGTACCTCTTCGAGTGCTGGTGAGGAATTGCGGCGTTCCTTGCTTCTGGTAGCGGCACCTCGATCTGAAAAGGTTTGTTTTTTTGTGATTTAAATATATATTTTTCTTCTTTAGCACCGTTGTGTTTTGAAACTCGGTGAAACGAAAAAGCGTCAGTAAAAAGAGACAACTATATAGATCTATAGGATGTAGCCTACGAGAGAATGAGATAGAATACATTTACATTATACACGGTTAATGCAAGTCCTGATTTTCATGATTGTACTCATCGTCGGATTGGCATAGTGGTATGGGACGACCAGACTTCATACGCAGTATGCATAGTCGATAGTTCGAATCCCGCTGATTTAGGATATTTAAGGATATTGATTTAGGATATTTTTTAAGGATTTTTCTTTATGTTTCAATTCTGACACGAGTAAACCGCTTCACATATTATTATTTTTATAGTTCATCTGCAAATTACGTGTCACTGTGTATGATAGTAAGCGCATGGATGCTGGTCTTCGTTGCAAAGCCTCTTGGTAGCTGGGTATGTACTAGCTGATCCCGAAACACGATAAGTCAAGTGTCACTGTGACGGGTGTATGACATTGTGCAGGCTAGTTACGATCTAATCAAGTATAGATAGAGATCTATACCTCGCTTGATTTCTGAATATATACCGGGTGATTACGGAACGCGACACGTCTACGCGTGCCACTATGATGGGAGTTTGAAGCAATGATGGCTCAGTGGTAGCGTGTACGACTTCGCGTCGATTGACGTGAGTTCGAATTCCTGCAGAGAGCCTGAGCTTTCGGTGAAAGAAAATATCGTGAGAAAATCATAGCATTACGGTAGGGCTTTTTCTCATGCCCGCCTGGCTAGCTACCACCCTCAAGTTGAAAATCTGTCGCGCTATGGTTTCATTACGATGTTTTCCTTCAACGAAAGCTCAGGCTCATTGCACTCACGTCGATTCACATGATTTCCATACACGCTACAACTGAGCCCTCATTCACTAAAATATTTAAACTTATAACACATCTTTCAAATATATTTATTATATAAATACTTCATAAATTAAAATAATTTAGTTAATAATAAAATTGATATTATATATTATAAATAACTGTCTGAATTATTATATTTTTCGTATTTATTCCAATAGGTCAATATATAAATGTAAAAATATGATTATATTTATGTTTGACATATCTTCAAGGCGTCCCATGATGCTTCACACTTACACCATAAGAATAAATTTGGTCTAAGTCTTAAATCTAAGGCCAAATATTATTGTTTCTATTATTATTATTGTTTCTAATTTTGTTTATTTTATTGTTTCTAATAAAAACGATTATTTATACTTAATTATTTCTATTAAGTAATGGCGAACGGTTAGAAGCGCATTTTATGTATAGTTGCTATTTTCAATATGAAATGGAAAATCATTTGTCATATGATAATTATGAATAACTGATATTTTTCATATTGTATGAACAGTCATGCCGTGTATAGCAGGTTTTTATTTATCACCTGTGAAATAGCAGTTACAATATTTAATATTAATTATAAATAGTTGCAATATTTAATATCACTGCTATATTATAAAATGCCGTAATTTCTCCGCCTATATAAGTGGGGCTGTTGCGAATATGGAGCAGGATGAGTCTATATGTTGGAGAGAGGAGAGAGGAAAGAAGGGCTTAATTTAAATTTGACGTGCCTGTTAGACGAGATGTCCATTGTTGTGTTATTGAATTATAAGTCTAGTGATTTATTTATAGTTTTATTACTGACCGCCCTTTAACAATAGATATTTACAGAGATTATAAATATTGATTAAATTATTATCGTACTAAATGCTACATTAAAGTAATTTATCCGAAATTTAAATTAAAAGACGCTTAACTGACTGTCCTTAACGTTGATCACAGAGTACTTTATGACGACGACACAATCGAATGAATAGAACCGATCCTCAGGTATGAAGTCCTCGAGACCGCTGGATTCGTGATACGGTGACTCTACTTTACACTAGTACAACAAACATTCCACTGCACTTCAAACCTACACACAATAAGTATTCAACTTATTACTAACTTCATCATGTCCAACTTCCGTCAAAAAATAACTCTATTATTTTTATCCCACATGCCAACAACATAATGAAATTAGCTGTCAATGATAATAATTTGAAAAATGACAGTTTTAGATTCCGCCAAAACACCAAGTATATAACTTCTTACTCGTACATCAACAATTTTAAATAATGGGATACATATCCTTTAAGCGTAATATCGTACAACTTTTTCTAACAAGACGGTAGATCCCTTCTTAAAACTGTTAAAAGTTTTTGTGGCAAGTTAGATTACATGTTTCTAATTATTATCTCTAGTATAGATAATATAGATTTTATACTACTCTTAATATTATACATATAATAATATAGGACCAAATAACTTAAGTTTATGAAATAAAATAAGAACCATCATAAGACAGATCTAGATCACGCCAACAACTTCCATTTCTAAACGGAATATGTGACGGAAATTATCAGATATGCCATAACAATGACAAAAAAAAAACACAGATAATTAAAAAGTCGGCAATGCGCATTTGAAGCTTTCGGTGTTGCAAGCGTCTATAGGCAGACCGTACACATGTTTGCCACCGTCGTAAAAAATATCACAAAAAATACTTCAGACACTGAATGACAGTAGCTCTAATTGGTAAGTCAATATTATACATAAAAACAAACGCACGCACTCATACACATACAAGAACGCGTAAAATTACTTTAAAAAAATAGTAATAATTAATTATACATACATAAATAATAAAAAATCGTAATTGGCTGAATGGTCCGCTTTTCAATATAGTTTGTGCTGTTATACAAAAACTAAACTGTAAATTTTATTAAATAAATAAATGATACGAAGCATTTGTTTATGTGAGATTTATCATTATGTAACCAGTACCTAAACAGTAAGTTCAAATGTTAGTTATAACATTATTTAAACCAATTTCCCAAAAAAAAAGATCTTTCTTAATTTTTTGCTAATCACCAGGCCACACCGTTGGAATGGATAACGTGATTATAGGAATTAGCTTTTCTTTGAAGTTATACGTATATATTGTCATCCAGAATATGTATAGTTATAAACTCTACTTGCTTCTGAATGTTATCCTTTTTCTGCGTTCTCTATTCTTGTACACGTTCTACTGCCCTTCTTGGACGTTTTCTGTCTTTATTTCATTCCACGGCTCAGCAAACACAGACACATTTTCAATATAGTCAGGTGCTTCTACCTTGATATTAACATTCCGATGATGATTAAACGGCGATTCATCAATTGCTGGCTGAATTTGATTCCTCTGCATTTGGACTCTGTCTTCTTGCACACTCTCTAATGTAGTTTTTGGACGTCTACTATTTATATTTTGGTTCGACGTTTCGGCTACTAATATAGACCTATTTTCAATATAATCATTAGCTCCGATGTCGATATTAACATTTTGATGTTTGATAATCGGAGAAGCATCCTTGGCTGCCTGAATTTGATTTCTTTTCCGAGCTCTATATTCTCTCATGCGCTCTACTCCTGTTTTTGCACGTTTCTTGTTTACACTTTGGTTCAACGGTTCGGCAATCGTAGACCTATTTTTAATATCATCAGTTGCTTGATCCTTAATATTGGCACCTTGATGATGGACAACCGGTAAAACTACAATTGCTGGCTGAATTTGATTCCTCTGCATTTGGACTTGCCCACTTTCTAATGTAATTTTTGGACGTTTACTGTTTATATTTTGATTCGACGGTTCGGCAATTAAAGACCTATTTTCGATATAATCATTTGCTTTAACATTGACACTAGTTTCCTGATGATGGACAAACGGTAAAAGTACAATTGCTGGCTGAATTTTATTTCTCTGTATTTGGACTATGTTATCACGCACACTCTCTAATGTAGTTATTGGAAGTTTAGTAATTATATTTTGGTTCGACTTTTCGGTTAATAATATAGATCTGTTTTCAATATGACCAGTTGTTTCAACATTGATGTTAGCATCCTGATGATGTATAAACGGTAAAACTTCACTTCCTGTTTGAATTTGATTCTTCTCCATTTGGACTCTGTCTTTTTGCACACTCTCTACTAACGTAATTTTTGGAGCTTTATTATTTATATTTTTGTTTGACGTAACGGGTAATACTATAGACTTATTTTCAATATAATCAGTAGCTTCAACATTGATGTTAACATCCTGATGACGGATAAACGGTAAAATTGTTTCAGTTTCTGTTTGAATTTGATTCCTCTGCCTATGAACTCTGTCTTCTTGCACACACTCTAATGTAATTATTGGAGCTTTATTATTTATATTTTGGTTCGACGTATCATATAATAAAACAGACCTATTTTCAATATAATCTGTTGCTTCAACCTTGATATTAGTATCCTGTTGATGAATAAACGAAGAAGAAGCAATCGCTGATTGAATTTTGTTCCTATGCATCCGAGCCCTATAGTCATTCACATGCTCTAGTGTAGTTTTTGGACGTTTCTTGTTAATATTTTGCTTCGACGGTTCGTCAATCATAGAGTTATTCTCAATGTAATCAGTTACTTCAACTTTGACATTAGCATCCTGATGATGGATAAAGGACGTAGCAGCAATTGCTGACTGAATTTTTTTCCTCTGCATCCGAGCTCTGTATTCTCTCGCACGCTCTAAATTAGTTTTTGGGCGTTTTCTGTTTATAGTTGTGTTCGAGGGTTTAGCAAACAATATAGACCTATTTTCAATATAATCATTTTCTTCATTCTTGTCGTTAGAATCCAGATGAGGAAAAATAGAAGAAGCATAAATTGGTCGCCGAATTTTATTCCTTATACGGGCTCTGTATTCTCGCATGCGCTCTGCTGCTGTTTTCGCACGTTTTCGGTTTAATATATTTTGAGTCGATGGTTCAGCAATTACAGAACTATTTTCAATATAATTATTAACTTCGATCTTGATATTAGCATTTTCACGTTGGATAATCGTTGAAGCATCATTGACTGACTTAATTTGATTTCTTTTCCGAGCTCTGTATTCTCGCATACGCTCCGAAGCTGTTTTTGCACGTTTAACGTTTTTATTTTGAACAGTGTTAGAGCGATCACGATGATAGACATCAACACCCTCTATTATTTCATTTTCCACTGAATTTCCGTCTTCTGCCATTATACAATCTGAAAATTCAATAAATAATATATAACTATTACATAACCTTAATTGAAACATTTGTAATGAAATTATTTGTCTACACTATTATTATAAAGAAGTAAGCCTGTGAATTGGTTATTTTAAAGTATACCGAACAATTGGGCACTAAGCTTTAAAACGTGTATTTGTCACACTTGACATTGGCGACAGTATCTATGTTGATGTATATCAAAAAATCTTGTATATGTTTGAAGGTGGTAATCTCTGAAACTTCTGAACCGATTCTAAATAATGTTTTATATATAGACAGATACGTACAGACTGATTGGTTATTGGATGATTTTAATGTGTGATGGTTTGTAGCTCTTGTAATCATTTTATATGTAACTAGTTTTTACCCACGATTTAGTACTCGCTGTGTTTCAAAAAGAAACGATTCGCGCGCTATTTATTGTTAACTTGTTGAAAGAAATTTCAATTGCGTGCGCACAAATTTACATGTTTAGTTGTGGCGCTGTTGCGAATATAGAGCAGGACGAGGCGACACGAAAACAGGAGAGGGGAGAGAAGTGAAGGGCTTGACTTAAATTTGGAATGATTGAGGCGAGATGATCATCATTGCATTATTGACATATAAGTCGAGTGGTTTATATACCTACTGTTTTATTAATCACCTTGTTGTACAATAGATATTTACAGAGATTATAATATTCATTAAATACTTATTGCATGTAACGCCACATTAAAAGACGCTCAACAGATTCTCTTTAACAAAGACGTCACTATCGAAAACATAGTGCATAGATTCGGTACTCAGGTAAAGAGCCTTCGAGCCCGTTGGCCGTTGCTTACGCGATACAGTGACTCTATCATTCACCAGCCTAACAAACATTACACTGCATTTCACACATACACATCACAATAAGCATATATGTTGTGTTAAGAACCTTTTTATTTTTAGCCTAATTAGACAAAAATTGTCAGATAAATTAAACACACATACGCATATTTTTCAATACATATAGTTAGATAGATCAAAGGTTTATGATGATTTATTTCTAATTACTATTTAGGAATTATAATATATTTAAAATTCAGTATCATCCAGGAATCCTCCTTAAGAATACAAGAATTGTCGTATTCGATTTTGCCGTTGGAATTTGTGGAATACTTAGCATAAATAAATATCTTGAAAATTCAACTCTTTTCTACATACGTTAGCATCCTGATGCATCATTGGCTGATTGAATTTGATTATTTTGCAAGCGGGCTTTGTCTTCTCGCACATCCTCTAATGTAGTTTTTGGACGTTTGCTGTTTATATTTTGGTTCGACGTTTCAGCTAATAATATAGCTAATTTTAGATACAATCAGTTGCTTCAACTTTGACATTAGCATCCTGATGAGATATAAATGGTGAAACTTCAATTTCTGGCTGAATTTGATTTCTGTGCATAGGGGTTCTGTATTCTCGCACACTCTTTAGTTTGATTTTTGGACGTTCACTGTTTATGTTTTGGTCCGATGGTTTAGAATATAATTTAAACCTATTTTCAATAAAATCATTAGCTTCGATCTTGATTTTAACATTTTGATGGCGGACAATCGTTGAAGCGTCATTCGCTGAGTGAATTTGTTTTCTTTTCCGAGCTCTGTGTTCTCGCACGCGCTCTGCTGCTGTTTTCTGAAATTTTGGTCTGGGAATTCAGCAATTATAGACCTATTTGTAATATAATGATTAGCTTCGATGTTGATAGTAGCATTTTGATGTTGAATAATCGAAGAAGCATCACTGACTGGCTGAATTTGATTTATTTTTCGATCTCTGTATTCTCGCACACGATCCGAACCTGTTTTTGCACGTTTGATGTTTGTTTTAAGTACATTAGTGATTTTAGAGCGATTAATACAATCTGAAAATTCAATAAGTAACGTAAAACTCTCAATTGGGTATTTGAAAAAAAAAGAATATTGATTTTTTTATGTATTTTAAAGCTTCATCATAATTATGATAATAGTCAATTGGAAAAACTCATAAAACATTTTTTTTTCTTTTAATAATAAACATTCTAAATTGTAACATTTTAAAAAGAATCACATGTATACGAATACTCCACGATTGATCGCCAGGTTTGTGAAGTCATAACGTTAAAGGAATTTCATCGATTAAGTGTCAAAGCTGTGTGCTACAATGAGTAGAATTGTAAATTGTGACGTTACACGCGCTCGGATTTATTCGGGAACGATCGGCGCGTTTTCGGTACTGAAATCAAAAAATAATTTTTATTATGTAATAACTTTTGAAATATTGCGAAAAAAATTTAAATAAAAATAGTTTGTGCCAAAACTTAAATATGATTTTTACAATTATCACAAAAAAAAAACAAATACCCAATTGTTAGCATTTTTAATGAAAATGACTATTTGTCTGTTATAAAGTGGTAAAGTTGGTAAACATGTTTATAGGCTGTTGAACCACTCCGGAACTACTGATCCGATTCTAAAACCTGTCTATATATATAACAGCGAAATACCGAAACTAAATGGCCCGATTGACTTGAAATTTAGCATAGATACTCCTTTCACGATGTAGCTCACTAAGAACGGATTTTGTGAAATTCAACCTCTAAGGGTGAAAAAAAGGGGTTGAAAGCTTGTATGCAGTGCAAATATTGTCTTTTGACTTGAAATTGTGTACTTAGGCCTTTTAATAAAAATAATGAAACACGTGTGTCAGTATCTATCAAAATTCATTAGTAAAGGGTGTATAAATAGAGGTTTAAAGTTTGGAAAAACAATTTATGTGTAACTATTGTCTTATAATTATGCACACATAATATGTATATTTCTTAATATGTCTATTAAAACTTAGCATGCACATCTTCAATTTATAAAAAATCATAATTTAAGCTTGTAAAATAAGGGTTGAAACTTTGAATGGAGATTTTTTTTTGTTTATAGTTTCATGATAATTATTAACCACACAAGAACCACGTCTACTCTCAAATTGAAAAATCCAGGTTTTTTATTATTCTTCACCTAAATTAAATTAAGTGATTAAATGTTGTGTTGTATGATTGTTTTAGTTTGAATTTTTTTTATTCTGTACATATTGTTATTATTTATCTATTTGCTAACTGTTGTTATATTAACCTTTGCTATGTGTTTTTGGCGGGATCTCAAACTGTCATGTTGTAGTTTTTAATATTTATAATTATAATGTTGCAGTTAAATATCATATAATAATCTCATGACGAAAATATATCGTTGTTCCGTTAAAGAAGTTAGATTGTTTAAGTAAGAATTATGCTCGTTTTTGAATTTAAAATTTAGATAACTATATGTATGTATGTATTATAACTTTTGCAGGAAGAATGTAATTTTTCGTACATTCGTTTCGTTTTTGTAGAATCGGAACTAATCGGAACATTACTTTCGATTTAAGGTTGGTTTTTGGCGGGATCTCAAACTGTCATGTAGTGATTTTTATTTTTTATTCATAAATTTGTGTTATTTGACCCTATATTGTGTAATACAGGTGGCGTTTTGCATAATAAAGTTTGGTTATTGTGCACAAGTGAAGTGAATTGGAAATAATAACATGGACCTTGACTTCTGAGATGTCACAAAACCTCCCTAGAAAGTTCTAACAAGGGAGCCACCATCTTGTTAGGATACACAAATCGTCATAACACTGTATACACTCGATAATGGCAGTAATGGTCTACAATAAAGAAGACCGGTTGCCAAGAAAAAGAAGAAGAACTTTTGGTATGCTAAGCGTTGCCATGGTAACCTTTAGCATTTTAATAATAGTCGGTCTTTTTAATTCTGTGTAGTTTTTATGTCCAGATTTAACTAATAAAAAGGCTTGACTACCAAGGCCGATCCAATCAGACATACGTATCCTACCACAGCATAGCATCATCAGTCAGTCAGTAAACTGTACCACTATGTAACGGTAGCCTAAAGTACAGAAGTAAAATATGTATATTCAAGATGGACGACCTGTTTTTGAGTGCGTTCTCTATGGAGGGTAGAGACTAGAAGAACCATATATGTGGAAAAAAGCGTCCATCGAAAGACGTCAAATTAGTGTGAAGCCACGATAGCAAGTGGGTAAATTGTAAAGATAGCGCCATAAATTCTTATTTTTTAATTTACACACACTTGGACAACTTTTAGTTATTTCGTCCATTTATGAGAAGGGAAAGCTTTTATAGGTTCATAAAACTAAATCTCAAAATACGTCACTAATTAGTTCTCAATATAGAGGAATTGAAAAAAAAAACTAAAACATTATTAAAACAAGCTTTTATTGCTCCTGATCAGGATCTAGGACTATAGTATTTACTTATCTCCCAACAAACTTAAACACAATGAGGATATCTTGTTTTGTTAATGCTTTGCTACGACCAGTATCCGGGTCCATCATCAGATCAGCTCAATAATAGCATATTATATTGTCATCGAAGTTACTTAAGGACTACAAATTTTAACTCAAACAGTTAAGTCTGAGTAAAAAACAATATTGCAAGGTTTAATCCATATAAAACGAGTTAAATAATAGCTTATAAAAATATGAGCAAATGTAATAATAATCACTTTAAAAATAAAACGGCGTTATTTAGTTTTCATTTTTTAAGTACAGATAAGTTGGGCGGTGTTAAAAGGCAAGATTTAGATGTGTATGTCAAGCTTTTTCACGCTCACCCACATACACATATACTCATAACAACAGCCTCCTCTCTTCACGTTTCGCTTGAAGGATCCCATGTACTAGAGGTAAAAGAGGAAATACACTGGCAGGAAGACTGTTCCACAGTTTCACGGTTTGGAAAAGGCATCGCATTTTGATCATTTTTGTACGAGCTGATGTGGAGGGTCGAGCTTACACAAATTACTGTTCTTCTTGAGTTTATCGGTTATTCTTAATAAGTACGAAGTTAAACTTCTTCACCATGTTTCGAGCGCATGTGACTCCTCCAGCTGCATTTCTGTACAAAAGATTGGTCACAGTGAGTACAGACGAATCGTCTATCGTTGGCATGTATCCTCATATGTTCTCTTAAAGTATGTCTTCTGCCGTATTCCTTAAAACATATTTCGCACTTGAACTCTCTTAAGCCAGTGTGCTTCGTCATGTGCTCCTTCAACCTTCCTACACCGAAGAAGCTCATGTCACACTCGGTACATTTGTGTTTACGTTCCATAAGGTGGTCCTTCTTGGTGTGATAGGCCAACGCTCTCTGGTTATTGAAAGTACGCTCGCAAGCTTGGCATTTCAACACAACAGGCGGCAAACCGTGCTCCTTCACCATATGCGACATCTTCTTCCAATAGTCCATGAATTTCTCATCGCAGAAGTGACATTTATTCCGTTTACCGAAGCCTAAATGTGTCCTCATTTTGTGCATTCGTTTCTTCTGCGGCGTCGAGAATGTTTTGTCGCATTCCTCGCACTTGTGTTCGCCATTTCCATGCCTCTTCTCGTGGCCTGACCGAAGACGTTCCGTTACGAACGCAGCGCCACAGATATTGCACAAATAATTTGGAAAATGCGTGCTCATGTGCTCCTGTAGAAGCTTGAATGTGGCGAACTGTACGGAGCATACAGAACACCGCAACTCCTCGGTCTCAAATCTGAACGGTAAAATTTGACTTTTCACATCCGTGTACACGGTTTTACTGTGTTTTTCTTTTAAATGTTTTATCAGTTCATCTAATGTAGTAAGGTCCGTGCTGCAAAGACTACAATTAAGTGCAGTAATGTCAAGTTTAACGATGTGTTCTAACATCCTGCTAGCCATACTCTTAATCAGTTTGTCGTCGTTGTGTTCCTGTAACGAGTGTTTCTTAAGGTCTGCCGGTGACACGTATTGTTCTGTGCAGAACGCACAGCCGTAACCGCGTGACAGTTTCGATCTAACGGCCGATGCGTTTGAATGCAAAAGTATATTTCTTAAATTCGTTTTGTTCTTTACTGACTCAGGGACTACTTTGGAATGTAATCTGATTTCGTTTCTCGTCTTCTGTGTTACGAGTTTCAAATCCAGCTTTGATGGTTTATCGATTCTGATAACACCCGATCCTCTTCCCAAACCTATAAATAAAAATATTATTATTGAAAAGCTTTCAGGATCTTCCAAGATTTTACATGAATGAATCATTTTCTCTGATTTTCTATTTAGGAGCTCTTTATGAATTCACATTGTAAATTCAAATATGTGGTACAATTACGTAGATGTCTCTCGAAGAATTTACCGGTAAAAAGAACGATGGTCAGTATCAGATAGTAACAATTTATTGTTTAAACATTCAGGTATTATTTTTAATAACTCTTTCAACAACACTTCCGCATGAACGCTTCGCCGCAGTGTGTAAGATTCATACAATTCGTATAGGTTTTCAAATATTCCTCTAACTTTTCTTTGCTTTATATAGAAAGTATTTTTTCTTTATCTATATAGTTTCGTACTTGGGGATGCAGTTTTGAGCCACATATATCCAAACCACATGCTCTCCAAGCTCTTTCATATTTAATCTTCTTCCAACAAGTTTTTTTTTGTTATTTTTCTTAAAAATACGCCGTTTATTGTGTAAGGATATAAAGTAAGCTGTTTCTGAGTCTAGTAGGGTTCAGCTTAAAGTACATATATCTGAAGATTTTCTATGCTTATTAAAAACTAAGTTAGTCTGCAGTAACGTAGACGAAAATTAAATAAAAATAGCAGTAAATATGTCATTTAAATAATCTCTATATATTATTACTCAAGCGTGTTATTTAGTATTAAAACAACTTTTAATAAATATCAACATGTATCTAATTATTATTGAAATAAAACAAGAAGAAATTCATTCTTTACTCTGTGTTACAATCAACTATATTTGCATAATTATCTAGTCATTATGTATCTATATTTATGTATCATAAATAAAATAATTGAGGTTTATTATTTAATTTAATTTCTTGAATTTTAGTAGTACCTGATCGAGTTTTTTCGTAGGTACTATACATATTTAGGTACTACTAAATGATACAAAAATTTCAAAAATATTAATTGAATACTTTCCGAGTTACAGGTGGCTCCTCAGTTCAGATGTTTAGATTGAGGAGTCACTTTTACATTCATATAACTTTTGATACATTGTACTATAAATTCCAGAAACTACAAAATTATCTATTTTGCTACTAAATAAGAGAGAGCGGGTTTCCTTTTAAAATATGGAGTGGCTCCTCAACCCATACGGACATGGAAATACATATGATGAATTTTGTTTAAAAGCTGAACATTCGTTTGATTTAAGAACTGCTAATATATAGGTACTACCGTTGAACATCATAAGCCACAATAAGGTATTTTGTGACATAGTTTTATTGAAAATTGAAAAGTGATTTATGAGCATTATTATTAGATATGGTATATTTATCCTTACGAACGAAAGTTACTTCATCATCAAAACAATTTTATGTAGATAAACTTTTCCCTTCATAGAATGTTATTTCAACAAATAATTTGCGAGATAATGTAAAATAAAATAATTCAACACACGGCTAGGGTTTATGACTATAAGTGTAGTGGCGCGAACGAGCCGTTTGAGTTGTTACGTATATAACCCTGGCCACCTGATAAAAATATTGTCTATACTGAAGTACATTATAAATCATCAATCAGCGATTTCATTTAAATTATACGCGGTTGAAACGGCAGGGCACAGCTAGTATACATATATATTATAAAACTAAACGTATCTCTGTCTGTTACAATAACAATAAGCAATTGACTCTTTAAAATAACCGGTGGGCGACTGCCGCGGGTGGCGGGTGTTAGCGGGGTCCGAAAAACGGTATTCAGTCGGTCCGCACTTACTTACTTAGATACTAATTAAAAATAATATACCATATGTTAATAAAATACATGCCTAATTCTTATTTATCTCATAACGAACATAACATAAATAACGAAAATTCTGTAGACCACGCGAGCGAAGCCGCAAGCATAGCTAGTGTTATCATTAAAAAAATAGAATATTGTGACAATAAGTAACTCCAGAGACAAATTTGAGTAACGCCTAAGACATACAGTAAAAATATATTCATTTAACCAAATATTGGGAGAACTAAACAAAAATAAATTAAAAGACCTAACATTAATTACATACAATAATTTTACAGAACCACACTTTAACGATATTCCAAATTTAGTTTTCGGTAATATTAATCAGAATTTCAAGTTTGTGCTGTCCTTCTCCCAAAAAGACAGGTGTTCTTAATAACTTCATGAATGACATGAACCTGGAGAAACATAACATTCGTCTACTTCAATAGAAGTCAAAACTTTGCACACTTAAAGTCATGTATACACTGAAAAACATTGTTTCAGATATAAGTCTAAAAAACATCATGTATATGTTTCAGGAAACTTTGTTTCTGAGGATTTAGCTGTCTACAACTTTCGTTCACTGCGATTATGTCGCCCGAGGAAGTAATGTTGTTGCCGCGTGAATTTCCTGTATATAAAATAGATTTAATGTAAAAAAAATGTGTGGTTTTATGAAACGTTTTTTCGGTTTGTAGGCATTTAACTAAAAAATTTGGAAAATTATTTGATTTAGTGTATTAAAATTACGTTTAACTTAATTATTGAAAAATGGGAATGATAATGGCAAATCAATAGTGGACGAAATATTCAATTAAAAAATTTAATTTCAATTTGCGTATTAGAATATGGAATACATAATTAATACAATCATTTAGATGATAGACGCATATTAAAAACGAAGAGAAATATTTATTTAAATAATTGAATAGTTGTCAACTTCAATTATTCTATCAATAGCTTCATCTTCGCCTCGAGTCTCCTAGTTCCCTACCCCACAGCCAGCTGTAATGCGACATGTGATAGATGAACGAAAAAATTTGGGGGAGATAGAATAAAAGTTTCACTTTAAAAATTCTCGCGAACTGCATTTTGTCTTTCTGCATCTTTGATTTTATTTTATACTTTGTTCGAACTATCCCAAATACAGGAATTTCTATTTAATAAAAAAGTTTTAATTTGTTCCACATTGCATCCATATGTAAGGAAAACACACGACACACACTCGTAAACATCTGTTGCGGAACTAACATCACCGGGGAACACGCCAACTGTTTCGGAAACACGTGCAGAGTTTACCGTAACATTTTAAAACCTAGCCGAAACACGACAGCAGTTATGTTCCCTAGAACCTTCCTGTCACTTACGCTAGGATTGTGAAATGGGTTTCCACGCACAGTTTTCCCCCAGTGTTAAGACATAGGGCTCTTCAAAGATTGAATGAAATACAGTCTCAATGTTGCAGTTGTCCGTAGGTGACGTAACCATTTCCCATAAGGTCTGCCTGTTTGAGCCCTTTTGCATTAAAAAAACTGTTGTGAAACATACTTATTTGTTTAAGAAACACATCGATTTTGTTTCTTAAACAGTGTTTATAAACAATTTAATTTTCTTTTTTTTGTTCTTGCCAAACATATACAGTATGCGGTCTCTCTGAACGAAAATTCTCAAACATAGTATCGTCTATAGATTTGTCGTTTTATTGACGACGCACTTGATCTGACTCTTCAACGTCACTGAAGAACCATTTTTCGATTTCGATAAATATTGAGATGAGGCGATATATTTTTGAATATCTTTCAGCACAGCAAGCGGCCCGTCATCATCTGATTTATCTGGAGAGTGATATTCCGTGGATAGGGAATTCGCTACTTTTGAGGGCTCCATGTCTCCTCGTCTTGCAGGTAAGACGGTGAGATTGATTATAAGTTCTTCATTTTCTTTCTGTATTCTCTTTGTCTCAACTTCCACATGGCGTTTGCTTGTTTCTTTTCTTTCGGAGTTAAGTCTTTTGCGAGCCTTTTAACTTTATGGTAGTGTTCCCGGTGTTTTCTTTTGGCCTCTTCGTATTTTTCGGTGTCCCGTTTAAGTTTTTCCCTGTACCGTCTTTGTTTCTCAGCCGCCGACAGTCGCGCCTTTTTTAATTCAAATATTTTTTCTGTAAATAATAATCATAAATGTAGGTTACTTAACAAAACTTTAGTAGATAATTTTACAATGTCAATAGGACTTTTCTATCGTAAAATAAGCTCATTGTATGTAGTTTCGGGAGGCGGGGGGGTATGTAGGTAGCATGTATACAGACAAATGGTTTCCCCCTTTTTATAAACCGGTTGAAAGCTAAAATAGAGTCAGTTTTACTTAACGTGCTACAACCGCATCTCATAAAGTAAGTAACTGCCTCAGGAGCTATCAATAGTGTCTATGGCGTTACCACAAAAGTAACTCAGCAGACAACTGGTATATTTTCATGAAAAGAGCACATTAAAATACGAATTTGGTAGAAAGCGTGAACTTTAGTCGAAAACAATGTGTCACGTTACTATAAACACACCCGATTATTATAAAAAAATTAAACTTACATCGAGATTACGCGGTCACTCAACAGACGCTAGACGACATAAATACACATGCATTCCCTTCGAACATTCTTCGCAAATTGGCCGCTCGAACGGCGCTATGAAAGGGCACCATCACGCCCGTGCGTGTGAAGGCAAACAGAATGGAAGCTGCTTACGGCGAAAAAACCCATCTAAGATGTGTTTTCTGACAAAATTCTTAAACATCACTCAGTATACGAAAGTAAACGCATTCTTGTGAGGAACACAGATGAACCTTTTCACAGTTGAAACTTTTATTCTATAGCACCTGAATTTTTCGTTCATATATCTCATGTCGCATTACATTATATTGTCGCAAATAATATTGAATTCGTGCAGTCAAGGATTATAATCGTAAAATCCGAACATTGTTAATGTGTGTTATTAAAGAATGTATGTAACATGTTTTCAATAATTTGTTTTTTTTTTAAGTTTCACTGGCATCGTGTTTTCACAAAACCACACAATATTATTTTTTTTCATTTGCAACGTCGTTTCGTAAAACCACATTTTTTTTTTGTAAAAATATTTTGCCTTTTTGCTACTTTGTACTACACACAACACAATATACTATGGCGTCTTGTTCTATAATTAAATTTGACCGCAAGTGAGAAGGAAAAGTTTATTTATAATGAAAGTTTACAAGTTAATGAGGTCTTTTTATAGGAATGTTTGTATGGAACGGATATTTCGCATCCTCACTTACCGTGATATTTCATAGATAGAAGAGATATTTCAGAAGCCTTTACGGCTTTTACAGCTTTACCGGGCTTGGGGGCGAGCGCTTAGAGCACTCAGCCACGAAAGCTAAGCAACAACATCCGAGGGTCCTAAAGTGGCCGAACCTCGGCTCGGACTGTTGCGCGTATGCAATTAAGTCGCGATCTGACTAATTCCCTATCCGTAATTCGATCTAAACTAACTATACATATATACATGTTTCTGCCCCCTGGGAGGAGGGAAGGAACATGTGTATGTGTATTTAGTGGTCTGAAATTTTTGTCTACTCTAACTAGGCAAAAAAAAAAGATCCCTTACAGAACCTATGTACCTATGTGTGTTGTGCATGTGTGTATAATGCAGTGTCATGTATGGTTGTGAAAGCTAGTGAATGTAGAGTCACTGTATCGCGCGAACGGCTGCTTGTCTCAAGGGCTCCATGCCGATGGATCGGACCTAGGCTTGAGTTGCCGCAGAGGAGGGCGGTCGTGGCGGGTAATAAGATCATAAAGATCATAAACATGCTACAAGTGCCATTTAAAAAATATGTCTATTTTTAAATAAATGCAATCAAAATAACCTTTTTTTTTCTATATATTAATGTTTCGCTCTCATTAAAATTTATAACTTACTTGCCCTGTATACTAGTGATCATAGTGAACTTATAATTTACCAGCGGCCCGCCCCGGCTACGCACGGGTATTTAAGAAAAAAATTAATAATTATAGCACACACACCCTTCTTTTTGCGTCGAGGGTTACTAAGAAGGAGTACATTATAGAGACTTTTAATGTTTTTTTTTTATTAATATTATTATTTTATTATTTTTATATAAATATTTATTTATTTTATTTTTAAGCATAGTTTGAACCGGCATTACTATTGAATATTTTATTTTTAACATTAAAAAGTGGTTATCGTGACATAACTGTAATAGTTAGACATATGGTTTCGCGGACTTTTTTGTAAATATTTATGTCCTCTATAAAATCGTATTACATCACCTTGCTCTATTGTGAATAATTTTCGCAGCGTACGCGATATAACGATTTATTGGTATTTTTTTGACACTTTAGGTTACATTATAGAAGTTTTCATACGGATCCCTAACTTTTTTGAAAATATTCTATCGCCTATGTTCACCAGGAGTAATGTAGGATTCTAATGGTGAAAGAATCTTTCAAATCGGTCCAGTAGTTTCAGAGCCTATTCAATGCAAACAAACAATCAAATCTTTCCTATAATATTATAGTTCAGATTTATTTATTTTCATTTGAACACCAACTCCTTATTTTGTTTGAAAATACTGTGTTTTATTATATGTTCTACGTCGTGTCTCACATATTTTTTTTAGTTCTATATGTCAGAATGTCAGCCCGAAATGCGTCTTTTTTCCCAATTGATTCACCATTATCGTCACTGATTATTTCGTATGTTACTTTTTTTGATTATATACATGTCTAGATTCTTAATCCGGCATGTCAAAGTAGTACTTTTCAAACTATTTAAAAATAAATAGATCACAGCTGAAATAGTAGTACTGTCAGTACATTTAGCGCGCCATAGAGTAGAAACGTATTTTTGCCCTCGCAATAATAATTAAAAACGGCGTTTTGAGTAATAATTTTTTTTGCAAAAACTACAAAAAAAAAGTACGAAAAGAAGATTACATTTCATCAGTAATTAATGTTATTCCATATATATAAGTAACTTAAATTTATTTATAGGAATATAATTATTTTATAAAAGTGAAGACATCATTTCTTGTCCGTGTTGCTGGTATAATTGTATTAGGATTCTCAATGAAAGTTGTTAAAATTATAACAATATAATATAATAATTATCACGTAAAATATAAATATTATACAATTATACATACTGTATAGGTTAAAATTACGTGGATAAATATACTTTTTCAGTAGTTGGCTAAATCGGAAGGGGATGATAGGAACTTCACACTGTCTTAACGTAATTCCATTGAATTGATTGAGTTCAATGCCAAGAAAACTCAGGTATGCGCGTTTTCCTCAAAAAAGTCACCGTTTTCTCCCCTCCCCACTCTTCAGATCGTCTCATTAGCAATGCGTGACAGCCTCAACATCCTAGGTGTGGATATTCGCAGCTACCTCAACTCCAAGGATTACATCGGGAGTGTCTTCTCCACTACATCTCGGAGACTAGGAATCCTGAACAGGGTGCGACGATTTTTCACGTCCGGTCAACTGTACCTTCTTTATAAGGCAGTGTTCGGCCGTGTATGGAATACTGTTCGCACCTCTAGGATGGTTCCGCAAAGTACCTCCTCGATGCTCTGAACAGGTTGCAGAGGCGGGCTGTTCGCATGGTTAATGATGCAGACGTTACCGAATGCATCGAACTGCTTCAGCTTCGCAGGAACATCGCCTCTCTAAGTGTGTTCTATCGATTGTATCATGGTGAGTGTTCTGAAAAGCTGTTTAATCTAATTCCCTCCTGTCTTTTCCACAATTGAACCACAGGCGTTGGGCTTCAGAGTCACAGTTTTACGGTAACGTCCATCTCGAACTAAAAAGTTCTCCTTGTCTTATCTTTGTCGTACCGTGAAGCAGTGGAACTATCTCCCGGCAAATGTGTTCTCTCCTTCTTATAAAATAGGGTCCTTGAAGAGATATTTTTGCAGGCCGGCGTGACAGCGGCGACCGCCGATGGATTTCGATCTCTCGGTGGTTGCCGTTGTATTTGAATTATACTGTGCTTACCATCAAGAACAGTACAGTAAATACACCGATCTATTATACAAAAAAAAAAACTGATACGTTAACCACCCCTAAATCTTAGTATTACATAATATAGCGCAATACGTTATAGCTAAACATCTTCTCCATGTTTACTCCGCATATGACTTTTCCAGCTACATTTTTGTACGAACGCTTGCCCGCAGTGCTCGCATTTAAATCTACGGTCGTTGTTATGTATCCGCATATGCTCTGACAGTGTCGCCTTCCTCCCATATGACTTCCGGCACACTTCGCACTGGAACTTTCTTTCCCTCGAATGCGATATCATATGGTCCCTCAACATCCTGGCGGTGAAAAACGATTTACTACACAATTTGCATTCATGTAGTTTCTCCATCAGGTGATCTCGTTTCAAATGCTTCCAATAGGGTGTAGTATCCGTGAAAGATTTACCGCAAGCCTTGCACGGGTAAACAGGTAAAGGTATCCCGTGAACTTTCGCCATATGCTCGTTTCTGTTTCTGTTATTGGTGAAACCTTCAATGCAATACGGACACTTATGGTTATTGGCGACAATATGCAATTTCTCGTGTTTCTTCCGTTTTTGGTCACTGCTGAACACTTTACTGCAGATTTGACATTTAGACTCGCCCGTTTCGTGTGTTTGTTTATGGCTGTATAAGTTATGCCCGCTGACGAATCCGACTCCACAAATTTCACACTCATAGTTCCTGTAATGGGTGTGCATATGCATGAGAAGTGGCTTGTAGTTAGTGAACTCGGTCAAACAAACGCAACACTTGAATGTATCACTGTCAAATTTAAAAGGAACTATATGATTCTCGATATCTGTCGACATACTTTTCTCGTGCACCTTTTTTAAGTGTTCTATTGCTCCTTCGATTGTGTTCATTTTCTCGTGGCATAGTTCGCATGTTAATGAAGTTATATCGAGATTTACTTGAAACTCGCGTAATGATTTCTTCATGAAGCGTGCGCGGGTCAAGTCGCGGTGATTGGCCAAAGTGTGTTTCTTCAACTCGTTCGGTTTTTTAAACTTTTCTTTGCAGTAACAACACGAGAATCCTATACAGTGATATCTTCCGATTGGAGTGGCGTTGGTACATTTTAATATTTCCTCAATATTAATCAAATGTTTGGCATGATTTCTTATGTCCTTACGTTTTCCAGTATCGTCTGCTTTTATATTAGCTTTCTGGCCCATAACAATTACCTCTGCTAATTCCTTGATACGTCTGAGTGGTAGTGTACCTACAAAGAGAACAGGTATTGTAGAATGTTTTATTTATTTTATTACATGCCTACTTTATTTTAGATTTATCTCTGTTTTTTATTTCATTTTAGTATCATGTTGCTATGTGGATGGTGATAGTATCCTTCTCGAACAACACCATTGTTTAATTTCGTCAAAAATACAAAATATTGCTTGAATAAAAGATAATAAACCTATAAGGCATAAAATAAGTTTTTGTATAGAGACGCATCAACACATAGCAAAGCGCGATATTAAGTAATTAAATTCAATTATTCGATACTTCACACATTTCGATGGTTTTTCATTATCAGTTCAGACATTCGATAAAACAAACCAGTTGGAAGCTTATAACTAACGAATTTATTTTACGAGTATTAACACTTACACCGAAACGAACAGAAATCATTTCGACAATTGAGATATCTTCTAAAGTTAAAATATTTACCTTTGCTTCTTAGCCACTAATCTGCAAGAGCTTAATATATAGTCCGCGAAAGATTTAAAATTATAAACGTTTATTCGTTTTAATTTATTTACCCCTTACTACGCAGGCAGTGCGGCTCAGTGACGAGCACAGGTTACCGAGGATAGGGCAAGTGAGCAAAAAGGTTACAAGGTTTTCATAAACCTTGTGATCCCTGCTAACAACTAATAAATCAAAGTGGTTCCTGGTCCGAAAAAGATTTTTTGAGGACAGATGAATTTAAGTCGCCTCACAGTTAAATACATACGGTTTTAATGTTTACTAGTTGTGAGGCATAGTTGTAATCCCTAAGAGTTTGGGTGTATGCACCCATACTTTTATTTCAATGTCTTTTTGTTATAACTCTTATAAAAGTCTTATATACGATGTTTTAGTAGTATATCCTTCGATATATCACAACTTTATATGTTAGAAATGTTTATTATCGCTTATATGCTCAATATTTCGTATCTATATAGATAAATGTTATAATAGTGAATTTATATCGCGATTTATGGATAAGTTTGTGTATTTCCGTGTTAGGATGTGATTTAAGTGTATTTACGTATAAGGTTATTTACTGCATATACGACGGTTTTTACGATGGGCCTATATAGATTGGACTAGGAAGTACAGAGTTTTTATGTGTTTTGTTTTATTATATGGTAAGTACTTTCTAATGTAATTACTAATTCATGGTTTTTTGTATATAATCTGATATGTACGATACCTACGGGTTTTGAAACTACACTGGTATTAAACGTTGCACTTTTTGCGATTATTATTATTATTACGTGAACTGACACTTGATTTAAAGCCCTATGATAGGCATACGGTATGTCTTCTTGAATTGTTTACCATGTACTAGTTACAAGTATCAGGACGCTTTAAATATGGTGCCAAATTGTTTGGACGGCACCGCTCGAAATTATCAGTTCAGCCACGGAATACGAAGGCTTCAATAATTTAATATACAGTCCATATTAAAGTTTCAAACGTGGCGTATCAGTGACCCCACAGTAAATATAAAGTCAAGCAGTATAAAGCTTAACCAGAAATATGTAAAAATGTACAAACAAACATTGAAACATGTGGTTGAGGTAAACTTCAACAATACTTAAATAGTTTAAAAAAAACTTGATAAACTATATCGAATTTATTGCTGACATTTCTCAATAGACTGGTATGTTTTCCGCCGAACCGAAATTCATAAATACGTAAGTACAGATAACTTTATTAAAAGTAGTAATATTCAAATTTTGACATGTTGTCCATACATTATCTGTCAAAACGTCAAGATTCCTCGTATAAAATTATCTGACGATTCAAAAATCGGCCTTAAATAGAAAAAATTATTTTACGATTTGATAAAATTTCGTTAACGGTCAAAATATTGACTTATTCGATACACTGGGTGAAGAAAATAAAACGTCTTGTCAATGATTGCTTCTTTGGCTAAGATTTTTATGTCCTTCTGTCTGTCTACTGTATTTATAAATAATATAAAACTCAAGGTATCTCTCACAGATTTGAGAAAAAGGCAGATGGAGCCAGACGAACCATTGAGTTTATTTATACATAGAAAAGCCGCCTCAACCAAATTGTTTGAAATACACATTAAGGTTCTTGCCCTTGTGTTCTGGCGCGTAACCATGGCAATACCATAAACAATTGCTCTAGAGATGAGAACCAGTTCGAATTATGTTAGTTAATTGCGTTATTTTTAGAATAACGTAAACATAATAACCCTATTAAAATATTGTCACAATTGGTACAAACTACCTCGTCCTATGGAACCGCTTCAAGCTTGCAATGAACGTATAATTTTTAGTAATCGGTTCACATCACTCATTTGCGCTCTCTCCGCGAGTGCACCGCACCTATTTTTGTTCGTAATAGCCGTTATATCATAAATAAGCCTTCATGTGGACTGAAATATTGTTTAAACACAAAGCAAAGACTAATCGAGCTGCAAAATAATATAATCGTTTCAACTAAACTTATAACTATTTTTCCTTATCAATGAATATTTCTTGGTTTTCTTTATTTATTTACTTTTGTTTTAACTTATCATACCTATGCCTAATGGTTCCGATGACGTAAGCATTTCAAATTAGAAGCAATGATGGCTCAGTGGTAGCTTCTACGACTTCGCGTCGATTGACGTGAGTTCGAATCCCTGCAATGAGCCTGAGCTTTCGGTGAAGGAAAACATCGTGAGGAAACCATAACATGAAGATAGGGACTTTTCTAATGCCCGCCTGGCTAGCTACCACCCTCAAGTTGAAAATCTGTCGCCAAGCACCAATAGGTGTGTTCCGGCAGCTGCACTTGAGAATCAGTCTTTCACTAGGTTTAGCGTGCTATCATCTTGGGGCACATCGTCACTTAACATCAGGTGAGATTGTGCCCACTACGCCAAACCTATAACTCGTTATAGGTTTTTTACTTAGGTTATAGAACTTTTTACTCGTAAAAAGAAAAAAACGCATAATTTGCGTATTCGCTCGACCGAAAGGATTATGTGCGGAGTCGCGGGCACAGCTAGTTCCTTTAAAACTTGTAAATTTGGTAACTTCATTTGTGTTTACACGTGTAATTTAATTAGTTTAATTTTGTATGTGGCATTAATTAGGTTTTCAATTTTTTTACATAAAATAAAAAAAAACATTAATTTCTTTCAATATAATATAATAATAAAAATTAAATAGGTACATTTATTGTATGAAATATATATTTAACATACAAATTAAACTAACAGTTATTAGCTTGATTTTAATTGTAACATTCAATAACGGATTTGGACTGAACCGGAGTTCAGAACCTAAGATAATTTCTATCGGTTTTGGCTAACCGGGTTTTTTATTCAAAATAATAGCATGAACTGACATCTATATTTACATGTACAGGAAGTCAAAAGTCACAACAGTCACGTAATCTATACATATAATAAAATTCAAGTGTCTGTTTGTAATGTCAAAATAACAGATTTTTACGATACCTATAACTGTGGCTGCCTGTCTCTTTGTTCGGGGTAATCTCCGTAACGGTTGGACCGATTTTGACGGGACTTTCACAGATATTATAGATATTATATTATATTATATTATAGATATTATAGATCATAATTTAGGCTGCTTTGAATTTAGGAAAATAATTAGGGTTCCACACAAAAATTATTTTTTAGAAGACCACACGAGCGGAGCCGTGGGTACAGCTAGTCTATAAATAAAAATTTTAAACAGCTGATCTGCCACTATAAGTTTTTAATTTCGGTAATCTTCTTAGAAATCATCAAATTTTTGAGCAGAACGAAGAAAAAGTCGTAACATGCACGATACGATATCGTCTTTTTTTTCACAAGTTTGATTAAGTCAGGATAATTATTTTTGAAGAATTTGGTGTTTAGAATAGAAAATTTATCAACATTTAAAGAAACCGCTGAATCGAAACTTAATGTAAGTACCACGTTACATTTTGCAAAGATAGAAATACCCTTTAATTTGTTGCGATTACTCTTCCTGAATAATAAAGTTCAAATATGTGGCGATGGACGCCTTAATTTGGCATGTCGATAACTCTTGAAAGGTGTTTTTGAAATGAATACTTCCTTAGTACCGTAGTGATTTGAAAATCGATGAAACGAAAAAGAGACCAAACGCATAAATCTATAGGATTTAGCCTGCAAGAGAATGAGATAGAATATATTGTAGTGTTTCCTATCAGTTTAGTTTAATCCGCGTATAATCTGCACACATGATTTTTTTAGATTAGAGAGTCGATCATTGTCATTGAAAAAGTGCTTTTAGATTAGAGAGTCGAGGATCGGAATGTCCTAAATATATTAGGAATAGATATTATTCATCTATTGAGCCGAGCTGAAGTAAAATTATATGACAACCTCTCCATGTTTCGATTTCATATGACTTTTCCAACTACACTTTTGTACGAAAGCCTGGCCGCAGTGTACGCACGAGAATCGCCTGTCGTTATTGTGGATTCTCATATGCTCTCTTAGCGTCTGTTTTCTACCATAAAATTTAAGGCACACATCACATTGGTATTCCCGTACTCCGGTATGCTTGGTCATATGCTTTTTCAAGGTACCCGTCCCAAAGAACCTCATATCACATTCCGTACACTTATGCTTCCTCTCGAGAAGGTGGTCTTTCTTTGTGTGCTTGTTCAGTTTCCTTTGGTTCGTGAACGTGCGATCACAAGCCTGGCATTTCATCACCACGGGCGGCACTCCGTGTTCTTTCACCATATGATCAATCTTCCTCCAATAGTCGGCGAACCTCTCATCGCAAAAGTGGCATTTATTCCTCTTTGTCAATCCTAAATGAGTTCTGCGGACGTGGAGAAGTCTATTCTGGGTGCTAGTGAAGACTTTATCACACTGATCACATTTGTACTCTCCGTCACCGTGTCGTTTCGAATGTCTCCTTCGCAACGTGTCCGTTATGTATCCGACACCGCAAATCTCACAGACATAATTCGGATAATGCTTATTCATATGTTCCTGAAGTAATTTAAACGTGACGAATATTGCACTGCAAATAGAACAGCGAAGTTCGCTGCTGTCAAATTTAAATGGCAAAATGCAATTCTTAACATCCGTATACATTAATTTATTATGTTCACACTTGAGATGGATTATCAAATCGTTTAAGTTATCAAAGTCTGTATCACACAGTGCACAATTCAACAGTGTTATGTCTAATTTTATCACTTGATCATAGAATCTCTGGGATATTCGTTTGATAAGTTCATCGTTATTGTGTTCATTTAAGGAATGCCGTTTTAGATTAGTTGCATCTGAATACTGTTTGGGACAATACAAGCAACGATAGCCGAGGCTATCTTTAAATTTTATCGGGGTAGCGTTTGTGTATAAAAGGACGTTCTTCAGATTGATTTTATTCTTCAGTGTTTCGGATATGCTGTTTTTTGATCCCATTCGGAGCTCGTCGCGTGTTTTCTGACTGATAAACTTCAATTGTATCGTTGATTTTGTTGGTTTTGCTATTTTGATTACCCTAGATCGCCGTGTCGCACCTATAAAGAAAAATCTACGTTATTATGAAAGCTATTAAGGGTTTCCCTTGGTGAGTGTTTGTTCGCCAATTATTAAAGAAAACATTTTTGCGTAGGTCAGCTGAAGTACATTCGGAGATAGTGTGTTAGTTTCTTTTGTCAATTTTTTCAAATTATCGAATTCAGTTTTATTGAATCTTTTAGTTCTTTGAAACTTCCTGGGGTCTTCCGATTTATTTTTCATACATTGTGCAACTCTGCAGGCCGTACCTATACTTATTGAATAATAGTTAAATCATAAACAAATAGTTTGGCTGTAGTCAAGGAATAGTAATAAGTACATAAAATTCTACAAAGTGCTTTAGATCCCGTCGATCATATTTTTTTATATATAAAACAATGGTTAATAAAGTGTTTGGTAGTAGCATTCAACGTGGGGCCGATTTTTCAATCAATAGATAATTCTGAAGAATAATTTTTAAATTTTGTCATGTTTCCATTGTCATTTATTGTCTGTCTAAACGTCAAAATTATTCCTCGTTCAAAATTTATCTGACGATTGAAAAATCGGCCCTTAGTTTGACAAAAAGTCGACAAATAATAGAATAATTCTAACATATTAATAAATCTGTACATATAATTTTTTACACCAATTTTCGGTATGGACATTTATTATAAAGTACCACCGATAACGAACATGACTTTAAAAATCTCTCTTTTTATTGTTTGTATGCCTAGATTTAACTCAAAAACGATAAGTTTTGTCGTGAAGGCAGTATCCACGCTAGCCCCTCCCTAACTATGCCCACGTACAAATATATTCACAAACTGTATCTCTGTATAATATTATAATATAGATTAGGTTTTTCCAAAGTTTTTTCTCTAATGCCTAACATGAAAATGCTAACGTACCCTCTCAGCGCAGCAAGCAGACTCGCAATACAATAGGGATAAAAAAATACAAACATTTTTTTAGATGTTATATCATATAATTAACATTGTTTTCGCACACTCGTTATAAGAAGAGTCAATGTGTAGGATGAGCCTGCAAATTTTGGGTTGAATCGCAAAAAAACGCGCAACGTTGATCACTAGTAATATCGAGTTATTTTTCTAGCTGCAAAAGCTTTGCAATAGATTGTGCTTGAAATGCCTCCTAGAGGAGGGGCGCGCTCTCCAGTTTGAAAATCAATGGTACTGATAAAGAAATTAATTAAAATTGATACGCTACAAGAATTGTCAATATTTTAGAAATCGTAAAAAGTTCTTCTGTGAAATCATTTCAAATATCCATGTTTATTCCGCATATGCGACTTCAAACTGCACTTTTGTACGAAGGTTTGCGCGCAAAGTTCACATTTAAATCTGCGATCGTTGTTATGTATCCGCATATGCTCTCTCAGAGTCCTCTTCATCCCATATGACTTCTGACACACTTCGCACTGGAACTGTCTTTCCCCTGAATGCGAAATCATGTGATCCCTCAACATCCTGGCGGAGAAAAACGCTTTGCTGCACAATTTACACTTATGTGGCTTCTCCATCAGGTGATCTCGTTTTAAATGCATACTGTAAAACCTACTATCAGTAAAGGTCTTGTCGCAAGCCTTGCAGCTGTAAATCGCAAGTGGCACACCATGTACTTTCGCCATGTGATCATCTTTGTATTGATTATTGCAGAATCGTTCGATACAATAAGGGCATTTATGGCGATTGGCATCTGTATGCATCTTTACGTGTACTTTCCTCTTCTGGTTGCTACTGAATACTTTGTGACAGATTTCGCATTTAAACTCGCCCGATTCGTGCACCTGTTTATGACTGTACAGCATATGCTCGTTGATGAATCCAGCACCGCAAATTGCGCATTCGTAGTTCCTATAATGGACGTTCATATGTAGGAGGAGCGGTTTGAATTTACCGAACTCTGTCGAACAAATGCAACATTTGAATATATCAGTATCGAATTTAAACGGAATTATATGATTCTCGATATTGCTTGTCATGTTTTTCCTGTGCATTTCTTTTAGGTGTTCGATCGCTTGTCCGACTGTGTTGATGCCTTTGTCACACAGCTTGCATTTTAGCGAGGTTATGTCAAGTTTCACATTGAATTCACGTAATGATTTATTCATGAAACTAGCTCGGGTGACGTCATCGTGATTTTCAGAAGTGTGTTTCTTCAGTTCGTCCAAACGTTTGAATTTTTCTTTGCAGTAGCAGCAGGAGAATCCTACTACGTGGTACCTTCCGATCGGAGTGGCATTTGTGCATTTTAAAATCTCTTTAATATTAATAAGATGTTTGCCTCTTCTGTTAGTCACGAGCTTAGGTTTTCCATTGTCTTCAGGTTCAGTTTTGTCCTTCTGCTCTATAACAATTACCTCCATTGTTTTCTTGATATTTCTCAGTTGTAGTTTACCTACAAAGAAAATAGGTACTTTTGAATTTTTTATTCAATTCTTAGGTGTTTTTCGTCTTTAAGTTTTTATCACGGCTTTCCATCCGATCGTATACCTCGGATGATGGTATTATCCCGATCGATATCCAACTTTTTGATTAAGAAGAACGAGACAGTGCCTACTATAGATGTAAAAATAACAATAAAATAATTAATGACATTATTCCTACAACGATGGTTAGATAAAGATGTATCACGTCCTTGAAAGACCGACCTGAAGGAAGGAAGTTAAAATTCATATTCAGAAAAGACTTCTTTTAGTCTGCATAATCATCACGCATGATATTAAAATAAACCAGCATCAAACAATACTATCAAACAGTAAGTTCTAAAACATTTTAATAAATATAAATATATTATATAGACATAACAAAGACATATGAGATAAATTTCAAATCCTAATCATGTTATTAAAAATTAATGAATGCATAGAAAAGAGTGGTGTGTTATTAGGCTAGTAAGTCAAAAAGTTACTTAACAATTTCGAAAGCAAAATTGAAAAAGTGGTGGTCCTAAAAGGGTATATACATATATGATATAGAATATGAACAATTTAACAAAATAATATAATTTGACATAACACTATATTTTAACTAGAGATGTGCCGGATAACCGTATGTACTCTTATATCCGTATCCGCGAAGGAGTAAAAAAGATCCATTTTAGTATTCGTATTAGTTGTTTTGCGAATTCTAAACGGCTTATTCATATTCATTCATTCATAAAGAATGAAATTTAAAATCATTTCACCGAAAAAACAAGTCACGCGCACACTGCGAGTTTAACATATCTCATAAATCACTTGCGCAGGGGTTCGCTAGCTATGAGTCCAAAGTTATACGCACTTACTGCAAACAAATAAAGTACAAAAGTTGAGGTCCGTATTCGTATTCACAAATCAAGACTGCGATAATCCATATCGCGGACATTTGTACATATTTAAGGATCCGGCACATCATTAATTTTAACATCTCTTATATTTTCATTAAAACTGAGATCAAAATAACTCTTATGTTAAAATCAATCATATCAAATCCAACACAAAATACTGGTGAAAAGAAAAGACTGGGAGTACCTTAAGTTTTCACTATAAGTAACAGTTCAGTTACAGTACTGACAAGATGAAATAAAATAAAATCAAGTTACGCATAAAATAATACTGTTGCAATGACCCAAACTACTCAAAACTAATGTTTCCTCACGTGATGCCTCAGACTACCCTTAGCACCAAATTTCTTCTTACAAATACCACACTCGAACTCCCTGAGTCCGGTGTGCCGCACCATATGCTCCTTCAGCTGCTCAGACCTGAAGAAACTCTTCTCGCAAACAGTACACTTGTGGTGTCTCTCCATCAAGTGATCCCTCTTTATGTGAACGCGAAAAACTTTTCTTGACGTAAAGGTTTTTTCGCAAGCTTGGCATTTATACGTGTTAGGGGGTACTCCATGTATTTGATTTAAATGCATCTCTTTCTTCCTACAAGTATTGAAGGCTTCGTGACAATATCCGCATTTGTACTGCTTATTGTCCACGTGTCTGTGAATTTTTTCATGGTTATTTTTCTGTCTCACATTGCTGAGTACTTTAGGACAGTACGAGCAAACGAAGTCACCCGTTACATGGCTCAATGAATGCCCTTTCAGAGCGCTGTGGTTAACGAAGCCGGCGTCACACACTTTGCAGATGAAGTTCCTGAAGTGGGTGCTGGTATGTTCCATCAGCTTTTTGAATGTGTTGAACACGTGCTCGCAGATGGCACACCGCATTGTGTCACTGTCAAATCTGAATGGCAAGATTCTACTTTTGATGTTTTTAAATATCTTACGCTTGTGAACGCTTTTTAGGTGTTCCATTAGATCATCTAGAGTGGAGATTTTGTTGTTGCAAAGTCTGCAGCGGAGCGCTGTTATATCAAGTTTTACTATGTAATGATGTAGATTGACACTCGTCATAAACTTTGCCCGAGATATGTCTGTGTGGTTGTCGACTGTGTGCTGCCTGAGTTTTCCTGGTTCTGGGTACTGGTTATCACAGAATGCACACGTGTACCCTATACCTCCATATCTTCGAATCGGTGTAGCATTGGAGGATAATAAAATTTCTCTTATATTATTTCGATGTAATGCTAACTCAAATTTAGGTTGCATTTTATTTTCAAACCTTTTTGCTTTTTTCGTATCCAGTTTCGCTTCTTTTAATTTGACGATATTATAATGACGGCCACCTACAAAGAAAACCGTGTATCAGTGAACAAAGAAACACACCAATTTTATAACTTCACGATCATTGATGTACCTACATAAGGGCACGCCCGTTACTATTTACAGCGTGCGCATATCGCCATCTATCGATAAAATACAGTACTTCAGAACTAATAGATGGACAACATAACAAAATTTCTTAAATAATAAATTTTCTAAAACTAATATTCAGTTTTACACAATTTCTTTATAAACAGCTTATGAAGTTGTCCATTATTGTAACAGATTAATAATTTAATTACCGTGTTATATTATAAATTAATATTAATCACATTTCATTGTTCAATTATTCTCGGACAGTAGAGCCGACATATTAAGTAATAACAGTTTTAAACAACGTTGTTTTTATTTAATTTGATGTAGAGAATACAGCGTAATACATATAAGCAAATTTTAAGAGTATTTTAATTAAACACTACTCATCCATTAAGTACTTCAACTCTGTCACCTTATCGGTACCAGATTTCAGTACCATGTACCAGATTTCAGTACCATGTAGCAGATGAAAATTATGCTAGTATGCAATAATACTACTATCATCAATATTGATCAGGCTTCGTGTGTTTAGTTCACCGAAGAGTTAAAAAAAAGGTTACGGGGCGTAAGACGGAACTAAGCCCCGGTATTTGCGATTTCCTTGAGGGTACCAGTTCTTTTCAAATACAAACTTTTAGAGACATAATTACCTGGGTTATTGGGCCACTGTCTACCATCTCTGAATAGTTTAGTCAAATGGCCCTTCCACCTTGAAGCCCTGGAATATTTCGCACAGTAGGAGCTCTTAGAGAGCACAACAACTCACTATAGCAATCAGATGAGTGGTTTAAGAACCAGTAGGGGTCAGAAATAGAAACATATATTTATACTAGCTGTACCCGCGACTCGGCTCGCGTGAACTACAGAATGTCGTCGGTCGGTACGCGACAATCGTTCTGCCCCAGCTCAAAAGACTGAGGTCAAAATGCTTGAAATGGGTAATTCTTAGAAGATAGACAATACACATATGCTATCGCAGACTTTTTTGTAGGTCTTTTTAAGATCTACATTTATGTAGTACATTAATTTGATATATCTCGTATCGTTTACTCAGCGTAAGCTATTTAAGCGCCCCAAATGCGTCTTTTTTCGAATTGATTTACCATTATCGTCACTGCTTATTTCGTATGTTACTTTATGATAAAAAATATATCCTGCTAGCAGTGCCCGCGGTTTAAACCGCGTATAATTAAAAAAATACTGATTGATAATTTGTAATACTTCAATTTAGACAATATTTTTGTCGGACGGCCAGGGTTATGCGTCACATTCACACGGCTCGTTCGTGCCACTGCTGCTAAGTCATAGACCCGAACCGAGTGTTGAATTATTTTAATTTTCTATTATCTCCCAAAATATGCGTCCAAATAAAATGCTATAAAGGGCAAAGTTTATCCATATAAAATTGTTTTGATGATGAAATATTTTTCGTTCATAAGGATTAATATGCCATGCCTAATAGTAATGCGCATAAATCACTTTTAAAATTTCAATAAAACTTTGTCACAAAATACCTAGTTGTAGCTTATCTATAAGAGATAGGCATTATTATAAGTATTACGGACTTTTTTTTAGATGTACTGAAGAGCAATATTTTTGTAGAACATTGTATTTACATATCACTACCCATTACGCCAACGCACGCAGATAAAGCAGTTCGGGAACAATGTTGCTTCGGACTTACTTAACAAAAATCAATATTTAAGGCTAGCCGAGAGGTGTACCCCAATTCTAGATAGCCTATACTATTCCTCGTGAATCTGGCAATTATATACAGAAAAAAAATTCGAATCCAACTAGTAGTTTAAGAGATTAGCGTTTTTAAACAAACAAAAAACTCTTCTGCTTTATTATATTAGTATAGATAACCTGGCCAGATAACATAGCTATCAATTAAAATAAAAACGTGTAAATCGGATAAGTGGTTTGCTCATAATCTACCTAATGCAGAGCACCAGTTGAGAGCCAGATATGTATATCATTACATAGTATAAAACAAAGTCGCTATAATCTGTCCGTCCCTATGTATGCTTAAATCTTTAAAATTACGCAACGGATTTTGAAGCGGTTTTTTTAATAGATAGAGTGATTCAAGAGGAAGGTTTATATGTATAATACATGCATAATATTGTAGAGAAACACTGATAAATTTAGAGGTTTTTAATGTGATGTCGTAAATAAACACATTTTTTGCGCTTACATTGCAAACGCTGGCTGAACCCCACGAGATAAATCAAAATAATTTACTACAGTATTGTACATCTTAAAAAGGTCAACAAAAAAGTCTGCGATGGTATATGTCTATCTCTTAAGAATAACCCACAATAACCATTTTTTATCCTTTACATGTTACGGGAAAAAATGGCTTATTTACGAAGTGATTTTAAGCAAAACAGCATTAATCCTTATCCAATTAAGTACCTTAAATACATTGTCCATTTAATATAGATCAATATGGCCCTTTACAGCATGTAATTTAAATTAATATTCCCGAAAATATTACAGATTTAAAATGTAGGGAAGTGGGGCGGTACCGGCCCTATATACCGTGGTCAATTATATGTCGCTCTTTCAAGAGTAACCTCTAAACAAAACATGTTTGTATTGTCTAATGACAAAAAAGCTGTAAATGTTGTTTATAAGGACATTCTGTGGTAGGTAGGTATCAGCATTGCACCCGTGCGAAGCCGGGGCGGGTCGCTAGTTAATAATAAATCTCTTTTTTTATCGTTTGGCTGATTTAGCGTAGTGGCCACAATCTCACCTGATGTAAAGTGACGATGTGGCCCAAGATGATAACACGCTAAACCTAGTAGAAGACTGGCTCTCAAGTGCAGCTGCCGGAACACACCTATTGGTGCTTGGCGACAGATTTTCAACTTGAGGGTGGTAGCTAGCCAGGCGGGCATTAGAAAATGCCCTACCACCTGCTATGGTCTCCTCACGATGTTTTCCTTCACCGAAAGCTCAGGCTCATTGTAGGGATTCGAACTGTTAGCGACGCAGAATGACTATATCGCATGACCTAACAATATTATATAGTTAGAACTGTTATATAATTAATATATAGTTAAAACTATTCAGAATACGTATAAGTGTAGGTTAGTCAACTTGTTAAAAAGTAATAATGACTCGTATAATGGTAATTGTTCACATGCTATGTTTGTATTTGTTATATTTAAATAAGCTATGATTGAATTTGTAAAATATGTTTTCGTAATATCGTAATACTGATTACGTGTAGGTTAAACATTTCGGGATTTGACTTTGCAATTGTTTTAATGTGTAATTTAATTTATAATTGTTACGTAATGTAAGAAGTATTAATGTTTGATGATATTATGTTATAAAATTATTAAGATTGAGTCACCATATTTATAGTAAACTCACAAATAGTAGTTGAGAAATGTTTGACAACTAACGCAAAGTGACCAATCACGATAAAGAGAGCGAACTCTTGTTATGTAAAATTGTAAGACAAAGACAGGAAGATAAATAAGGCTTCCTTATCTAACAATCTATAAAATTGTAAAATTTAGAGTATTTCGGGATAGTTTACATCTAAATAATGTAAAATAAGTTAAGTCTCAAGTTTCAACACATGTTTAAATAAGAAAATGTTAATACTTGTTAGAATCTTATAAGATTATTGTAAAAATAGAAAAACAGTTTGTATATAAGAATTTCCAGGAGCCGCGATAGTACATAGAATTAGATAAAGAGAAAAATAGAGTTAGATAGCGGCATCACTTTCTTTAGAAATCATATAAATATAGCGACGGGTTCCAAACCCGTCAGATCGCTCTCAGATCGCTCAGATCGCTATACACGGAAGTCAATCCACCTCAAGACTCCTCAAGATTACCTCAAGACTGAAGAAACCCTGCGTGAAGACACTTTAGTGTTATAAGGGAAAATAGTGTACATACTGGCCTGTATCATCAAGAATATAAGTGAACGTGAATTTGGCATCGTGTTTTTGTTACCCGCCAGCGCCCAGTTCACCATAAGTGACGCCGAGGACAATTCAATCGCGTCTCTTCCGTGCATCCCGTTTTGGTTTCCCCTTCTTTACGCCCGGTAGGTTTGGGTGTAAGCAGGGACGGTGGTGTGCGGGACGAGAGCTCATTTGGCTTGCCGAGTGAGTTACAGGGTCACTGTTTGTTCGTCAATCGTTCGGTGACTCTGCGATAGTGGGTTGTTCTCGCGTCTTGTTTAGTGATCTGCCGGAGCCGTATAGAGCTCCCACGCAGGTCGTTAGGTAGATAGTTTTTTACCGTTTTTAGTGGTCCTTCGATTGCCGGATTGGGTGTTGTGTATTTTTTGTATTTTTTTACTGTGTTTGTTTAATTTAATTAATAATGCCTACTTTACGTTCGCCGAAATCGAGCCAAAAGGGAGACTCCGAGGAAACAGCGACTACGGATTGGTCATTGTTCACACCGAGGGAGACGGATTCAGCTGCCACCACATCGGGTACCACCACCACCAGGAAGACTGCACCTTCAACGTCGTCGGTGCGCACACGCTCCGCGACCGCCGCCGCGTCCAGAGATACAGCCAAGATGCCGGCACCGGGGAACAATGGAGGGAATGAAGGAATCCCACCGTCCGTTCCTGCACCGCCTGTGGCTACGAAGGCATCGTGTACGAAGCCGAGGGACATTGGAGAGAAGGATTGCTCACCGTTAGTTCCTCAGGCGCCGCCACGCGCCACTGTATCAAGGTCAGTAAAATCTTCCAAATCTAGGAGAATGGAGCTGGAAGCCAAGAAGAAGCTGGAGCTCGCCCGGTCAGCTGCCACATTGGCGCAGCTGGAGTTGGAGATGATACAATGCCAGTCTGAAGAGGAGATCGATGACGAGGACATCGAACAAGAAGAGCGATCCACACACGTAGAACAGTGGATGAACCAGAGCGCCACAATAATGGAAAAAGAAGCAAACAATCCACAAGAATACGTGAAGGCGAGTGAAATTCAAAAAATTGCCGATACTATGCTCACCGCCGCTCAAATTTCAGCGCGAGCCGCCGCACCAGCCGCACCGTCGAAGTATGCCGATCTACCGCACTTCAATGGAGCAAGTGAAGACTGGTTACCGTTCGTGAGGTCATATAATGACACCGCATCACAGTTCAGCGATGTTCAGAATATGGCTCGGCTGAGACAAGCACTGCACGGCTCTGCGAAGGAAAGCGTTCGCCAGTTATTATTCGCCGCCTTTGACCCTGAAGAGATTATCAGCGCATTGGAGAGGAGATTCGGGAACCCAGAGCGACTCGTGTTAGCAGAAATAGCTTCGATAGAAAAGCTGCGGCCCATCGGGGACTCACCTGAAGATATTTGTGTGTTCGCCAGCCGAGTCAGCAACGCCGTCGCTACAATTAAAGCACTGGGAAAGCCGGAATATCTCTGTTCACCGCAAGTAAGCCGCGATATTGTAAATAAATTATCACCTATGCTAAGATGCAGGTGGTTGGATTATGTCAAGGGGCATCGAGACGAGCCAGTGTTAGTGAATTTAAGGAAGTTTTTAGAAAATGAAGCCGATTTATGGTCGACGCTCGCACCAGTGGAAGCACCGGGAACAAATAAGCGGTTCAACAGCCGACGTGTACACACTACGCAAGAAAGTGTTGCACCAACCATAAAAAAGTTTTGTGTAAACTGTGAAGAACGCGACCACTGGATCACCGAGTGTAAGAAATTTAAAGAAGCGACCACCGAAGATAGATGGGTGATCGTCAAGAAGAAGCGATTATGTTTCAAGTGTTTGCGACAACAACATTCGAAGAACAGCTGCAAGGGACCATCTTGCCGTAAGTGTGGCCGACAACACAATGTATTATTGCACTCAAATAAGGCACAAGCGCCGTCAGAGAAGCCCGCGCCGCAACCACAGGAAGAAGACACAACTGTGAAGGCTATCTACGCCGCCGCGGACGGGAAAGAAGTCTACCTCAAAATGATACCGGTAGATATTTATGGTCCAGCCGGCTCCACACGTATACTCGCGCTCTTAGACGAGGGGTCTACAGTGTCATTGTTGGACAACGATGTGGCTAAGAAGATTGGAGTCACTGGGAAAGAAGACCTACTCATTTTGGAGACCGTCGGAGGGAAGCTCATCGAGAGAAGGGATTCACAACAGGTGGACGTCAAGATAAAAGGAGCTCACCGACGGGACAAGCGCACCTTGAAGGGAGTCCGGACCATAAGTAATCTCAAGTTGTCGCCGCAACACGTAAGTAGAGAAATTATTGAACAATGTGCGCATCTCAAAAATATGAACGAATTAATATACAGTAAGGAGAGGCCAGCTCTGCTCATCGGTCAAGACAACTGGGAGCTGATAGTATCCCGGAAGATCATCAAAGGGAAGCCGAACCAGCCAGTTGCATCACTCACAAGCCTGGGATGGGTACTGCACGGTTGTTGCTCCACGAGTGACTCCACACCAGTCAAGTTCGTCAATCACGTGAACCACCTGAGTGAAGAATCGAGCATGGAGAAACTCATCAGGGATCACTTCGAGTTGGAATCCATTGGAGTGAAGCAACACCGTCCTAGCAACGACGCCGATGGCAGAGCACTAGAGATCCTCGAAGCTACAACGAAGCGACAACCCGATGGGAGGTTCGAGTCAGGCCTACTGTGGAAGAGCAACAAGGAAGTACTCCCGAATAACTACGCGCTGGCTCGCCACCGTTTAAAGGGTATCGAGAAGAAGCTCGACCGAGATGCCACATTAAAGGGGGAATATGAAAAACAAATTCAACATCTTCTGGACTGTGGATACGCAGAAGAGGCACCGACCAGTACTACACCAGGCAGAACATTTTATTTGCCGCACTTCGCCGTGGTACACCCACAGAAAAAGAAGATTCGAATCGTGTTCGACGCTGCATCGAAGTGTGATGGGAAAAGCTTGAACGACGCGCTACTTCCGGGACCCGACCTACTGCAGTCTCTGTTCGGAGTGTTGCTGAGATTCCGGCAGGGGCCGGTTGCAGTGGTTGCTGACATCCGAGAAATGTTCCTGCAGATCCGTATACGCGCTAAAGATCGTGACAGCCTGCGATTCCTGTGGCGGGGTGAAGACCGCGTATCAAAGCCGACGGAGTACCGAATGACATCGGTTATCTTCGGAGCTGCGTCGTCACCAGCCACAGCTATCTATGTGAAAAATCGGAATGCGGAAGAACACAACAACGAATATCCCGAAGCAGCCAAAGCCATCGTACGAAATCATTACATGGATGATTATCTTCAGAGCTTCCACACAAGCAGCGAGGCAATTAAAACCGCGAAGGCCGTCGATACTATACATAGGAAGGCGGGATTTGAATTGCGGCAATGGGCAAGTAACGACGTGCGTGTACTGGATGCGGTGGCAAGTGTAAAAGAATCCCCGTCCGAGATTGAACTCGGCAATAATGAAGAAAAAACACTCGGCCTACGATGGATTGTAATGGAAGATGCGCTAGCATTCAACACCGGGCTGAGAAACACGCCGGACGACGTTGTGAATAATCGCCGGCCGCCTACGAAGCGTGAAGTTACTAGCGCGGTTATGTCAACGTTCGACCCGCTAGGACTCGTCGCGCCTATATTAATAAAAGGGAAACGACTGTTACAGGATATATGGAGAACCGGGACCAAGTGGGATGACACCATAGGAGAGGAAGCTCATCATCTGTGGCTCGAATACATCGAAAGCTTGTCCACGCTACGAGACATGAAAATTCCACGTTGCCTAACACCGGCTACGGGAGCGGGACAACTACACACCTTCGTCGACGCGAGTGAGACTGCGTACGCCGCGGCGTGTTACTGGAGATCCGTCTGCGGAGATGAAGTCTGCATCGCCTTGATAGCGGGAAAAGCTCGAGTAGCGCCTATCAAGCCCGTAACGATCCCGAGACTGGAACTTCAAGCTGCACTATTGGGAGCTAGGCTGGCAAATACAGTTATAGAAGAATTAGATTTACAAGCGAGTGAAAAGTTCTACTGGTCAGACTCTAGCACGGTACTGCAGTGGATGAAGGCCGATCCGCGAAGATTCAAGCCATTCGTAGCTCACCGACTCGCCGAATTGGAAGAACTATCGAAGCCGCACGAGTGGAGATGGGTACCTACACGAGAAAACCCGGCTGACATCGCGACCCGGGAAGTCCCGAGCGACTTTAGTACAGATTCAAGATGGTTCATCGGTCCTGAGTTTCTCCGCCGGCCAGAGACAGAGTGGCCGTGTAAACGTTTCGAGAAAATTGAAGAAAACACGGGCGAAGAGAAAAAATCCGTAACAGTTTTCACCACACGAACAAAAACCGACAGTGTATTACCAAACCCGGATAAATTTTCAAGTTGGATTCGGTTATTACGAACAACCGCGAGAGTGTTTCAATTTATTGAATTATGTAAGCGAGGACGCGCCGTGAACATTGCGCGAAAAGATAACGATTGGAAGCCCTACAAGAAGAGGGAAGATAAGAAAATTATTGTTCGTCCCAAACAGAAACCGGAAGTGAAAAGAGACTGGCTACCTCTAAAGGCATGTACCGGTTCAAACTGGCAGCAGATTGAGAAAAATCGACGTGCAACTCGACGAACACGGCATTATACGTCTGCGTAGCAGAACGGGGAAGTTAAGAAACGCCTCGGATAGAAGCCTAGCGGTCCTGGATGGAAGGCACAAGATCGCGCGCCTGCTCATCGATCGCTACCACCGACGTTTCTGCCACGCCCAACATGCGACTGTCGTGAACGAGCTGCGACAAGTATACTGGATTTTGTCGCTACGAAGTGCAGTGAAAAAAGTGATACACGAATGTCAGTGGTGCCGTGTTAAGAAAACGAAACCACAGCTGCCGCCAACAGGAGACTTACCCGCCGAGCGACTACAGTACGGAGCGCATCCGTTCACATGCACCGCAGTCGACTATTTCGGCCCGATGCATGTTACCATCGGTCGTCGGAAAGAGAAGAGATGGGGAGCTCTCTTTACGTGTTTAACAACACGAGCCATACATTTAGAATTGGTACCATCATTGAGTACTAGCTCAATGATTATGGCGCTACGTCGTATGTCCGCCCGACGAGGAAATCCGCGGGTAATGTATAGCGACAACGGGACTAATTTTGTTGGTGCGGATCACGAGCTGCGTGAAGAGGCCGCGAAGTTAAAAAGATCTGAACTCACCGAGGCAGCCAGCCTGGAAGGAATTACATGGAAATTCATCCCACCTGGAGCGCCACATATGGGGGGCGCGTGGGAACGAATGATAAGAACGGTGAAAACCGCCCTCGCCGCGATATTAAACGAGAAAAGCCCTCCAGAGGAAGTGTTGCACACGCTGTTCACCGAAGTGGAGCATACAGTGAATTCGCGTCCGCTTACACACATAGGTGCCAACCCTGAGGATGAGGAAGCACTGACACCTAATCATTTTCTTATAGGTCGATCTTGCGGGTCCACACTAGTTGGGAGTATCGACGAGCGTGCCCTCACCGGGAAAGCGGATTGGCGGGCAACACAACATCTAGCAGACCACTTTTGGAGGAGGTGGCTACGGGAATACCTGCCGACCCTCCGAACGAGAAAGATCGACGGGCGGGAGATGTCACCACCTGAGCAGGGCGACATCGTTGTTATCGCCGACCCTACACTACCAAGAAATACCTGGCCGAAAGGCGAAGTAGTCGCAATCTACCCGGGCCCGGACGGAAGAACGAGAGTCGCAGACGTCAGAACACCGAGAGGCGGCGTGCTGCGGCGTCCCGTGTCACGACTGGTGGTCATCGTGCCGGCTGCGTCGCGACCGCAAGTTGGAGTACACGGCGGAGCGTGCACTGGGCGGGAGACTGTTAGCGACGCAGAATGACTATATCGCATGACCTAACAATATTATATAGTTAGAACTGTTATATAATTAATATATAGTTAAAACTATTCAGAATACGTATAAGTGTAGGTTAGTCAACTTGTTAAAAAGTAATAATGACTCGTATAATGGTAATTGTTCACATGCTATGTTTGTATTTGTTATATTTAAATAAGCTATGATTGAATTTGTAAAATATGTTTTCGTAATATCGTAATACTGATTACGTGTAGGTTAAACATTTCGGGATTTGACTTTGCAATTGTTTTAATGTGTAATTTAATTTATAATTGTTACGTAATGTAAGAAGTATTAATGTTTGATGATATTATGTTATAAAATTATTAAGATTGAGTCACCATATTTATAGTAAACTCACAAATAGTAGTTGAGAAATGTTTGACAACTAACGCAAAGTGACCAATCACGATAAAGAGAGCGAACTCTTGTTATGTAAAATTGTAAGACAAAGACAGGAAGATAAATAAGGCTTCCTTATCTAACAATCTATAAAATTGTAAAATTTAGAGTATTTCGGGATAGTTTACATCTAAATAATGTAAAATAAGTTAAGTCTCAAGTTTCAACACATGTTTAAATAAGAAAATGTTAATACTTGTTAGAATCTTATAAGATTATTGTAAAAATAGAAAAACAGTTTGTATATAAGAATTTCCAGGAGCCGCGATAGTACATAGAATTAGATAAAGAGAAAAATAGAGTTAGATAGCGGCATCACTTTCTTTAGAAATCATATAAATATAGCGACGGGTTCCAAACCCGTCAGATCGCTCTCAGATCGCTCAGATCGCTATACACGGAAGTCAATCCACCTCAAGACTCCTCAAGATTACCTCAAGACTGAAGAAACCCTGCGTGAAGACACTTTAGTGTTATAAGGGAAAATAGTGTACATACTGGCCTGTATCATCAAGAATATAAGTGAACGTGAATTTGGCATCGTGTTTTTGTTACCCGCCAGCGCCCAGTTCACCATAAGTGACGCCGAGGACAATTCAATCGCGTCTCTTCCGTGCATCCCGTTTTGGTTTCCCCTTCTTTACGCCCGGTAGGTTTGGGTGTAAGCAGGGACGGTGGTGTGCGGGACGAGAGCTCATTTGGCTTGCCGAGTGAGTTACAGGGTCACTGTTTGTTCGTCAATCGTTCGGTGACTCTGCGATAGTGGGTTGTTCTCGCGTCTTGTTTAGTGATCTGCCGGAGCCGTATAGAGCTCCCACGCAGGTCGTTAGGTAGATAGTTTTTTACCGTTTTTACGAACTCACGTCAGTCGACGCGAAGTCGTACACACTACCACTGAGCCATCATAGCTTCAAATCAATCTGTGGTTCTGTATGCACTTGTAATTTATTTTTCAAAATTTTGTGCTATGTAGCCACTGATTCTCAACTTTTGTCTCAACTGTCTGTCCTAACGTTTTTATTTCTGTATTTAATTCAAACCGATTTTAATGAAATTATGAACACGGGCCAAGGAAATGAGCATTCCTTATTGCAAAATAAAAATTATAAGTCTTTTAAAAATCGATTTTTTTACCAAATATTTTTGTTTTTTAACCGATTTTGATGAGATTTTGTGTACAGAGTATATCATTAAGAAATTCATATGCTATAAAAATTTGTAAATATTCGATGCCGATAATTAGATATCCATTGTTTTCAATGTTTTCAACAATCCATTGAGCTGTCAATTATTATTAAAATAGATTTCAAATAATTATTGCAAAAAATTAAAAACACAGTGTATTTTAAACATAATTTATTTCATTAAAAAATGAATTATTCCATATACGTATTATATAAGCATAGTTTTGCTTCACAAGCAGTATGTATGTACTATACTTGTACAACTCGCGTCAAGCTTTAAAACCGGTCTGAACACGAAGAGTCCGGAACTTCCTCAGTCTACACTCCATTAAATAACGCCATAATAATTTACGTTATCTTGCTTTTAGATTTGTTCATAATTGTTATTAAATACTAGCTCTGCCCCACGGTTTCACCCGTGGTAAATTTATTCGACTAACCCTAAGTTGTTCTATTTCCCGTACATGCCAGATTGCTTAACGTTAATGGTTACTGCTCTTCTTAGGGTCGCAGCGTGAAGTTATATAGCCTATAATATTCCTCGTGAGAGAAGAATTTTTCGAATCCGACTGGTAGTTCCAGAGATTAAAACGTTTAAGCAAACTCTTCCGCTTTAGTATTTTAGTATAGATAATTCATTAAAAATCTATCTATATATAAATAAAATGATTGCGGTTTCTGATTGATTGAGGATTGAGGTGCCGTTGAGTATGTGGCGTGCCGGGCCGCAGTACAGAAACGCTCATCGGGTGGTGATTGTACCAGCCCCTTACAGTTACGATTTAATCGCTGGTCACAAGTGTATCACGAAAAAATTACTGGATAGGTTTGATTAATTTATATTTTGTCTTACATCTTACATACTTGGTCCTTATAAAAAATAAAATAACCATGATATCTTCATAAACGACAATTCTTTAGTTAACGCGTACGGAGCCGCGGGGCACAGCTAGTCTGTAACAATTGCAATGGTACCTAAACTTGTGTCTTACGCATCCTACCGAGCCTACCTACGTTAAGGTTTGGCGCGAGGTGTACTTAAAATAAAAACCTTAATGATTTTAAATGCAATTACTGATTATACGGGCGAGATAAATTTTATGTAAAAACGTACTGATATATTAAGCTGGTCTGATGATATATGCAGGCCAGCCGCATGTGGTTAAAAGATCTATTAAACGTTATATGATTACATCGAATTCCTTATAAATTACTAGGAGACTTACAATTACTATAATTAATCTACTTCAGGTAAAACGTACAATGTATTTCACATTTGTAGCACGGACATTATTATAAATGTTGATGTTTCGTCTTACAGTAGAAATAACAAAAATTTACCAAGTGCGTGTCGGGCCACACGCAGTGTAGAGTTCCGTAGTTGCCCGTCACAATATGCAGACTTAGAGGGGCCTTTAAGTAATTTTCAATGGAATTCGTACAAAATTGCAGACTTAGAGAGGGGGCTTGAAGTAATTTTCAATGGAATTCGTAAGAAATTGCAGACTTAGAGAGGGGGCTTTAAGTAATTTTCAATGAAATTCGTACGAAATTGCAAACTTAGAGAGGGGTTTGAAGTAATTTTAAATGGAATTCGTACGAAATTGCAGAATTAGAGAGGGGGCTTAAAGTAATTTTCAATGGAATTCCTACGAAATTGCAAACTTAGAGAGGGGCTTTAAGTAATTTTCAATGGAATTCCTACGAAATTGCAGACTTAGAGAGGGGGCTTTAAGTAATTTTCAATGGAATTCGTACGAAATTACTATCTCCAAGTACATTTTATAAGTTGGTTGACTATTACTAGTTAACTTGTAAAGCCTATGTACCTCTGATAGTTTTCCTTTTAACTTCATTACATATACTACTACCATAATTTTTTCACATATCGAAAAACAACCATTTAGCTGGGTGGAGGTGGGGGGGAGGACACTAGACTCTTAAACTATTTTTTCCTCCGGATTTTTTTACCACTTTGTCGGCGTGTTTAAAACCATGCCATACCAATTCTAATACTAAGAATCTCTGAGCTAAGCCGCGGAGTAACGGACGGACATAGCGAAGATATAAAGGTTCTTTTTGACCTCAGCACTCTAAAAAAAGTCCAAAAATGCTCAATCAAGAAATTCTTTTGTTGAATGCAAGACTGCTCAATTTATTTTCTTTTCACTCAAACTTTCTTAATGCGTCGTACGAATCCACTGTTACTAAATTATTATTTTTTTTTTTACAAAAGCGTTCACTTTCCCTTAAATTGAGCCAAGTTAACTAAAATTTTAAAGATCTGTTATGGTATACAGCTGTCAAATCTGACGTATCATTTGTCACTTACGAAGAATCTTACTGGCTAACAGATTTTATTCCTAAGTATCGAACATTTTTCTTAATAAAGGAATAAAAAGCTTCGATATTTTATCAAAAAAAAAAAAGATTTTGTAAACACGATTTTATGTAAATGCTTCTTTAGTGAAGTGATATATTAAGAAAAACATGTCGGTGTAGTGTCATATATTCGAGGCAAAATGATAATCCGTCGCATTCTCTTACTATATCATGGAACGTAAGGTTCCGTCTTAAAAAAAATCTCAGTCTAATTTATTAATTTATTCTGTTGCCTTTTTTTCGATTAATCGTTCATTTCTATTGAAAAAATTATAATTTTTAATTCTACATTTGTTTTACTTTTCTTGTACCACATTATTATCCTCCGATTGTAATTCTTCATGTTCGCTTGGCTCGTCTGCATGCAACATTTTCAATTTATGGTCCATCAGAGCCGTGCTCGTCCCATACGCCTCCTTGCATATATTACAAATAAACGGTTTCACATTGGGATGTCTCAAAAACATGTGTTTGTTCAGTTCGTGCTTCTTGAAATAGGTCCGTTCACACTCCGTACACGCAAATCGCCTTTCCCCGTAATGATCCCTCCTTAAATGAATCATCATGGCTTTACGTGTCGTGTACGTTTTATCACACATTTCGCATTTATGAGTGGGCTGCGAGATTCCATGCGCTTTCGTCAAATGCACCTCTTTCATCCTATAGTCCCGGAATGTTTCTTCACAGTAGGCGCACTTGTTTAAAACGCTTCCGTGGGTGTGGACACATCGTTCGTGAGTTTTTTTCTTCGTGTACGTGTTGAATACGCTCGTACAAAAATCACAGGTAAATTCTCCAGTCTTGTGGCCAGCCGAATGAGTGAAGAGTGCGCTTTGTGTAATAAACCCGGCGTCGCACACACTGCATATGTAATTTCTATAATGCAAGTGCATATGGCTGACCAGATATCTGAACTTTGTCAGCACGTTCTCGCAGACATCGCACTGCATCAGTCCGTTCTCAAATCTCATAGGTACTATACGATTATTTTGGAACATGTTCAATTTTCTGTCGTGTACATTATTCAAATGGACAATGAATTCACGTAGATTGTTCATTTTAGTATCGCATAGTTTGCAAGTCAACAGGCTCACATCGAGTTTGACCATGAATTCGTAAAAGTTCATGGTTTTCATGAAATTCGCTTGGGATATGTCCTTGTGGATGTGGAGGGTGTGTGCCTTTAGTAATGCTGGCTCGGCGAACTGCATCTCGCAATAACAGCACGTGTACCCAATACCGCAAAACCTTCGGACTGGCGTAGCGTTAGACGACAGCATGATCTCATTTATATTCATACGAAACATCAATAACCGAGTTCTAGTCGGTATCTTTGATTCAGAGCTCTTGCGTTCACGGCTCGTTGATCCGGTAGCATTTTTTTTCTGACCTATAAAGAAAACGAACAAATCAAGACAAATTAATATAACCGAAGACTATGTCTATAATTTCGATATTGATAACACATTAAATATTTTTCTTAATTAAGCTACAGTATTCTATTTATAAACAAGTTATATATTCTTCTATAAACTAACGTTTAACAATAGTTATGTTAGGTATTAAATGACGCAGTAGTCCATAGTAAAAATTGTATTCCTCGATAAATTATTGGCAACACATTATTAAAAAGACGGACATCATATGACACCCGTGACTATGGTATCCGTACATCAAGATATTTTGCTATTACAAATCTCTACTTAAATACAAAAATATATGATCAAGGTTTGATACCCACTCAATCTATAAGACAGGTTTATGATGCAAAAACTACTGCGGATTATTGAAGCAAGTTGAAGAGAACCGACATCTGCACGTATAGTATTGTCGTAGTATAATTGTCAAATGTAGGTTTTTGCTCCTCAAACTTAGTAAGAAAAGTTTTTATAGACATTATTTAATGTAAATTTTAATATTATGTTTTGTGTTTTGCTAGAAATTCGAGAGCAAGAGATACTGCTATCAATATTACTTCTAAACATTTTTGTTTTCTACAAAAAGTAAATCTAACGCTAGGACATATCAAAGAAAATCATTTCCTCTTTAAGAAAATATTTACCAATGAATTAACCAATCCAGATTGTTTAATTGCTTTAAGATATATTACAGAATCAGTTTCTAAAAGCTACGTATGGTATCACAATAAAAAAAGAACTCCTGCTCAGTTGATTTCTCAGACTGCATTACTTAACTGACATGACTATCGCAGGTTCGAGATGAGATTTATCGTTTTCCTAGATATCTGATTGTTATCTGACAAGAGAAAGAACTTCAAATAGAAACGGGAGCCCGGAGCAGAGAATAACCTCACGAAAGAACTTCGTTACCATTTTCTTCAGGATGCCAAATAATAGAATAATTTTATACTAACACTTTATTATCTAAAAATGAAGTAAAAAAATAGTTAGAGAAAACAGTTCTATGTAAGTAATTACTTTCAAAAGGTAGATTCATTTAGCGATATTCATTAACATATTAAACGTTCAGTCTATGCTTAGTTCGCATGTGCCCTTTCCAACTGCATTTCTGCACGAAGGCCTGCCCGCAGTACTCGCATTTAAACCTACGATCGTTATTATGTATCCGCATATGTTCCCTTAACGCCTTCTTCAGTAAGAACGTTTTCAAGCAAACATCGCACTTGAACCTTCGTACTTTTGTATGTTTCACAGAGTGATTCGCAAGATCTGACGCTGTGAAAAATGTCATATCGCATTCTCCACATCCGTGTTGTCTCTCAAGCAAGTGATACTTCCTTACGTGCCTGCTCATAGCCACGTGAGTAGTGAATCGCCTATCACAAGCCTGACAGAAAAACGAGGGCAGAGTAACGCCGTGCGACTCATGTAAATGCTTCTGCTTTCGAAGGACACTCTCAAATTTTTCATTACAGAACCCACATCTGTATAATTTTATCTTATCGTGCACCGTTCTCTCGTGAGCGGCTCGCTTCGTCTTCGTATCGAAAACCTTAGCGCAGAATGCGCATCTGAATACACCAGTTTTATGACCGCGCGAATGCCTCGATAAGCCGGCTCGGTTTACGAAACCACCGTCGCATATGGCGCACACAAAATTTCTATAATGCAGGTTCATATGCTCTTGAAGCTGTTTAAACCTGCCGAAGGAAACCGGGCAGAGGACGCATCGAAGCTCGTTGCTTTCGAATTTGAATGGTATTATGTAATTTTTGGCCGCGACATCTATATTCCTGTCATGTGCTCGTTTTAAATGACCCATGAATACATTAAGATAGTCAAACTGAGCTTCACAGAGTTTGCATTTCAACTTCGTGATATCCAATTTTACACAATATCCGTGCATGCTTTGTTTTTTGAGGAAGCTTGCCGTCGTGTGCTCTTTATGCGATTGCAATGTGTGATTTTTTAGGTCTGCCGGATCCGGATATTGTTGCTCACAGAAGCAACAAGCGTACCCCGCTCCTCCGTGGTCATGGCGAATCGGTGTTGCATTGGAATTCTGCAGTATCTCCAAGATATTATCTCGATGCTTCTTGAATTCTCGCATAACTGATCCTCTAAATTTATCACCAGTTTCGATATCTTTCTCTGTTAATTTAACATCTTTTGCTTTCGATATTTTAAGTTTAGAATCTACTGAATCAGGCGTAATGTCTTTTGGTGAATTTTCGATGGAATCTCCATGTCTAACACCTATAAAGGAAAGTTCTGGTTATTGATTTTGTATTCTTTAATTTTTACGTAGGTTTAGTATTAAATAGATTTGTTTATTTCAAATGTAGCAAGCACTATAGTGAATACTTTTTAGTTTATGAGGAAAAACTCTTCAAATTGTTTTTACAAATGTATACAAATTGTGTTGTATGTTGAAGGTAACAATAAAAAAAAATTTTCGTGTAACTTCTCACCGATAATGTGATTATACTTAAAACCAAATAAGTCATTTATTGGTAATATAATATGGTCATATTATAAAGTTAAGTGAAATTATTAGTGTCCATTCACAATCTACCGACAATTTACACTTTCAATACATATTATAAAACAACGTTTCTCTGTATGTCTGTCCGTTTATGTCCTCTTCACGCGAAAACCACTAATCCGAATTACATGGTGTTTTCTTTAAATTACAGATATATCTGGTCGGATTATAGGACATATTTTGTTACACAAAATAACATACGAGATAAGCAGTGACGATATTGATGAATCAATACAGAAAAAAGGACGCTTTTGGGGTAATTAAATGGCTTACGCTGAGTAAACCATAAGATATATATCAAATTGATGTTCTATATAATTGTAGACCTTAGACCTTGCGACTAGTTAAAAGACAGCGATAGCACCTGTCTATCTTCTATGGATCACCCACACACAATGAGCATTTTTGAAGCAAAAAAATTCACGCGTGCGCTTAACTGACAAGTCTCTAGTCCACGCGAGCGGGGCCGCGGGCACAGTACTAGTAGTTTATTAACAAACGGTTCGTACAATTATCCGGTGATATACATTTGTGTTTGCCTACGTATTGCCATACATTGAATGTATATAGAAATAATAGTTTCAATGTATGTATTAAACAGTAAATAGTTTGGTTCAAGATATAGTAATAAAATGTTAGATTATTTATTTTTTTAATCGTATGGCTAACATAGACTATCACAATTGAATTTTAAAACCTTTCAGCTACTTTAGGGCGTCGTCGGTTAGAGTGATCACATCATCGGAGGAGCTGTTGTATAATGTCATTGGGCATTCTTCAATGATAAGGTGGACTGATTGCATTTCAGCATCACAGTCACAACGCGGTGAATCGATATTTAAATTCTGCGTATCGTCCGTCGCATGTACGCAGTCTATTTAGCGTGCACCATACGTTTCTCGGCAGTTCATACCCTTGCAATTTAATGTTTGGATCGCTGTTGTCTTCCCTTGCTCAGCTTCGATGATTGCCATGTTTACACCACTAACAACTTATGCTGAATTCCATGTCGACTAATTCAACAGCAGTTTTATAAGAAGGACATATAGATTTCAAGTCAATGGCGAGGAGGCTTTAAAAACTCTGCGTGCATTGGGAGATTGGTGTTCAATTCTATTAAAAAAATCTTTTAGCAAGGCCTGTTTCCTTCTTAAAGAGGGCGGTGCTATATGAAGGGCACTGGTAACCATTCTGTTGACTGTTGCGCGTTATGTATACTTAGTTTAGATCGAATTACGGATAGGGAATTAGTCAGATCGCGACTTAATTGCATACGCGCAACAGTCCGAGCCGAGGTTCGGCCACTTTGGCACCCTCGGATGTTGTTGCTTAGCTTTCGTGGCTGAGTGCCCTAAGCGCTCGCCCCCAAGCCCGGTAAAGCTGTAAAAGCCGTAAAGGCTCCAGGGCCCCTAAGGCTAACAGTATAGTCAGTTCGAAAAAAAAAAAAACATTCTGTTGGGGTAGATGTTAACGTCCCGGATATGCTATAATACAATAAATCTTTTTTATAAATACTGGGACCAACAAAGACAAAGCGGAGAGTACGCGCGCTCTAGTATTGCTATGCCACTCTGACACGTTGAGCGGCATCGACGCGCGATGATTGGCGGACCGCGGTCGCGCAATAGTTCCCAAAGTCATAGTTGTGAGACGCAGAGCAGATGCTTCAGTAACGTAGGCGGGGAGGTAAATCAGTTCAGTTGGGGAGTTTTTGACAGGATCTTGACGTATAGTGGTGGTTTTTATTTTAATTCATAAATTTATTTTACTTGATACAGTTTGGTTATTGTTGTTAGAGATATGTTTGAAGATAACAAGAATAATTAGAAAAATATTTTATTCACGTGATGTTGACAGAATCGTGTATGAACACAGTTGCCATTAAATAAAGTGTTCAGTCGGTTCAATAGACCAGACAACCTAACAAGAAGACTCAGTTGCAGTAGAAGATTCCGGTTGGTATTCTTCGTACTTATTTTAGAATACGTCTTTCATTTAATAACCTACGGTGCATCTCCGGAAGAAAATCAATCTTCGCGTCTGAAAATTTGAATTGTTTTTTTTTTTCCTTTTTAATATCTTATCGGTTTTAACGTTTCGCTACAATCTCACCTGACGGAAAGTAACGATGCAGCTCAAGGTGCTTGGTGCTCGGCGACAGATATTTAGTTTGAGGGTGATAACAAGCCAAGCGAGAATTAGAAAATGCTCGACAACCATGCTATGGTCTTATCACGATGTTTTTCCTTCAAAGAAAGTTTAGGCTTTTTGCAAGAATATGAACTCATGTTGAACGACGACATGTCAGTACATTCTACCACTGAGCCAGCATTGCTTCAGTTGCAATAGTCATAGCTCACACAAAGTTTTCATAAATATATCCTTTGCACCAGACGGATTCCAGATAATTCACTTTCAAACTTAAGTGGTTTATGTTTATACGTGTCAAATAACCATATAAAAAATTACCATTATAATATAAAATCATTTATTATCAAAACTAACAATGATTTAGCGTACTAGGTGCAGACGACCAAAATAAATATAATATGCCTAATTGGGTCTTCAATGTTTGAATACCGGGCATGTAAAACTATCCATCTACAATCCGTGAACGGCCTCTATATGGGCTTTCAGACCGGTTTTCTTCGAGAAACTCTTCGAACAATGGTCGCATTTAAAACTGCATTCGTCCTTGTGCAATCGCATGTGAGTGTTCAACGTCCTGACGCTGGCGTACGTTTTCAGGCACACCAGACACTGGTACCGGACGTCCGAGTGCTTCGAAGAATGCCTCCTCAGCTCGCTGATCGTGAAGAAACTCATGTCACAGTTATCACACTTGTGTCTCCTGTCCATCAAATGCTCCCTCTTTATATGTATCCTCAGTTGCTTACGCATCGAGAAGGTTTTCACGCAAGCGTTACACTGGTACACAATCGGTTTGACGCCGTGCTTTTCTGATAAATGATATTCTTTGGCTTCATAGCCTTTGAACTTTTCGTAGCAGTAGCCACACCTGTACTGCTCCGTTTCCACATGAACGACTCTCTCGTGAGCCTTCTTCTTACGAGGCGTGTTGAACACCTTCGGACAGTATTTACACTTGTGAGATCCATAGTCGTGAGACTGGGCGTGTCTAGACAGCCCCCCGGCATTAACGTAGCCAGCATCGCAAACTTCACAAACGTAATTTCTATAATGCAAGTGCATGTGCTCCTGAAGGATTTTGAATTTCTCAAACTCCCTGCCGCATATGAAGCACCTTAGTTGTTCTCCGTTAAATTTGAAAGGTAGTATTTGATTTTTGATATCATTATAGAAATGAACGTCGTGAGAATTGATTAGATGGTCTATTAATTCTTCGAGTGTGTCAATTTCCTCGCTGCAGAGACTGCACTGCAAGAAGGTGATGTCCAATTTCATATAATATTCAGTTCGTTTACTCTTGCTGTGACAATTGAGCGGATTAAAATTATTTCCGTGTACTTCTAAAGTGTGCTTTTTGAGATCAGTCGGGTCTTGGAAATTGGTAGCACAGTAACTACACAAGTATCCTGTACCGATATGCCTCAGAATTGGCGTAGCATTCGAATATTTAAGTATTTGACATAAGTTCGCCTTGTGTTTCTTCATCTCGTCTCTTATTTTAGTTTTATCCTGGTCGTTTTTATTGTCATCTCTATTTCCTACGACTATGATAACAGTGTCATCAAATTCACTTTGTTCGTCACCTATAAAGAAAACGAAGTTCATATTATTTTAAATTATTTGAACGCTATGTTTGAAGCGTGAAAAATCATTGTAATTATTGAGCAACTAACGCCTTCAGAAACAAAACAAAAATCTTGAACTTCAAAAGATCGCATTAAAAAGGCGCTGTTATCTGGCCAGTTATAGGCAATAATTTGTAAAATAAAGTAACATACGAAATAAGTAGTGACGATAATCGTGAACCAATTCGGAAAAAAGACGCTGGGGCGCTTAAATGGCTTACGCTGAGTAAATCATACGAGATATATCAAAATAATATAGAACATAATAGTAGATCTTAAAAATACCTACAAAAAAGTGAGCGATAGCATATGTCTATCTTCTAAGGATTACCCAAAATAAGCATCATTTTTGTCTTCGGTCTTTTGAACGGGGGCAGCACGATTCGCGCGTGCGTTTGACCGACAGCATTCTGTAGTCTACGCGAGCAGAGCCGCGGGCACAGCTAGTATAGATATACATGTTAAACATATAACACGCCTCTGTTTGCATCGGGGGTTAATAAAAGGGAGTGTAACGATCAAAGTGGGTTTACTTCTGTTATCGGTTGACTCCAATGAAAACTTTTACTAAATGCCTACAAAGTTGTCTTGGTCATCGTCATCCTACAGACTCGCTACAAAAAGCGGTACATATTTCACTCAAGTTGTTATCCTAAAAAAAAAAGGGAGATAAACTGTCATGGTGAATAAGATGATTAAAAAAATACAATGAAACTTTCATTACATCCTATATGTATTGCAAGTTTAATTTGAGCAAACAATAAAATTCTATATAAATAATACATTGAATTATTATATCAAAATAAAAAATCAAATAATTATTCAAACTTTCTTTATAACTTTTAAATTTCTCTAGCTAGACAATTGTATCTTTATCGGTGTCGAAGACTTTAAAGCAAAAATTAAAGTTGAAAACGCCCACTTTGTGAAAATAGCTGTGCACTCGAAGCGAGTAGTTGTTGAAGAATCCCGCATTACACAATTTGCATATGTAATTCCTGTAATGGGAGTTCATATACACTTGTAATGAGACCTTGAAGCTAATTTAACTATCGGAGCACATACAAAGAAAAGTTGAGATCTTCTATACATGCATACACACCGTCCTCTTTTAAATGATCTTAAAAAGTTTTCCAGTTGGAGCATCACCGCCTTGCAAGTACGGCATTAAATTACACGTGATATCAATTTTGACAACTCATGCGTTGTCTGTCCAGCTCTTTCCGACTACAACATCATTCCATGTTTTGATTTCATATGCAACTTCCAACTGCATTTCTGAACGAACGCCTGTCCACACTGGTCACACTTGAATCGTCTGTCGTCAGTGTGGATTCGTATATGTTGCCGCAACGTGTTCTTCTTTGCAAAACCCTTCATGCAAATATCGCATTTATATTTCGTCTGTACTGTATACTTCACCATATGATATTTCAAGTGTGTTTTGAAATAAAACTTCATATCACAGTGGGCACATTCGTGCTTCTTCTCCATCAAATGATACCTTCTTGTGTGATGAGTCAATTTTTGTCTACAGTCAAACACCTCATCGCAAGCCATGCATTTGAAAACTACTGGCTTCATGCCATGTTTCTCCACCATATGATCCATTTTCATCTTATAGATTACGAATTTCTCCGGGCAGTACGGACATTTATTTCTCTTCTGGTGTATGTGAACGGACCTTTCATGGAGGAGCCTCTTTTGATTAGTAACGAACACTTTGCCGCAAAACTTGCAGTTGAACTCATCGAGTGTGTGTTGTTGACTGCAGTGGGTTTTAAGTGAAGTATCGTTGACGAAGCGCGCATCGCACACTTTGCAGATGTAATTGCTATAATGTGTACTCATGTGCTCCTGCAATAGTTTGAAGCTAAGGTAACGCTTCTCACATAGGACGCAACTCAACTCATCGCCTTCAAAATTGAAAGGCAGAATGTGATTTTTTAAATCCCTATATAGAAATATACCGTGGTCCGTTTCTAAGTGATCGACAAAGCTTTATCTACAATTAGCATTATGTCGCATTGCATATGCGACAACGCATTCCTGTGATATCCAGCTTGACAACGTAAGATTTCATCTCTGCTCCCTTCATAAACTCTTTCTTCTCGTTATCGTCGTGGTTCTGCAGCGTATGCCCTTTCAGATCCCTCGGATTCGCATATTTCTCCAAGCAGAAGGCACATTTGTAGCCGGTACTGTTGTAACACCGTATTGGAGTCGCAGTCGAGTTAATCAATATAGTTCTAATAATATGTAAGTGTACATCTATATCTTTCATCTTACTGAAGGTAAGCTGTCAAGTCTTCTTATATATTCATTAATTTTCTTACTAACAAGATCATCTGACTGATCGTCATTGTTCACTTTGGCAACAGCACCATCATTACAATTCCTTACTTCTGTTATTAAATCTATTTTAGCCATTTCGCAGACGTTACCTACAAAGAAAATTGTATATTAAAATTATAATGTTCCTTATAAAAATGATGTTTAAATACACTGGGAAAGTCACAAATAGACGCAATTGCAATATACGTATAATTTTCTTAAAATTGCATATTGCATAATATGGACAATTTCAGACATTTTGAAATTAAATATTTAGAGCTTAAAAAAATATTTATGTCTGTACTGGATTCGCCGAAAAGTAGTTTTTGAGATATTAACAAATTAAATTCTGTTCTTTTTTTATTGTTGTTTTGTTAATAACAATTGCAATTTTTATGTGCTAAATACATTTTTCCAAATGTAATTTTGAATCGAGTGAGCTGTCGCTCATGTTTTTAGGAGTTTTATCTTGAATTAACACCATTTTTAACTTTTTGACTAGACTAGTCTGACTTTTTAAATCACTCGTATTCGTATATTTCTCGAAGCAGAAGGCACTTTTGTAGCTGCTAATATCATAACATCTTCTTATTAGAGTCGAATTCCAGTTTATCAATATAGTTGTAATGTTATGTATATGTTTGTCTGTATCTCTCATCTTTCTATAACTTAATATTCGATAACACTATTTCTCTTTTTAGCATTATTAACTGATCTTCTTTCGCTGCGATGTACTTTAACAATAGTTCCTTTTATAAAAGTATCCAGCAAATGATTTATTTTTGATTTTATATTAATTTTATCCGGACAGTCGTAAACGTTACTTAAAAATTAAAGTGTGTAATCTTCGTATTTTTATATTACCAGTTATTTAAATGTACGTTGGTGAAATCGTGAATATATTAAAAAATATTTTAAAAGTTTAACCGGTGTCCTTGTTTGGATAATCGTACCTATATCAGTAACACGACACTAAATAATTACAACAGTTAAGCTTACAATGATTTAAATAATTTAAAAAAGGCTAAAATATCCTTAGTCGTCCTCAAAGAGCTATGCAAAAAAGGCGCACATAGAAATCGAATTGCGGACACAAAGTTCTTAAAAACTTGATCATGTTTAATTTGATAGTTTAAGCGATAGATACCATTTTAGAACGTCAAAATAAAACCATTCGTTTATAGAATTAAATGTGGCAGGATCTGTCCAGGTTACGATATAAGAGTAACACCGGTCTGAAGGGTTATCAGGACGTACTGGTACATGAAGCATTTCAACACAGTTCTCAAGAGCAAGGACCAATAATATTACAAAATGACGTGATAACTGGACAGTGTAAAACTAGGGTTATAGAAACTGGAAGATAATAGAAAATAATCTATTTCTGCCACAAAATGCTCAGGCTACTGTATGAGCGAATCATGGGGGTTAGTAAAACTTACTGGCAAACGATATTTTCCAACTAAGCCCTCAGGACTGCGGTCCTTATTGAATTTGGTTTTAAATAACAATAAGACGCGACTACAATCATAAGCTAAACTGTATGCCTGTTTGGTACGTGATATTATTAAAATTATGTTTGTAGCAGTTCACACGTGTCAGAAGTGCACCCTACAGGGAAAAATTTAAATAACATGTTCTTTAAAAAATCTTTTTAAATATTCTAAATCAGCGAAATTCGAACTATCGACCACTCGTGCGTAATGCGTATAAAGTCTGGTCGTTTCACACCACTAGGCCAATCATACGACGATCAAAATCATGAAAATGAAGAGTTGCCTTAACCGTGCATATTGTAAATGTATTCTATCTCATTCTCTCGCAGGCTACATCCTATAGATGTTTTTTTTTATCGTTATAGGTTTGGCGATGTGGCCACAATCTCACCTGATGTTAAGTGACGATGTGGCCCAAGATGGTAACACGCTAAACCTAGTGGAAGACTGGCTGTCAAGTGCAGCTGCCGGAACACACCTATTGGTGCTTGGCGGCAGATTTTCAACTTGAGGGTGGTAGCTAGCCAGGCGGGCATTAGAAAATGCCCTACCACCATGCTGTGGTTTCCTCACGATGTTTTCCTTCACTGAAAGCTCAGGCTCATTGTAGGGATTCGAACTCACGTCAATCGACGCGAAGTCGTACACGCTACCACTGCGCCATCATCGCTTCAAATATAATGTATATCTTTATCTATCTTTTTACTGTCGCTTTTCCGTTTCATCGAATTTTAAATCACAACGGTGCTAAAGAAGTTTTCACTACAAAAAAATTTTTACTTGAGGTCCAGTGGTAAATTCTACAATGACCCTGAGCTTTTTTAGTGAAATTGAAAATGATGGTTTTAGACAATGTTCTAGCTACCATCCTAGAGTTGAAAACTCTGACACCACGCACCTTATAGGAATGTTCTGGCAGCTGCACTTAAGAACCAGTCCCTCTATGCTTAGCGTGGTACCTACCATCTCTGGCCAAATCGGACCAGTTTTACATCAAGTCAAGTGTGTGGTCAAAAGCTACAACCCAAAAATAATTACAAAATAAGTTTAAATAGTTTAAAACTAACAACACGCTTTAATCACGCACTAAATATCATCTCCTTACCAAGCTCGATCTATTTGACATGTCAAGCTTAAACTCGAGGGGTTTGCTAGTAACCACTGAAGAGTTCCACTATCCACCGGGTAGCTCCATCACCAGACCCTCGTTACCAAACCTAATATCTATTGGACTTGTCAAAAGAAATCATGTGAGTCCAAACTCGAAAGGTTTATACTAGTAGCCACTGAAGTGTTCCACTATCTACCTTCTGGCGCAATCATCAGATCAGCTCCAAGATACCCAATTATAGTGTTGTCATCCGATCTACACATACATACAAAGTTTGAATTCGATATGACAATTAGAAGTAGGTTAAAATTGACATCTAAGATTTTATTTCATTGTTTGTTAGTTAGTTTTAAGAATGAAGCTAATTATAAGCGTGTTAAAAAAAGGATAATTTATTTTGTTTATAATGAAGAAATAAAACAATTTCATCACCATCGTTATAAATATAATAAATTAATTAACAAAAAAATACATCACAAGACAACATTCTAATACTTATCTTAAATGAGGTTCACTTACGAGATTAAATTTTGTTGAAATGGTTAAGATTTATGAACCTAAAGAAGTTAAGGGCATTTCCGTATCACTTTCGTAATCTTGTTTTTGAAGTAAACTAAAATCCAACTATAAATTAAAATCCAATTTCTATTCCACATAAATTTTATAAATCTGGCGAGTTCATATGCTTTGAACACGCTCATCTTAGGGACTGCGGGTTCGATTTGGAAAATTCATTATCCATTTACTGAAGAAAGTTCTATCTCAAATAAAAAATTTGCGGAACCGTAACCTGTATACCATTTAAATGTTTCGTATAATTTCGTACAGAGTCAAATGAGAAACTGACAAATACAGAAAATAACTTAAAAATTAACTAATATTTATATAAATTTAAAGTTTATTTTTCTTCTAAATACAAGTCTTTGATAAGTGTAATGTTCAAAATTGAAATTATCCGAAGCTATCGGATATCTGAAATAAGTTCAAATCCGATTCCAAGCTCCCGGATCCGAAATACTGATATCATAACATTCCTGATTTTAACATAATATGCTACCTTCGAAATTTCATCCAAATAGTTTATTTCTAGATACCAGAGGTTGAGAATGTAACAAGTTTCATTTATTACATCGGGCACAAAAGTACACGCGTCACATAATTATGTAGCTACAAGCTAGACATACATACACCGGCTTCTATTGAAAGATTTATCAAAATCATGATATAATTTAAATTGTAGTTTTAAAAAAATAACAAAATTGTAACTTCGACTATATTAATCAAATTTCAAACTCTTGATTTAATGAGATCATAATAACATTGCTCCCACGATTTTTTTTCCTAAATTATAATATATCGTTTTTGTCCTTACGACGATTTTCAACAATACGTACCTTGTAAAAGTAAGAAACATTTTAAACCTTCGGTTATTTAAAAAATCAGATGACAGTAGTTGCAGAAACTTCCCACTAAGGCATATTATTTTATCAGCCACTGTAACAAGGTCTACAATATCTAAAAGTGAACCCAGTGTACTAGGGTACTAATAATAATCCGTTTTTTACACAGACTGGATATGTATCCCAATTTACCACATTTTACGTCACAGCGACTGCACACCTTTTTTAGCTGCCATATTTTCTACGTCTTTATATCTCTTCCCCCTTAATAGTTATGGGCATAAATTAAAATACAAACATCTCTACAAGCAACATAAGAGCTGACATTTAATCAGCACCATCGTACAATCAATCAACGTCCTAACATTCTAAATAAAGTCCTTTAAAAGGGTGGACTGGTTTAATTTTATATTCCAATATTAAAACACACGCTTACAACCTACAAAGCAGTTAACTTTCACTTCACAATTGGCATCATCACGGAACCCTTCGATATCCCATGGTTCTTCTTCATATGCTTCCTCTTGCTATTCTGCGTCGCATAAGCTTTACCGCAGACCTCGCACTTGAATTTCCTCTCGTTCGTGTGCGTCGCCATGTAGTGGCCGAGCATGTGCCGTTTGATGAAGAATCCCATACTGCAGACCGAGCATTCGTATGGTCGCTCTTTCAAATGTACGCTTCGCATATGTAAAACCAAATTCGACTTCAAATTAAATCTCTTCTCGCACAAATCGCATTTTATCCCTTCAGCGTTGTGCACCTGGATCATGTGCCTCGTCTTCTGGTAGTAATTCTTGAACCTCGCCTTGCATATCTGGCATACGCTGTCGCCGGCTATACCCTTATGCTCGGTGTTCACGTGAGCCTTCTTCTTCGACTCGGCAGCGAAGACCAGACCGCAATGCCGGCACGGGTAACTCGTTTTCTTCTTTCCGTGCGTCGTCTCGTGACGGTTCAGCCGGAAGCTGTTCACGAAACCGGCTCCGCATATCGTACAGATGAAATTCCTGTAGTGGATGTTCATGTGCTGCATTAGAAGCTTCATGTTATGGAAGACTTCGTCGCAGAGGCAACAGTTGATCTGCTGCTCGTTCGTCAGCTTGAACGGTTGGAAATAATCCGTGGCGCCTAAATAGTATTTCTTATCATGGTCCGCGACAAGATGCTCCGTTAAAGTCTTCAAATCGGGCATAGGTTGATCGCATATCGTGCATCTGAGGTCGACAACATCTAGAAAGGCTACGAAACTGGCCATTCCCGAACCGGCCTTGTAGTTCGGTTTCTCTTTGACATGATCGTTGTGCGTGTGACTCCTCAGCGTGGCCGGGTTCGGGTAAGTTTTGAAGCAATAAGCGCATATGTAGCCCGCATCGTTTCTATCCTTAAACGGTGTCGCGTTCGAGTACTTTAGTAGTGTGGTCAAATTGTGCCACTGTTTCTTCGCTTCGGGCATATGCTTTTCGCGGTAAACTAATTTACTAAGAGTTTCGCTGTCCTCCAATTCCTCCTTTAGGGCGCGTTTTCGTTTTTTCGCTCCCCTCTTGCCTATAAAAGAGAAAACATTTTTTCACTCGCGGCTTCAAACAGAGATGACTCGCGGTTGGCTCGAATATCAGACACGGCAATCAATTTTCACTAGTAAAAAAAGGAAATCAAATGAAATATGCCATTTTAAATATAATAAGGTATTTATTTGTTTATATCTGTCTAATCTTTTTTACATAAGTAACATAACATAATTCATCACTACAAACTACATTAATGTAAATAATATATCTAAAACTCCGAAACACAGTATTATTTTAATAACTTCGAATGTATTCACTAGAGACTCTTCTCTAGACCCTAGAGAGCTTTTTGTTATAGGTACCGTATATGTATACTGATATAATAAAGCGGAAGTTTTTTGTTTGTTTGTTTAAAAATATTTAAATTTGTTAAAAAATATTTTTGTATATGATTGTCAAATTCACGTGGAATAGTATAGGCTATCTAAGATTAGGCTAGACCTCTCAGTTAGCCCTAAATATTGATTTTTCTTAAGTCGGACGAAACCGCGCACCTGAACTGCTTTATCCGCGTGCGCTAGCGTAATGGTTAGTGATACGTAAATACAATGTTCTACGAAAATATTGCTCATTAGTACATCTAAAAAAAAATCGGGATACTATATAGCCATATAGTATCTCTATCTCTTATACATAAGCCACAATAAGGTATTAAGTGATTTTTTATTGAAAATTTATTTATGAGCGTTATTATTAGGCATGGCATATTAATCTTTACGAACGAAAGTTACTTCATCATCAAGACAATTTCATGTAGATAAACTTTGCCCTTCATAGCATGTTATTCGGACGAATAGTTTAGGAGATAATGTAAAATTCAAATAAGTCAACACGCGGCTCAGGCCTATGACTATAGATGTAGTGGTGCGAACGAGCCGTGCGAGTTGTGACGCATAACCCTGGCCGCCCTATAAAATATTGGCTTTACTGAAGTATTATAAGTCATCAATCAGCGATCTTTATTAAATTTAAGCGGGTGAAACCGCGGGCACAGATAGTACTTTCATATGCATTTAGTAAAAAGGTCATATTTTGACATTACAAACAGATACTTCAATTTTATTATACATAGGTATAAATTAGGGGATACACTGGGGAGGCGGTTAGTCCGTTCAAATCAATAGGATTTTATTAAATTATATAAAACCAATAAAAACATAAATGTGATAAAAGGGGTCAACTTCGGTAGAAACAACGTCCATGCTAGTCGTTGTCATCAATAAAAGAGCGGAGATTTATCGGGTGCCGAATTCCATAGCTGTGCCTTTAATTATAGCTGTAGGAATACACATTCTTCAATTCATTTACAAAACAATTTGCTACTTTCTTTAATATGGGATTTCTCCTGTATAATTACATTAAAATATAGCATGCTATAAGAATAATATGTAATATATTAAAATACATTTGATCGACACTTACAATCAGGTGAAATTAAGGTCAAACGCTAAACTTAAAATATACTTATATATAAAAAGCAAGGAGCCACTAATGAATTTTTCAGAAATTAATATAGGTATTAGGTATCCAGAATTTTTCATCGTATTGCATCATTACTTGCCAAAATTATAAAGGATACACATAAACATAAAGAAACCACAACAAGTTGAATTATACAATAATTCAAATATTTAATTAGCGTAAAATTTATAAAAAAAAACAACTTATAGGTATTTGTAAAATAGTTCCTTCATTTAAATACGTGTACGTAAATTTTCATAGATTGTAAATAAATTTTCGAGATAAAAACCTATATCTTGTATAATCTTACAATAAAATGAAGCATTGCTCAATTGTAAAACAATCCACTGGTAGTCCTCAGTCAACTGGCATAGGATTAAAAAAGTACCTAGAAAGCGTTCAAAATTTGAATCCAGCTCTCAGACTACATCACCTCTTCATTTGATACACAAGTAATGCAAAATGTAAACTTGTTTTAAAATAATATTCTCATTATACTAAACTCACAAGTAAGTATACTTTACCATATTTTTGTCACTCTTGTTCAAATAGTTAATCGATTAAATTTCGATCGATTAAAGTTAATCGATTTAAACAGATTTGATTAGAAAATGTACAAAACAAGTCTACTTAATTCTAATAAATCTAAGATTGGAAATATTTAAAGCAATGACATCTTAGCAATTTTTTTTTAATGCCAAAAGGCGCAAATAGATAGTTGGCCCACCTAATAGTAAATGGTTACCGTCGCCTATGGACAACTGCAACACCAGGGGCATTACAGCCATGTTGCTGACCTTGGAGACTGTATTTCAACTCTTTTTTAAAGAGCCCCATGTCATAGCCCTGGAGGAAAACCGAGCCGGGCATTTCCATTCCACCCATTCCTCAACCCTAGCGTACGTGACAGGAAGGTTCTAGAGAATTCGTAAATAAATCTCTCACGTTCATTTTGTATGGCCAAAGACAGTATTTTGGTAGTCGTACTACGAGTACAATTACTAGTTGTAAGTCTGAAATGTCTATAAAACCCTAAAAAGTTTGGTACGGTACATTTCTCTATTATCAATTGCTTATTGGTACTATGTTAAAAAAGTTAAGAAATATAATTGCTCATTTTTAAACCTAAGAAGTGGAGAAGCCCACACAGCTTCTATTTATGGTAATAATCATCATAATAAAATATACATCCGTACCTAAAGGGGAATGAATGCTCATGTTCGGCCTAAAAAAAAAAAAAGAAATAACATTTATCGACAAAAAAATCTTGTTATGGTTAAATCCCAAACCTATTGGAAATATTTTAACGTTTTTTAAAAAAAAAAATAACGATCATTGGGTATCTATTCATTTTTTTACGCAGTGTTGCTCACTCAAAATAATGAATAATCGATTTATCTCAAGACAGTTCGTTTTGAAATATTTAATAAGTAAAAGCATATAGCTAATTATTTACCCATTTACATATTTTGTCCCGTTAATCACGATAAATTAATATTTTATTATTATAGTGATTATGTGTATATATGTCTTTGAGTTTTTTTAAATAACTGGGATTAGAGTACAAACGGTCGTATAACATGCACGAACTATAGATGGCAGCACAAATCGACACGAGAGCCACAGTGTGGTAAAAAAAAAAAAAAAAAAAAAGAAACCTACAGGCGGGCATTACAAAAAGCCCTACCACCATGCTATGGTTTCATCACGATATATTCCATCACCGAAAGCTCCGGCTCATTGCAGGTATTCGAAGTCAAGTCGATCGACGCGAAGTCGTCCACGCTACCACTGAGCCATCATTGCTTAAAATGTTGTCTTTTTCCTCCTGCTCAAATATTAGACAATGTTTTAATTGTATATGATACAATTAATAATAACTGTTGTAACTTTTTGTTACTCCTTTTTTTCCGGTCTGACTATTCTGTTAGCCATAAGGGCCTTGAAGCTTCAGGAGGCTTTTACAGCCGGGCGTGGATGTATGTTAGTACACACTCATCAATCTATACCGCCTTATAAACAAAAACTTTTAGAAACTGCCAACCATCTTCTAAGAATTGTACTGGATGCATATATTTATTTAAGTGAATTAAGCATTATAACCACACTATATATACCTCACGAAGTATGAAAGTGAAGGAATATAGATAATGTAGAGAAATCACCTATGCTGTTATCATTTAACACGCTGTCTGTTTAGGGATTTGGTGTCATTATGGACCATCTTTCACTAATGAAATAACTAAATATGCAAATATAATTATAATATAGTTTATTTAAGTTTTAAGTTAATTGAAATGTAAAAAGCTGTACTAACTTTATTATCAATAAAAACTGATTTATAATAAAAACCCCAACTTTTTCTAAACCAACTCCTAAGCCAATTTAAAAGGAAAATTGCATATTATCATGACCATATTATTTTTACATGTATTCATCTAGGGCCAAAATGTCTATGGACGATGGGCATTCCCCTTTAGTTAGTAAAATAATTTTATTATCCATGCATAGGGTTATTTTGTATCTATTATTTAATCCCTCGATATATACAGTAGAGGAAATTACTAATTTAGTCTCATTATTTTATTGGTCCTGTAGAGGACTATTACACTAAAGATACAGTAAATCCTTCTGTTTCTCTTCTTGTTCCTTCTTCTTATTCTCCGCTGCAATCTCTTTCAACGTCATCTCTCTGTTATCTATCAAATGCTTAACATCATCAAACTCTTTGAATATATCCAAGTCGTCCTGATGGAGGCGTACGTGACTCTTTAGGCTACACTTCTGCATGAAGGTCTTCTTGCAGATCTCGCACTGATACCTCTTGTCGTCTTCGTGCATCCGTAGGTGCTCCTTCAGGGTCCGAAGGCGAGAGAACGCTTTCCCGCAAACGTCGCAAGAACACATCTCGACACCATCGTGCCTCGACAGGTGGTCGACGAGGCCGCGCTTCGAGAAGAACTTCGCGTTGCACTTATCGCAGAAGAAGCTCTTCTGCTGCAAATGGTGATGTTTGATGTGGCGGTTCAGTTCGAACTTCTTCTTGTAAGTCTTGTTGCAGGCGTTACACGGGTAAACTATCGGTGTTTCATTGTGAACTTTGACCAAGTGCTCGCTTCGATCGTAATAACTGACGAATACTTTTGGACAGTGCGGGCACTTGTTTCTTAACCAACTGCCCTCGTGCACTCCCTTCTCGTGATTCCGCTTCTTCGTCAATGACGTATAAGTCTTAGAGCAATATTCGCAAGGGAATATCCCTTGAGCGTGAGTCTTTCCGTGCTTCCTCAACGCAGCTATTGTTATGTACCCGACGCCGCACTTTTTACAGCAATAATTCCTGTAATGGCTGCTCATATGATGGTACAAATTCTTAAACGATATGTGCACAACTGAACATAGGACGCATGTGAAATTGTTACCGTCGTCCAAACGAAAGGGAAGAATGATGTCTTTGATATGTTTATATATAGTTTTATTATGAACAGATATCAAATGATCCTTTAGTTCGTTCAGGTCTTTCATAGCTAGATTGCAGACGGTGCATTGTAAATTCGTTATATCGACTTTAATGGGATTGTAGCTGAGCTTGTAATCGATTATCGAGTTGATTTTATTCTTTTCGGTTTGCTGGGCGGTGTGCTGGCGCAGTTCGTGAATGGTGGGGAACGCCTTCGCGCAGTAGAGACAGGAGAAACCTCGAATGGTCTTATCCCTGAAGGGGCTCGCGTTGGAATACTGTAGGATGGCTGTTAGGTTGACCCTGTGCTCTACGCGCTCCGGTGTGGCGCTTACGTCAGATGTCTTGTTCTTTTTTCTGCGCTTTCGCGTGACCCCATCCGTTCCTATAACAGAAACGAGAGCACATCTCAGTTATATCCGTCCACTTTGTTTTCTTTCTATCGTTAACGCGACGTCTCTTCGAGTAAACCTCATGGAGGTGTAGCTGCCAGTTACTTTTTTTTTAAATTAACTGTCTTTTCGTTGCATTTGTTAATTTGCGCGCAATCTCCAATCTTCTTTAAAGACGGTTTACAAATAAATAATTTTCAAAACGTGACTAGCTCTTAACCAAATAGATTAGATTCAAATCTTGAAAAATTAGCAACATTTTAATTTTTAATAACGTTTTTTACTGTTGGCAATCCCTTCCCTTCATGGTTTTCTTCGAATTGCCCCAAATAGGAGATAATTTACTGAACCTAGTAGAGTAACATGTTGCATGATTATTCCTATTCTTATGCCGTAGTATCCTTCCATAAATAATATAAAACACTATTGTTAAATTTTGCTTCCTGGCGGTTTACACCTTTATACAAATATTAATAATAATAAAATAGCCTATAACAATCAGCCTGAACGTAGTTTTCATACATCAGTGAATTATTTTTTAGAATTGGATCAGTAATACCATAAATCACCCATTGTACAAAATTATTCTCAAACTATACTTATTTACGTGTAAGAAGGAATGTAGATTAGCTGTTTCATTATTACGATACAAGTTACGGTTAACTTAAACAAATTTGGAATCCTTGTAATATGATAATGTGTAGACACGTAAGTTCTGGTAGCCTTTATGTTTGAACCCACTAACCTCAGCAACCACTAGTCTAATTAAAAAAAAATGCTTTAGATAGACCGAATATTTAGGATGGTTTAGTGCTATATAACGTCACGGTTAGGACTCAAGCGAGCTGAGCACAAAATTAATAAGAGTGGACTCGCGGGACACAGCTCTTATTTAAAAAGAGTATAAGTCTGCGCAAAGATTTGAAGAGTGGTTCGACTGGTAAAATGACCACCACGCACATAACTAAACTACAAAGCATATTCACGCTAACGTACCTTAAGGGGTAAGTGTCATGTAATACGCACTAGCACATGCGCCGTTCTAGCTCAGTTCTAAGGAGAAGCAATCGATCAATGACAAACCTCAGTTATGACCAAGATTCTATATAACTGGATTCTATGACGCTGGCCATATTTATAAGCCGTATAAAATATAGTTAGGTAAGTACTCCATTTTTTTTTTCATTCTGACAACCAATTTGTGCTCAGGTAATAATAAAATAGAAACAGTCATGAAAGCCAGCTCTTGTAAGCGATCTTTCAAAACTGGTAGTTAAACACCAATCATTTTGACCGCACGGGTCGGATGCTTCTTCCAAGTGCATGTCATTTCCATGCCCATAGTGATCAACCCATCAAGAAGATCAGTTTCAAGCAACGACGAAATGTCGTTATTAGAAGGGTTATGAGGGTTGACGTGTAATATTAATTTTCTTAACCTTTTTCTTTAATAACGATGAAAGTAGGTATTGCATTTCTCGAAACTTCTATAACAAATTCCGCCAGAATTAATTGTGTATGCAGCGGCAATTTATTTTATTCTGCAGAGATGAAAAGTACGCAAAAGTAACCAGCATATCATCCAAATGTTTCAGACGTGCATAGACAAAAAAAAAAGGTGTGTGTGCGATTCACACACGATAGAAGTGAAACTTCATTTTAAAAGATATTTTATATTTTATTTAAACAGTGTGCAGTGTGCAACATACACACCGACATTTGCTCTCTCGCTCTGGCTCACACAATGAGGAGAGACGGATAATGTGCGTTAAACGTTTAACGCATTGGAAGTCGCATAAGAAGTTTCACTTCAAAAAGTTAAATAGTTTGTGAAAAACGTGAACGTCAGAGTGAATGGGTCAACACCACAATGCAAGAAGATTCCAAGAACACTTAGAGTGTAATTGTATTTTAATTGGAACACGTAGTTACATTTTCAGTGCCTCTATTTTTTTTTTTATTGTAACTTTGACTTATTTCACCGGTGGATTATTTTCAGCCAATATATTTCTTTTGTCGGGGCGATAGTTAATAGCTATGCTAGTAGTGCCAATTCAGGCGATGCTGTAGTCTCGTTATTGACAAATTTCGTACTAAATTTAAGGACCAAAATTACCCATATTCACTACATTAATTTGACAAAGAAAATCCCAAAATTTGATAGGCTGCGCTATTTATACTAGTAATATTTAGAAAGCTCAAGAGATCCTTTTTTATTTGTTTGTTTGAACGAGCTAACTCTGGAACAACTTGTCAAATTAGAAAAAATCTTTATCATATACATATCTTCAGGTTTCGTCCCTAAGGAGCGGAGCAGTTAACCATGAATATCAAGAAATCTGTCAAGCTGTATGCAAGTACGGTAAGTAAGAACGATTAGGCTACACGATTGCGTTCATGTCGACGCAGTGAAGAGTTGGTCAAATATATCTTAGACTTGATGGTCAAATAATTAATTACTAGAAAGGACAGAACAACGTTTGTCGAGCCAGGTAGTTTCATCTGTTCTATCATTACATAGTATAAAACAAAGTCGCTATAATATGTCCGTCCCTATGTATGCTTAAATCTTTAAAACTACGTAACGGATTTTGAAGCGGTTTTTTGTAGTAGATAGAGTGATTCAAGAGGAAGGTTTTTATGTATAATACATACATAATATTGTAGAGAAACATGGTAAATTTAGAGGTTTCTAAGTGGTCGTAAATAAACACATTTTTTGCGCTTACATTGCAAACGCTGGCTGAACCCCACGAGATAAATCAAAATAATGTACTACAGTATTGTACACCTTAAAAAGGTCAACAAAAAAGTCCGCGATGGTATATGTCTATCTCTTAAGGATAACCCACAATAATCATTTTTTATCCTTTACATTTTACGGGAAAAATGGCTTATTTACGAAGTGATTTTAAGCAATACAGCATTAATCCTTATCCAATTAAGTACCTTAAATACATTGTCCATTTAATATAGATCAATATAGCCCTTTACAGCATATAATTTAAATGAATATTCCCGAAGATATTACAGATTTAAAATGTAGGGAAGTGCGACGGTACCGGCCCTATATACCATGGTCAATTATATGTCGCTCTTTCAAGAGTAACCTCTAAACAAAACATGTTTGTATTATCTAATGACAAAAAAGCTGTAAATGTTTTTATAAGGACATTCTGTGGTAGGTAGGTACATTTAGTATCAGCATTGCACCCGTGCGAAGCCGGGGCGGGTCGCTAGTACATATTATAATACTCAACGTCTCTCTATCTGTCTGTCCGCTTATGTTCTATTCACGCGAAAACCATTTATCCGATTTACATGTTTTTTTATTTTAATTCATGGCTATTTTATCTGGCCAGGTTATAAGAAATATTTTGTTACATAAAGTAACATACGAAATAAACCGTGTCGATAATGGTGAAGTAATTCGAGAAAAATACGCATTTGGGGAACTTACTTGATTAACGCTCAGTAAATCATACGAGATATAACAAATAGAGTTCTACATAAATGTAGACATTAAAAAGACCTACAAAAAAGTCAGCGATAGCATTTATCTATCTTCTAAGGATCATCCACAATAAGTATTTATATCTTCCGTCTTTTAATCGCGCGTGCACTCGAGCGGTGGAATTCTCTAGTCTACGCAAGCGGAGCCGAGAGCACAGCTGGTGTAATTATAAAATCAAGACAATTATTGTTGTTGGATAGATCACAATTACTCACCAGTTTTGATGAGGTCAAAGTCAGAACACTTGGAAACCACCAGATTCACAGTTTACAGATTTCCTTGATAATTTGTTTCGACAATGATGATCGTGCCGGTGTGCGCGCGATAGAAGACGTAATTGGAACAGGCCCCTGCCTATTGGATCAAAATGGTTGGCAATCGCGATCCTCCAATCAAATCGGCCCAATTTAACATATATACACTTCCGTTTCGTTATACACGAGACTTTGACTTGTACACGTTGTTTTGTTAAACGTATACTAATAATACACAAATCCGTTAATTTCTAATGCAGAAGAATTTGTAGGTCGGGTATAGAGCCCTCAAGCCCACGCGATTCAGTAACACTGCACTCACTAGCTACCTACATACAGTCATTACACTGCATTATACACACATGCACTACATTCAGGCACATAGGTTCTGTAAGGGACCTTTTCTATTTATTTATTTTTGACTAGTTAGTCTTAGACCATTTGACAGACTACTAAATACATATACACGTGTTTCTTCCTTCCTCCCAGAAGGCAAGAGACATGCATACATGTATAGTTAGTTAGATCGAATTCGGATAGGAATTAGCTAGATCGCGATGTTTGCATATGCGGCAACAGCCCAAGCCGATATCGGCCACTTTAGCACCCTTGCGTTCGTTGCCCTTTTCACTCAGTTGAGTGCCTTAAGCGTTCGCCCACAAGCCCGGTGAAACTGTCAAGGCCTCCTGGCCAACAGTAAAAGTCAGTTTGAAAAAAAAAAACAGAATTTGTAAAAAAAACAAATTACCAAGAAAAAAAATACCAGTGTGCTGAATAGGTTATCTTATAATACTCGTTTTTACAAGTTTTTAGTTATATTTCTCATACTTTTGTCGAGTTTAATAGGGGGGGAAAATTGACAGCTGCCCGCGCATCCTGTGAGGGAAGTGTGGCGACATGATCTTAGCCATCAATTTATAGCCCTTTTTGTAGGTACATGGTTGTCAAATCTGGGATTGTTTTTTAACCGAATTCAAAACAATTCTCAATGCGAATGTATATATTATTTTATGGATGTTCAGCCATAACTTCACTGCCTATGATGCGATTTAGATAATTCTTTTTCCGTTGGAAAGGTGAACAATCTAGAGTGGTTCATTTCATTAGCATTTTTTTTTCGTAATGTATTATGCTCTACGATTAACATTATCCTGAAATGTTTAAGTTGACATTTCATTTTATAGAGTTCGCTCACGATTTTTTTCATTATTAAATTAGCGTACTTTAGATGTTTTCGAGCGACCTGTACATGTAAATATCACACAACTTTCTTTACATGTCGTGTATATGTTAAGGAACAGAAAAAAAGCACGTGAAGCACGTTAATATAAGTCGGAGAATAGTTTCAATGTGATTATGAAATCCGTACTAATGACTTAGTATTCGTACTATTGACTGAACGCGATAACAACAGCAAGGCTCCGAGACCGCACATACCTTATAAGCAGGCAACGAACGGCTTGAAGGCATACTCTCTCGAGCTGTTTGTAGAGTATCCGTGCTATTGACTTTACTATTGACCTGCACTATTAACTGGGTGCGATAACAACAACTGTGTTTTGAGAACACACGTACCTTATAAGCAGGCAACGACCGGCTTAAAGGCATTTTCTCTCGAGCTGTTTGTCAGTGAGGACCTCAATTAATAAGTCGTCTCCAATAAACACTGTTCCTAAGTGTCCTCTCGCTGCCCATTCCGCTGCGTATTACAATAATAATTTAATATTATAATCACAGAGGAAAATTCTATTAACAAGTGAATAAGCAAAATCATTTTTGCTAATTATCAATCGACGAATACAAATAATCTACTAAAGAATCACATTCAGTCCCACCGTCGTCAAATACACGCATTTGATTATGGTTGTCGCCATGAAAATGTTATGATCCTCCGTGGTCCTCTTAGGCAACTATTCAAAATAAATTCTGGATAAACACAATCCATAAGTGTTGTAATCAGGGGTGTTCGGAACTTTGTAACAGTAAATAAGAAACCGTAGTAACCGTTTTGAATAATTTCGGATAGAGATGGTGCACAATGAGACACCGTCAAATACCAATTTCTTTAATAACTTTCGATTCACACCGTGAACTCAGAGCGACGCGAACTACTATCCACACTCACAACGTTCAGTCGGGTTCACTCACTCGTGCTAAATGGACGTCACTTCAGCTGCTGCGTCTTTGACTCTATGTGAATTATGCTTATGACATGTTTATTTTAATATGTTACACTAAAAGTACCATCAAATCTGGTAATGTTATTATAAATGTTGAATATATTTAACATTTAATGGAATTATTACAATACGGTTACTACATATTCAGTTTATAACGAATCGAACTGTGACGCCGTGAATGTGTATGAGCGTTCGCGTTACGCGGCCGCGTACCCTTCGAAATGGACATAAAAAACCGATTCGGAACGGAAACCGCGGCGCGAACAGGCATAAACACTCGCGTTCACGTCTTTTCGCAGGTGTTCAAAGCCCGAGTATGGAGCCGGTATTGGATATTCATATCTATATCAGACGAAATCTCATATACGTAACATCCCCCGAATTTTTATATGTAATAAGTTCGTCTATAGACTTTTAGTAACTGGCCGAACAATGGTATACTATTCAGGTAATCAGCGAAATGTCAAAAACAGAAGGTAGTTCAAATCCCAAACTCTCTTCAAGATAAAATTATCAGCACACCCTAATGACATTCCAATAATATCCTAAATTAACGGAACGCCATAAGGTAAAAACAAGTTTAGTTAGATTCATCACAAAATTATGTACGAGGAGTATGAAATTAATCCATGAGTATAAGAAAGATTTGTACAAAAATGCACGTAGTATTAAATTCATAACCTAAAAAAAATAATGTTCTAAAAACACATGCCTTATGAATCTAAAACGGTATTGCAATATTAAGCAACGCTATTGCAAGAAAAACAAAAACATTCAAAACCCACTGTACTATGAATACTGGCATTTGTGATAGCTGCCATCCAAGATCGTCCATTTTGTACTTTTTCTTTTTCCCAACTTTGTAAACAACCCTCGCCATTGCGGAATATTATTTCCATTATCAAGTGAGTTATTATTTAGTTTTAACGAGTGTCTTGTGATGATTTCAGTGTCCTAATAAAACGGTGGCCGCCTTGTTCTAGAACTTTCCCGTGAGTATTTGTGTAATTTCAGAGTACATATTTTATGTTATATTTTCACTTCAAACTTTCTAATGTCCGCCTGGCTAGCTACCACATGTTGAAAATCTGTCGCCAAGCACCAATAGATTGTGTTCCTGCAGCTGAACTTGAGAGCCAGTTCTCCCACTAGGCTTAGCGTGTAACCATCTTGGACCATATCGGTACTTAACGAGATTGTGGTCAAAACACTCAACCTAGAAAAAATAAAAGTAAACCTATAATGGGTGGTGGTAGGAACCGACAATTGTCTCTGACTGGATCGCGACTACCATACGCCAAGTGTAACACACATCATAGCGGCAAGCATAGGCGTGTCACATTCCGGGATCTGCCGGCAGTGTTACAAGGACCGACGTGAAGTGAGAAGTGGGGTATATTCATAACTACCTTACTACTTGAGCCGAGTGCAAGAGTATAAAAGGCGTAGCGCACAAGGAACGGGCATTCTTACTTCAGTCGTGGAATAGTAACATTCTCGCTCCAGCTATCGGATCGTGAAAACCTCAGTTATTAAGTTAACTACAATAAACATTTCCTGAGTGACGTCACGCTGCCCGTCTCGGCCACGTATATCATTACAGTATATCCAGTAACTAAATGGGGGTAGTAAGGATCAAATCCCGAATGGGTCGCGACCCTCATACACATGGTATAAAATCCGGTCAATGTGACTTTTAGTTTCACATTTCGGGATTAGAAGGTGTATATCCATCCAGGTCCTGAAAGACTTGCAAGCCATCACAACGGCGTCGACCGACCATGGATTATCCATCTCTCGGTGGTCTTCGTTGCATTTGGATTGTACTGTGCTTACGTCAACGACAGGCTGACATTATCATGAAACCTTAAGCAAAGCGGTAAGACGGCCATTTGTTAATGTCCTGGCTAGATACCACCCTCAAGTTGAAAACCTATCGCCAAACATCTATTAGGTGTATTCCGGCAACGACACTTACACGCACACCCTTTTTTTTTGCTAGAAACATCGTCACTTAAGATCCGATGAATTTGTTATCAAATGTTAATACTAATACAAAATAGAACAAGAAAAAAGTCTCAATTCATTGACGCTAGTATCTAAGGCAGTAATACTGCCTGAACTCTACTCCTTATCGGATGAAATTCAGGTAGTGGAAATATTTACACAAAACATTTGTTTGTAAAATAATAAATATGTAATTAATAATTAATACTAAGTGTCAATTGAAGCAATGATGGCTCCATTGGTAGCGAGCAATTAGTCTCGAGTATTCGGTGAAGGAAATCATCGTGATGAAATCATAACATGATGGTATGGCATTTTTTTATTTCCCTTCTGATTAGCTACCACCAGAATATATGGTTAGGAGTCATCCGGTAGCTGTACTTGAGAACCAGTTCCCCGACCATCTTGGGCCATATCGTCACTTAACTTTACGTGAAATTGTGGCCTTAACGCTAAATAATTTAAAATAAAATAAGTGTCGGTGTGTAATATTTCTGAGTAAAAATTATTACATTACCATTATAGAACTCATCGTCCTAGTCCTAGCAATTGTTGAACTGTAAATGAAATTGGATCTTGGAGTGTGTAACGAGCGTGCATAATTTTGCAATACCGTTGACTTAATACTAAAAATACACATAGCAAAAATCTATATTGATAGGTTTTAGAAATGCTCGACTTATTTTTTGATAAATACACTGTATCTCTCTTCTTTTCACTGAACAAAGAACATGGCTATCAATATATATATATAAAATGATAACTGACTGACTGACATATGAACATCCCAAACTACTGGGGGGCTAGGACCGTGAAAATTTGCTTGCGGGTTCCTTTTACACTGTAGGTAAGAACAATGAAAGGATTTTTGAAATTTCCCCTAAGATGGTGAAAGGGGGTTGGAAGTTTGCATGAAAATCCATCGTATAAATCCATCATGTTTGAAGATAGACCTGTGAAAATTGGGATTTAGCAATTCACTTAGAAAGTAAAATAGTTTGTATAATACAAGTAACGACATCTATTAGCCAAAGGCAGTATTATAACGACAGACAGTAACACATAATGAGACATAACTTCAACTATGACGCAAACGAAGTCGCGGGAAAAGCCCTACTAATAAATACTGTTGTTGGTCAGTACTTACCAAAACGGATTTTCATATGGTTTTCATTTATGGATAGAGTAATTCATGAAGAAGGTTTAGGTGCATAGATTAAGGTTTTGTGTAAATTGGCTGATTGTTGATGTCGGAAAAAATCATGCCAACTGGGAGCTTCACTTGCGAGCGAAGCCGGGGCCCGAGCTTATCGACACGTGTGATATTTACACTAACTACATATTTTTTTAAAATTTTGTCATTACATGTCGTGCAATGGAATAATAATGTAAATTATCTTTAAAAGTGTAAAAACAATTTAGCTGATTATTATACTTTTTTTATTTAGGTATTTTAATGCTGAAGTTCTAAGAAAAAATAGTCTAGGTTAGGTTAGGTCTACTTCAATTGTGAGACAAAATGTTTATTCGAGAGATTTTATTCTTATCATAGATTGGCACAATAACATTATTTACCATTAACATTATTTACCAAACTACGTCACGTGAAATGCCGCCAAAATTACATAGGGACAAACAACACAAGTTTATAAATTAAAACAAAGACTACCACATAACACTTCGAGATCGAGTCAATAACTCCTCGGTATAGGTAATATGTATTGCTAGTGGGTTTTTTATGACCGACAAAAACATATTATGCTGTCCAAATAACCTTTTATCTGATTTTTCTTAACAAATATTTAAAAAAACTCCCTTGCCCTAAATTATTTAATTATCAGCATTTCTAATACCTTTCAAAATGACTTACGACTGTGGGTGCTCGCGACTTTTATCAGTCATATTAATTTTCATAATGTTTGCAATGTTACGGGAAATTAATTATTATTAATAGTTAACATGTATTTAAATTACATTAAAAACTTCATTACTAAGTTTATGGTACAGTCTTTAATGTGAACAATGTTTTGCTTTTAATTGTCCCAGACGAACATAAAATCGTACCGACTTATCTCAAACTATACAATACAATTAAAAAAATATTATTATTAAAAATAAAAACCTCTATTTTTTTAACCACAATACATGACTTACTTACAAAAAGAAAATTTATTAAAGTAAAATTGTGGTCAGAATATTAATCTTGATTTTCGATGAATATATTTCATCCAAATAAATCCAAAAATAGAATTAAACTTCTTGAAAACTAGATTTATGTACTGATAAAAAATATGCTGGAATTTCAAAAATATAATCATTTCCCGTAACCTGAGTCATAAGCAATTATAAAATAAAATTAATTTTAAATTGTAATTATATAATGAATTAGATATTTTTTATTTGAAGATATTTTCCGATTGTAAGCCTGTTTTAAATTGCACAGTATAGACGCCTGAAACATACGAGACGTCATTGAAAATAACTAACAGCATTCCTAGACAGCAGGCAATTTGTAATATTATTTCCAAGATTTAGATTTCAATAAAGCCTTCGATAAACTTGACTCGCTAATATATACAACCAAAGTATGCAAGGTTTCCATAATCCATAACAGGATCTTAATTGATAATTCTGTACGAAATCATTTGCTCGTTCATATCCAGCTGGTGGTCTTTTTATCATTATTTCTTGCATCCATAATCTTCTTTCACATATATGCACAGATTCATATTCACGCATTATTACATTATCTGCTTCATATCCATAGAGACCATTTCCCTTTGTGTCTAGTTCAGCTTTCTAGTCTTCCATTTCTTTAAAATCAACACTTCATTTCGGTTTTAAAATTATCAATGGCGATATCAAAGTATTTTTTTCCGGTGTACCACAAGGGTGCATTTTTTATCACACTGTCCTTATACTATTTCGTCAATGTAAGATAATTGGCTGTACAAAGTATCCTTCAGTCTACCTAACTACAATGGATCTTATGCCAGATGACAGGCAATTCGTAAGTCGAGTGCACACACAGTCATAACCATTGCGATAAAAAAAACTAATTGACTTACGTTTAGGTGTACTGGAATCGGCGGAATCCTCGTTGGCTTTTGACTTCTTGGCTCGAGAGGTGCTCGCTATCGCGGTCGATGCACGTTTCTTCGGTTTCGCCTCTTCGGTGCCCTCCTTTTTAATAGGAACTTCAATGTCTGTAAATAAATATACAATGCTAGTATAAATACTGGAAAAATCTGTATATGTATTATAAAACTCTGTCTAACGTCTGTCTGTATCCGTTTATGTTCTTTTCGCGCGAAAGCCACTTATCCGATTTACATGATTTTATTTTAATTCATAGCTATGTTATCTGGCCAGGTTAGAGGATATATTTTATAAAATAAAGTAATATAAATAAAAAGCAGAGACAATAATGATGAAAAAATTCGTAATCAAAGGCGCTTTTAAATGGCTTACGTTGAGGTAATTATACGAGATATATCAAATTAATGTTCTACATAATTGTAGATCTTAAGCATAGCTATAAAAAAGTCATATATCTATCTTGTAGCATATATCTATCATGTACGAATCACCCACAATAAACATCTTTGTCTTCAGTCTTTTGAGCGGGAGTAGCACGATTCGCGCATGCGACGACGACATTCTAGTCCACGCGAGCCGAGCCGCCGGAACAGCTAGTATATTATGTTATTGCGCAACACTTAATTGAACACAGTAACATTAGCGGTCGCGGGGGTTACTATGTGGTTGGTGAGGGGTTGTCGATTGATGGGAGGTATACCTGAGCCTGCGCCTCGCCAGTTGGCCAAGGACCTTCGCGCCGCATCTTGCGATATTTGTACTACTATACTATAGTTATTTATACTTATATATAATTATACTATATTATATAAACTATTGTAAACTTTTATTTCAAATACTCAAGTGTTACAACAATTGTGTCGAACTGGATCGCGACCACCATACACCAGGTAACACCCACCATAGTGGCACGTTTAGGAGTGTCGCGTTCCGGGATCAGCCGGTGTATATCCAACTAGCTGTGCGCCGCGGTTTCACCCGAGTATAACTTAAAAGAAATCGCTGATTGATTTATAATACTTTAGACAATATTTTTGCATCACACGGCTCGTTCGCGCCACTACATCTATAGTCATAGACCCGACCCGAGAGTTGAATTATTTTAATTTTACATTAACTCCTAAACTATTCTTCCAAATAACATGCTATAAAGGGCAACATTTATCTACATAAAATTGTCTTAATGATGAAGTAACTTTCGTTCGTAACGATTAATTAGCCATGCCTAATAATAATGGTTACAAATCACTTTTCAATTTTCAATAAAACTTTGTCACGAAATATTGTGTTATGTGGCTTATGTATAAGAGATAGGCATATGGTATCGCGGATTTTTTAGATGTACTAAGGAGCAATATTTTTTAGAACATTGTATTTACATATCACTAACCATTACGCCAGCGCACGCGGGTAATGCAGTTAGGGTGTGCTATTAATTACGACTTAACAAAAATCAATATTTAAGGCTAGCTGAGAGGTATACCCTTATGCTAGATAGCCTATACTATTCCTGGCTATCATATATACAAAAAGATTTTTTTATTCCGACTGGTAGTTTCAGAGTTTAGCGTGTTTAAACAGACAAACAAAAAAAAACTCTTCCTCTTTATTTTATTGAATTAATAATATAGATTAGTATAGATATGTTTACTAGAATTTAAATACCGGCTACTTTTCTCTTGGATTATTACAGTGTTAATACATTCACAAATGAAATTAATAAAAAAAAAATGTTTTACGAAATAATTTGTAATAGATAAGAATAAATACTGATATAATGTACTGACCTGGTCCAGAGAAACCGTCATCAATTGAAATATTATCATCGGACTGGTTGTTTTCATCTTGCAATTCCACCTTGACAACTGTAGCTGAATATGACAATATTAAGAATTAAAATCAAAATATATTAAATACTATGCTTGAAGTATTACTAGCGGCATCCATTAGTTCCCTTACAGTACACAGTAATTATTTACGTCTCCTAATTTTATTTGTACTCTAAAAACCATCAATTGAATATCTGTCGCCAAGCACCAATAGGTTTGTTCCGGCAGCAGCACTTGAGAGCCAGTCGTCCACTAGGTTTATCATTTTGGGGCACATCATCACTTAAAATCAGGTGATATTGAGCCACTACGACAAACCTATAATGATAAAAAAAATGACCAATAACACATATTTCCAGTGTACATAATTTCGTCAATATCGGTTGAGAATTATTATTTTTAGTTATGATTGCTAAGAGTATTATTAAGGATTTTCATTGATACTTGCCGTGTACATAATATAATAAAAATTGGCTCCTAATTAATAACAAAAAAACTTTTTGAATTTTTTTATGATTTTAAAAGTTACTGCCTATCAAGACAAGGCGCTTCCTGTGTAAAAAGTTTCAATAAAACTGGGCCAAGCCATTTTAAAACCGAACATACAAAAAAAAATGCTGTTTGTAATAGATGTCTATTGAGAAATTTGGGAAAAATTACATGTACAGATAGGACAACAGATTTATTTATATGGAAAATAGCAGGCATAGCTTATAGAATATTAATATAACTACCATATAAAGTTTTTTCTAGACTATAGTTTCAGTGTTGAACTAAACAGTAACACTCTAAGCTTAGAGAGACTGTTTCTCAAATACAACTGCCGGAACACAGCTATGGGAGTTTGGTGACAGATTTTTGGACATTAGCCGGTACAGACAATAAATTACATTTTTTTTAAATAAGCACTGTGTCCACATTATGTTATAATGATCAATGTAACCTATAGCTATTGACAACCAGATTTAAAATAAAAAATTAAGGCAACTCAGTAATAGGTTGTTACACCTAAGGTCTGTTGGAACACCTAGGGTGTTAAGAGTGTGTTACCAGAACCAGAACACAGCTATGCTAGGGCAATATATCATCGGTGATACTACAAAAGAGGCAATGTCGCTATGAACTGATTTTACAAGAATGTTTTTTTTTTAATAAAGTTCCTTATGAGGCGTTGCGGAGGAGTTGCCTAGCTGGCAAACAACCTCCATAATGAATCATAATAAAAAATTTAAACCGGAATAATTATTTTACTCGTACTAATACTATATTTAACTCGAATAGAACTTGAAATTAATATTTTATAATGAGGAACTACGTTCCTATCTGGTGTCCCACGACACTCAATAGGCTTGTGATATGCATACTGTGGTACTATATATTTAGTAAAATAAATATAGTGTTATAAAAATCAATCCTTGAATGTGAATACACAGTCCTTGAAAGTGAAGACAGAGTCTTTTCACATAGAAGATTTTGCAGTATCAGAGAAGATATGCAAAGTATTAGAACTTACGTTTGAAAAATTTCATTTGTAGTTGATGTTTAAACTGCTCCTCTGTTCGAAGCACTTGTTTTTTAAAGTTGGATGCATTTCGTAGCTGGGTTATACAAACTTCACATATACCACCCTCGCTGTCCTCTGTTGAGCCCAACTGAAAGGCAACAAAGCAATTGCAAGTGATTTAACTTTTTTTAATGCAACTAAACCAGCTTACAAAGCAAGAAAGGTGTCTCTTCAGAAATTTGCTAATTGACATTTATTTATATAGGTATACTAGCTGTGCCCGCTTCTCCGCTAGCGTTGACTAGAAAAAAGGTCTTATACTTTTTGTGCAGAACCCTAATTATTTTTCTAAAATCAAAGTTAAGTTATACCCTATAACATCAGCTATCTGTCAGTGAAAGTCCCAACAAAATCGGTCCAACCGTTTCTAAGATTACCCGGAACAAACAAACAGACAGACAAAATAAAAAAATGGGTTTTTTGTTATAGGTATTATGTATACTTTCAAATGCATTTATTGAAAATCTTTTATTTTGGCATTACAAACAGACACTTCAATTTTATATGTATAGATTAGGAATCAGGAAGACAAGGTTGTTTTTTGAATTTTACCGTTCTTGAATTAAACTTAGTCTAAAACTGAAATAGATGTATCTCTTGGCAGTAAAGCGGCGAACAAACGTACAACACGCCCGATAAGTGGTTAACGTAGCTAGTATGAACGCTTGTAAAACCATTTGTATCAATAGCGTGTTGCCGACAACAGAATACATCGTCACTTAACATCAAGTGAGATTGTGGTCAAACGCTATAAACGTATGAAGAATAAAAAACCTTTACTAAACTTCATATCTCATAGCTACTATATACAGAGATTAAAGTAAAAAAATCAACGAACCAAAATGATGTAATTAGAATATAAAAAAACGCTGCACTAATGTATTCCATCAAATAGACGTGTAAATAGTAAATAACTTACATCTATATCAAAACATTCTTTTATCATTTCGCCGTAAACCTCTTCTTCGCCCATCCAATGATATGAACTTTTGATGTCTTTAAAAGCACCCTCGGAGGCACAACAACGGCACATGCTGTTAATCACTGTCGTTTCCATCACGTCCACAAACTTGTTACACCATTTATAAACTAAAATTACAATGTTAATTCCTTGAGAAAATCAATAGACGCTACACCGCCAACGCACCGCCATTTGCTTTTCTAACTTCCACCAATGTTGCCAGAAACCTTAAGTCTTCTTTTTTTTCCTAACTTGGCAACCGGTCCTCTTCATTGAAGACCATTACTGCCATTATCGAGTGAATTTAATTTCCAGTGTTATGACGATTTCAGGATCCTAACAGGATGGTGGCTCAATTGTTAGAACTTTCTAGGGAGTTTTTTGGCATCTTAGAATTCATGATCCAAGTTATTATTTCCAATACATTTCAATTGTGCACAATAACCAAGATTTATTATGCAAAACGCCATCTGTATTAAACAATATAGAGTCAAATAACACAAATTTATGAATAAAAATAAAAATGACTACATGACAGTTTGAGATCCCGCGAAAAACTCCAACCTTAAGTCGAAAGTAATGTTCCGATCAGTTCCGATTCTACAAAAACGAATGTACGAAAAGTTACATTCTTCCTACAAAAGTTATAATACATACATACATATAGTTATCTAAATTTTAAATTTAAAAACGAGCATAATTCTTACTTTAACAATTTAACTTCTTTAACGGAACAACGATATTTTTTCGTCATGAGATTATTATATGATATTTAACTGCAGCATTATAATTATAATTGCCCCGAAATCGTGAATGGGATCCCTTAACCTCTTCAAAACACATACAAATATAACTCGAATTCTGCGCTTATTTAGGTACATCACAGTCGGAGATTAACAGAAAAAACAATTATGCGTGCAGCAGTTCACACGTGTAACTAGTGAAACCTTCAGAGAAAATATGCTCTTTAAAATTATTTTTAAATATCCTAAATCAGCGAGATTCAAACTATCGACCACTCGCGCATAAAGCGTATGAAGTCTGGTCGTTGCACACCACTAGGCTAATTCGACGACGACAAAAATCATGAAAATCCAAGAAGACCAAGAAGAATATCACCTTATTCAGGAATACTGACGGCGATGGAGAAGGAGGAAGACTCACTGAGCTGGTTCTCCTACTCGCTGCCAGACGAAAGAGGCCTGAAGGTCGCGATACGCGGTCTCCCAGCTAACACTCCACCACTCATCATCATGGAAGCCCTGACCGACTTGGGATTCGAACCCCAATTCGTCAGACCAATAATGGGGAGGCGTGGTAGACCCGGCTATATTTATCACTGCATCCTCACTAGAACGCCAAATGTAATCCCGGCCATTTATGAGGTGGACGAATTACTCTTAATGGCGAGAGTTAAAATCGAAGGCTGGCGGGGAAAAAAGGGACCGACACGGTGCCACCGTTGCCAGGAGTTCCGGCATTCCTCCCACCAGTGTCATCGTCACGTGGCCTGCGTTCGTTGCGGAGGGGCGCATCTCGCCCACCTATGTGAACGCCCGAAGGACCAGCCTCCTATCTACGCAAACTGCGGGGGCCCGCACCCGGTAAACGACCAACTACTGTGTTCAGTGTTCCGACGGGAAGCTTGTAACCGTCGCGCTGGCACAGTAGTACGGTTGGGTCACAAGGAAAACCACATCTCAACTCAGAGATCCGGGGAACAAATTTGAGGCTTCTTGATAGCGATCTTTCTATAAATATGGTGACTAATTAATAAATGAAATACCTATTACAAAACATATTACATATTGAATAATTCTAAGACGAATTACATTATACAATGAATGGTTTCTTAGAGTGATTAAGTTATGCGTCGCTAACAACAACAATACAGAATTAAATATAAAAACAAGAGGTATTTAAGTAACTACTGTCACCATCTTGACGATCATTGTTTTAACTATCACCATCTTGACAGCTACCATCTCAATTATATCAATTTCGAGGGTTAACGTCTCAAAGTCTAAAATACCAGCTACTAAAATTTTACATTATTTAAAAACCGCTACCACCGTTGAATGGATAGTTTTGTTTCGGCAACGACCTATAAAAACCTATTACCCACCGCTAGTACTAAGTCTATCAACGGTCACGGTATTCAGTCCAGTGGTAAGCTCTAATCACTATTACCAATAGGAGCACAAACACGAAACATTTATGTCTACCAAATATAAAAATTCCATAAAAGAATCCCGAAGTCCATAATCAGACCCGGGTTTTCAGTCCTTTAGTAAGTAGTAGTAGTTATGAGAGCATAACTACTAACAAAAGGAGCACAAACACGATTATTTTATCTGTTGGTGTAGTAGTTATAAAAACGTTTTGAAATTCCATTATCAGGTCAGTCAGCGCTCGATGCGTGATGATAAGGCGAGAGGTAACTCTCAACACACGCTCGAGGGAACGAGTGATTGAGACGCCTACTCACTAAATCCCACGGTACACCGTCTGCCACACTAATGGAGTGTCACGGCGAGCATGTACCGTGACACTCCGGTGGCAAAGCCCGGTAGGGCCGGCCCCTGACGGAGACAGTCTGGTGTAACGGAACAGTCACCCCGTACGCTAAACCAGTGCAGTGAGAAGACGGGCCTCTCGACCTATCTCCCCTTGTACAGCCTGGTAGGGGAAGGAGGCGAATGGACGCACCTCTTCGTCCACCAGTCAGGCTTTGATTTTTATAGAGGTTTTCTCCTCCGTCGTTTTTCATCGTTGATCTTTGCCGTCCCGTAAAATCCGGCAATGATATTTTAACGAGGTGCTCATTCTCGACCCTCTGGTAATTTTAGAACGAGGTTGTCTTCTTCGGTATTTTTTAAGGTGGTTTTCATTCACCGTCTGTTCTTGATTTTTTTAGGTGGTTTTGTCCACCGCCGTTGTACACCCATAATATTTTTAGGTGGATTTCTCCATCGCCGACAGTGATTTTTTTAAAGAGGTTGTGTCCTCTCAATTTTTCAAGGAGGTTTTCTTGCTCCACCGTCAAAGACGAGTCCTGTCCGAAGTGGGCGAATTCAAGCAAGCCCACTCTTGCCCCATCCCCTGTCTCCTCTGATAAGTAGAAAGGTGTAGAGGGGAAGCACGCCATCGGTCTGGTATTAGCTATCAGTCATAAGAATTGACGTTGCTGAGGACACACCACGAGGTGGTTCCAGACACGGGTACGCACCCGCTTGGGGTAGCGAGTGGTTATTTGATACTCCTATTCACTAAAACTCAACGGTGTACCGCCGCCCTAATGGGGTGACGCGAGACTGCTAGTATCATTCTACTGCGTCATCCTGGCAGCCGTCACGGCTAAATTCCGGGCCCCGTCCTACAAGTGACAGTATACAACACTAACTGTCCTATCACCAACACGTCTTTGTCGGAGAGGGCTGCTTAGAGGGTACTCCTCGCGAGCCTTCTCCGCAGTCTCCTTCTGCAACACCACGTCCACGCAGAATGAGACCATTGTATTCCATGACCCCTCACTGTCAAGCATGACTTTCACCACACTCGGCAGTGAGAGGTCCTCTCCCACCACCGCGGCCATAGCGCGGCACTGTCCGTCCCACGCAGCACACTCAGAGGACTTGCATTAACCACGTATCTATCTCATTCTCTCGCATGCTAAAGGCATTCTATAGAACGCCGGAATTGTATACATTGCCTATAACATAATATATAAGTGTACTTATATTAAATCTATGTTGTGACCACTCTTATTTATAATTCACTTCACTTATGTAAAATAACTATGCTATTTACGTAAAATGCCACCAGTATTATATAATATAGGGTCATATAAGTTAAATTATATAAATTATAATAATGCCACAACATGATAGATGAATTATAATCAGGTCAAACATTAAAATATTTACGTCAAGGCGTTTTATCTTTATCATAGCAAAGGCATCGATAGCGTCGACTGTTGATTGCTGATGGAAATTATTGTAGCCATCATTTCTCAACTGTATCGTAGTTTCCTTCATGTACTGTGTAAAAAAATAGTATAAAGTTAAGCTTAAATAACTTATATCCAACGACCTAAACATAAAAATATCCGGGATCCGGGACTGTCACTGCAGGCTTGCCAACTTAGGGATTTTAGCCCCAAATTTAGGGCCGGCATTATGGGCCATATGCATTTTGGGCTTTTTTAAGGGCCTAAAAAATTTAGGGTCATAAATAGTATTTCATGCATAGAATGAAAACACTCAGAACGGCAATAGTTGCACGCAGAGTGAAGCCATTTCAAGTTAGCCTTTAAAGGCTACCTACGTCTCTCAGTGTGACAGTGCTAAAAATTAAGTCATGGTGCAAACAGCACCCGCAATATTGACAAAATATGACTTACTGCGCAGTGATAGAACGTCATTGCTTATCACATAATCACTAGAAACATTTAAATATCCTATTTAAAGGGAAAGCACTACCCGGCAGCTTATATTCTTACGTGAAACAGAAATAAGAAACTGTAATAATATTTCTAAAACTGACAGACGCCACTACAATACAACGTTGCTAGTTGTCGGAAAATATTTCATCACACTTTTTAAAATGAAACTTCTTAGGTGGCGATTCGATAATTAAACGTGAATTAAAAGTTTCAAGGACTCGTTAGATTTCGGCACGTTTCATTACATGAGAGCGAAAAGTGATATAACGTAGAGAGAAGGAAAACTAGCTATCTAGGACTAGCTTCTGGGAAGATAGCTATACATTGTATATCTTAGATTGATATTGGTATATGTATGTACTAGCAATAGTTATTAATAATAATTACCATATCATACACATATTGATAAACCATCACTGTTTTTTTCGTCGCGTTACGGGATCAGGTAGTTTATATACAGTAATAAAGCGGGGTGGTAGAGATCGCAACCACTATACACATGGTAATACACGCAACACTGATTCTCTTTTAGTGCGTTATGGGATCAGCCGGTGTATATGCAGTAATAAAGTGGGGAACAATACTTTTGAGTAGATACACAATAAAGGGTTTTTTGGGGCTTTCGAATATTATTAGCTTATTTAAGGCTATTTTATGTTGCTCTTAGGGCTATTTTTCTAGGAGTTAGTAACCCTGTGTCACTGTTATGCATTTAATCCATTACATAAACCTTGAAAATCTTTTTATGGTTACAAAATAGACATATTTTACATAACATTGACATATACTTTTACAGGAATTGCAAAGTGGAGCCATATTCAGCAATTTTATGATTTAGATAATACTAATCCTAATTTTGTATTTACACCTACTTTAAAAAAAGGGCATTTAAACCCCAACACACGACAAAAAATGAAAGTGAATCTTGCTGCACAAGTTTTAAGTCACTCTGTTGCTGCAGGCATGTTCGCCAAAATCTCTCAAGGTAGATTTACTTATCTAATTTAATACTATTAAGTGAGCAATTCTTGTACCTATATTATGTACATGAAATTGGTTTCTCAGAAACTACTCTACCGATTTGGATGAAATTTTGTATTTACATAATGTTTTACTTTCCAAGTTTACTTGGGTATCGAGCGTATATCGGGTGCAAAATATCTATGTTTACAAAATCATTTATATGATGCCTAGACTGGAAGCTAATATTTAAGAATTGCTGTGCACTGATTTTTGACAATATATATATATATATGTATATATACATACAACAGTACATTTGAAGTTCTAAAATATCATGTTAAATTCCAGCAATGAATAAAGCAAGAAAAATAATTTTATTTGCTTCTTTATAACATTAAATTGGAATTAAATGCTGTTCAGTTTAGTTAGCTTAAGTGTTCAATTCAGTTGAATGTTAATACCTACAATTGTGTGAATATTAAAACATGTGTTTGTGTATATTACATTTTATCTTTATATTTTTTCAGGGGAATTAACTTCGAACGCTACTGTAACTGCTGAGGTTGTTGCGAAAATGGACAAATTGTTTGACTGTGTAAACAGCGACTCAATTGATCTTCGAAGAGGCAAACCAGTAGCTACAAATATAACTACATCATCCCCTCACTTCAAGATTTTTGCCGAAATGAAGAATTTTTTTAATTCCATGGAGTTTGTCGGAAGCCGTACCCCACCGCCATCTCAGATAGGATGGATCTGGACTATTAATGGTATAATAAAAATTTATGAAAATTTAAAACGCAAACATGGCATTAAAACCTTAGCAACACGTCGACTTCAACAAGATCCATTAGAAAATTTATTTGGATGCATACGAGGGAATTGTGGAGCAAATTCTAACCCAACTTCTGTGCAGTTTATTGCTGGCTTTAAAACTACAATTATGTCAAATTTGGTACATATCACTGCAGGAAATTGCCAACAGGACCATTACAAGGTTATTGCAAACTTTAAAAAAAATCTTAGCCACACCATTTTCTACAAATGTAGGCACAGACATATTACATAATAAACTTCAAGATCCGTTCATTTCAGATACAATTTCTTCAATAGATAACTTATTTGAAGCAAACAATTTTGAGACAGGAGAAATGCAAGCTTGTGCCTATGTATGTGGATTTTTATTAAAGAAAATGAAAAACAAGTGTTTAACTTGTGACCAAATTTTAAAATCACCATCACAAAGTAATTTACATATATTTATTGATTTCAAAGAATATGATGGCGTTAAAAAATACGTGAGATATGCATCTAAAGAATTGGTTACTTGTGTTGAAAAGTGTGCTACATTATGCAATCAAATTTTTTTAACTTCATCATATTATTTAAATTAAAAAAAATATACGATTGCAAAATGTTTTGAAGAAGTAGACTTTAAATTTATGAGTAAATGTGATCTACACTATATACAAAATCTTCTATTTATATTAAATAATGTATTTGAAATTTGTATTAAAAGATATTGTATTCTTAAAAATCGACAATTTTCAGAGACAGCTAGTAATTTATCACTTAAACGAAAAAAGGTACAAATATAACTGACTGTTGAAAATTGTACCACATTATGCAATAAATTTTTAACTGAAACTTTTATTCTATCCCCCCAAACATTTTCGTTCATCTATCGCATGTCGCATTATAGCTGGCCGTGGAGTAGGGATAAAGTGAAAGGCGCGGAAAAAGTTTCACTTGCATCGTAGTTTTTTATTGTCTTCACATTATTTAAATTAAAAAAATGTATATAATTGCAAAATATTTTATGGAAGTAGATATTAAATTTGTGAATAAATGTGATCTACACTATATAGAAAAAAAAAATATTTATAATAAGTAATATATTTTAAATTTGTATAAAAAGATATTGTATTCTTTAGAACCGACAATTACCAGAGACTGCTAGTAATTTATCACTTAAACAAAAAATTAACATATTAAAACATAATTGTAAAAATCTTTGTATTTGTTTAATATATTCCTTTTCATCATACTATCATTTTAAGACTAGAAACGAATCTGCATCTTCAAGAACTTTAAAAAATATTCGTTGTTCTTGAAAATGCAGATTCGTTTCTAGACCTTGCTACGTTTTTAAATTATAATGGATAATTTTGATTTTCCCTCCAATATAATTGTATTGGGAAACACATAGATGACAGCATGATCGAATTTTAATCCCCTTTTTTCTATGAAGTTGATAGTCTTACCCGTTAGGGTTATATTATATTCTGTGCTGTTATGTGTTTTGTATAATTTCAATAATGTCACTTGTCAGTTTGTCTCCACAGATGATTTTATTACGGGAAAAAATTGGTCGACGAGCTGACATTTTTCGCCTTTTAATTAATTTATAAAGGCGAGTTTGATAATGTCGTTGGGTTCAACGTGCAGGTGTTGCATGGCGCGACCTCCGGACAAAGACCTCAAATGTGCCTACAAAACACTGGGCACTTCGGAAGTATACGCTGATATGCTCAAAGATTGCTTCGAGATACATGTAAATTACATTTTTCATTATATGTATTTTGTATTATTATATCGGCTGTTACTTTATTTTGTGATAGGGGAAACTTGTCACATAAATAACAATATATTTTTATGTGGTATTATTGTGATATTGATACCTAATTACAAATTTTGATTGTCAGTGTACTTCATTAAAAAAAGGAGTAAATTTTATAAAGTATTTTTGTAGGTTGTAAAAATCTCTGATACTACTGAACCGATTCTAAATATTCTGTCACTAATATAAAGGTACATTAGCCCTGAGTGCTGTAGGCCTTTTTATTTTTATAATTTTTTTATTGTAGTGAATGCGATCAAAATGTATTCAGTTGTTAGTTTTGGACGATTATAAATAATAATAATAAATATGTGGACACAATTTCACACATGGCCATTTAATTCCATACTAAGCATAGCTTGTATTATGGTAATTAAACAGCTGATATACTATACATATATATATAACACCCAGACACACAACTGACAATTATGCTCATCACACAAAAGTCAGTCATGGGCGGGGATCAAACCCGCGACCTCTCGGCTCAATAGTAAGGCTTACTACAACTACGCCATGATGCCTGTCATTTGTTTGTATTTAGAATTGAGGGTTGAAGTTGATAAAGATTAGATCCCTGATTATAATAGTACCACTCTTAATATTATATTAACTTTATAATTTCATATTTATACCTAGTCTTTTTCGAGAAAAAGGATCTTAACACACAGACTGCCAGTCAGACAAATGGACAACAGTGATCCTATAAGGGTTCAGTTTTTTTCATTATGACATATGGACAAACAAAAAGCACCACAAGACATTTTAAAATTCTGACTCCCATTTTAATAATTATAACTTTATATAAAGTATTTAAGTATATAAGAAATATTTATAGAACACAAAAAAAGGTAGTATTTTAGGGATATACTTTTCATGGTACAATAAATAATGGCATAGTGTAGAAAATAAAATTATGACTGCATGCATAATTAAAACTTTTTAGTGATTTTTTAGGCAATTGGAATTGCAGTTTCCATGCTATTATTGTTATGCCGTTCAGATGAACTAACAGTGCTATTGGATGACTCTAAGATACACAAATCAGGAAAGACACAACTTTTGAATAAAAAAAGGTGTGTGTGCGATTCACACACGATAGAAGTGAAACTAAACAGGCAATAAATAAAATAGTTTAAGTTATTTTCAATGTTAAATGTTTGTGATGTGGCAGTGCTTTTAAAATAAATAAATAAAATAAAATAAATAAAACTTCATTTTAAAAGACATTTTCTATTTTATTTAAACAGTGTGCAATATACATACACACCGACATTTACACTCTCGCTTTGGCTCACACAAAGAGGAGAGACCGATAATGTGCGTTTAACGTTTCGCTTAAAAAAAAAATAATAATTTAATAATATAAAAAAAATAATTTAAATACTAATGTCCAAAATAATACCTGTGTAAATATGTGCATTTATTACATATTCAAAAGTGATGTTAAACATAACATATGTCAAAAAAACCTGGCATTACAGTCATTTTGCTAAGGGTCATGTCATCATGCAATAAATAGAACTAAGGTTAAAGGTATTATGCACAAAGTTGATAATATCACTTATGAAATTTTTGAAGTGAAACTTCTTATGCGACTTCCAAGCGTTAAACGTTTAATGCACATTATCTGCCTCTCCTCTTTGTGTGAGCCAGAGCGAGAGAGTATATGTCGGTGTGTATGTATATTGCACACTGTTTAAATAAAATAGAAAATGTCTTTTAAAATGAAGTTTCACTTCTATTGTGTGCGAATCGCACACACACCTTTCTTCATCTGTAATATAATTTCAAAGTCACTATTTCTACACTTAGTAATAGTTTTAGAGTCACTTGTCACAAGATAACCAAATAACACTCAATGATGTATATTAATTTTGTCAGAAAATCAATAAATTAACAATATATATTTTTCAGATTTTTATATTTTTGGCTACTTATCCATTGACAAATATTAATGAATAATTTTATTTAATATACTGTCATTCATAGATTGGATTGTAACAAAGAAAAAGTTTTAGAAATGAGAAATTAATGATTACAGATAAAGTACTACAAAAGAGAATTTAATGATTGCAGTTGACAATCGGGGCAGTGGAAGGTGATAATGGGATATGCGAGGTGTGTATCACAAGGCTGCGCGATGCATGCCACTTCAAGCATCAGGTGCAGCTGTGTCAGAAACACTTTCAACTCCAAACTACATGTCTGGTCAAAGGTAAAAAGAAAATTACGGATTCCTGTTTTTTGCAACATTCTAAGGCATTGTGAACTACAATACTAGCACTGCGTAAGCTGCTGGGTGGTAGGAATAATACATGTGTCCGACAGGATTGCTGCCACCATACACCAAGGGTTATAACACGCACCATAGTTGCACGCTTAGATACATCCGGTAATTAAGAGGGCTAGTACGGATCTGTGATGAATTGAAAATAGTGTTGTAATTTTTACACAATTTTGTAGAGGTGTATATATTAAAATCCTAATAATTTCCATTGTAAAATACAAAAAAGTGGCGACACGCCAGGAGTGTTTATGAATATATACAATAGGCAAAGGTGAATGATTGATATATTACATATATTATTATCACTTCCGTATTTAATATGAAATGCATTCGGTCTAAGATGCGGGAATTGGAGTGGCAACATAACGACTTCCCTTTTTGTTACGATTTCGCTCCCCATCTAATTTACAATTAATTTTGAACCAATGATTGCTCAGTGGTAGTGTGTACGACTTCGCGTCGATTGACGTGAGTTCGAATCCCTGCAATGAGCCTGAGCTTTCGGTGAAGGTAAACATCGTGAGGAAACCATAGCATGGTGGTAGGACTTTTTCTAATGCCCGCCTGGCTAGCTACCACCCTCACGTTAAAAAAACTGTCGCCAAGCACCAATAGGTGTGCTCCGGCAGCTGCACTTGAGAGCCAGTCTTCCACTAGGTTTAGCGTGTTATCATATTGGGCCACATCGTCACTTAACTTCAGGTGAGATTGTGGCCACTACGTCAAAACCTAGGTATATTTCCTTTATTACCTTGCATCCTATGTTTAAGGAGGCTCTGTTAACATTTCAGATGAATCAACGGCCAATGTGAAGCAGGAACTCTCAGATGATGATGACAGTATTTACTTCTTGGGTAAGTGTTTGTTGTCGATAGTATACAGAAACAGATGGTAAGTTTATTACAGTTAAAATAAGGTAAATTTAAATACCACTTATACAAATAACCTATTTATTGAAACAATTCCAGTGAGCCTAAACTCATCATACCTGTAAGCTGTGATAATTTTCCTTGTTAATTTCCTTATTGTATATACTACTGCCGTAAATTATTTTTAATCTACAAAAACAACCATTTAGCTGGTGGGAGGGGGGCTGGAGGGGATGGCACTTGACTCTAACAAAAATTAGCAGTTAAAAGCTTCAAATTTCACTGTCGGATCTCTGGATCGAAAAAATGGTTTGCACACACCCACAATATTTTTGAAAGACCTATCCGATGGTATAGGATAGACGAGAGAAAAAAATCATCCCCAAATTTTGATTTATCATGATTTTATTTCACCACTTTGTCGGCGTAATTAATGTGTATAACCATACCAAATTACAACTCTAGTACTAAAAATCTTTGAACTAAGCCGAGGACAGACAGACGGACGGTTATGGCGAAACTATAAGGGTTCCCTGTGGCTAGGCAACCCGAAAAAATTATGGTAACTCGTGATAGTCGAGGTTCCATCCTCGGTGGTTGCCATTGCACGTTGTAAATATAGCACCCGCAAATGCGTACGCGCACCATACATAGTGCCGTAAATCAAACAACAAGACAACATATCGTTTTTTCACTATATGTCTGGTGGTTGTTGTAAAATCGCGTATGAGTACTTTACTACGTTCTCGCTATTCCTTATTTGGTTTTAAGCAGTATTACAGCTAGCAAGCGAGGTTGGCTTCAGTGTTTCGTAAGTCATAGATTTCAATAAAACTCAGAAGTAGGACAGACTTTCAAATCGATCGTTGCTTGATGAGAAATTCAACTTGAGGGTGGTAGCTAAACTACATTGTTGACGTATGTACAGCCAAATCGGCTTGGAGAGATTTTTGCGTTTGTAGTAGTGTACCGTCGGCAGATAAATTAATAAACAAATACTTTTTATAGGTATGTACTTAATATAATACATATTAAACGTACTTTTTAGTTATGGATTTATTCAACTCCAGACGTTTCGCAGTCATCCTCAACCTTGTTATTATCTGATAAATCATATATATTAATGGTAACTCGTTATCATATAGTAATTAGTATTATATTTTCTCGATAGTAAGTCCCATCAACCATCACCCTTTGAAATACAACTAATATTACAGATTTGAAAACGGAAATGTCCGATTATACTGAGCTGAATGAAGACGAGGAAGATAATAAGAAGTTGGCAGAGTTCCTCGGTTTCAGTGACGTCACGGTGAGGAGGAAAGGAGGCGCCTCGAAGAAACGCTCAACGAGGAAGCATATCATCCTTGATAAGGCCAAAACAGGTGATTAGGTGATACATATAATAAAATTGAAGTGTCTGTTTGTAATGTGAAAATAACAGGTTTTTACTAAATGCATATGAAAGTATACGCGGTACCTGTAACAAAAATCCAATTTTTATATTTTTTTCTCTCTGTTTGTTCCGGGCATTCTCCGAAACGGTTTGATCGATTTTGACGGGACTTTCACTGGCAGATAGCTGATGTTATAAGGAGTAACTTAAGCTACTTTTATTTTAGAAAAAATAATTAGGGTTCTGCACATAAAATAAAAAAGGTTTTATTAGTTGTCCACGTGAGCGGAGCCGCGAGCACAGCTAGTTGTATCTTAGTTTTGAGAGATTGTCTGTAGCCGATGGCAGCGGGGGATTAGAGTAGAAAAAAGGGAACGTTTGATTATTGACAGGCCTCGTGGCGCAGTTGTAGTAAGCCCTACTATTGACCGAGAGGTCGCGGGTTCGATCCCCGCCCATGACTGACTTTTGTGTGATGAGCATAATTGTCAGTTGTGTGTCTGGGTGTTATATATATATATATATATATATAGTATATCAGCTGTTTAATTACCATGATACAAGCTATGCTTAGTATGGAATTAAATGGCCGTGTGTGAAATTGTGTCCACATACTATTATTATTATTTATAGCCCATTGTTTGTTGACAATTGAAGCGATAAGGCTTTCTATGTGTGCATCGTTGAACCTATGACTACACGACACACGATTACACTATGATAAATACACGATATTTCGGGCACATTCCAAACGATTCTTGAGATTTCAAGAATTTGTTTATAATTAGCTGTATCCGCGACTTCGTTCGCGTGGATATCGGAAAACAAAATCTGATTTAATATTTGTTCGTACTATGTGTTGTAATTCGAAGTTTTCTATACTATAAAGGTGGCAAAAAGGCATACGACCCGCCTGATGGTAAGCGGCTACCGTAGCCTATGGACGCTTGTAATACCATGGGTATCACTAGCGCATTGCCGACCTTTTAAACTCCCTTACCACAAGGAGCTCTGGAAGTCTTGCTCACCGCAGGAATACACACACACATAAGGTTATTTGGCTGCGGTCTTCTGTAGGCTGGAGGTATTCCACCATTCGGACTGTCTCAAGTAGAGAGACGTCTACAAAGACGCCTACCTCTCTTAAAATTGTCAAACCACTATCTTGCTTCGAATTTCGCTAGCATCTTTAGAAATATATATACGATCAGAAAAACAATAACATGCCCAAATTATTCTATATGGTCATTTGAAAACCAGCTATAAATGTATGAAATACAAATTTTAATTTGTACATAGTTTTTTTTATAGAAATAAAATCGCATTAGAAAAGCGCCCGTGTGATCAGGCCTATGTATAAATAGTATTTTTTTTATAGAGAGAAAAAGCGCCCGAGTGGACAAGTTCTATATTTATATAGTTGTTTTTGTTCCAGAAGGAAAATCTAAGAGACGCAGCAGCACTCCATTGAAGGTCTCGTTCAGAGCAATGTCGGATATGAACAAATTACTAAATCCTCCAAAAGTCACACCCGGGATCAAATTTATCAATGAGAATATGAAACACAAAATCAATATAGACAACATATTGAAATATTCGAACTGCACACCGTTCTCCAACAAGACCCTGTCTGGTATAGTCTGTGCATACTGTAAAAATACATGTCAGAATGTTGAAGACTTAAGAAGCCACACAAAAGAAGTTCACAGTTCTACAGTTCTGATAGACAAGAAGAGAATGGACAAAAATAATTTGTCAGTGAAAATGGATATTACAGATTTAAAATGCAACGTATGCTGTAAAGGCTTTGATGTTATAACAGACTTGAAGAAACACCTCAGCAAGGAACACAGTGTGAAATTTTACCCGGACGTCAACGATTACATACTGGAATTCAAACTGACCGACAGTGAAATACTGAATTGTGCGTTATGTAATTCCACGTTTGAGACTTTTAAAATGTTATTACAACATATGAACGGTCATTACAGGAATTATATATGTGACGTGTGTGATTTAGGTTTCATTAACAAGCACCGGTTGAAGAATCACCAACGTACTCATGAAGTTGGTACCTTCAAGTGTTCGTTCTGTGATAAAGTGTTCACTACGCGTGTTAGGAAAATGTGCCATGAGAAATATACACACAATACGAACGCTAGATACACGACTAACTGTCCTCAATGCGACCAATCTTTTACAAGCTACTACCAAAGGAATAGGCATATGTTCAAAGAACACAACACGGTCGCAGCGAGTTACAAGTGCAATATATGTGATAAATCCTTTATATTAAAGTCTAAATTAACCGCTCATATAAAAAAAGTGCATTTAATGGAGAGGAACCATATATGTGTGGAGTGTGGTCAAGGTTTCTTCATAAAGCAGTCGCTGGACGAGCACATGGTGAAGCACAACGGCGAGAGGGTATTCAAATGTACCGTCTGCCAGAAGGCTTACGCTAGGAAAAAGACTTTACGGGAACATATGAGAATTCATAACAACGATAGAAGGTTTAAATGTGGTATATGCTCATTGGCTTTCGTCCAGAAGTGTAGTTTAAAAAGTCACATGTTATCGAACCATTGTATAACTTTAGCGGAATACGAAAACACTAGAAGTGGTCTGTGCAGTCCGGAAACTGTTTAGTTAATGTGATATTAGTTGGTTTTTATTGAGGTCTTCGCTCTTACCTGCCCTGTGTAAATTTACAAAATTGTCTGTAAAAATTTCTGAAGAAATAATATATTTTATACTTGGATTCGAATTCTAGTCGTGAAATCATCATAATGAACCCTTGGCAGGGTGGTCCCACTTCTGAGATTAGAGTGTTGCCAACTTCAAGGGAAAACAAAAAGCTAGCCGATAATATTTGAAGTATATATATATATAATTAAAAAGGGAAGTAAACTGCGAATCGTAACAAAACTTACTATATTGAATTCAGTCCAAAATAATTACATAATGTGTACATAGATTTCCTTCAATTTCCATCCCGTACCTATTATCTATATAGAATTAACAACGCGCATCAATTAAAAACTGCTGAAACCTATGTGCAATTTTCATATTTAGGGCCGACACTAAAATCCGCGACGTCAGAAACGGCGAGCTCAGTCGATGCTTCGCAAAAACTTTTTATTTGATACAGGTCGCGCATATTTGTGATAAAATTGTTAAACTGTTTTTTACAATCCATGTCGCTAATGGACAGATCCTGTAGAACAAGTAAATGTGTTCAGTACGTTTCACGAAACTCGATATGAATTGTCACTCAAACTTTGACAGCAAGATAATTTGCAACGCGAATTCATAGTTATACGCGTCGCGAATAGTCGACATTACACGTTGCGAGTAGTGTTTTACACGTTTCGAATAGTCGGTTTACACGTTACGAATAGTCGGTTTTACACGTTGCAAATATGCGGGTTTACACGTTACAAACAGTCAGTTTTACACTTGCAAGTATGCGGTTTTACACGTTACGAATAGTTGGGTTTACACGTTGCGAATAGTCGGTTTTACACGTTGCAAATATGCGGTTTTACGCGTTACGAATTCGCAACGGTGTTTTGAGTTAGGTCACTAAATTAGAAGTGAACCCGTGAAAGGATTTAAGTTGCATCTCATTACGTTTTCCTTTGGAGGATTAATGAATTGAGATAAAACTTGTACTTCCTTGAAACATCAAAATCGTAACGTGAACTAAACCACGGGAATCTGCTAGAATTGAAATAGATTATGTCTTAATATTAAGTGTTTTGTTTAAAAATATATATCTCAGTATAGGTGAGAGCGATCACCTTAAAATACAGTAGTGTCTTCCAAACTGGTCTTCAATGTACATTGAGGTGATTTGTGTTACGGGCGCCGTAACTTTTCAGCAGCTGTGTTCAGGGGCGGATTAAGGCAACGCGGGGCCTCTAATAATAATTTAAGCAAACAATACAAAAAAAAACCACTCCCACTTAATACAGTGTAAACTCTATATAGCGATAACTATTATAATATACACTATAAAGATAACGTCTAGCAGTAAGATGATAGAAAGCTAGCAAACACGTGCTAGGCAATTACAACAAACAAGTGAACAAATATTACGACTGTGCGCCTATTACTGTTCATCATGTTCTGTAGTACTGTTCATTCAGCCTATCACCTAAATTGTTGACGCCGGATAATAACTTGAAAATCCCCAGATATTTGGGTAATATAGTTTTTGCCCTGGACTTCTGAAACAAATATAAGATATCTTAATTTTCTTTTCTTATTTATCTAAGATCTTGTTTTTGTTTTATTTCATAATGTTTGTCAATATCGGCTCGTACTACAGTGAAACAAATGAAATGTCGGTCTTATTATTAATAAACTGTACCTACACTGCCTTTCCTATGTAATCTAGTAAGAAGAGTAATAAATGACGCTTTTATTTTTAGCATAACATCAATAAATAAAAAATTGACTAGGATAAGTAATGCTACATACAATTTTGATCATAACCAATTTAAGCCATCTAATTAAGTTAGCCTACATTTTTAAATTAAATTAAGTTCTGTTTGGTAATCAATTAAGTCCAATTTACCTGGACGCACATTGTAGTTAGATTTTAAAAACCCCGCTCAGACGCTTTTCAAACTAGGAGAAATCCTGAGAAACCTGAACGGATGGTAACCCTAAGTACTATGTTTGAAATTCAGTTAAATTAATGTTTATTGGGGTCTAAATGAACATTGATTCGTTATTGAGAATGATTGTTACGCTATATAGAGTGTTTCAATGTATGGGTAACAATGTAAATTAAAAAAAACCTTAATAATTTCTACGTTTTAAGGAGTTTTTCTTTAAGTAGAGTTTACACTATATATTAAGTTTCAACTAGGTGGGGGCCCATAGCATTTGTTATGCCGCTAATCCGGCCCTGGCAATGCCCTCTGGAAATTATACCTATAAACTATAGGAAAAAATATATATTGGGTTTATATTTTCTCGCATATTATAAGAAAAATTATTTATTTTTTGTTACGCATTAAAATAATGAATTTAATTTGGGTTTTGATTTTCCTTTTCGATTAACATGATTAGTGATTTGATACCGATTATAAATAGCTGTAGGTTGCAGTGACCGAGCACTTAACATCGGGTGGATTATATGCCTGTTTGGTAGTTCATAGTATAAGAAAGACAAGGAAATAACCGCAGCCCGTATCTGGTCAGGGTCAGAGGTGTAAGGTGCCCTCAAAAAAACTTCATTCCGCTGCGAGCATCAAATATTATTCATTTTATTACAAAGCCCGGGGTCCGTAGTATTTACTTCACATATATCTGTATAGTTATTTCTATATCTATACACTATATAGCTGGTTAATAGTTTTTTAACTTAATAGCCACAATCGCACCTCAGTTAAGTGACCATGTGACCCAAGGTGACGTCAGGGTAGTGTTGGGGTTTGATATTTCGAGCAATGCGTTTTTCAATACGAAATACTAAGCTAAGGACTTAACTAGCAAAAAAAGGTCACAGCGTTGTGTTCTCAAGGTTCACGTTATGTAATAAATTAAAAGTTCATGTTACCGAAGCTAGCGAACCAAAAAAGATTCGCGCTAATATTCCTTGTGAAATCAACAATTTTTTTATATTTATTTCAACAAACGATTGTTCGATAGTACTGAAAACTATCGATCATCGATGTTTTAGCAACACTAGTGGCATGCTAAACCTAGTAGGGTAACTGGCTCTTAAGTGCAACTGGCGGAACACATTTATGGGTGCTTCGCGAAAGATTTTCAACTTGAGTGTGGTAGCTAGCCAGGCGAGTATTAGAAGACTCATTGAAGGTATTCGAACTCACGCCGATCGACGCGATGTCCCTACACGCTACCACTAAGCCATCATTGTATGTTAATTATTAATAGAATTATGTATGTAAATTCTCGCATACACGTGTATCATATTCACATCAGATCTGTAGGAGATCTATAGGAAACCGTATGTATTCGGTACCGAGTAACGGGTACGCCATGTAGTAACCGAAACGTTACTCACTTCTCGTATTTTCGTACTGATGTTAGTATGATTGATTCCTTATACAAAAAAATACAACTATTTCTGTTCGCCCAAGTACCGTTATTGAGTGAATTTGGTATTTGCATGAGAATGAAATTTGAGAATAAAAATTAAATTAAACAAATAATCTTTAAATTCTCACAGATAAAATATTCAAAACAGTAAATCCATTGAAAATTTAGTACTGTTCCGTGAGATCCTTGCGCTAATTAAATTACAGTTTACTTGTACTTCTAAATCAATTTAAAAATGCCTGGTTCAAAATACGGTAAAGTTAAAAAATGCATCTTACGCAACTAGGTTTCTAATGTATAACTATGTTTTCTACAAAGTACGAACGACGCGACGTCAATGTTATACCGTACGCAATACACAACAAGACTCGATGCGAAGCTCTATGTTAGAGGACGTTCAAGTATAACGTAACCCAATTTTTGAAGATTTTTGACCCTCCCCATCCTTAAATGTTACATACAACAACACTCAAGTGCTCATTTTTACCTAATAATTAAGTTGCGCATTAACGATAAACGAAAAGGGTTGCCAACTTGGAAGAACAAAATAAAAATGACTTACCATATAATCGAGGGATTCCCCGTAAAACATAAACGAAAAGGGTTGCAGAATTGGGAAATTTTAATTGTCTAGTTTAAATAAAAAAGAAACAATGTCACGTAGCACCTTGTTGGAAACCTCCTCCTGCCATGGTAAATTTTTATAAGACCCCCTTCCTCCCAAATTGCATTACGTAATACTTGAACCTTTAGGTATCAAAAGTAACGAGTAACGTAACGATACGATAGTGACGAGTACTGATTGTTATAGTAATAAATACATACGGGTACGCTCTTTTTCGTTACCTTTTTTATACTCTAATCCACATTGTTTTAGTTTATAAGCACGGTTTTTTTATTATTACGGTTACTGGATACACGACCTTTAAGCCTAACTTCATAGTATTTTTCTAATCTTTAAACATGGCTCTACTAAAATGGTGGCTAAAACCGTCCATGTAATATTTATGGCAAATTGAAATATGCATTTTAAGATGGAACATGCGTTGTCAGTTATTATTTATAATCCACTTCACTTGTGTACAATAACCAAACTGCATCAAGTAAAATGCCACCAATATTATACAATATAAGTTTATGAATTAAAATAAAAACAAACTATTATCATGATCACATGACAGGGTTGTCGGTTTTGAAACAGGGTTGCTAGCTTCTAAAATATATATTAAATAAAAAGACGGTTGATATTTGAAATTATATTTACAAAATTTAATAAATTACAAATTGCTTTAGTTTGTCTTATACACATTTTAATAAATTAGTTCTTCATTAGTCGATAGTCACTTACTGTCGATCGTGAAAATTTATTCTGTTCCACTGACGGTGAGTAATTACAATACATTAATAACATTGATCAATTAAAAGATCGATTCTCTCTATTTGGCCCAAGTAACTTTGGCCAACCCAACTGGTGAAATACCTCCAGTATTGTTTTCCTGCAGTGATTAAGGTTTCCAGAACTTCCAAGGGTAGCGGAGTTTAAATTCTGCATCGCGCTAGTTACACCTATGGTATTACAAGCGTCCATAGGCTATGGTAACAGCTTAATATCAGGCGGGCCGTACGCTTACTTGTCGCCTTAGTAATGGTGAAGTCGTTATAGTCTGGCCACAATATCAATTTTATGTAAATAAACTTTACCTTTTATTGCATGTTATTTGGGGGGATAGTTTAGGAGATAATGTGAAATTAAAATAACTCAACACTCGGTTCGGGTCTATGACTATAGGTGTAGCGGTGCGAACGAGCCGTACGAGTTGTGACGCATAACCCTGGCTGCCAGATAATAATATTGTCTATACTGAAGTATTATAAACCATAAACCAGCGATTACTTTTGAATTATAAGCGGGTGAAACCGCGGCGCACAGCTAGTAACTCAATGTCATTGTAATGTAATACGAGTTAATAAACCGATAATCCACGATTAAGCCTATGAAGAAGTGATATCACACGCCGCCATACTGATCCCATGGTTGGACAAAAGATGACTTTTCAAACTACACTTCTGTACAAAAGTCAACCCGCACACTTCACACTTAAATCTCCTGTCGTTATTATGAATCCGCATGTGCTCCCTCAATGTGTACTTCCTCGCATATGATTTACTGCACACTTCACACGCATATATCCTCTCCCCGGTGTGCTTCACCATGTGCGCCTTCAGTGCTTTCTTACTGAAGAACCGGTACCCGCATTCAGTACACTGACAATTCTTCTCCATCAGATGATTCTTCTTTATATGGTACATTAATAATGATTTTAATATGTACGATTTATTGCAAACGTTGCATTTATATTGAGCCTCGGTGTTATGGACCTTAACTAAGTGTTGATTCCGTTGGTAGTAACTCCGGAATGGCTCATCACAGTATGGACAGTTTGATATATTCCTTGCACCTAAATGCTTCATCTTCTCGTGGTAGCATTTCTTCGACCTGCTAGCGAACACCTTATCACAGTGGTCACATTTAAAACTGCCCTCCTGGTGAGTGGTACGGTGTGCGTTCAGAGATCTCTTCGTAGCGAAAGCTGTTCCACATTTACTGCAGACGTAGTTACTATAATGTTTGTTCATGTGCTGTTTTAGCATTTTAAATGTTTCATAGGTCGAAGTGCACATAGCACAATCGAAAACGTCCCCTTTCTTCAATTTAAATTGGAGTATATGATCTTTTATATCATTATATATTGTTTTGCTATGTATTTTGACTAGGTGGTCCTTTAAAATGGTTAAATTATCCATTTTACTATCGCAAAGGGTGCATATGAGGTCTACAATGTCCAATTTCACGTTGTATTCTGTCATATCGAAGGTTGATTTGAAGTCTAAGCGCTCTTTCTTGTGGTCAGTGACGGTGTGGTGTCTCAAATCAGATGGATCTGGGTAGGCTGCCTCACAGTAACCGCATATGAAGCCGAGAAGTGATTTGTTCTTGAACGGTGTAGCGTTAGAATAGTTGAGAATAGTCTGCAAGTTCTCGCGATGCTTCACCTTGTCTTGAGTTGTTCTAGTCCAAACGAGATTTATTTTTGATATCGGTTCCAGGGTCAACTTCCTTTTTTTTATGGTCTTTTTCGTTTTTATGTCTGCTATATCGGATGAATCTGGAAAGAAAGTGGCTGTACCTTAGTTATTTATTTTATTATAAACTAGATATGCCTGCGGCTCCTCTTGCGTGGATTACATTTACATGTTTTTTTTATTTTAATTCATAATTAATAATAAAAAATAAATTATCTGTCCAGGTTATAGGACATATTTTGTTACATAAAGTAACTTACGAAATAAGCAGTGACGATATTGGTGAATTAATTCGAAAAAAAGACTTATTTGGGGTGCTTAAATGGTTTACGCATAGTAAACCATAAGAGATATATCAAATTAATGTCTTACATAATTGTAGATTTTAAAAAGCCATACAATAATGTCAGCGATAGTATATATTTATCTTCTAAGGATCACTCAAGATATGCATACTAGCTGTGCCGGAGGATCCGCTCGCATGGGCTACAGAATGCCGTCGGTTGAAGAATATAAACGGACAGAGAGAGAGAGCCATTGGGTTTTATAATAATTATAGTAATTATATTATAGAAGAATTGCTCACTTAAAAGTATTAGATTACATTAAACACAGATGTTGGCGACATACGAATATGTAATTATTGAATAGAGACATACAAATAAGTTATTTTCATAGATATATTTGATATAATTATGTTAAGAATGTGTTAAGAAATAGAATATTGATATTTTGTTTACAATGTATGGAATATGTATAGGGTTGGTACTAGATAATACGATTTTCTTGAGATGTATGTTTCATCGGTTTAAGTAACCATTAATTATTGAAATATGTATTGAATTTGTGTTTAATATTATAGAATTATAGATATAGAATATAATGCAACAAAGATAATAATAAGATTTATAATAGTTTAATAGTAATATATAAAATACATAGACCGGACGGCGGGTTCGCCCATAGAAATTAAGGTTTTTTGTAAATTATTATAAAATGGTAATTTTTACGAATAAGATTTAATTTGCATTATATAGAGCATAGAATAAGGAAAATAATGATGTATAATACATGTATGTAAGGATTATAAATAAAGAATTATAGAGCGGGAAATAGGCCGACCAAAGTGAAAATAGATAACAATAGTGAACCGAGCTCTCTAGGCGATAGGGGCTCTCTTTAAGGTAACGCCTCGGAGTACTTAAGCTCGCGAGTTTTGTACTGGGGCATGTGATTTAGCGTCTATAGATAGATGTCAATCCAACAGATGTCAATAGCAGCAATACGAAGATTGGTCGGCCTAAGAACGCTCCGCTACTAAGAAGATTTTGGTGTTTCATTGAAGAGCCGTCGCTTCGGGTGGATATTGAGGTGCAATATTGCACCCCCCCCCCCTCTCCTCGGACCCTTCATCTCCGCCTCGAGGCTTCGAGTCGCCGGTACATTAGTAGGGGTGTCACGAGACGGGCATCCGGCAAATATAAATTTCGCCCGTCCCCCTCCCGGGTACTCGTCACCCCCCCTCTCCTCAGTCGAGGGAAGTGACGCGGACCCAACAGTTGGTCCTTCGAGCCGGATCCTCAACACCACTACGAGATGCCAGTCACAAGAAGCCAGAAGGGTTCATCGAGGGAACAGGCGCCTGAAAACACAGAAGCCATCGCGGCAGAGACTCAAGCACAGCAGAGCGGCTCAGGAACTACGGAGTTCACTTCATACGAGACCACCATGACCGGCACGACGCGTGACACGACGTCGACTTCCCAGGGTCATGAAGACAAGGAAGCATCCACCGTGAGGAGGAACCGCCCTGCATCAGTGAAGTCGCAGAGAAGACGCAAGGAACTGGAAGCGCGCGCCGAACTAGCCGAGAGGGAGCTTCGGGAAGCACAAGCAGCCACGGTAGCCGCCAGGCTGCGCTTAGAAGTCATACAAGCCGAAAATGAAGAGGATGAAGACTCAATTATAGAAGAGCCATTGGACCGGGTGGACCACGTCAGGGAATGGGTCCAGCAGTCTGCAGAAGGATTCTCCAAGAAGGGACACGAGGGGGAGGCATCCAAGGAGGGGTGCATAAGGATTCCCCCACCTTCCGCCGACAAGCCCGACACCAAGGCAGATATGGACACGAGTCACAGGAACCTCGCAAGGGCTATTGCTGAAGAAATGAAGAGCGTTCACATCCAAGGTCAAGTGCTGCAACCGGACTACATGCATCAGCTGCCATTCTTCGATGGTGACTCAAGGGAGTGGATGGCATTCAAAGCCGTCTACGAGGACACAGCCCCACTCTTCTCCGACGTACAGAATATGGCAAGGTTAAGAAGAGCCTTGAAGGGGGAAGCAAGAGAAGGAGTTCGCAGTCAACTATACTCCGAGAGCACACCGGGGGAAGTGATGGAAGCCTTGAAGCGGTGTTATGGAAGAGCGGACGCGCTGGTTCTGGCAGAACTGGACAGAATAAGGAAGCTGCCACCGATCAGCGACAACCCGTACGACGTGTGCCTGCTCGCAAGCAACGTGAACAACACCGTGGCGGCGATACGAGGACTGCGGAAGCCACAATACCTCCAGTCACCAGAGATACTGAGGAGCATCGCCGACAAGATGCCAGCCATACTGAAGTACCGATGGTATGACTACGTCGCGGACAAGGCTGAAGGGGATCCTGACCTGAACCTGATGGCAAGGTTCCTGAACAGGATGGCGGACCGATGCGGACCACACGCCACACCAGAGGCTGCTACGAGGAAGCAGATACCAAGAAGGCAAGCTGCGCATACGACGACTGATCACATCAAAGAAGAGAGACCAGGAAGAGAGAAGCAGGGGATTGATCAAGGAGGAAGAGAGAAGACTGCATGTCCACATTGCCACGAGGGACATTTCCTACATGAATGTCCCAAGTTCCGTCAAGCACCTGTGAACAATCGATGGAATATCGCGAAGGAATCGCGGTTATGCTACAAGTGCCTGAGCGGACGACATCGAAAGGAGACCTGCCGTCACCCTCCATGCCCAACCTGCAAACGTTGGCACCATAGCTTGCTGCATGAAGAAAGAAGAGAGGAAACGAAGCAAGAAAGAGAAGTGGCCAACAATGTGACTTCCTGTGAACTGCACCAGGTCATCGAGAGCGTACCTGAAGATGATTCCTGTCGAGGTTTATGGACCAGCAGGAGAAGCCAGGGTCTTAGCTCTGCTGGATGAGGGGTCAACAGTCACCCTATTGGACTCGACGGTAGCTGAGCAGGTCGGCCTCGAGGGACCCAAGGAGACGCTTCATTTGGAAACCGTGGGTGGGCAATCCATGGTGAAGAAGGATTCAATGAAGCTCAACATGCAGATAAGAGGACTGCACCAGTCAAAGAAGAGAACAGTCACCGGGGCACGCACCATTGACGACCTGCACCTGACGCCTCAGCGACTGGAGAAGAGCACCATAGAGAACTGCGCTCACCTTAAGAAGCTGATGAAGCAACTGCACTACGAAGAGGGTTCCCCCAAGTTGCTGATAGGACAGGACAACTGGGAACTCATCATATCGAGAGCGACGCGCAAAGGAAAGAAGAACCAGCCAGTGGCATCCTTCACTCAGCTCGGATGGGTGCTGCATGGCTTCGATGGAGGCACGTCGCGACCAGTCAACTTCGTGACATGTGCACACGTGTCAGCCCGTGAAGAGGCATTGGAGAAGTTGATGAAGGATCACTTCGCGGTGGAGTCACTGGGGGTCCTGCCAAAGTTGCCAAGCACAGACCAGGACCAGAGAGCACTGGACATTCTGGAGAAGACCAGCCGGCGCTTGGAAGATGGACGCTTCGAAGTTGGACTCCTCTGGAAGAATGATGAAGAGGAACTGCCAGACAACTTCAAAGCCGCTGAAGTGAGATTACATGGAATTTTGAAGAAGCTGCATAGGGATCCGGAACTGAAGAAAGAATACGAAAGTCAAATAGAAAACCTCGTGAAGAATGGATATGCAGAGGAAGCCGATCAAGATACAACCTCAAGACGGAAGTGGTATCTGCCACATTTTGCTGTCACGCATCCAACGAAGAAGAAGAAACGCCTGGTGTTCGACGCTGCAGCCAAAACAGGAGGGACGAGTCTGAACGACCTGCTCTTGTCTGGGCCAGACCTGCTGCAATCGCTCTTCGGTGTCCTGCTACGGTTCCGGCAGAAACCAATCGCCGTGGTGGCTGACATTAAAGAGATGTTTCTTCAAATACGAATACGAGAAGAGGATCGTGATAGCTTGAGATTCTTATGGAAGAGCGAGCAAGCTAGTGGACCCATCAAGGAATACAGGATGACATCAGTCATATTTGGGGCCGCTTGTTCTCCAAGTGCTGCGATCTTCGTCAAAAACAAGAACGCTGCAGAATATCAAGATCAGTTCCCGGAGGCCGCTCGTGCAGTGGAGCACAACCATTACATGGATGACTATTTACAGAGCTTCGATACAGACGACGAAGCAACCAAGATAGCCAACGAGGTGGACATCATCCACAAGAAGGCGAAATTTGAGCTGAGAGGATGGGCATCCAACAGTCCCTCCGTGTTAAGAAGCCTCACCAAGGAAACTGGGCAGATGGAGATCGACCTCGGACCGAAAGAGGAGAAGACCCTGGGCTTACGCTGGTACACGGAGGACGACGAATTGGGATTCAGGACGTGTCTAGGGAAATTTAAGGAAGATGTCCAGCAAAGAAGAGGACCTACCAAGAGGGAAGTGACGAGCGCCGTGATGGCCACCTTCGACCCTATGGGAGTGGCATCACCGGTTCTCATACAAGGGAAGGTTCTCATACAGAACATATGGAGAAGCGGCATTGACTGGGACGAGGAAGTCACCGCAAGTGATCAAGAAGCATGGAGGGAGTATCTCGCGAATGTTCAGGTGCTAGAGACTCTGCGCATTCCAAGATGCTTCACGCACTCAAGCGACGAGGGGGAGCTGCACACGTTTACCGACGCTAGCGAGACTGCCTACGCTTGCGCGGTATATTATAGAGTGCGCAAAGAAGATGGAGGCTACCACGTTGCACTGCTGGCAGCCAAAGCAAGAGTGACTCCCCTGAAGCCGGTATCCATCCCACGGCTAGAACTGCAGGCAGCACTGTTGGGCACTCGGATGACACGGACGGTGGAAGAAGAACTGGACTTGAAGATCAAGAAACGGACGTATTGGACTGACTCAAGCACGGTCCTCTCATGGATCAAGTCGGATCCGAGGACCTTCAAACCGTTCGTAGCGCATCGGCTTGCAGAAATAGAGGACCTCTCGAAACCACAAGAATGGCGCTGGGTCCCGACTAGCCAAAACCCGGCGGACGACGCAACAAGAGGAGTGCCTCGAGACTTCGGGAAGGATCATCGGTGGTTCAATGGGCCCGCTTTCCTTCATCTAGAAGAGACCGGCTGGCCTGAACCTCGAACGTTCAAGACGGAGCCAACAGGGGAAGAGAAAGAGAAGCACACTGTCGCGGCTACAAGGACTCCAGAAGAGCAGCTACCTACACCAGAGCCTGATCGGTTCTCCAGCTGGACAAGATTATGGAGGGCGACAGCTAGAGTGCTTCAATTCATCGACCTGTGCCGTAAGCGGAAGGAGCTCACCTGCATATCCCGGAAGATGGAAAAGCAAGATCCGACCTGGAGAAGAGCGAAGAAGAAAAAACTCAAGAGCATTGTGAAGCCTACGACACCGAAACAAAGAGAGAAGTTCCTGCCTATAGACAAGATATACTTAGAGAGAGCAGAGAAGCTGTTATTGAAGAGAAGCCAAGACGAAAGTTTTGGAAGTTCGACGACCTCCGATCGACAAGGAAGACTGAAGAAACTCGATATTATAGTGGAGGACGGATTATTGAGGGTAAAAGGAAGAATTGACGCAGCCACGTTTATGGAAAGAGCATATCGACGTCCCGTGATCCTGGATGGCAAGCATAAAATCACGAGGCTGCTCATACATCACTACCACGCAGCATTCAACCACGGAAACCACGCCACCGTGATTAATGAGGTGAGACAGCGATACTGGGTTCTCGGGCTGCGGTCAACAGTACGGACAGTGACGCATCAGTGTCAGTGGTGCAAAGTATATCGAAGCGCACCACATACGCCACCTACTGGAAACCTTCCGAAGGAGCGGTTGAGATTCGGCGAGCCTCCGTTTACGTGCACTGCCGTCGACTACTTCGGCCCCATGACGGTCACGGTAGGACGACGCCACGAGAAGAGATGGGGAGCGTTGTTCACATGCCTCACAACAAGAGCCGTGCATTTGGAACTGACGGCATCGCTATCGACCGACTCAATGATACTAGCTCTCCGGCGCATGGCGGCAAGGCGAGGAATGCCCAAGGTGATATACAGCGACAACGGTACCAACTTCGTCGGGAGCAACAAGGAATTGGAAGAAGCAGCCAAGGACCTGAGGACTGAAGATTTCGCTACAGCTGCGGGAAAGATAGGTGTCCAGTGGAAGTTCATACCACCTGGAGCACCAAACATGGGAGGAGCATGGGAACGCCTGGTCCGGTCAGTCAAGTCGGCCCTGGCCGTTACCCTGAAAGAGAGATGCCCACAAGAAGAGACACTACATACGCTTCTGCTAGAAGCAGAACACATAGTGAACTCAAGACCGCTCGTCGCGACGGAAGAAAATGAAAACGAAGAAGCCCTGACTCCAAATCACTTTCTCATCGGGAGATCCTGCGGGTCTCCAAGGATTGGGAGCTTCACTGATGAAGACCTCGCCGGGCGACGGACTTGGAGAGTGGCACAACGCATGGCTGACCATTTCTGGAGCAGGTGGCTCAAGGAGTACCTACCCACCTTACTCACCAGGAGGGTCAATGGAGGGACATACAACAGGGACCTGCAGTGTGGGGACACAGTGCTGATCGTGGACTCCACGCTGCCACGAAACACGTGGCCCAGGGGTGTGGTAACCAAAACGCACCCTGGACCAGACGGCCGCATCCGGATAGTGGAAGTGCGCACCGCATGCGGGACGCTGAAGAGACCGAGCTCCAAGGTGGTGCTGCTGGTTCCAGCGACGAGCGACGAGCAACGCGACGCCGGTTCCGGACAGCCTTCAGCAATGTCGCCATGACTGGAGTTGGTGCTGCGCACGAGGGGGAGGATGTTGGCGACATACGAATATGTAATTATTGAATAGAGACATACAAATAAGTTATTTTCATAGATATATTTGATATAATTATGTTAAGAATGTGTTAAGAAATAGAATATTGATATTTTGTTTACAATGTATGGAATATGTATAGGGTTGGTACTAGATAATACGATTTTCTTGAGATGTATGTTTCATCGGTTTAAGTAACCATTAATTATTGAAATATGTATTGAATTTGTGTTTAATATTATAGAATTATAGATATAGAATATAATGCAACAAAGATAATAATAAGATTTATAATAGTTTAATAGTAATATATAAAATACATAGACCGGACGGCGGGTTCGCCCATAGAAATTAAGGTTTTTTGTAAATTATTATAAAATGGTAATTTTTACGAATAAGATTTAATTTGCATTATATAGAGCATAGAATAAGGAAAATAATGATGTATAATACATGTATGTAAGGATTATAAATAAAGAATTATAGAGCGGGAAATAGGCCGACCAAAGTGAAAATAGATAACAATAGTGAACCGAGCTCTCTAGGCGATAGGGGCTCTCTTTAAGGTAACGCCTCGGAGTACTTAAGCTCGCGAGTTTTGTACTGGGGCATGTGATTTAGCGTCTATAGATAGATGTCAATCCAACAGATGTCAATAGCAGCAATACGAAGATTGGTCGGCCTAAGAACGCTCCGCTACTAAGAAGATTTTGGTGTTTCATTGAAGAGCCGTCGCTTCGGGTGGATATTGAGGTGCAATATTGCACCCCCCCCCCTCTCCTCGGACCCTTCATCTCCGCCTCGAGGCTTCGAGTCGCCGGTACATTAGTAGGGGTGTCACGAGACGGGCATCCGGCAAATATAAATTTCGCCCGTCCCCCTCCCGGGTACTCGTCACCCCCCCTCTCCTCAGTCGAGGGAAGTGACGCGGACCCAACAGTTGGTCCTTCGAGCCGGATCCTCAACACCACTACGAGATGCCAGTCACAAGAAGCCAGAAGGGTTCATCGAGGGAACAGGCGCCTGAAAACACAGAAGCCATCGCGGCAGAGACTCAAGCACAGCAGAGCGGCTCAGGAACTACGGAGTTCACTTCATACGAGACCACCATGACCGGCACGACGCGTGACACGACGTCGACTTCCCAGGGTCATGAAGACAAGGAAGCATCCACCGTGAGGAGGAACCGCCCTGCATCAGTGAAGTCGCAGAGAAGACGCAAGGAACTGGAAGCGCGCGCCGAACTAGCCGAGAGGGAGCTTCGGGAAGCACAAGCAGCCACGGTAGCCGCCAGGCTGCGCTTAGAAGTCATACAAGCCGAAAATGAAGAGGATGAAGACTCAATTATAGAAGAGCCATTGGACCGGGTGGACCACGTCAGGGAATGGGTCCAGCAGTCTGCAGAAGGATTCTCCAAGAAGGGACACGAGGGGGAGGCATCCAAGGAGGGGTGCATAAGGATTCCCCCACCTTCCGCCGACAAGCCCGACACCAAGGCAGATATGGACACGAGTCACAGGAACCTCGCAAGGGCTATTGCTGAAGAAATGAAGAGCGTTCACATCCAAGGTCAAGTGCTGCAACCGGACTACATGCATCAGCTGCCATTCTTCGATGGTGACTCAAGGGAGTGGATGGCATTCAAAGCCGTCTACGAGGACACAGCCCCACTCTTCTCCGACGTACAGAATATGGCAAGGTTAAGAAGAGCCTTGAAGGGGGAAGCAAGAGAAGGAGTTCGCAGTCAACTATACTCCGAGAGCACACCGGGGGAAGTGATGGAAGCCTTGAAGCGGTGTTATGGAAGAGCGGACGCGCTGGTTCTGGCCGTCCCCCTCCCGGGTACTCGTCACCCCCCCTCTCCTCAGTCGAGGGAAGTGACGCGGACCCAACAACAGATATAACTGCTTGATAGTTGTGCAATAGAATATTTTATCATTAATTCCTTTAAAAATTAAATTATTTAATTTTCTAACTACATCATAAAAAGTCAACTATAAAAATACGCTGTATACTGTGAACCATAGTCTTATGTCTTTTTATAAAGTAAGTTTGTATCTGTCTTTTCATTCTCAGGCATCATTGAAACGTCTCATAATACATGTTCCTTTCATTTTAATTTATATTTATTTAAGTTAGGACTTACAAAACGTCACATACTTATAGAAGCCACTCTTGAGACTATATCTCTTATTTTCTCCGTGCGCCAACTCCTCTCAGATTTACTGGACTTCTTCATTGAGCTGTTTAGTTTACTCCTCTTGGACTCATGTTTCGTGTTCAATAGTTCTGTGTCTTCTATTTTTATATCTTCTACGGGCAACTCTCGTACTGTGGATATAATTTTTGTTGATTCACTATTATTATTTAAAAAAACAAGCTACATAAATGTTATATACTAGCGGTGACTGCGACTTCGTTCGCACGGAATATCGTGCGTAAATAAATGTAGGTATATTGAAATTCAACATCGGCGATTTAACCTTATTTCGTGCTTTGCGAATATTTCGGCGCAGACGCAGCGTGGTACTCACGGTAAGCAATTAGCCTTGCCACATATTCACTACTTTCGATCGATTGATATTCTGCCATACGACTGCTCTATGAATTTAACCTAAAACAGCGTTCCCCACAGGTTTCTGGAGCGCTTAAAATTTTAACGGTATTCCCCAATTTTCTGTGAACGAAAGGATTTCACTCTTTTTTACTTCAATGGAATACTAAAAACATCCCGTCCACTTTCTATCAGACATTTTAATTTAATTTTAATTCAAATAATAACACAATGAATCAAAAGCCCACAGAATACACAAGCAAAATCATTCGTAGTGACCCCAACTCCACGGATTACATCAGGAGTGTCATCTCTACTACATCACGGAGACTCGGGATCATGAACGGTTTTTCATGCCCGGTCAATTGTATCTTCTTTATAAGGCACTGTTCGCATCTCTGGGATGGATTCGCAAAATACCTCCCAGATGCTCTGGTATTTATTGGTTAAGCGTCTAGCGGTGGTTCCGACAGTAGCAGTTGAGAATCCCACTTCTGAATTTACTCTTACGACCACATTTAATGGGGTCAAATGCTTTTCTATAACACATTTAAAAATAGAACAAAGGAATTAATAGCTAGAGTTTGTTTCACCTGCATCAGCTAAAATATAATCATCAGAATCATCGCCGCTGTCTTGCTTTGGTTCCAATTTCACACTGAGCAGTTTTTCATCTGTGGATATAATAATCTAGATTAAATAAATGATATCCACATGGTAATTTTATTTTACACTAGCTGTGCCACCGGGTCCGCTTGCGTGGAATAGCCGTCGGTTAAGCACGCACGAATGTGCTGCCCTCGCTACGATACACGGCGATCACCCGCCATTTATTTTAAAGACAAAATGCTTATTGTGGGTGATCCTTAGAAGTTACTATAAGTATAAGTATACTTTATAAGTTAAGTTACTATCGCTGACTTTTTTGTAGGTCTTCCTAAGACCTACAATTATGTAGTCCATTATTTTGATATATACGAGTATCTTATCGTTTACACAGCGTTAGCCCCAAAAGCATTTTTTCCAACTTGATTCACCATTATCGTTATTACTTATTTCGTATGTTACTTTATACAAAATACATTGTATAACCTGGCCGGATAACATAGCTATGAATTAAATGGTAAAGCATGTAAATCGGATAAATGGTTTTCACGTGAAAAGAACATATACGGACAGTTTTATAATATGTATGAATGTATGTATGTATATCCATGGTGGCTGAAAGGTTAAGATCTGCGGATTGCCAATTCCATGTCTTCGAGGTTTTTTACTTATATACAGTTAGTAATCTATGCATATAATAAAGTTGAAATGTCTGTTTGTAATGCTAAAATAACACCTATTTACTAAATGCATATGAAAGTATATACAATACCTTTAACAAAAAACACATTTTTTATACTACCTCGATTTTTATACTACCTAAGATTCCTCGTCCTACCTGTATGAAAACCCTCCTCACTCTCTTGTTTTCCCCTTTCATCATCCTTCTGTGTAAATTGTAAATATAAACAAAATCAGACTTTAAGTAGTAGTTTTCTATATGTTTTACATACTAATTTAATTGCGTATCTATCTTACTAAACTTTATTATTGTGGATTGTTTTGTTTTGTTTTAGAAATTAGCTATTGGTACAAGTCAACTTAGATTGCAAGTCAAGGTTTATTCAGCATATTTCATGATGACTCCCTTCATTTGGATTGACGAGGAAACAACATGGCACTGACAGAACAATAAAAGAAACAATATAAAACACCACAGGGGCCATAGACCAAATAAAAATAAAAGTTTTTGCCTTTTGCCAATCTATGATGAAGATGACAGATGAAAACATCTCCACAGTCTCCACACCTAATCGACTGTTTATGTAGTAATGTGCAAAAGAAAAACTATTGATTGTAATACCTTTAGCAACTTCCTTGACTCTGGCCAGGAGTTCCCTTTCAGTTCTTAGCACTTGTTCTTTAAAACTGAGGGAACATCGCAAAGACTGTATACAAGGGTCACATATACCATTTGAGTAGTGTTCAGGAGACAGCTGGAACCAACCAGAGAAGACAAACTTTATAAGTAAGTAACTAGTAATATATGTTTGTTTTTTATAAGTTTATTTTTTGAAATATTCATGAATAAATGTTTATGTTGATTATATACAATTATTTAGTTTTATTTTGTCACAAATGTAAAATTTCTTAGCGAACATGTTATTTTTTATATTAAATTCTGAAGCAACAGTGACATATTAACAGGTACCTTCTTTTATTTAAGTCTATAATCTAGGTTATGAACAATTTATCAAGTACATTGGGACTATAATAAAAACTACACATATTGAACTACTTTTTAAAACCACAACAATTGTAATAAATCTCTTCAAATTGTCATACGTTTAATCAGATACTTTGATTGCATCTCCTGTAAAATTTCTAAAAGTGTAATTACGGCACTGGTGCTCTAAAGGAGCGATATGGGGACAAAATAAAAGAAAGCTTTGTTTGTTGACTCAGTCTTTGTATGTAGACGTCAACAAGGGACAAGGGATTTGTAGGAACTTGTTACAAATGGTTCATTAAAACTAGGTGCTATACGCTAAATCGGCGTTACATTTAAAGTCGCTATAGCCAAATTATTTCCCACTAAAAGTATACTTTAATTACATATAGTAATTTATGTTTATCAATGTTTAGTCAACATTCTCACTTTGAAAAATTGAAACATGGCAATAAATTAATGTTGTGGAGAAGTAAAAGGGGTGCCTGTATAGAAGGTGAGTTATGTCAGAAGACACTCAGATAAATTAGATTTTGTAAATTACTGGCATAGATTTTTAAATTCATAATAGGTAGTTGGCCACAATATCTCTTGATGTTAAGTGACGCCACATCGTCACACAAGTTGGTAACACGCTAAGCCTAATGGAAGCTAAGCTAATGTATTACAAACATACCATAATATTGAAGCATTCCTTTAACATTTCTTTATAATTTTCTTTCTTATTTGACCAAAAGTAAAACGATGTCAAATCCTTATGAACGCCTCGAGTGAGACAGCAACGGCACTCACTAAGCACATCCATCTTTAACAGGTTTGAATGTTCACATGTGATAATTATTTGTATTTTACATAATTCTGATTATTTACTATAAACAAGAAGTATTGAACGATGCTGTAGGTATTTCCTCAAATGTCAATGTGACAGTTAGAGTATTCAACAGTGTTAAACAGGCTCTCCTGATATTATTGTCTGATATTAGAGTCTCAATAAGATGGTACTTTGCTAAACAATATGGTTATTTATTTGCGCGACGAGGGCGGGGGGGGAGTTACTCCGATTTCTGAAATAATTGCTTGAATTAAGTAATGTATGACTAATCAAAATCTGTAAATATTAATTAATTACGGGTAATCCCCGCGATATTTATTACAAACTGTGCAGATATGTTACAGAGATCATTATAAAAATATTATTTATTTGTTTTGACTTCTTCCGTTAGTCACTCTCAGTCGTTGCGGTTACGGAGCGGGAGAGATTGCACTAAGAGACTATTTCACTTCTTTCTGCTGATTTCATTTTTGGGAAAAACTAAGCAGTAGGTGTGACATGAGTGGAGACAAGATATTTCATTACCTAAATACATTTGTACTCGAATGCCTTGTCCTACCTCATGCAAATGCCAATTGCGACAGAGTTTTAAACTTAGCTAAGACTCAAATACGTAACAAACTAGCTACACAATCAATGGGTGGTCTTTTACTTGCATGCGAATCAGTGAGACGGTGGCAAAGAGCTTGCTTTAGTAGAAAAAAAGAATTAAAATGAATAAAAAGTGAATTAATATAGATCCTCACTTATTCAGAAACTACTAAATTCAGGCAATGTAATCAGGCAATAAATCAATGTACCATAATTTTTTGCAAAGTACCATCTTTTAGACACTCGTAGACAATAATTTGTCGAGAGCCTGATCAACACTACAACTTTATCAAAATCTAAAACAAAATGGCGATTGTCATGGTTTCGTGAAGCGGTATTGACGCTTTTTTTACAAATAATATTTGTATATTGTAATGATTCTCTACTAGATTAGTTTTCTAATGATGGAGTTTGATGAGATAGTAGTGAAAGAGAGCCCCGGGCTTTGCCGGTGCTGTCTCTCTGAAGGATGCTACAAAGATTTGGGAACGGAGTATTCTTGGATGAATGAAAATGAAGTTTATGCAGACATGCTGCTGGAATGCTTCGATATAAGTGTACGTTACTTCAGAATTATCTAGATTATATATAAGTTATTTGTTAAATATTTTTGGTTTCAACTTTAAAGCCCTCGGGTTGCTGTCAATACGGCTTGAACTGGAGGTTGAGAATTGTACTTGAACTGTTGTGAGGACAGCCTCATGATGCTATCATAGCAATGCGTTAACTGATATTCTCAAGTTAGAAATGTTTGGGTAAGCATCTATAAGCATTATTTGTTTATATATGTATATCTATGTTTACAGATCACACAGCATAATGAAGGCCCTAATGGACCCAGTCGGTTGATCTGCGAGGTGTGTATTACGAGGCTCCGAGACGCTTGCAACTTCAAGAAACAAGTTCTGGAGTCTGAGAAGAGGTTTATAGACATGGTAGCAAGAGGAGAGTTCAGGCCAAAAGGTACTACCTGCAATTTTGATAATCCCATCTTCCTGTCTCCGTCTCTGGGGTACCAAAACGTAACAGATTTACTCTTTGTCTTTGTCTCTTATAAGGTGGTCTGTTCATTTCCATTTGAATTTGCGTATGCCTGTTGTTGCATCCTTTACCTTGTTTAGTTCCCTTATGTGTGTATTTTCCGTTTTATCTTTTATTTTTATTACAAACATGCTTCATTCCATTGATCTCTGGTATGTTTCTATTCTGCTGATATGCTTTTTGGTTGGTGCCCATGTCTAGCAGCCATAACTTAAGACTGATAGAATGCAGATATTTAATAGTTTTACTTTTCAAGGATATAGATAGAGGGCAGGAACATGTATATATATATAGTTGGTTAGCTCGAATTTCTATGGATAGGGATTTAGTCATATCGTGACTTTCGGTTAGGCCACTTCGGCACCCTTGGTTGCCTAGCTTTCGCGGCCAAGTGCATTCAGGGTTCACCACCAAGCCCGGTGAAAACTATAAAAGCCGTATGAGGCTCAGGGCTCTTATAGCTAACAGTGTAATGAATTCGAAAATAAAAACGTTTTATTTTTTATTTTTTCGAACTGACTCTTCTGTTAGCCTTAGGGGCCCTGGAGCCTTTACGGCTTTTACAGCTTTACCGGGCTTGGGCTCTTTTTCTGTTATAAAAAAATGTGAGGTATCATGGGAACCTAAACGTAATCATATTTTTATACTGAAATATGTAGATAAAAAAACTGGTATTCAGATAAGTTATTTATAAATTAAAATTTCAATGTTGTTGAATTTTTATTTTTTTTGAAATTATTCATAAATAAATATTTATGATGTTAGTATTATAAGTTTTTAAACTGTTAGCGACAAACAACCTATTCATGTAAAGTAATGAATGTGTGTAGTAAAGAGAGCAGCATTCATTATAATTGTTGAGAGGGGGACACTGAGTAGGAAGGAGTCAACCAGATGCGACGCTGCCTGAATGACACGCAGCGACGTCTCATCAGAAGCTTTTACTCCCCTCTAAATGTGCCATTACATGTTTTACTCAAAAAAAGATTTCCTCTTTGAAAAATTGCTATTTATATTTCACAATACAATTCGGGTTTGTTTTTAAACAATTCACTATAATTATCACTACAGGTTTTGGTGTGCTCTGATTCTTATTGTTTTTAATTTTTTTAGTAACACAGCCAAGTGACTACACTATGCCTACTGGTAAAAACAATACAGGACAAAGACAAGAGCGAGAACCTAGTAATTGGCATTGTTAGTCTCTGCAAACCTTCTAGCAGCTGGATATAGGTACACTGTTTGATCCCAAAATGCAACAAACCAAAAGATAATGACTGTGATGGGTACATCACCATGTGTATGGTGATCGGATTCCAGACTAGTACATATCTGTATCATCTCGCGTTAGGTGTTACAACTGGACGATCCAGTCTGATTCAATGTGTTCTATCACATAGCAAAGCAAAGCAGTAGCTTTCGTTTAATATAATCACTGGCTTCTGCCCGCGACTTCGTCTGTGTGGACTTCAGAATTGGGTCTTTAACGGTATAAAAAGTATCCAATGTCTTAATCCGGGATATAAGCTATATGTGTGCTAAATGTCATTCACATTCGTTTAGCCGTTTTTGCATGATTGAGTAACAAGCAAACGGAGTTCCAGAGATTAGTGCGCTCAAACAAATAATCTTTAGGGCTTTATATATAATATTAGTAATATCTACCGACGATAAAAGTTGCAGACAGCACAGAACCGGTCATTGCGGCGATCTTTGAGGGAGGCCTATGTCCAACAGTGGATTTTATTCGGCTGAAATGATGTTTTTTTATAGCGGCTTTTTTTGTTTTGTTGTTGTGATGATCTCACAATCTCACCTGATGTTAAGTGATGATGTGGCCCAAGATGATAACACGCTAAACCTAGTGGAGTCATGCTTGGCGACAGATTTTCGACGTGAGGGTTCGGCTGGTAGCTAGCCAGCCGGGCATTAGAAAATGCCCTACCACCATGCTCTGGTTTCCTCACGATGTTTCCGTTCACCGAAAGCTCGGGCTCATTGCAGGGATTCGAACTAACATCATTCGACGCGAAGTCGTACACGCTACCACTGAGCCATCATTGCTTTAATGATGATGATACTGATGAAGATGAGTATTCACTATTCACTTCCCTTTTGAAGCACCCCATACTGTAGTCCATTGGGAAAACCTCATCAGGGAGCTCATTTCACATACGGAGGGTTCGCAGAACGAAACTCTTCTGGAACCGGACTGTCCGCGACTATTTAGGTTTCAAGGTGAGCGGTCCGATGGAGGATCACGTTCAACAGTTCCAGTACCCGTTATACAAACGGTAGAAAACTTACAAGGAAGCGAACTCTCTCTTTAGACTTAAAGACCAATAGTTTTGTTTTGGTTTCGGTCACATTGACCAAAAAATCAAGATTCGGCTACTGTTTTGGTCGGCCGTGCAGAAACTCAGTTATTCGTGGATTGTGACGCGTTCTTGACTCGTGTGTATCTTTACACTCTCGTGTTCTATCTTAATAATATTGTGACCGCAAGTTAAAATTAAAATACTTAATTAATGTCTGTACTGTACATGTTAGTGTTGATTTTTGACTAAGTTTACTTACAAGAGTAAGTCTTTAATATATTTGTTACTTTTGTTCATCTTAAATTGTTAATAAAGCGTGAATAAAAAGTTATTTTTATTGCATACTTTAATTGTTGTTTTTTTTTATTAGATTTAAGACGAGTTAGTTTGCGTTTGTGATAAAAATTAGTAAAAATATACTTAATTTAAGTATACTATAGAATTATTAACATGTCTAAAAAGTTTCGGTTTCGTCCGAAACTAGACCAAGGCCGAAAGATTTGGTTTCGGCTGAAAATCCTGTTCGCTTGTTCACTAGTATTTTCATGTATGTATGATATTGGCTAATTCAACCAAAATTCCTGGCTATGTCCGAGGAAATGCAAAATAGTGTTATTCAAATCACTCCTGTCTTTCACTATTTTTTTTAATTGAACATATTTTATCTATTAATTAATTTATGTTTCTCTCGAATTAAGCTAGCTATAACCACCAGGAATTAAGTGATAATCACCATCGCTAGGGTGCGTATTTAATAGCCACGGAGCTTTCTCCCGGCTAGTCCTTCAGTCCTTGAAACATAACAAGAAGAGTCATGTGAGCTGGCCGGCTTCACAGCAACGTCTGGCAATGCCGAGCGCGGAGGTTTTTGAATTGCACTGTGCTTACCATCGGCTCATATTCCCGTCAAATTGACTACGATTTAAAAAAAATTGTGCGTTTCATACCCTTTTTACCTGTCAATGGACGCTGAATTTTTCGACTTGGCTATGACCAAGATGTCAAGACACTGTTGCCAATTAATCATTGTTTGACAATTCCAGTACTGATTTACCAGACTCAGATGAAAGCCGAGGAGAATACTGAAGGGGTAACAGCAGAGGACGTGGAGTATCTCGATGATGATATAGATTTCGGTGAAGGTAAGTTTAAAATTAAACGTACATACAAACATCCATTGTCATTTTATATATGTAGACTAGCAAACTGGCCACGCGTTGTTGTAGCTCAGTTTTTTTTATCCCGTCGTTACTAAACTTTACAGGATTACCCGCTGGGCTAATATGAAGATTGCCTGAATATTTCATCATAAGCGCTAAAGTTCATAAGATACATACAAACAGTCATGTTTTTAGATAAAAACAGATTTTAAATACACTTACGAGCTAGCAATGAGAAATTATCTATATCTAGACATATTTATAAAACTGAATGTCTCTCTGTCTGTCTGCCCATTTATCTTCTTTTCACACGAAAACCACTAAATCCTATTTACATGGTTTTTCCTTTAATTCATAGCTATGTTATCTGGCCAGGTTATAGGATATATTTTGTAAGATAAAATATCATGCGAAATAAGTACAGTAGAACCTCGATAAGTTAAAGTCCAAGGGAAACACACAATATTTTAAGTTATAGAGGTTTTAAGTTATCAAGGGTCTATGTTAGGGATAGGTTAATATAGAGGTAGGTATGTACATATGTATGTACCCTTGTTCCTATTTTTACTTACTAAATTTACGCTCGCACTTTCGCCGCACATTTTTTTAAAGGCAAAATCACGTCGTTTCTTAAAATTCTCTAACCGCCATTGCTGGCTTTAAAATTTTTGATTTTCAGCGAATTAGCGAACTCTTCAGCTTTTATCTTTCATTATGGGTCCGCTAACACTGATGTTTTTGTTTCGACACTGTTTGAACCACCGTAAACAAACATTGTTCTAAATTAGGGAATTCGGCAATTTTTCGTCTTTTACATTGAAGACTTTCTCCTGATTCTTGTTTCTTCAAGATTTGAGCTTCTTTCTTAGTGATGATTGATAATGTACTCTCATGTATCCCAAACTGAGCCGCAACTCCTTTCCTTTTCATTCCATTTTTCACTGCTTCTATAGCTTTTAATTTATCTGCGTATGTGAGTGTTGTTAGTTTTCTTTTTGAACTCATTTTAAGCCAGATTTATCACACAGTAGGTAAAGCGATGTTTCCAGGACAATGATCAAAAACTTATGATCCAAGTAATCCGTTGTCTTAAGGCTAACGGCCGCAAAGCTTTAAAGAATTTCGAAGAAGCAAACAATAGGTGACATATGTATTGTTTACGATAACAATTTAACTAGTGAAAACGTGCAAGCAATAAATACCGAAACCTTTTGTTTTGCACACTCTTTCAAAATAACTCATTGACAAACAATTGAAGTATGTTATAGAGGTTGCGAAAGCATTTCTTTAAGTTACTGAGGGCCAATACAGAGATTACTTATTTAAGTTATAGAGGTTGCGTATTTTAAGCTATAGAGGTTTTGGGCTCTGATGGGAAGGGAACATATTATTTTTTGAAGTTATAGAGGTTTTTAAGTTACCGAGGATTGAGTTATTGAGGTTCTACGTAGTAACGATAATGGTGAATCAATTCTTTATCTTACAAAATCTATCCTATAATCTGGCCAGATAACATAGTTATGAATCAAAGGAAAAACCATGTAAATCAAATGTGGTTTTCGCGTGAAAACAAAAAAAAAACCGACAGACACAGAGAGAGAGACGTTGACTTTTATAATATCTATAGATGTATAGAATAGCTGGGTTTTCTCAAAGTGAGAAAAGTGATTGCAGAAATAACTTGACCCTTAACTGTTTCTGGAGTGGTTAATGTAAATTCTTTGAAATTGTCTGAAATATTATTACATACAGTCTTCCCAACAGAGATGAGCTAGGAAGTTAAGTAAGCTCGATATATTTTTACAAAACATTGTACTCATTGCATAATTACGATATTAATTATTCAATAACCAATTTTTCTAAACCATTACATATTATAAAAGGAATTCCGCGTCTGTCTGTCTATGTGAACGTGATAAACTCAAAAACTACCGAACAGATTTTCATACGGTTTTCATCAATTGACGGAGTGATTCATGAGGAAGGTTCAGGTGTAAAATAAATTGAAGATTTGTGTAAATTGGCTGAAATTTTCGGAAAAAATCATGCCGACTGGGAGTTTTACTAATTAATAAACAATCGTAATGGTATTTCAGATGAACCAGCGAAAAGCGATGAAACGCCAAACGTGACAGACAGTATAACGGCCGAGCCATTACCGGTGAAGGGGAAACGCGGACGGCCGCGTAAAACCGCCGACGTGAAAACCGTGAAGAAAATGAAGGTTCTTGATGAGAAACCGAAAACTTCGAAAGCTGTATCGAAAGGTAAGTCACTATTTTTAATTACTAAAAAAAATCGTGAAGTTATACTCCTTTGTCGTCGTAACAAAAGAAAATGCTTACAAAAATTTTGTCCTCCTGATAGTAATGTCAATTCATTGTACTGACTTTTTTAATCGTGTAAAAAGAAATTAACGCTTTGTATAAAGTAATATTATTTTTATCAAATTAAAAATGATTTTTACGCAATTAAATAAAAGGTCAGTAAAATGAAGTTAAACTAAACGCGCCGATTAAGTATAACTTTAAAAATATTACGCGTTTTCATGTTAATTGGTCTATGCGAATTTAGGTATGAACAAAATTTGATAAGTTTATTTATATAATTCCATTTATTATTAGTTCGATTATATTACTTTAATATAATATGAGATACTCGTAAAGTTAAAAATAAATGAAGTTACAGTTATAATGTGAATATAGTCAAATTGCAATAGCATTTTTAATGGTATATCGTTCGCGTCCGCCAGCTTAATGTGAAAATGAATAAAATATTATTTATAATGCGTTAACGTGCTTAATGTGTGAACTTATAGTGACATATTTTGCTACTCGGAATTAGGGCTTTGGTGCCTTTTTTTTTCTCTGCGACTCCCACATATAGCAAAATGGTATCTTGTTTCAATCGTGACATTTTTATATACATCTTCATTGTATTACTTAAAAAAACTAACTTTTATTAGTGGCTTTGCCCGCTCATAATCTGTATCTTTTTTATTATTCATTATACGTTTAGCCACAATCTCACTTGATGCTAAATGACGATGTGGCCCAAGATGGCAACACGCTAAGCCTAGAAGGGACTGGCTCTCAAGTGCAGCTGCCGGAACACACCTATTGGTGTTATTTTCAACTTGAGGGTGGTAGTTAGCCAGACGGGCATTAGAAAAAGCCCTACCACCATGCTATGGTTTCCTCGCGATGTTTTCTTTCACTGATAGCTCAGGCTCATTGCAGGCATTCGAACTCCCGTCGATAAAGGCGATGTCCGTACACGCTACCACTGAGCCATCATTGCTTATGAGCGATGAGCTATTTTACATAGAGATTGAAAAATTCTATGGCTTGGGTGGAAACCATTGTCTTTTGAATTTAATTTTTGTGCTTAAACTCTTTAATAAAAATAATTTATTAAAATTCATCAGTAAATAGAGGTTAAAAATCTATGTCACCATAATATGTCTATTGAACTGAAATTTAACACGCAAAAGAAACACGTATTCCCGTTTTTATGAAAATTTATTACTTTAGGGTGTAAAATAAGGGTTGAAATATTGTATGGTGAAAGCCAAGAGCCTAAAAAATACTGTACACTTACACTTCTTGATATGTATGACATCGTAACTTTAAAAGTTTGAGGAAATACAGGAAAAATGTCTATAATGTAGTTAGACAGTATTATCTCTGCCTACTGAGACTAATTAACACTGGCTTGCGGAATGTTTAACGGAATACATTCGATTTTATGTGCAAATGATATGTTGATCGACGTGGGTTCGAATCATGAAATAGGCCCGAGCTTTCGGTGAAGGAAAACGTCTTGGTGGAACCATATTAGGCTGGTAGGGCCTGGCTAGCTACCACTCTCAAGTTGAAAATCTGTTGCCAAGCACATATAAGTTTATTCTAGCAGATTTACTTGAGAACCATTTCTTCTAGGATTAGCGTGTTACCTTCGGCCACATCGTTACTTACCACTTATCCGATATACATGGTTTGTTATTTTAATTCATAGCTATGTTATCTGGTCAGGATATAGAATATATTTTGCAAGATAAAGTAACATAAGAAATAAGCAGTGACGGTAATGGTTAATAAATTCGGAAAAAATACGCTTTTGGGACGCTTAAATGGCTTACGCTGAGTAAATCGTACGATATATATCGAATTAATGTAGTGCATAATAGTAGATCTTAAAAAGACCTACAAAAAGTCAGCATATGTCTATCTTCTAAGGATCACCCACAAAATAAGCATTTTAGTCTTTAAAATAATCGCGGTGGATGGAAGCGAGGGCAGAGCGTTTCGCGCGTACCCTCGAGAAACGGCAATCTATAGACCACGCGAGCGGAGCCAGGGGCACAGCTAGTATAATGTAAAGAAAATTTATATCATCTTACTTTTTATTGGGTATAATCTTTAATGTCTGACGTCAGATGGTAACACGTTTAACCTGGAGGGTCTGGCGCTCCAGTGCAGCCCACGGAACATGTAGCTGCCTAGCGATGATAGATTTTCCATTTTAGAGTGGTAGCTAGTCAGCTGGGTACTTTTATCACGATGATTTCTTTCAAGGGAAGCTAACGCTTATTAAAACTTGAACCCTCGTTAGCCCGGATGAAGCTGTAAAAGCCGTTTGAGGCTTCAGGGCGCTTATGGCTAATAGTATAGTCAGTTCGAATAAAAAAAGAACCCTCGTTATTAGAAGAGGATCTGAATGCGTTATCTCTTCAATGAAAGAACGATTGATAGTTCTTCCTGTTAAGGGAGGTAGGGCACAGATAAATTTCGTTGGAGAGTTCTCTCTACTTGGGGCAACCCGACTGGTGGAATACCTCCACCCTACAGAAGATCGCAGCTAAATAACCTTGTGTTGTATTCCTGCGGTAAGCTTTCTAGCACTCCTTGGGGAAAAGAAAAAAATTACATTATATTTCTACTGACTAATTTATATAACCCATGTTTTGTTTGTGCCAATCCACAACATTACGTATTAAGTTTCTAAGTTCTAAAAACGTCGAGAATGACTTGCAGAATTCCAACATTGGTTATCAAAATTCAATTGGAAATTATTAAATATTTATATTCACCTGTCTATAAACAGTTTATATTAAAATATTTTTCAGTTTACCTTTTTTATATAAATATGGATTTAACTGAGGAGATTTAAAAAAAAGATGAAATTGAAAAGTAAATGAAGAATATTATTACACATTGACCGCGGACGTGAAGAAACTATTAAAAAGGCAGAGAACAATATTCAAAAATAACGTTTCACTTTTTAGGTATGAAAAAGACACGTGGCGAGGCTCAGACAAAGCCTTCAATGTCGGCCACAGAACGCAATCGTCTCATGAAGAGAAATGCTATAACTATACTAGAAACGTCCACGGTTGTACCGTTCAAATGGCACAGACAGAATTATCTATGCTTCTATTGCCATTTCCATTTCAAAAACTCTGAATCACTCAAAGAGCACACAGTAAACGAACACGGGAAATCTAATATCAAAGTCGCTGTTCTTTACTTGAGGAGAGACGAGAAAGTGAAAATTGACGTTTCCGAGATAAAATGTAAACTTTGCGATGGTCAAATCGATAGCTTAACCAATCTCGTCGACCATCTTAAAGTTGTACACGAAAGAACATTCTCCGAGGCGTGCGGTTATGGTCTAATACCGTACAAAATCAAAACGGACGAATACCAATGCGCAGTTTGTAACGAACAGTTTCAATATTTCATCAAACTGAACCAGCATATGAACGAGCATTACGGGAATTATGTTTGCGAGTTATGCGGCAAATCATTCCTTAGCCAGGACAGGCTGAGGTGTCACTTTTTAAGCCACGGTTCTGGATTCAAATGCAACATTTGCACGGAGACCTTCGACTCCTTAACCCGGAGGAACAACCATGAAGCTGCGGTCCACAATAAAAGCAAACGGCTCAAGTGCTTCTTCTGTACGGAAACATTCCCGAATTATTCACAGAGGAAACAGCATCACCACGTCGTCCACAATCTAGAAAGCGAGGAGTTCAACTGTCCCGTATGCGGGAAATCGTTCCAGATAATGAGCAAAATGAAGGTCCATTTGAAGGAGGTGCATATCAGGGAGAAGAACTTCGCTTGCACGGTGTGCGGTCAGAAGTTCTTCTCGAAGACACACGTGCAGAAGCACATGGTGAAGCATTGCGGCGAGAGGGTGCATCAGTGTGATGTTTGTAGGAAGTCGTACGCGAGGAGGCAGACCTTACGTGACCATATGAGGATACATAGTGATGATAGAAGATTTATATGCTCCGTGTGCAGTCAAGCATATGTTCAGAATAATAGCCTTAGGTTGCATATGAGAGTCCACCATCCAGATGTCATAAATGCATAATAAGATTGACATTGATCAAATTAGGCAGTGGTGGGGACAAATTTCTTCTTGCATTCGAATAGACCTCAAATATTTCTCATTTTACTTTCGATCAGGACTTTATAGATTTGACCTATAGAGGGGAGACTCGGTCAATTCTGGTTTCTATCATCACACTTTTCCATTTGCGAGGTGGTATTCTTATCAAATATACATTTGTGTTTGAACACGAGTTCTTCAGTTTCTGCAAACCTATAATCATCTTAAAAAATATTATTTTTAATTAAGTACACAGATATCTTAGGATATATATATAGTAGAATTTATTTGTGCGAGGAGTGTGACCGATTGACCTAAAATACGACGTCCGCGAGCCTAGTTAAAAATTTTGAAACGAAATATCTGTAAAGTGAAGTTGCAGCGCACGTACCTCACTATATTGAATAAAGCTTGGAACGTGCACGATTTATAGTTAAAAATAAAATATATCTTGCTATTGCATGCTATCGCAAACGTGACTAAAATACGAATTTTCTTTTCTGCTGAACGATAAACTGTTTTCGCACGCGTTGGTTTAATACGCAGCGACACGTCACTCAGGAACAGTGTTTATTTTAGTTGACTTATTAACCGAGGTCTACATGATGCGACAGCTCGAGGGAGAATGATTTCCAGTCGGTCATTGCCCGCTTGTAAGGTGCGTGCGATACCAGGCCACACCTGTTGCTATCGCGCCCATACCTTAGTGCTGGTTAATAGTAAAGTTAATAGTACGAATACTAAGTCATTAGTACGGATTCCATAATCACATCGACAAGATCTTCCGATATAGTATGTTATTTAATAGCCGTACCTTATTTAATAAAGAGGAATCCAGTCCGTGTAACACTCGTGTGTTATTGTTTGTGTATTTTTGTCCATAATATCGGCTCTACTACGTAGTACATAATACCTTATGGCAAACACCTTCATTTATACTGCACATTTTACAAATATTTATAAGTGTGATTATTTAGTTCAAGGTCACATTTCTATAGGTAAGAGTCAGCGTTGTCAAGGGTCTAAATTTCTGTGTGGGAACGAGACAACAATGATCTTTCCTTTCGGTAACCGCGTACAACGAACTTCGACTAGACAGCGAAAATAGCGACGTCATTTCGTCGCGCAGAAAATTTTGTGTTTGAGTAACGACATACTGCTACTAAGAAATATATGTTTCGCTTTTAATAACCCGCTATCCGCTATTGCACCGATATATAGTTTAAATAAGTATCTATGTTACGCAATGACGAAGCCTGGTTCACATCACTAATTTGCGCTCCCCCCGCGTATTTCCCGCGGGGAAGTGGAAGTGGTGTACAATGTTTGTTTGTAATAGCTGCTCTAGTACGTAGTACATAATACCTCAATGGTTTATTACTGTATCTTATAATTTTCCAACGTCCCCTGGTATTTTTAGTTGATTACGAATACGTTACATAAATTTATTGCAGATATTCTTATCTATCGAATCAAAGTTTATCAGAGATATCGAATTACTCTTTTAAATAGTCTTGATTTACATCTTAATATGTATTATATATGTGAAATAAGAGTATTATGTATTCTTAGCACCTTAAAAATCAAATTAAAAAAAAAAATCTGCTTCGTAGCGATAGTTTGTTCGTATTGTTTTTTTTAATAAACTTTAAATGTACCCTTTTGTATTCACTTTACCAATTTTTAAGAAATCTTTGTTTGTAGTAGAACCGTTTTTGTTTCTTTCTGTTTTTATAATTGTTTGATATAGAAATGAGGGTACATTTACAGTCTAGAATATTCTCTTTTCAGATATAAAACGAAGGAAATATAAAGGATGTGAATCTTCCTCGATGAGGAGGAGAAAGAATCTTCAAATCCTCTTCAACAATACCTCCATCATACCGTTTAAGTGGCGCGGGAAGTATCTCTGCTTTTACTGCAGTAAAGATGTCGCCGAATACTCGGAACTCAGAAAGCACACGAAATCGCACGGTAGTTGTTCCACTAAGGACCACTCCTTAAAGGTCCTCAAGGGAGGTCAGAATATGGAAATAAAGATCGACGTGTCGGATATCACTTGCGAGATCTGCAGTGAACCGTTTCCAAACATCGACGAGATTTTGAACCATTTGCATGTAAAACACAAGCTGGAATACGATAGAGGTGTTGACATGGCTATCGAGGAATACAGACTGGCGGACCTAACATGTTTGGTCTGCGGTGAAAGGTTCACGTACTTCGGTTATTTAGTGTCGCATGTGAACAATACTCACCCTAAAAATTGTCTCGTCTGCGATGATTGCGGTCAGAAGTTTAATAAGAAGCGTGATCTGTTCTCGCATATGAAGAATTACCACCGCGAAGGCGGATACCAGTGTGAAATTTGCCCACAGAGCTTTAGCTCTCTCAACATCCTGAGGAAACATAGGAGTAACCGTCATATGACCAGATGCGGGATCTGTCAGCTGAAGCTTCCATCGGCCGCTCTAAAACAGAAACACATCGACATGGAACATCCCGATGACGGCTCGCTGCAATGTGATAACTGTGATAAGGAGTTTCACACGAAACAAGGACTCAGGATGCATAGTCGTAAGTGCAAAGGCGACGGTGATTTCTTCGAGATCGCATTCAAAAAGGAAGACAGTACGATGGATCTGGATCAGAATTACGAGGATCTCGTCAAAAGGCCAAGCGTGAAGCAAATTAGAGAAAATATAGTCATCGTTATAAACATGTCGACAGCGATACCCTTTAATTTTTACAAGAATAAGTTTAACTGTTTCTATTGTTCTAAGGACTTTCCCGATTCTGATGCGATGCGCGAACACACCGTAATGGAACATCCTGTTTGCGATGTCAAGCAAAAATGCATACGGAAGTGTAGAGAGTCAGTCGCTTGCGTCAAAATTGATATTTCCTCACTCGCTTGCAAAATTTGCTTCGAATCGATATCCGACTTGGACAACCTTCTCGATCATCTGATAGGAAAACATGATGCGAATTATGATAAATCGATCACGACCTGTCTCCAACCTTACAAGCTGATAAAAGATCACATGGCTTGCCCGAACTGCCCGGGCGAGGCGTTCAGATTCTTTGGAACTTTATTAAAACATATGAATAAGAAACATACGAACAACAATATTATATGCGTGTACTGCGGAGAAACGTTCAGGAGAGACCAAAACCTTAGGGTTCACATTTGGAGGCATCATAGGGACGGCAGATTCAAATGCAATATATGCGGTGCTGAGTGTAATATACCGTCTAGATTATACATGCATATGGCTAAAGCGCACGGTGTTAGAGCGGCGAAATGTCCTAAATGCCCGGAGACCTTCGCTACACAGTACCTGAGGCAAAAGCATTTGATAGATGCCCACGACTCTGGGCATAAGTGCTCGTATTGCGGGAAACTCTTCACGAGGAACTCCTTCATGCGTGATCATATCAGACGGACGCACCTAAAGGAGAAGAATGTTGAATGTTCGATATGCGGCATGAAGTTTTTCAACAATATCCTTTTGAGGAGGCACATGGTGAAACATAGCGGTGAGAAGAATTTTCACTGCGAAGTATGCGGCGAGAGGTTCTTCTGGAGGAAGAGTTTGAGGACTCATATGGTTAGGCATAATAAGCATCTCGGTATACCACAGATGTAGTGAATTAAAACTTATAATATCATGTGCCATAATTTAGTAGCTACTAGTTAGAAAGTGAATAAAATTTGTTTTTTTTTAAACTTCAGTTGCTAATTATCCTTTAAGAGTATCTAAAATGAACAGGAACCCGACGCGGGGTTCGAGCCTTGGGGCGTGTCGAACTACGTGCTAATACGTTACAATGATACAGTGCACAATAACCCTTAACACTAATACAATGCTTTCTTCGGAGGGGTTCTTTAGTTTTGAGGCCTCTTGAGTCTTGAGTTTGCGATTGACATCTGCCGAATGAGTACGGTTTCGCCGAAATGTTTATAGGAGAGCCAGAGAGCGTGACAACGCTAGAGGCGACCATTTCCCTCTCTTTCTAATCTTATTTACCGTACTAGATTCTAAGAAAAATGCTATATATTACCATCTTACTAGGTTTTGCCTATATCTCACTAGATTCTAGCTGGACTTATACAATTCTTGTTTAAACCTATTCTAAAATGTAAATCTCATACAAATGATCTATCTTTATTATATATTATCTATATATGTTATCTATCATTATCTATCTCACTCTAAAATTAAAACATAAGACACTTACGTTATAGGAATCCTATTGGCTATTCAATTATACAATCAAACATTGACCGGATATTATTTGTAATCCTTATATAAAAACTCGATTACAACTCTTAATATTATCTTAAAACAACCTATTATTAATATAAATCGCTATTAATTAATTATTAAAACTGAACCTACAACTATTTGGCCCTATATCTCTATATTATGCGTCGCTAACAGTATCTTTAACATAAATCAAAATGTTCAAAAAGGTTCGTGGGTAATAAAGTATCGTTTGTAAGTAATTAATGAGAATATATAATCACACATAAAAACAAAACTAGAACTTAACTATTACAAGTGTTCTCAGTCGCAATCGTAGTCCTATTGCAGATTTCTTCCGATTGTCGCTTGTAGTATTCGCTATGATATCATAAACATAAGTGTCATCGATCGGACTGTGGCTTGTTTATATATCAGATAAAAAAGAGTGGTCGAAATTTCGATACAGTTCGGTAACGTTTAAAGAAAAGGTACAAATTCCGAGGTGTGCTAGTTTTAAAACTTGTTAGTTTGTTTAAATTCTCGGACAGATAAGGTTTCATGTGTGCGTGTTCCATGAATTGATGCGTCATTGCGACACCTATTGACGAAGTTATACATAATGTGTGTAGAGAATTCTACATTTATCCAGAAAATTCTTCAGTGTTCGAATACAGTGCATTTTTATACAGGTCTAAACAATATAAATAGAACACTATCTGTGAGTTATAATGGTTTTCCCATTAGTCAATCGTATGTGAGACGCTACTAATGTCTACTCCAGTCTTAAATGAATTTTTAGTGAATTTTGAGTTATAATAGGGTATAGTCAATTATTTTTATAATATGCGCTGTCATTCTTAGCATGGAATCGGTAAATATGAAATGATACCTTTGCCGATGGGCCATTTTTGATAAGATCGTCTTGCCTAAATTATTAGTTTTCTTCCACCCCGCTCTCTGTAGTACCCTAAACATTATTTCATTATCTTTCTGTTGTTTAACGTCAACCATATTTTTATATCTTAATGTTGTCCAATTTATCTTTTAGTCTCTTTGTACACTTTTCCGGAATCGTTTTCAGCTCTGCAAAAAGGATTTACGTTTAAAATAAGGCATCCACCCAAATCGGACTCGACAATGAGATCACAAAAGAAATGATACAGAAGAGTAAATTTCTTTCCAGATGCGCCGGCAAAGATGAACAGTGCTAATTACTACAGAAGGAGGAATCTACAAATACTGTTCAACAATACCACGTTGATGCCGTTTAAATGGCGAATGAAGTACATGTGTTTTTATTGCGGCCGCGATTTAGGAGACTATTGCGATCTTAAAAAGCATACTAAGGGCCACGGTGATTGTTCTGATAGTGATAGGGCGATCAGACTGGTCAAAGCTGCCGATAGTGAAGTCAAAGTAGACGTTTCAGATTTAACTTGCGAGTTATGTATGACGCTCTGCGAAAACTTTGATGAAATCGTTTCACATTTAATCGCAAAACACAATTTGCCTTACAATAAAGACGTCGATCTAATGATCACTACTTACAGATTGTCTGATCTTAAATGCCTCTCTTGCGAACGGAGCTTTAGGTATTTCCGTCAACTAGTCTCCCATATGAATAATGAACATCCGAATAATTGTTTTCTGTGCCACGAGTGTGAGCATACCTTTAATAAGAAGAGAGACCTTGATCATCACGTTAGAGTGTACCATAGGAAGACATATACATGTCTCAAATGTTTTTCGAATTTCACTTCAAACTCTGAACTTCAGCATCATCGTCGGAATGCGCACATTTCCACTTGTAATATTTGTTTTAAAACATTCTCTTCGGAGGTACAAAGGTTGGGCCACATGAAACGTGATCACGATACAGATGGCGCTGAATGCGGGTTTTGTCATAAAGTTATGACCACCAAACAAGGTTTTTTACGTCACGCAGCGCAGTGCACAGTCAAAGAGTACAAACGCCCCGAAACTATTGTTGTGGAAGACGACGATAGGAAACAGTCTGTCAAAGAGATTAGGAACGATATCGCTTCTGTACTGAACAAGTCAACAGCTTTGCCCTTCAAATATTTCATGAATAGGTTTAGATGTTTCTACTGTTCGAAAGACTTCCCGCGATGTGATGCTTTGAAACAGCACACTGTCGCTGAACACCCGCATTGCGACATCACTTTTAAATCTATGAAGCTTCGTAACAGATATGAAGGGATGCAGATTAAAGTGGACACCTCCAGCCTGTCCTGCAAGCTTTGCTTTGAAACTTTAGAAGACTTGGATGGTTTATTCGAACATTTGACGTCGGAACATAAGACTCGTCTCGATAGGTCCGTGTGTGAACATATGCAAGCTTTCAAATTAATCGAGGATAATTTCCCATGCCCATTTTGCGGTGAAGTGTACAGATACTTCAGCTTGCTCTTAAGGCATGTCAGTAGAACGCATACTGATAATAAGTTTATATGCACATACTGTGGTAAATCATTCAGAACGAATCCGAGCCTGAGGGCACACGTTGTGACTTGGCATAACTTTGGCAGACATAAATGCGACTGTGGGTTGGTGTTTACCACGAATAATAACCTCAAAGTGCATATGGGGAGAGCGCATGGCACGAAGGTTGTCCAGTGTACCGAATGCCTGGAGAAATTCACAACGCATTACTGGATGAAGAGGCACATGTTGGAAACCCATGGTGCCGGTCACAAGTGTTCCCATTGCGGTAGAGTGTACGTGAAGAACTCCGCAATGGTGAATCACGTCAGGCGGTTCCATCTAAAGGAGAGAAACGTCGAGTGTACCGTCTGCTTTGAGAGATTCTTCGACGCGCAACGATTGAAAACGCACATGGTGAAGCATGTCGGTGAACGGAACTTTCATTGTGATATTTGTGGGAAGAAGTTTCTGTGGAAGAAAAATCTTAGAGGGCACATGTCGTCACATAATAAACTTGTAAATAGTAATAGTTAATATTAATATATATATAAAGAAATGTTATTGATGTTACATTTGCAACAGATCCCTGTATCATGTCTGGCTTATTGATCAGCTATCTTTCCTAAGGGACCTTTATACCAAAAGGACAGATTAGGTGTCGCAAAACTATTTACTATTTTGTGCCCAGAAGAATTCTGTTTAAGGGTTGATTTTGGTTGAGATGTTGAGATTGTGACTACAGCAGAAGTACAGACTACAGCAAGAAACGTTTCTTTTCAGATGAATACGGGCCCTACGAAGGGTGCACGTCTGAGCGTCGCAGGAAAAACTTGAAAACCCTCTTCAACTATACAACCGTAATGCCATTCAAATGGCGAGGGAGGTACCTATGTTTCTATTGCGGTAAAACGTACACGGATTACGTGGAGTTTAAAAAGCACACTAAATCCCACGGGCCTTGCACCACGAAAGATTACTCGTTGAGAACGATAAAAGGGAATCACGTTGAGATAAAAGTAGACGTATCAGAAGTGGCTTGTGATATTTGCATAGAACCGTTCGAGAGTCAATCGGTCAGTGAAATTATTGATCACCTGATCATCAAACACAATTTAGAATATGACAAAAGTATAGACATACCATTCCAGGAGTACAGACTGGAAGACTTCCGTTGTCTTTTCTGTGAACAACAGTTCTCCTATTTCGGATATTTAGTCAATCATGTTAATAACGCTCACCCGCAGAACAGCTACATTTGTGATGAATGCGGTGTTAGTTTCAATAAGAAACGGGACCTTGCGTTGCACTTTAGGAATTACCATCGACAAGGTGGTTATCCTTGCGATCAATGCTTACAAAGCTTCACATCATTTCATCTATTACGTCGACATCAAAAACATCACTTTCGACAGTGTAACAATTGTGGAATGCGTTTTTCGTCTCTTACTTTCCTACAGAAGCACATGCAAGTTGACCATCCTGACGACGGCAGCTATAAATGTAACTACTGCTCTAAGGAGCTGCATTCCACTCAAGGTTTAAACCAGCACAGAAGCAAGTGCAAGGTGAAACTTCTGGCTCACGAAGTACCGAGTAGTCTGCCAGTTGAAAACGTTGAAGCCCAAAAGAATTTAAATCTACAACAAATGCGTCAAAATATCCAGTGCATTCTAAATATGTCGACAGCAACGCCTTTTAAGTTCTTCTCGAAGTTCACCTGCTTCTATTGCTCGTCAAAGTACGTGGAGTTTGAGGAGTTGAGAGATCATACCGCGTCGGAACATCCAGTCTGTGACCTTAAATCGAAATATATGAGCAAATGCAAAGGGGAACGTGTGACAGTGAAGATTGACGTGTCTGTTCTTGCGTGTAAAGTGTGCTGTGTGCCGATGGACGACTTGGAATCATTAGTGGACCATCTGATAGCGGAACACCAAGCGAATTACGATAAATCAGTAAAGGGCTGCGTGGAACCTTTCCGGATCGTTAAAGACAATATTCCTTGTCCGATTTGCTCGACAGTATTCAGATATTTTAGCACCCTTCAGCGACATTTGAATACCGTTCATAGCAACAACAACAGGATATGCGATTTCTGTGGCAAAACTTTCAGGAATGGGGCCAATTTGAAAGTCCACATCTCTTATACCCATTTGGGATCATGCGAGTGTCACATCTGCGGCGTTAAGTATAAAAATCAATGGTGCTTAGCGCGGCACAAAGCGAGACACCATGACGTCAAGGAGTACAAATGTTCGAAATGTCCGGAGCAGTTCCATTCGCAATACCAGAAGCAGAAGCACATGATCAAAGTTCACGACGAAGGCCACAAGTGCAGTTTCTGCGGCCGTATGTTTACGAGAAACTCGTTTATGAAAGATCACATACGGAGAGTTCATTTTAAAGAGAAAAATGTCCCGTGTTCGGTTTGCAATGAGAAATTCTTTGACAATTACCTACTGAAGATGCATATGGTGAAGCATGAAGGCGAAAGGAAGTTCACCTGCGAGATATGTGGGAAAGCGTTTCTAAGACGCAGCAATTTGGGTTCGCATAAAGAGATGCATAAGAAGTATGGACATTTATAAATGAAAATATATTAGTGCGTATAATGCCTGTCATACACACTACGGCCTATCGGAGAGGTTTACCTGTGCAGGTCAACCGCACATCTTGTCGTGTATAGCGGCTTGAACAAGTTCACCGTACGGTGTTACTGAAAAATGTGATTTTCGATTTTGAACTGGTCGCCTACGCTGGTTTAAATAACTGCACAGGTCTACACGCTCTGCCCTACTTGCGCATCATCATCTCAGCTGAAAGTTGTCCACTGCTGGACACTGGTCTCCTTCAATAATCTTCACGATGAGCCGTATGTCACGATGGTCCTGCACTGCTTTCATCCAGCGAGTTCTGGCAACTTTTACCAGGTCGCTGGATCACCTTGTGGCGGGTCTGTTCACGCTGCGTCTTCCGGTGCATGGCTGTCACTCGAGAACTCTTTGGCTTTCGGTCCTATGACCAATATGCCTCGCCCACTGCCACATAATTCTAAGAGCTATATCAGTTGTTTTGGTTCTTATCATCTCATTTCATCTTTGATTTGATCACATAAAGTAACTTCGAGCATACCTCTTTCCGTTGCTCTTTGAATGACCTTGGGCTTTCTTATGAGGCCTATAGTTAGCGACCAAGTTTCAATGCCATAGGTCATCACTGGCCAGAAAAACACACAGGTCAAAGACTTTCGTCTTGAGACACTGCGGTATCTTACGCATTGCCACGTTTAATCTCAACACTTTATAAAAACTTACCACTGGTCGCCCAGCTGTCGACATTTACCTCTAAAATCATGACACTTTTTACTATTGGAAACCTCAGAACAACTACTGCTGAGTCAACTTCTTTAATAATATTAATCCTTACCCTGCTTTTAAATGAGTTTAAGTATCAATGGTGAATTTTACAAAAGTGGACAGAGACGTATTTTGCTTTTATTCCTCTCATATAAAATTACTAGCTGTGCCTCCGTTTTCACCCGCGTATAATTTAAAAGAAGTCGCTAATTGATTATTTATATTTTTTTTAGTATGGACAATATTTTTATCAGGCGGCCAACGTTATACGTCACATTTCACACGGCTCGTTCGCGCCACTACACCTATAGACATAGACCCGAGCCGACTGTCGACTTATTTTAATTTTATATTATCTCAGAAACTATGCGTCCAAATAACATGCTATAAAGGGCAAAGTTTATCTACATGAAATTGTGTTTATGATGAAGTAACTTTCGTTCGTAAGGATTAATATGCCATGCCTAATAATAATACTCATACATCACTTATCAATAAAACTTTGTCACAATATACCTTATTGTGGTTTATGTATAAGAGATAGGCATATGGTAACACGGTTTTTTTTAGATGTACTAAGGAGCAATGTTTTTGTAGAACATTGTATTTACGTATCACTAACTATTACGCCAGCGCACGCAGATAAAGCAGTTCTGGTGCGCTATTTATTCTGACTTTACGACTTACTTAGCAAAAATCAATATAGAAGGCTAGCTGAGGGGTGTAGCCTAATGCTAGACAGCCTAAACTATTCATCGTGAATCAGGTTATCATATACAATTTTTTTTAATCTGACTTTTAGAGTTCCAGATTTTAGCGTGTTTAAACAAACAAAAATGCTCTTCTGATTTTTTAGTATAAATTTAAACATGCACATAAGTATTAAACATATTAAAAACTTATTAGTCTTGTAAGTAAAGTTTGTCAAAAATTACACATAGATATGAAGTACGGGCTTATTAATTGAGTATTTTATTTTGTTTTCATAATATTTTTAAGATAGAACACGTATTGTAGAGATACACATAATTCACACGAACTCGTGATAATCACGAATACTGAGTTTCGGCGCGGCCCCGCCCTGAACTATTCAAAAATTGATTTTTTGACTGAAACTACCCGACACTGAACCTCCGGTCGGTCATGACTTTAAATTAAGACTTACTGTATAATAACACCTATCGTTTAAGAGTATATATATATATATATATATATATATATATATATATATATATAATAGATAAGGTTAGGCTCTCTATAATAAAATTAGGTTTTTTTTATTGACCTTAGTTTTTTCAATGTGATATTAAATTTTTATGTTTCATATTATGTCACTCGTACTATTTATTGCTAAATTTTAACTTTTTGTACTGACGTCAACTGGAGTTACGCTTGAGCGGTATTCAATTATTATAATCTGTGGTAAACCATATAACTATGTAATCTATGTATGATTTTGATTTCAAGTATGTGATAAGATTAAGTAGGTATTATAAACATTAAACATATAATTATGTCATTTTGGTACAATAAAATATATGCAATCTGTATTGATTTATGTTTTTCTTAATCCTCTTTTTACAATTTTCATTTCTGGACCCTTTTGTAAACAGATCGTTAATAGATAGCACCTTGAATATATTTTTATTAGCATCAACGGACGGCATTTCTAATGATTTTTTATTTTATTTTAATTGAAAACGGTATATTTATACAATTTGACTATGTCTTGTCAATAGCAAGGAACGTAAGTTTTAAGACGATGTTTGAATCATTAATTTTGTTAAAAAATTAACGGAGATATGGTGTTACCAGGAAAAAACACCTCTTAGAAATAACATTTTGTCACTAGTGAGCAAAGGCTAAGGGAATCCTAAGGAATATATTATTACAATTTTGGGTATAATCTATGTACATATAGTGTCTGTTTGTAACGTCAAAATAACAGCTTTTTACTAAATGCATGTGAAAGTATACACGGCACCCTGCCCCGGAACTACGATTTTTTCGAATCGGGGCAGAAACTTGATAGCGCCTTGATAGTAGCGTTTGCGATAAATTGTTAAAAAAACTCGTGAATATATAGTGGATGGCATTTTTTGAAAACAAAAAGATTTTCTTAATTAATTTCGAATAATCGGGACTCCTAACTTTTTTAATGTGCTCTACTCTGAAGAGTAAAGAAAATAAATTTGAAAAAAATCAAATTTGTATTTTTTTAATTCATAATATTGAGATATTGACTCTTTTCATTTATTCTACTGAAAAAAAAAAACAACAAAAACGAAAAAAGTAGTCGCTATCTTTTGAGCGGAAAAGGCATATTTTTAATTTTTGGATTTTTAAAGTTAATAGGTGAATCCTACATAATTGCCATTTCTGATAATAATAAAAAAGCAATCTATTTTTTTTTGGAAGGAACAAAAAACATTGAAAATAAAAACATGTTTTTTTATCGTTAATATAATTGTATAAGAAATTCCCGTCATTAGATCCTCCAACAATCTGCGTTGAAGCTGCTCGAAGCGCATTTCCCAGTAAAACCATCTCGGCGTTTTATAATCAAATAAATAATTGATAGAACAACTTGCGCTGGATGCTAGGCGATTTGTGAAGCAAGTTTTTTTTTCAACCATATATTATGATTTTGGCGCTCCCTGAAAGTGCCGTGCGAAGCGAGTGCTCCGGTTTGCCCCTCCCCTACACCCGGGCCTGACGGCACTTATAACGTATAACAAAAAACCATTTTTTTTATTTGTGTCTGTCTGTCTCTTTGTTCCGGGTAACCTCCAAAACGGTTGGACCGATTTTGACGGGACTTTCACTGGCAAATTGCTGATGTTATAAGGAATAACCTAGGCCACATTTATTTTAGATTAGCGTTCCCCACAAAAATAAAGAAAATGTTTAATTGATTCGTATAATATTTGATAGTATGAAAGAATGGTTACAAATGAATGTAGGCTTGGATCCTCTTCAATCGGCGACCCGGCGTTTCGTTGAAATCTTCACACTTAACAGAAGGGATTGTCTTAATCACCACGACAGCACATAACGTATTCCCAATTTTAAACGCTGTCTCTCGTTCTTTATTTCATCCCTAGACGGTTATGAGAATATTTCACAAACGTTTGGGTTTCCTCACGATGCTTTCCTTCATCGTCAGCTGATACTTATTGATTAAATTCAAGTTAATAATATAGCTAAAAAAATGTATGGAGTATGAAAAAACTCTATATGAACGTTACGTCTTTCCGTCAGTCTGTGCGCTTATAAGCAAAATTTTAAATGAAATTATTTGTATATTTTTATTACTATTTGTATTTCTCACTCTGTGAAAAAATTCATGTCGCAAATACTCAAGGAACAGTACCACGAATCTGTGAACGAGAAGCATAGCCGTAAGCGAGAAAGGATCGTGAAGTAAAACACACCGTTTCATTTCAGGTTACAAATTGAATAATGAAGATGACAAAAATAAGAAAATGGAAATAGCTCGAAAGTTGTTGATAAAACGGAGGAATGTTGAATACGTTTTGCAGTATAGTACCGTAACTCCTTTCATGTGGCATAAGGGCAGGTACAGATGTTTTTACTGCACCGAGACGATGAAAGATCCTGTCGTATTGCGCCAGCACACTGCGAATTCACATCAGTCCGCGAATCTCGAACTAGTTGTTTTTGATCGGACGAAGAACAACAGAAACCGGGACGCCGCTGTCAAGATTGACGTCACCGACGTATCTTGCAAACTTTGTCCCCAAGCTGTTAACAATTTAGAGGAATTGATTCATCATTTGATTATAGCTCATGACGCGGAATACGATATGAGCGTCCCAAATTGCCTCCTCCCGTTCAGGCTTGATAAGGACCAACCGACATGCCCAACTTGTAATATGAAATTCGTCTTCTTCGAGTATCTCCTACGGCATGCCAATAAGCATCATCTGTCTCATCAGTATATTTGCGACGTATGCGGCACGAGCTTCCAAGGGGAAAACCATTTGAAAATGCACTACAGATATTATCATAGGGAAGGCGGATACACTTGCGAATTCTGTGGAGTCAATCTCGCTACATTGTCCAAGAAGATATTGCACGAAAAGAATGTGCATTTAGTTAATTTATTGACGTGTCCTCATTGCCCGGAGACTTTCAAAAGCCCATATCTAAAGAAGCTGCATTTGGCCAACGTTCACGGTGTTGAAGAATTGAAAATCAAATGCCCCTACTGCCCTAAAGTGTACCCACAGGAGAGCATAATGTCTAGGCACATGAGACGAGTACATTTAAGAGAGAAGAACGTAGAGTGTGAGGTCTGTGGAGACAAATTTTTCGGTCCTTACGATGTTAAACTGCACATGGTGAAGCATAACGGCGAGAAGAAGTTCGTTTGCGCGGTCTGCGGCAAGAAGTTTTCGAAGAAGAGCAACTTGAATTCACATTCAGTGCTGCACACGGGGCAGAAATTGTACTCTTGTACACTTTGCAATAAGGCGTTCACGCATCAAGGCAACCTGAAGATGCATATAAGGAATCTACACGAACAGTTTGATGTTATGGAACAAAACGATGCAATAGTCGATGAGCTTGATGACAGCGAAATGGTGCAGATGGAAGTCATAAAAGACGGCTTGGACGTAGATGAAGTTGCAGAGGAATACGTTCTATGATTTTTAACGTTTTCTGATAATTCCGCGCCTGGCTCTAGTGGACAATTTTTAGTATAGAAAGTGATAAGATTAGCAAAGTACGAAAATGCTGGTTATAAGTCTAAATTCAATAGCGGTTTTACGAATGACCATGTAGATTAAGACTACAATGATGATTGGTGTATATTTGGGAAGGTAGTGAATGGAAGTGACCCAAGGAATAAGCACAGTGTGTTCCTTAATTTAGACTTCATTATATTAATGTTTTCCCGAGTTGGTGTCATACTTCTCCCGTTTTTTTTTAAATCGTCGTTTGATTGACTATTTATATTGATATTTATGATCAAAATTGTCAAGTTCTTGTATTCCTAATGAATTTTTCCATAAACGTTAATTTGAAACATTTTATATATTTATTATTATTATTATTTTGTAAATAAAAACGGCAAGGCGCCTGCGATACGCGTAATTTACTATACGTCTTTCTTTTTAAATTACATCTTTATCCTTATCTATTGTTCCAAAATTACTATGTGCCTCTTCGTGGCAGATTTTTATATGGATTGCTTTCAAATTTTATATCAACGTGTAGATGTCTCGTCAAATAAACTATAACTAGCTGAGCCTCTCGGTTTTACCCGTGTTAAATTCATGCGGCAAACTATCCACGGCGCCGTTTATCGTTCCACTTCCCGTACTTGCCTGCAGCTTGTCAGATTGCTTGATCAGATCGTAACAATACAATGTCATCATCAATTGTGTCGAATAATCAATCAATTGTGGCCAAGAAATGACGAAGAATTGAATATCAATCAAATAAAGGAAACATAAACTAAACTTCTCGTTCCAGGGTTGAAAGACAAGAAAGTGTATCAAGAGACGTATTTGGAACGACTATCGAACATACGGAGGAATGTACTCATCGTTCTGCGCTACGGACACGTAACTCCGTTCATATGGAACACAAAAGGGTATCGGTGCTTCTACTGCTCAAAGCTGATGAGGGACTGCGACCGTTTAAAAGAGCACACCGTTACTGCTCATCTATCAGTAGACTTGGACGCGTTCATACCAAAGAGAATTATATCTAAAGACGTGCCAGTAAAAATCGACGTGGCAAATCTTTCCTGCAAATACTGCCCGGAAACCCTGATCTGCGATTTCGACGATTTAATTTCACACATCAACGACGTTCATGGGGAAAATTATAATACGTCAGCTGAAGTTTGTTTCTTCCCTTTCATCCTAAATAAAGATGTCATGCAGTGCGTCCTCTGTGCCGTCCAGTACGACAACTTTGCATGCTTGATCGGGCACATGTATAAAGAGCATATCACTCATACTTTTATATGCCAGACATGCGGATTGAGTTTCTTCAATCAGGTCCGCTTGAAGCGCCATAGCAGTTGTCACGTCAAGCATCGATGCTCGCTCTGCGGCAAATCCTTCAACGCTTTAAACATGTTAAAAAAACACAAGCAAATCATCCATGGTCAGATTAAAGTTCACGAATGCGGTTTATGCAGTACCACTTTCAACACAGATTACCAGCTGAAGGTCCATATGGGGAGGGACCACAATGTGGAGAAATATAAAATTAAATGCGAACATTGCTCGAAAGTTTGCAGCACGAAGGGTGCGATGCTATTACACGTCCAATCTTTGCATTCGGAGTTGAATTACACGTGCGATCTCTGTGACTATCGGGCCGGTATCAAGTGGATGGTGACCTTGCATAAGCGGAAACATTATGGCAGCAAGGATTATTCGTGCAGCATATGTGGGAAATGTTTTGGCAGGGCTAGTAATCTGAGAGCGCATATCAAAGTGCATACTGGAAGCTCCGGTAGGGTCTGTAGGTTCTGTCGTAGAGGGTTCATCAATGTGGAATGTTTGACTCAACATGAGATAGAGTCTCATTATCATGAGGGTTATTAAAACAAATGTGTATCGTTAAATTTAAATTGTTTTGCACAACAAGCATTAGATCAATTTCACATCGACAATACTAGATTCGATTGTATTGGAAAGTTCTTAGATGTTTCAACAAGCGAAAGAACCGCAGTAGTCAATATAATTGGCAAGCCTCGTGGCGCAGTGGTAGGTAGGTAATAAATTTTACTATCGAGCCGAGATCTCGTTGGTTGACACACAATTGACAGTTGTTGTTGAATATCCGTAACATATAGCCATGTATGTTAATTATTTAGTTACTATAAAACAAGCTTTACTAAGTTTGGAATTACATGGACGTGTGTGAATTTTTGTCCCCATATTTTTAAATATTTGTCAGTGTAGTCAAATTGCTTCGTAATCCAACATACATATTGAGATGTATTATTGATGGATTATTTCGAGAGAAGTGACTCGTTGCTCCATCGGAAGTTGAAAGGCAGGAGTTGCGAATGAGCAATCGAATGCATTTTGTCTCGGTTGATTGCCAATGAGGTTCATAACTTTAATCGCGTGCTGGTATGCACTGTTCACCAGTATTATTTACGCAAAGGTTTCATTACATTTAAATCGGTTTTGCCTATCGTTATTAACTCGTGTTAAATTTATTCGACCAAATTTCTACTGGGTCGTCGCCAACGCAGCCGTGTAGCCTATAATACACTTGCCAATATACGCCAATATACAGCATACAGCCTATATAGCCCTATATATATGCCTATATACAGCTTGCCAGATTGCTTGAAGTTCTTGGTTAATGCTCTGCTCCTTAGGGTCGTAGCGCTTTTTTTTTTTTTTAACGTGGAGGAACCCTGCATGGGTACACACCCATGGGGACGAGTGGTTATGTGAGACTCTTACTCACTAAACCTCCACGGTGTACCATCAGCCGACAAAATGGGGCGAAACGGGATCGCGATAGCAACAACCGCGTCGCCCCGGCGGCCGGCCCCAATCGGGCCTCCGGCGCTAAAGAGAGACAGTCTGGTACAACCCCAACTGTCTCCCAGACGGCTGAACCAGTGCAATGGGAAGACGGGCCCCCCGACCCATCTCCCCTTGGTTCAGCTAGGGTGGAGGGAAGAGGCAAAAAGCGCCCCCTCGTGTCACCCAACGTCTACGCTTTATCCCTATGAGGGTCTTGGCGCTGGTGGTGGTGCCGTGCCCTTTTTGATGGGAGGTTTACACTTGTTACCCCCCATGTAATGCTCTGCTGGTCTCCCGGCATCAGCACACAAGGCGCAGTGCACTCTTGCGCCTTGTGGCCAGGTTGTCCGCATTTGAAGCTTAATGCTCCTCTGTCTATGTCTGAGGTGCAGGCAGGCCGGGTGTGGCCCACGTCAAGACACCGGTAACACCTCAGGGGCCCTCCTTGAAGGAGTCGGACGCGTGCCGAGCTCCACCCTACTAGTAATCGCCTAGCGTCCACCAGCGCCCTGGCAGCGGCGACAGGGAGCGACAGATGGAGCGCTCCACTCCCCCTCCCGTAGGGGCGTATCTCCCCTGCCCTAATAAGGGCTGAGTTGCAGCCACCTTTCGCCGCCGCTGCTGCTACGACTTCCTCCGCCGAGAGTGAGTCATCCAACCCAATAACACGTACATCAGCCCTTTTAATCGGTCTGACTACAGTGGCCACATCACCCAACACCTCTTAGATTTTTTGCGTCAATCCGTCAGCCTGCTAGGGTCGTAGCGCTAAGTTATATAGCTACAACCTTCCTAAAAATGGAAAAAGAAATCTACAGAGTTACAGAGATCAGCGCGGTCAAACAAAAAAAAACAATCTCTTGAACTTTATAATAGTAGGTAGTAATTAATCGCGAAATCTAGTACATAGTATATATATATATATATATATATATATATATATATATATATGTATATGTATATATCGATGCGTACAATACTGTTCAAAGCTCTATTCTCTCTCCATGTTTTAAACCTGTCAAGTCCTCTTATCAACCTATGACCAACTTTTCAAAAAGCAGCTCAAATCATCTCGTCGAATGAGGTCTCACCAACGGTAATTTCAGTGCGCATACGATAATATAAAAAGAAGTTCGTGTAGAATATAATTTTAGAGATCAAGATCTTAAAATTATTGCATGACGATTTCTGGCTACCTCTATATATATTTTAAATTATATCTATGAAAATGGTTTTCCTTACAGGAGAACATAGAGGTGGCCAGAACTCGGGCAAACAAAAAAAGGGGACAGCGCTCTACGAAAGCACGAGAAAACCTGTTATCCCGGCGAATGAGAAACGTCAAATAATGAGAGAAAACGCCCTCCAAGTACTAACTAAATCAACTGTTATGCCATTTCGATGGCTGAAAAGTTCATACCGATGTTTCTATTGCTACGATATATTCCAAGACGTGTCCGACTTGAAGAACCACCAGAATCTCCATACAGGAGACGAAGTGAAACAGCAAGCTATGAGCAATTATTGGGAGTCTGTGATATACGTCGATATATCGAATCTAACGTGTAAATTGTGTCCTGAACCGCGGAATGATCTGTATGACTTGATAGATCATTTAATGGTTCAACATGACGTTCCGTACAACAAGGACATAGGAATTTGCATGGTGCCTTTTAAATTGGAAAATTTCTCCGTGTCGTGTCTAGCTTGCGGTGCTAGTTTCTATACTTTTGGACCTTTGCTCCATCATACTAACAAGGACCATAAGGGAATCTCGGCCATTTTGTGCGACATCTGCGGGCAATATTTCAAACATGCCAACTTATTACGGTTACACGTGAAATCTGTACACGAGAATACGGGGCTACTTTGTCCCGAATGTGGCGAGAAATGTGAGACAAAATCCAAGTTGAAGACCCATCAGAAAAACCAGCACGAGATCGACAAGAAATACAAGTGCTTGGTTTGCTCGATGACTTTCCAAAGTCATTATAAAAGGTCCCGGCACATGGCGGCGGAACATAAGAACCGAGAAGAGATCAAATGCTTGCTTTGCCCGAAGACTTTTGTCTTCAGGAGTATGATGATGACGCATCTACGAGACACGCATCTGAAAGTGAGGAATCATACTTGTGGAGTGTGCGGTTGGAAAGCTTTCAACTCTAATAGATTGAAAAACCACATGTACAAACACAGTGGTGAAAAGAATTTTAAATGTGATGTATGCGACAAAGCTTTTACTACGAAGAAGATTATGAGGGCTCACTTCGCTCGAATGCACAAGAACCATCAACAACCTCCAATTGTACATTACGATAATCCATATGTTGGACAGTGAAGTGGTTTGAGAAAGTATTATTTATTCTAATGTAAAACCTAATATAATTGCTTTAAGCCATGGTGTTTGTCCTATCTGTAAAGACTTTTGGTCTCGGGGACCAAACATTTTTCGTTCCTTGTGCGTTTCTTGCACGTGTAAAATTTGAAATGCAATAATAGTGAAGTGAAGTGAAGTGACTCAATAAAACACTTAATAGGACCAGCGTATTTTTTAAATGATCCAAATATATGCGGAATTTATTCATGTTAATTATGGGGTAATTTGAATGAATGAAGTGAGCGAATATAGGCGCTTTATTGCTATCTTCATTCTAAATACGGCCTCGCCTTGGAAGATGCGTGTTCCAATAGGAACCTGATGACGTGATGTCGTCTTTTGGTTATCACGGTAGTGGACAATTAAAAAAAATACCCTTTCTTATAGAGTGTCCTTAGAAGATTTTTCCGCCACGCGAGGCACGCCTTCCTTGTTAGAGAATGTATAATGCGGCTCAAACGCCATTTCAGTGGAGAGAGTGTATCTTCCTTCACCAATACCATTGTCACAAACCTTTGTCTTCTCGTATTCTCCACTAGATCGTATTGTGCAAGATGTTGATACGGCACATCTGTCTTCACAACCAAGAGCAGTCAACGGTCGGCATATTACAAAATGGGCGGGACAAAGTGGTTGGAAATTATTAGGGTCTGTGGATAATAGGGAATAGGTTGAGAAGTAAGGATAGCTTCGATTTATGTCATAATTGAGTCGAATTTGGTTAAAAAATATGAAGTAAGCTCCTTATCTGTTACCGTATATTATTTCGGGTGGTTTGCCTTTGCGTGGAATAAAATGTTTCGATAATGTATGTTAGTATTAGACGTAGGATTAGAAACGATTCCCAAATGTATAGCGCGCTTACTGAAACATCTGGATAGGCATATAAAGCCTGGTACCGACTGGCGGCACATCCTTATATGTAAGTGCACACTGACGGTAACTTTGCCGCGGTATCGTTAGATATAAAGGCGGCCTTAGTTTATGAACGACACTTTACGACTCGCACAGGTCGCGGGTGCTATATTGCCTCGGCGTCCGGAAGAATGCCGAAGCGTTCCCAGGCATGCCAAAATGTTTCGAAGGCTACCAACACGGCATGCCAATTTTTACCGCGACATTTTGTACCTACGAACATTGCCATTGAAATTTCACCTTAAACGTCATGTAATTATCGTCTAGTATTGTTCATTACTTGTAAAATCCCTTGCCAGTTGTCGCTTGGCTCTATATTTACAAGTTTAGTTCCCGTATTTTTGCGATTTAATATGTGATAACTGGCACAGCACAGCGTAGTCAACCCCGCAGCGTATGAATAGAAAACCAGGTCGTGAACGTCCCGTTGCTAGATTGCACATTTAACATCCTCCGTATCCATCGATTGCACGTAACATAGTGTATATGTTTGTAAATGTATGTATGTGTGGTATATGTATGACAACTTGGTTACTACCGCTTAGGAGCCAGCAAATTTCTCGAATATTTGACAACGTTTGTGGATCTATGTGAAAACAACAATCGTGTAAAGATATGGTTACTGTACAACAATATCGGATGTTTTTAATTGTAATTGAATTGTACTAATTTATATAATAATTGACCGTCTACTCGAATTATAATATTATGGTGATCTGTGATACGATCGATGACACAAAAAAAAATTCATTATGACGCGAGCGATGACGTCATAATCACACTCTTCTGCGATTTGTCTCAAGACTCCAAAGACGTACTAGTTATGCCCTACGTCATGGTGTTGTTGATACGATGACCACTGAAAATTCATGATTGATCTTATCGCTATAAAATACATTCTAAGTTACGTTGATCATTTCGTGTTTACATTTGATGCCACATTTTTTCAACCCCGCATCCATTCAGCCAAAATACGTTCACTCCTGGACATAGGCCTCCCCCAAAGATGTCACAACGACGCGATATGATTGCGCGTTTATGTCGTTCGGCGACTATCGCGATATAATGCACATCGAAGACGAGTAGTGTAATAATAATCTTTTATAGTATAGTGATACCGCATGACTGAGTAGATTCGGTGACGAACTGTCCGGTACCGGTAATTCGAATAGTGGATTGTATGACATGAACGTTTAATCGTTTACATAGAATTTATGAAATAAAACCATTTTGACTCTCATGTGCCTAGGAGCGCGTATCGTATTATATCATGGTAACCTCAACATTAGCCCCCTCAAAGTAGTTTCTCTCAGACATAATTCACTTATACTAACGCTGTTTTGAAGTGAAACTTCTTATGCGACTTCCAACACGTTAAACGTTTAACGCACATTATCGGTCTCTCCTCTTTGTGTGAGCCAGAGCGAGAGAGCAATATATTATCGGTCTCTCCTCTTAGTGTGAGCCAGAGCGAGAGAGCAAATGTGGGTGTGCATGTATGTTGCACACTGTTTAAATAAAATATATAATATCTTTTAAAATGAAGTTTCACTTCTATCGTGTGTAAATCGCACACACGCCTTTTTTAGATTCATGAAGCACTTCTGGTACTCATTTTTCTTCATGGCTTTTTAGCTCTTTCAGCGTTATTGTTTTGGAATAAATACTATTACAATCGCACCGATATACATTACTACAAACAGCTACTACACCGACTGTCTACAAACGCAAAAATGTGTTTGTTTGTTATTTACTGTTAGTCTGTGTCAGGTCTGACATATTTTATTTCATTACAGACATCATATAATTTTCAAAACTGTCGGTTTCTGAATAAGGTTTATTATAATGTATTTTTAACCCCTGAGTGATTGTATATTTCCAAAATATTAAAATACCGAAAAGATATATCGTATCAAATCAGTGGTAAGCAACAAGCTTTAAAGAAGACACATTTTTCTTTCAGAGACACACGATGATCAAACTCAAAGCCAAAAAGAATTAAAACGGCAGAATAAAAGATCAAAAATCTTCAAAAACAACAAGAACTGTCCAATGAAGTTAGAGAAACAAATTTCTGTTAAAGAAAAACAGCTAATAATGAGGGAGAATATAACAGAACTGTTGTCAAAAACAACCCTGATGCCGTTTCGTTGGTTGAAAAGTTCGTACAGATGTTTCTATTGTTACGAAGTTTTTAAGGAGCCAATAGAATTGAAACTACATCAGCAAACGCATATAGAGTGTGATGAGATTAAAAAAACTATGGATAAATACTTAGAACCGGTCGTTTATGTTGATGTCTCTAATCTGTCGTGTAAGCTGTGTCCAAATAATATTCGAAATTTAGACAACCTAGTTGATCATTTAATTTCTGATCATCAACTATGTCTTAGTAAGGATGTAGGAGCTTGCGTGAAGCCGTTTAGACTTAACGAATACACAGTCGAATGCGTTATTTGTGAGAAACAGTATACAACTTTTGCATTTCTCATGATCCACACGAATAAATATCACGCTGGGTTTTCGCCGGTTCTGTGCGAGATTTGCGGTCAACATTTTCGTACGGAACGCCTTTTACGGGATCACGTCAACCAGGACCACGAAAAGAAGCCAGTTACGTGTAACATTTGCGGGGAGATTGTATCAAGCGTTTACCGAATGCGGACGCATTTACAGCGCGCACATAATAAAAGATACAAGTGTTTCTTTTGTTCGGAAACCTTCGAGAATCATTACAAGAGGTCTCGTCACATGATAATAGATCACAAAAAGAAGGATGAACAGAAATGTCCACATTGCCCGTTATCATTTGTTTATCGAAACACGATGTTGAGGCATTTACGAGAGTCGCATCTTAAAGAGAAGAATATGGTGTGCAGCGTATGCGGTTGGAAAGGCTTGGGTAAAGGAAGACTGGGTTATCATATGAAGAAGCATAGCGATGAGAGAAATTACAAATGCCCGTCGTGTGATAAAACTTTTAAAACACGGAAGACTATGAAACAGCATCATTTGAATATACACGAAAAACTCGCCAGAGTGAATGAAAATACTTCGGCTATTACGACGTTTATAACTTAAAATAAATTTAGTTTAACACGTTATCTTAAAAAACCCACAAACGTATGATGACTTTTATTGAATTTTTTAGTATATGTGCACGTGTCAATTCTAATTCTATTGTACATAGACTGAGCTATAGAATCTAAGAAGATAATTTTCCTTTCAGACGGAATGGCGGAAGGCATGAAAATAAAGACAGAGTGGGAACAACCAGTTAAAAAACAGCGTAAAGTTTTAAAGACTGGTTGTAAAATTGAGAGACAGAAAATAGGTTCAGTCAAAAAAGAAAAAGGAGTATCAGGTAGGGAAAAACTGCATATCCTCAGAGAAAGTGGCGCTCAGCTTTTGATGAAGTCAACATTGATGCCTTTCAGATGGCTGAAAAGTTGCTTTAGGTGCTTTTACTGCTACGATGTCTTTAAGGAACCTAAAGATTTGAAATCACATCAGTTCATCCATCAAGACCCATATGTGATAACAGAAACGATGAATAAGTATTGGGATCCATTAGTTTACGTGGACGTCTCCAATATATCCTGCAGAATTTGCAGTGCTAAAGTCGACGATCTCGATAGTTTGATAGAGCATTTAAACAAAAATCACCAACTCCAGTTCGGCAAAGACATCGGGGCCCTTATAAAACCTTTTAAACTTCAGGACATCACAGTGAATTGCGTTCTATGCGACAAACAATACACAAACTTCGCTTTTCTATTGATACATACGAACAAAGAGCACGCTGGACTGTCTCCTATTTTATGTGATATTTGCGGCCAGCATTTCAAAACGGAGAGGCTGCTGCGTGACCACGTCAATCAGGAACACGAGAAGAAACCCGTAGAGTGCAGTATATGCGGAGAAACCATTATTAGCATGACACGAATGCGTACACATTTGCAAAGAGCCCACAATAAAAGATACAAGTGCTTCTTTTGTAGCGAAACCTTTGAAAACCATTACAAAAGGACAAGACACATGATTTTAATCCATAAAATGAAGGAGGAGCATAAATGCCAGCATTGCAGCTTGAGTTTTGTCTATAGGAATCGACTATTGACGCACATACGTGAGAAACATTTGAGGGAGAAGAACGTAATGTGTAATGTTTGTGGATGGGAGGGCTTCGGAAAGACCAGTCTCGACTTGCATATGAGGAAACATAGCGACGAAAGGAACTACCCGTGTCCGTCTTGCGATAAAGCTTTTAAAACAAGAAAGAATATGAGACAGCACTATAGGAACATACATCAAAAGGGAGTGAAGACGCGAAACGCTTTGCCTAATTCAGCTTTTGTATTACAATAAGGTTATCATATGCAAACTTGTAAAGGTGCCAAATTTCTGGTCTATTCAACAATGAGAGAACCTTAAACCCTTTGTTAATATTAAATATATATATTAGTCCTATTTAATCAAATAAGATACTTTATGTGAATTAAAAATTGCATGAGATTAATTAATTTTATTGAGAACAATAATGTTATACACCACAATCGGTGGATTGGTAAGGCATTTACACCCGGCTGGATTGGGACACCCATTACACATGATCATATTGGCAGCTGGTTCTACAATATTTCCTTTATATTATTATTTTGCAGAATTCGTATTAAAATTTAAGACTATTTAATCATTTAGCGTGGAGCTTCTGTTATTTATTTATTTATTTTTATTGTGTAAGTCAATTATCGGTCGGTTTTATTACCTACTCTCTACCATATTGGGTTTTAAGAAGGCAGCCATGAGGACGGCTACTATTTTAGGAGTTACATGTACTTAAATGTTTAAAAATGCATTCGCCTCGATAGTTTGGCTTTCCTCATTTAATGGCAATAGTGTAAAGGATTAGTTTAAAACTGATTTTTATTTGCCTTGCAAACTAGCTGTACGAGAAATATTCCATATTGAATTTCTGATGCTATAAGAAAAAACTTCGACTAATTAGACATGCTATTGATATAGATATGTAACACTACAAAAGTATTTTTTAAAACAAGAATATGTCAAAACAGAGTGTAAGGAACTACCAGAATGGGTTACAACATCATTTCCAATTACAGGATCGTCGAGACACAATCGGAGCCAAATGCCATCGATACCCGAGAATGAATTGGCTGATGTTAAAAAACTGTTGACCACACTAACAGTTCTACTACATAAATCAACTGTTACACCGTTCAGGAGACACGGAAGCAAACATAAGTGTTTCTTCTGTGAACAATGCTTCCAACACGTTAATGAATTGAGAAAACATACACGGGCAAAGCATTCTGATGAACATGGTTTGGAAAACTATATATCAGAATCCTTGATCAAATTAGACGTTACCGATTTACAATGTAAAGTATGTTCACTCAATGTTGATGGTATTGAAGAAATGGCCATTCATTTGAATAAAGAGCACGGAGAAAATCTTGGAGAGGTCTCATCGAAAATTGTATGTTTCAAATTAACTGATAAGGATTTCGCATGTGTGCGTTGCGGAAAGATGTTTAAAATGTTCGGAACACTACTCCAGCACATAGACTGCTATCATCTCGAAAAAAGTCATGTATGTGATGCTTGCAAGATCAACTTCTCATCGAAAACGGAACTGATGAAACACACACAGAATGTGCATTCGATTGGAGCCTTCGACTGTGTTTACTGCAAAAAGAAATTCCTGAACAAATACCGGAGGGACGTTCACATAAAACATTACCACGAATCGAAGCGGAATTGCCTCGTGTGTTCTGAGGTGTTTACAAACAAACGTGAGAGAGATCGCCATATGTACAGTAAGCATTCGCAACAGATGCAATGGTATAAATGCGAACGCTGTTCATTGAAATTTAAGTTGAAACGTTTGCTGACGGAGCACTACAAACGAGTACACTTGAAAGAGAAGAATGTGACTTGCGAGATCTGTGGAATGACCTTCTATAGCACCGGTCGTCTGAATCTACATAAAGTGAGACACAGCGACGCTAAGCCTTTCGAATGTGCTACATGCGGAAAGAGATTCCCGAGGAAATTCGCAATGGAATTACATGTTCGTATCCACACAAACGAAAGACGGTATTCGTGTAAGGTTTGTGGTAAAGCTTTCATACAGTGGACGAGTTTGCAGTACCATCTTCCGCAGCACAGCGATGAGAGGAACTTCAAGTGTGTTGTATGCGGAAAGGCGTTTAAAACTAAGAAGACTATGTTGAAGCATTGTGTCAATGTGCACGGGAAGAAAAAACTGGTGGAACCTGGTCTTTTAGTCGATGCTTAATATGTGGTATACCAGCAGACTTAACAAGTATGATGGTCGTTATTTGCGATTATTCCAGTAGTAGCACTTGAGAGCATGTCCCACTTCGGAGATTAAAGTGCTAGCATCCTCTAGCCAGGCCGCTCTCTTGGCATTGGACTCAGATTCGACTGAATCGAAGCTGATGGCCAATTGTGTGGCAATGCTGAACAGTTTGGGTGAAAATAACAGACTAATCCTGCGATGGGTCCCGGGGCATGCAAGAATCCCAGGTAATGAATCTGCGGAAGAGCTTGCAAGAGCCGGAGCTTTGAAGGAACAGTTCGGGCCTGAACCGTTCTTTGGTATCCCAAAAAGCCTAGCTCAATTAACCTTGAGGAACCATAACAACCAAGAGGCTAAAAAGTTCTGGTATAATCTACCAAGTCAAGAGCATTCCAAAGATCTCATCGGGGCTTTTAACCAGCGTAGAGCTGGAAAAGCTCTGATACTTTGCAGGAATCAACTAAGAGTCTTAGTGAGGGCACTCACTGAACACTGTGGTTTGAACAAACATATTTTCAACATTGGTGTCCGGGACACAGGAGATTGCAGATTTTGCGAAAGTGCGGATGAAACTCCAAAGCACCTCCTGTGTGAATGTGACCCACTAAAGTCTAAACCCAACCAGATTCTGGGCGGGTACGTGCTACTCTCGTAAGAAGTACTAAGAAAGTCCTGCAGTACATTAAGGATTAGATGGGGAGCTTTAGAAAAGTTGGGCGATCACAATAAATCTAATTAGTCGCAGTGATACAGGACTGCATAAGCCTGCTTAGCCCCCTTTTAGAATAATAATAATAATAATCCTCTAGCACTTCGTCACTATACTTTGTCACAATATTGTAAATCTGAAGAGTTTGTATGATTGAACGAGCTTACGTCAACAACTACTAGTCTGGTTTGAAAACAAAATTTTGCGCTAGATTAGATAACCCATTTATTACGGAAAGTTCTAGACTTTATAACTGTATGCTACGACCTTAAGGAGCGTTTAAGTGGAATTGATTTATTTTCTGAAACTTATTAAATTTCTGACGGGATGAGTAATTAACATTTTTCCAAACTTCGCGTACCCATCGTTAACGTCTACAGAGCAATCCGCCATGTATCTTTAGTATGTAAATCAGTTGTTGTACATTGTTGTACACAGTTGTTGAGTACATTCAGTCTTCAGTCGTTCGTTCCCTTCATTCCTATCTGAATTGTCATCGATCAACGCTGTAATCAAGAATGCACTACCTGAATTATAATTATCAATGTCATAATTATTTTTTTCGTTTTCTTGATTTTGAACTTTGATTTTAGATAACAAAGTGATTAAAACAATTTGTGATAAAACCCGGCTGCTGAAATCGCAAAAATCCGTATGTAAGCGCTAATTCGTGAATTTCCATATCGTATAAATAAACGAATATGTACCTATATAAGAACCATTATGGCAAGAGCCAAGGGATATTATGTATTTTGATAAGTAATGGTTGTGTAAATATATTAATTAACGTATCTATGTTTGTCCTGTTTGCGTTCCTATATAATTCATCCGATCGCGATGAAACTTGTGTACGGCAAGTCCGCGAAGGTTCCAGAATTATTACAATCTGTTTATAAGAGGTGGCGCGCGTGTCGTTTCATTTCAAAGACAACGAGAACCAAGTCTTTTGGTAAAGAGTACGTTTTAAAAAATATATTTCATCTGTCTATTGTGACTTGCTAGCCTTAGTTGTCCCATTATTTTGCCTTTAGATCAGTCAATCAGTTACTTTATGTAACAGTATACACAGCTAGTAAGAGAGCTAAGGGCTCATTCGCACATCGACGAATCTTTTTTTTCCGGATGGTTATTTATGCAGAGGCGGACTAGCAGTTTTGGCCGCCCTAGGCCATGTAATATCAGTCGCCTCCTTCTCAGCTCAAAGTTTACTGTGACGTAAATATAATATGAATTTACTTAAATAAAACATTTCTAATTTGATGGTAATAAAGTATTGCAATTTTACGATGTCAACATTGTAATTCAAACTGAATTTTTTCCGTGTCTGGAGTCTTAACGCTATATTATGCTTTAGTGTACTATTATTTATTGTCCACACATGTTTAAATTAAGTATATTTTTTGTCACGATTAGCCGCCTTTAATATCTGGCCGCCCTAGGCCTGGGCTTAAGGGAAATCCGCCACTAGATTTATGACTATTCGACAAATCGTCACGATCAACTGTCTAAAGGATATATCTTTTTTTTTCACTATTCGGTTAATAAATATGAACATCTTAGTGTTCGTATTTAAAAAACCGTTATTTATCAAGAATCTTTAGTCAAATTTACAATTCAGTTTATAAATGTCATAGCCGATTCACTATTAATAACCGGGGCCAGAAGGCCCCGTAACTTGAGCGGAATGAAGAAAAGTGAATATTTAATTGAATTTACGAATTCACGAGACATTATATCTCAACAAATGAAAATATTTTCGCGAGATCCTTACCAGTTTTAGGAATAAGAATGTCTTATACTGTAAATAATTTTATTCCTATCTCAATAACTCTTATATTTATTTTCAAATGTAATTTTTAAATCCTGTATGTTATCGGTATTCAATAAATATTTGAATTTACAACCGTGTTTTAATTTTGTGGCAGATAGTAATTTAGTTTAAAGTGAACCCAATTAAATTATAGAAAAAAAAGTGAGATGCCGAATAGCTGAGTAACATTCATTTTATATTTCATTAATTATATTGAGTTGGCTTACAAGCAACCACTACGACGTCGTGGCATCTTAAAAAGTACCCTTGTATCTCCTATGCTTTCGGACTTCCCTATACTATTCCACTGAAGTAAACTTTGTAAAAGGCTTAAAGAATACATAGTGTCTATTGACAGAACTAAGTTCGCAGAGGATTTGGCCTGACCTTATAAGGTATACATGACTCCTGGCAAAATATTAACCCTGATACGTTATGGCCCTGAGTGATGAGTAAAATACCTGGAGGAGGAAGTATTCGACGGAGCTTGACTACCTTTTTTTTTAATTTCAGACAGCAAAGGGAACCATAAAAGATCAGAGCTGTCAAAGAATAAGGCTCGTTACAAAATCGAAATAAGGAAATTCGTCAGCGCTGTATTAGAACTGACAACGATATTGCCGTTCAAATGGTTCCACAACAGATATATGTGTTTCTACTGCGACATGACATTTCTCGACAGTTCGAAACTGAAGGAGCATACCAGATCATTGCACCAGGATGTAAAAATGAAGAGCATACTTAAAGGAATCGGATCGTACAGCAGAATCAAATGGGACATTTCTGATCTTAGATGCAAGATATGTCCTAAATCGATGGCGAGCCTGGACGAGATCGTCGATCACGCTGCTAAGTCGCACAACCTTATCATAGATATGGACGTGATTGAAAAATGTTGCTACGTCTTCCGTCTATCGGACGATACCATGAATTGCACGGAATGTGGAGAAATGTTCAAATTTTTCACTCCTTTGCTATGCCATGCGAATAAGTACCACAACAAAAGTAGGCGGTACATTTGCGATTTATGCGGTAAAGGTTTTGCAATCAAAGGCACGATTATAAGCCACATACAGAATGTCCACTCGGTTATCGCAAATAAATGTACGCTTTGCAGAACGTCGTTTCCGACGCGTCACTCGTTGACGAATCATTGCGAAATGGTCCATAAAGTTGGTAAATTCAATTGCCCGATATGTTCGGAAACTTTCAAGAGCAGTTATAGAAAGAAATGCCACTTGGCAACATTTCACGATGTGAAAAGCTATCAATTCAAATGTGATTTGTGCGGGAAAGTTTACCCTGATAAGAGCAAAATGTTGCGGCACAGATCGAGGGCACACTTAAAAGAGAAGACAGTGACTTGTCATAAATGTGGGCATAAAGCATTTGATATGTCTACTTTGAAACGGCATATGTACAGTCATGAGGACGTGAGGCCTTTTCGTTGTGAGCTATGTGAGAAGACGTTCCGATGGAAAAAGAACCTAATATCGCATAGTACAAAGCATCATTCGCATCAGAGCATTTGACTTCTTAACCACAATATCCCGTTGTTATCCAAAATGAAGAATATAAAAATCCTTACTTTATCTTTAATTATCATCGAAATATGATATTGATTTGACTTTTAAAATCGATTATACTACCTACCTTGAATAATCGTAATTAGAATAATTGTTATATTTTTTCTCTAAAGGCCCGTTTAGGCAACAAATTATGATATAGCATTATTATTTTGATTAAAAGTTATTTAATTATTACCATGACATCTTTGATTTCAAATTGTTGCTAACATATTCCATAGATAGGTATTATCAATTGTTTAATATTTAATGCATTTTATATATCCTTTCTTCAAACACCACGTTCTAATTCAACCTATGGATAGTAGTAGTGAGATCAGTGTTGCCGACCCCAAAAAACTAAAAAACAACAACTCGCCCAAAAAAAACAGTAGGTAAAGTAAAAAAGGCAGATTTCATACTTTTGCTCATATAATTAAACAATAAACATTTTTTTTACTTATGTACATACCAGAACTCACATACATTGTTATATTAATGATCGCAAAAACATTCACACTCATTATTATTTTTAAAACCATAAATATTTTTGTTGAATTTCTTCATGTGCCTTTCTGTGGCTTCAAATGAATAGCAATCGGTTATTTCGGATTTTGTGTGTAATACTCCTTTAATAGTTGTAGTCGATATTCTGTTGCGTAATTTGTTTTTCATAATATTTATAGCAGAAAATAACCTTTCCACGGTGGCGCTGCTATGTGGTAGGCACAAAAGATTTTTTAACAATTCACACAATGTGGGGAATGTTTGAGATTCGTATCCATTTCTTAATTCGTGTACATGTTTCCAAAAGGTGATAATATCGGGAATTTTGTTTAGGTCAAAAGACAAATCGACATCTCTTAACATTCGCCATTCTCTATCCAGTTCCGTTATATTATTTGGAGAAATCTTTGGGAAGAAATAATGTAAATCTGCAATGGAAGGGAATTTCTTTTTTATTCCAGGATCCAGAATTGCTTTAGGATTGGTTATCAAAAAATGTTTGCATAGTGTAATAGGTGACGCTGAAGAACGCTTGTTGAAAAACAGTAAAAATTAGGAATGAAACAGAAAACGGGGACATCGATGTGAAAACATCAAATCTACTGTTAAAACAGTAGGGTTGGTAACAGTGAGTGAGATAGTTTTGATACTCTAGTTTCTAGATCTAATATTTACAGAAGAATAACGTTAAAAAGTTTTTCAACAAAGTACCTTAATTTAGGTACATATTAATCTCTGAAATGAAACATAAACCAAAAAACGTCGAGTCCCTATTGATCTTTGAGGAAGTAAAGAAATAATTAAAAGTCACCGTCGTCAATTTGTTTCAGGCGATCAAACGCAGTCGATATCGATCGAAGATATGTCAGAAAGAGAGAGAAGAAAGAGAAAAGTCGAGTTGATTAGTTTACTCGTTGCGATCCTTGAGAATTCAACGATAATACCATTTAGGTGGCATTCCAACAAATATATGTGCTTTTACTGCTCGTGTTTGTTTTTTGAAAGCTCAAAACTTAAAGAGCATATGAAAGAAGAACACCGCGGAGACGTTAAAATCACGAAAGATGTCCGTAGATTGCTTACCTCATGCCGAATAAAGCTAGACGTATCAGATATAGGCTGCAAGCTATGCCCGAAGAAACTCCAAAATTTTGAAGGGTTTTTGGCTCACATCTCGGAGGCTCACGATTTTGCTTTTAATAAAGAACTTGCTACATGCATATTTACGTTTAAATTGAACGATGGGCTAATGTCATGCTGCGATTGTAAGGCGACTTTTAGATTCTTCGGTTCTTTGATGAAACACGTCCATAGATACCATAATAGGATGTTCCTTTGTGAAATATGCGGGGAAGGTTTTATTGGGAAAAGAGACGTTGAAAGCCATATACAGAATAAACACGTTTTAAACCCGATACATTGTACCAAATGCGATAACGTTTTTCAAAGCGCGAGCTCGTTGAGACACCACGACGATCTCGTCCACAAAGATACGTTTAAATGCCCAAAATGTCCGGAGATATTGAAGAGTATACTCTCAAAGCGGCAACATTTAGCAAAGGTGCATGATATAAAACGTAGATTTAATTGCGATCAGTGTCAGCAAGTGTTCACCAGAAATAGCACCTTGGTCCACCATAAATCAAGATTCCATTTGAAAGAGAAGACGGTGACATGCGAAATCTGCGGTTTCAAAGTTTTTAACAACCAGTTATTGAAGCGTCATATGATAAAGCACGACGGATCGCGGCCTTTCGAATGTGAGTTTTGTAAGAAATCTTTTCAGAGGAAGAAAACTTTGGAGTTACATACGCGGATACACACGGATGATAGAAGATACGCGTGTAAAGTGTGCGGGAAAGCATTTGTTCAGGTTACAAGCTTGAAGGTGCATCTGAAGACGCATCATTCGTCCAAAAATAACTCTTTAACTGATTCGAATGAATAAAACATCAAAAAATCTTTGAAATCAGTGCTCATTTTTCTTGTGAAATTTATTTTTAAATCGTCACACAAAATTATGCGGCTTTAAGCTATCTTTTTAAAAGATATTTCGTAAAAGTATGGTTTTGTAGTAAACTATATTTCAACAGAACAATTTTTGGAACGCAGTTGATATTTTTAATATAGAGTTCCATATATTTATTTATTATTAGATTTAAAAAGTGAGAGGATTTTAATCATCAATCAATTATCGATAACGATTACTTATTCTTTAATTAATTTTGTTTTTATTTTTATCTAATTGTGTTGATATTTTACATTTTTTATTACAAAAATATAACCAGCCATACTTATGCTTATTATATTCTGGCCTAGGAATACCCTTCTCCTTCAGAGATTACATAAATAAGTCACCTGATACCAACAGGCGGCACCCCATTGTTACTGGCGGCCGGGTCGCAACCCTCTTGAAAGCCGGTCTTGGTGACTGGTATTATAGAAAATTATTTATTAATACTAATATGCTATTTTCATTTTAGAAATGTTGGTCCATGTGATTGCGCTGGCGATTGTGTGAAGATAGAAATTTACATTTTGCATACTTTCATAAAAGGATCCATCTAAATACCTTAGTAAAAGTTTTGTAAGAGGAGAATGGTCCTAGTTTATATGCTAATAAGATATTAGATAGCGATTACCATAAAATATTTCCTAAAATAGGTTGACATACACATTGTGGTACATAGTATTTTTCTCGAAATACTAATTAAAATAGTTTACAAATTCTTACAATGCTAGTGTAAGCTATGAAATTTATCTCAAAGATAAATTTAAAATGGTTGACGTAATTTTTTTGTAACGTTATATGTTTAGCGTTGTGGCCACAATTTCACCTGATTTTGAGTGACGCTGTGGCCCAATATGATGATAACACGTTAAGCCTAGTGGAAGACTGGCTTTCAAATGCAGTTGCCGGAACACGCCTATTGGTGCTTGGCAACAGATTTTCAAGTTGAGGGTGGTAGCTAGCGAGGCGGGCATTAGAAAAAACCCTACCACCATGCTATGGTTTATCACGATGTTTTCCTTCACCGAAAGCTCAGACTTATTGCAGAGTTTCGAACTCGCGTCCAACAACGCGATGTCCGTACAAGGTACCATTGAGCTATCATTACTTCAAAATATATTTGGTTAAAACCAAACGTTACCTATCGAAGACATGCGGGATGATCTGCCAGAATTCTCCGATAAAGTTCTTACGAACTCAACAATAAACCCATTCAGATGTTTCAATAACAGATAGGTGCTTTTACTGCTTTCGTCAATTCTTTAAAAGTTCAGAAATTTGGGAGCAATTGAGATGCCACCAAGATGGCAAAGTCACTAGAGAGCTTTGTAGCTTACTCACCTCACCTATATCTATCTATACATATTATAAAACTCAACGTCTCTCTGTCTGTCTGTCCGTTTATGTTCTTTTCACGCGAGAACCGCTTATCATTTTTCATGGTTCTTTTTCATTTATATCAATGTTATAAACGGCTTACGCTGAGTAAAACATAAGAGATACAGAAAGTTATTGTACTACATAATTTTAGACCTTAAAAAGACCCACATGAAGTCAGCGATGGCATATGTTTATCTTCTATGGATGGTCCACAATAAGTATGTTTGCTTTTAAAACGTGGAAGCTAGGGCAGTACGATTCGCGCGTGCGCTCGACCGATGGCATTCTGTAGTCCACTCGAGTAAGCCGCGGGCACAGCTAGTGCAGAATAAAGTTGAATGTATGAAACATTATCTTCAGGCTTTGTCCGAAGAAACTAATAATTTACTAAGCAGCAATATTTTTGTAAAACATTGTGTTTAGTATAGATATAATAAATCAAGAGTTTTTCTGTTTAAACGCGTTAATCTCTGAAACTACCAGTCGGATTAGAAAAAATCTTTTTGTATATGATAACCAGATTCACGAGGAATAGTATGGGTTATCTAGCATTAGGCTACACCGCTTAGCTACTCTTAAATATTGTTTTTGTTAAGTAAGTCGGGAGCTAATAGCGCATCCTAACTGCTTTATCTGCGTGCGCTGGCGTAATGGTATATGTAAATACGATGTTCTACAAAAATATTGTTCCTTAGTACATCTAAAAAAAGTCCGCGATACCATATGCCTAACTTTTATACATAAGCCACAATAAGGTATTTTTATATTTTATATATTGAAAAATGAAAAGTCATTTATGAGCATTATTATTAGGCATGGCATTAATCCTTATGAACGAAAGTTATATCATAATCAAGACAATTTTATGTAGATAAACTTTGCCCTTTATAGCATGTAATTTGGACGAATAGTTTGGGAGATAATGTAAAATTAAAATAATTCGACACTCGGCTCGGGCCTATGACTATAGATGTAATGGTGCGAACGAGCTGTGTGAGTTGTGACGCATAACCCTGACCGCTCGATAAAAATATTGCCTATACTGAAGTATTATAAATCATATCAACAGCGATTTATTTTACTGGTATTAGTATAAATCAGGAACTGAAACTTCACATGATGAGACATGCTGATTCTTGAAGATGATGATTCATGATTGATTCTTGACGACATGACGATTCGCGCACGTTCGAATGCGAATTTTGCAAAAAAGGTTTCCAAGGAAGAATACTGGTTTTACATAGGCGAATACAAACGAACGATAATTGTTACGTGTGTTCAGTTTGCGGGAAAACTGTCGTTCAGGTGACAAGCCTTATGGTGCAATTCTAGAATGCATCATTGGTCGAAGAAGAAATCTATGTGTGTAACTATCTTGTGAAGATGTGAAGACATTTTAAAGAGACGTATAACTTTGTTGCAGGCGGGCAGAAACATACATTAGCAATCGAAGATATGTCAGAGAGCCGGCGGAAAGACGAACTAACGAGATTGCTAGCTGCGGTCCTTGAGAATTCTACAATAATACCGTTCAGATGGTTTTCTAACAAGTATATGTGCTTTTACTGCTGTTGCCCGTTCTTCGAGAGCTCAAAACTTAAAGAGCACATGAGAGAAGAACACCTGGACGCCAAAGTGACGAGAGTAGTTCGCAGTTTACTCACCTCATGCAGAATAAAGCTGGACGTATCAGACATTACCTGCAGGCTTTGTCCAAAAAAACTACAAACCTTCGAAGAGTTTTTGAATCATATCTCTGACGAGCACGATTTCAAGTTTAATAAGGATATAGGCCGATGCGTTTTTACGTTTAAACTGAATGACAAGTTAATGTCCTGCTGTGACTGTGGGGAGAAGTATAAATTTTTCGGTTCTTTGTTGAGGCACGTTCACAAATATCACAATAGATCTAGTACGTTCCTATGCGAAATTTGCGGTCAAGGTTTCGTTGGGAAGGCGAACGTCGATATTCACGTGAAAAATGTCCACGTTTTAAACCCAATAGTTTGTAGCAAATGCGGCAAAATCTTCAACAGTGTCAGCGCTTTAAAAAACCATGAAGATCTCGTTCACAAAGATAAGTTGAAATGCCCTAAATGTCCTGAGATACTTGGAAGTGTGTATTTGAAACGGCGACACTTGGCGTTGGTTCACGATGTGAAAAATTTCCAATTCACGTGCGATCAGTGCCCGCAAGTGTTTACGAGAAATAGTAGCTTGGTTCAGCACAAGTCGAGGGTGCATTTGAAAGAGAAGACGGTGACGTGTGATGTCTGCGGTTTCAAGGTTTTCAACAATGAATTGTTGAAGCGTCACATGATAAAGCACGACGGATCGCGGCCATTCGAATGCGAGTTCTGTAAGAAATCATTTCAGAGGAAGAAAACTTTGGAATTCCACAGAAGAATTCATACAAACGATAAACGTTACGTGTGTAAGGTTTGCGGAAAAGCCTTTGTTCAAGTGACAAGTTTAAAGCTCCATTTAAAGGTTCATCATTCCTCCAATGATAACTCCTCGTGGACGTAATGTATTAGTATTCCTTAAGTACGGGTTAATGATGATTGTAGTCTTGGACTGTAAAATAGATGTGAAAATTTAAAATAGATATGTTATATCTATATCTATCTATAAATATTATAAAACTCAACGTCTCTCTGTCCGTTTATCTTGTTTTCAATCGAAAACCACTAATCCCATTTATATGTTTTCTATTTTATTTCATAGCTATATTATCTGGCCATGTTATAGGAAATATTTTGTTAGATAAAGTAACATACGAAAGAGGCAGTGGCGATAATAGTGAATCAATTTGGATATCAAATTAATGTTCAACATAATTGTAAATCTTTAATAGGCCTACAGAAGGTCGGTGATAGCATATATCTATCTTCTAAGGATCACCTACAATAAGAATTTTATCTTCCGTCTTTTAAGCGGAGGCAGTACGATTCACGCGTGAGCTCGACCGAGGGCATTCAGTAATCAACGCAAGAGGAACCGCGGGCATAGCTAGTAATATAATAAAACTATTTTGATGGTCACTTTGAATTATTCTTTTTGTAAACGATCAATTAATATCCCAAGATGGTGATACGTAAAGATTAGAGAGGCAGTTAGCTCATAAGGACGGACTATCTGATCACACTGATACTTGCAGTAAGATTTACAAGTTTGACTGTTAGCTAGCTAAGCAAGCATTTGTGGTATTGGACGACGTGGAAATAGGTGAGTACATTAAGGTGGGTAGAAGTGGCAGTGACACGAAGCAATTATTATATTAAGAGGAAAAAAAAAACAAAAGAATGTGTAGGTATTCACCGTGACAGAAGTAACTGATGTGTGGCGGAGATGGCATCTTGGGCGCGTTGTCAACGGGGTGCAATCCAGGGGCCCCAAGTCTGCTATTTCACATTTAAGAATATACCATTGTCATTATATCGACACTCTACTGATATTATATCGAATATATTACAAACTTGGTATTCTGCTAAAATTACATTACTGTCTCGATAGAATCTCTATAGTGTTGTGATAGTGTGTCAGTGGGATGGCAATATCTGTACGTCGTTGGTGTTGCCTATCAAAATCTACCATGGATTCAGTGTTGCTAACCGATACTAAAAAGCTTTTTGTTCAATGGCTACTCAATAGTCAAAACACCATAGAAGTACAATTGATAAAACTGTCAAATATATAAGAGAGTACTCCATTTTACCTACTATCGAGTTGCTGTCGAAATATCATTGAGACGCGATTGTAGAGCAGAATACCCAATGAGTCAGTGGTTTTCCGATAAAATGGTAAACAAATAGGAGAATATCAAATGGTGACCAAATGTCTATTGTGATACTATCGACAGACTATTGAAACACTATTTTATTAGCGGACTTGGGATCCTGGTCACGAGACTGTATTACAAAATCAAAAAAATACTTTATTCAATTTAGGCTCTAAGAAGGCACTTATGAACGTCGAACACTACTACCGGTTCGGACAAACATCCCAGTCATCGACAAGAAACTCGATCGGGTTAACCTTTCTTATATATTTTTTCTACTTAGGTACTGTGTAATTAATATTGATAGTTAATAAGTATATTAATAACTAGCTGTGACCGCGGCTTCGCTCGCGTGGATTACTTAAAAAAAGTGTTTTTATATTTTTTGTGCGGAATCCTAATTATTTTACTAAAATCAAAGTAGCGTAAGTTATGCCCTATAACATCAGCTATCATCAAAATCCCATCAAAATGGGACTAACCGTTTCGGAGATTACCCGGAACTAACAGACGGACAGTTTTTTTTTAATAAGTTTTTTGTTATAGGTATCGTGTATATATTGATATGCATTTAGTAAAAATCTGTTATTTTGAAATGCATGTTATTTATTGTAATTCACTTAATAGTCCGGTCAAATTAGACTAAAAAATAGGGGTGAGGTTACAAAAATTCCGACTAGGCTGAAAATTGGTAGGATTGTTCAATACACTATTATAAAGGAAATGTGAAAAGTCCTTATCGATCCGGCACGTGCAAAAAAATTTACTCGGGGTCAAAGGTCACAAAACGGGTTTTTCGTGATTTTCAGCAAAACGGTGTTTTATCATAAAATTAGCTCCGACAAAAATTTTAGATCAGATAATTGTCTATAAAAAATGTCTAAATACTTTTTTTCCTAAGAGCCATAGTTTTTGAGATATAACGATTCAAAAAGATGATTGAAATAGTCATAATATGCAATGTATAAGTACACCACGTATATACATCACTGAAGCTGTAATACAAGCAAAAATATCCTTCTATCGTCATTGTAACTTACACATATAAAATATTATAAAAAATTACGAGCTTAGATAAGTTTAGATAAGCATGTTTCGTTAAAAATACTCGAAATAAAAAACAAGTGCAGTTAGCATGTCTTCCTCCAACACCTCAGCGGCTGCTCATCAACATCTTTTTCGGGTATATGACCAAGTTCAAGTGTGGCTTGATTATCAGTTAAACCCAAAAGACTGGGATTAGAAGTTGGTCGACAATTCATTAGAGTTATTAGCCAGTTCAAACTTTACTCCCACCTGCACCAGAAAAACTACTAAACACAATTTTTTGCAACTGTAAAAAGGGATATAGTAGTGCTAAATGTGGTTGCAAAAAAGTTGGGTTGTTTTGTTGTGTAGCATGTACAAATTGTCAAGGCCGGTCATGCTCCAATGTTGAATCACCAACAATTGAAGATTCATTTGATGCTGACGAAGAGACTTGCGTCATGTGTCATTATTGGGGCAATTTACTTACACCCAGAATGAAGAAGATTAACAAGGAGAAGAGGAAGCAGAAGTTTCTGATTATTTAGATTCAGATGGATAAATTTAACAATTTTTTAAATTTACACCCCTTTTATCATTTTCAACCCTTGCCAATATCTATAGTTATTCAATAGTTTCAAATTAAATAGAATCACAACAGGATCAGTTGAATAAGCCTACCGGGGAAACCACATTAATAAAAACGCGCTACACTACATCAAAAGTGGCGTGGAAACGTGTGCATATTATGACGATTACAACTTTTTGAATCGTTATATCTCAAAAACGGTGGCTCTTAGGAAAAAAATATTTAGACATTTTTTATAGATAATTATCTGATCTACAATTTTTGTCTGAGCTAATTTTATGATAAAACTTATCGTTTTGCTGAAAATCGCCAAAACCCGTTTTCGTGACCATTGACCTCGAGTAAATTTTTTGGCACGTGCCGGATCGATGAGGACTTTCACATTACCTTTATAATAGTGTATTGAACAATCCTACCAATTTTCAACAATCCTATCAATTTTTCGGAATTTTTGTAACCTAGGATGTCTAAATTGACCGGACTATAACTTGTGCACAACAACCAAATTACATCACGTAAAATGCCGCCAAAATTACATAATATAGGGCTAAATTACTTACATAAGTTTATGGATTAAAACAAAAACCGCCACATGACACTCCAAGTTACCGCCAAAAACTCCTCTAACAACATCTTAACCTTCTGTGTGACGTGTGATAGGTAAAGTTAGTGTTTTTACTATGCGGAGGATTTTGTTTCTTAATATTATCCTTTAACTAGCTGTGCCCCGCGGTTTCACCCCTGTTAAACGCACCCGCGTGCAGCCAGTCCTTCACTACCCGTATTTTACTAGAGCTTTCCAAATTGCTTGAATTTAATGATTACCGCTCCACTACTTACGGTCTTAGCGTGAAGATATATAGCTTTCCTAAATAAAAAGGTTATAAGAGATTACCGCCTTCGAACGAAAAGAACAATCTCTTGAGATTTATAATACTGTTATAGACAACAGATAGTCAATAAATCAAAGTCAAAGTCAATAAATGAACTCGTTAAATATTTTTTAAGGTCAATTTAAGCTTAAAGTCATTTTCTCGTCTGTAATTCAATAGTCTACAGTAGATAGGTACATACTATTATAAAGAGATAAAGTTTGTATGTTTGTAGGAGCTACTCTCCGGAACTACTGATATGATTAAAAAAACTCTGTCATCAATAAGAAGCTACATTATCCCTGAGTGATATAGATATATAATTATTTATTCCTATTAAATTATATATTTTAATGAAAGCACAAGAAATCGTTGGCGGTTTTTTATATTTTATCAATATTCGTTCAGGAAACCACATCGAAATGCTAGAGAATGACATTAAAAACATATTTGTTTCAGATGAACTGGCGTTCGAAGGTATGCCAGAACTACTAAGAAAATACGATGTCATTAAACTGCTTACTACTGTATTGGAAAATTCCACAATCGTACCGTTCAGGTGGTTTAGCAACCGATTTACATGTTTCTTCTGTCGCTCACACTTCTCCCAGGCGGCGGCACTGAAGAAGCACATGTCGGACGAACACAAAGACGCTAAAATCACAAGGAACCTCCGAAATCAGATGAAAACGTGGAAAGTCAACCTAGACATATCAAATATAAACTGTAAACTTTGTAACAAGGAAATCGCCACTTACGACAACTACTTGGACCATGTCATCGAAGTACATAACATTAACATTAAAAAAAATCTAGGCGCCAACATACCTATTTACAATTTAGACGACGAAATCAGGTGTTTATTCTGCAAGGAACTGTTTAATTTATTCGGAAATCTTGTTAATCACGTGCAAAGTGTCCATTGTAGATCGGATCACATTTGCGAAATCTGCGGCCGTGGGTTTACTTCACGGCGATGCGTGGAAAACCACGTAAGTAACAAACACCGTACTACACAAATAAAATGTAGCGAATGTTGCAAATTGTTCCCCAATCAGAGAACTTTAAAATACCATATTGACTCCGCTCATAAGAAGCAAGGGTTCCGCTGTACTAAATGTCAACAAATCTTCACTAGTAATTACATGAAGAGGAAACATTTAGCGATGGTGCATAACGAGAAAACACATCAGTTCCCTTGCGAGGTATGCCCGAAGGTTTTCACAAGGAACCAAGACTTAGTCATGCACAAATCGAGGGTCCATTTGAAGATCAAAACGGTCGCGTGCGAGACGTGCGGTTTCAAAGTTTTCAACAAGGACATGCTGAGGAAACATCAAGCCAAACACACCGGCGTAAGGTCGTACGAATGTGACGTGTGTAAAAAGAAATTCATCTGGAAGAATAACCTTGAAATGCATATGAGAATTCATACAAATGACAGGCGATATATATGCAAAGAATGTGATAAAGCTTTCGTTCAGAAAACTAGTTTAAAAGTTCATATTAAAACACATCATCCAAAGATCGATTAAGGGTGTTAATCACTACGTGAAGCCTATTTGTTTGTTTTTTTTTCTGTGTTTATCCACAATTCTGCCAACGTCACGTGAATAGATTGTTTTTTTTTTAATTATTCATGAAATCTTCAAAGCTTTATCAAGATGGCGGCTTCTTAGTTAAAACCGACCACGTAGTTTTCATGGCACCTCAAAATGCATGTTCCTAGTTATTATTTATAAACTACTTCACTTGTGAACAATAACCAAGCTACATCAAGTGAAATACCACCAATATTACATAATATAGAAACAAATAAGTTAATGAACTTAGAATTAAAAACCACCACATGACATATCAAGATCCCGCCTGAAACTTCAAGTTTCGTATTCTTTCATAGATATGATCGTATGTTTATATAAGTATATCCAGGGTTCCATTCTTTTTACCAACCATGTAGGTAGGAGGTGTTATCATTGACAATATAATTATTTACCTTCTATATTGTATTGTCTTCAGTCATCAATTTTAGTTTATCTACGTTGCCGATGACAGCTCTGTTGGTTAATGTATAAACAACTGACTGTGCTTCACGGTTTCACCCGTTTTAAATTATTCTACAAACGAAGCCACGCCGTTGACCCGCCAGTGTATCCTTATCGTTGTTACACTTCCCGTACTGGCCTACAGCTTGCCAGATTGCTTGACGTTCAAAGTTACTGCTCCCTCTTAGGGTCCGCCTTCAAAATTTTTATTGATTCTGGCTCTCACAATTTTTTCAGCAATGGAATCAATAAACTACCTATGAAATGGCGAATGTGCATAGATAATAATGGTACATACTTCGGTTAATTAAATGTATAATTTCATAATATTTTCGTTTTACTTTTTCCTTATAAAACGCTAATTTCATATGTAAGGAAAAATTTCATCAATCAATCAATTTTATAACCCAAAATTATTGAGATGCAACTATGACACCAAATAAAACCTTTCTTCAAATTCGAAGATTTTTTATTGGCGCCCCTTCACTTCATTTCTAGTACTAAGAATATCTGAGCAAACATGGCGAAACTATTTGCCCACTTACGGCAGGGGATTTTTCGGCATATCTACATGGAAGCGCACACTCATGGTAACTACATCGCGGTATGCCGAGGCGTCCTTAGTTCATAGACGACGCGCGCGGGTCTCGGGCGCTGTATTGCCTCGGCGCGGCGTCCCGAAGAATGCCGAGGCGTTCCCAGGGATGCAGACGTTCCTTAGTCTACCGACACGGCATGCCTATACTTACCACGGCATTGTTTTTGTACATACGAACATTATCATACAATTTTCAACTTAAGCGTCATGTAATTATCGTCTATTATCGTTCATTACTTAAAAAATTCCTTTCCTGGCCGTGCCGCCAGTGGGATCCGAGCCTAAGGGTTCCATGTTGACTTCAGAACCCTAAAAAGCCCGGTCAACCTGATATCAAATTTGATTACTGGTTTGAAATAAAATAAAAACAATGTATTCTTATTATTTTATTTATGTATTACAAGGAATAAATACATAGATCAATAAATATATGTATGCCCAATAAAAGAGACCACAAATCAAGTTAAATTTCCTTATTTGTATTAAGAATACCCTTATACACTCGCCCAAACTTACTATGTAGTACCATTCCAATTGAGCAAACTTTTCACGGTGGTCCATTTGGTCACCGTTGCACGACAGTCACAGCCGTTACCACAAAAAAAAACCTAAATAATAAATCATATATAATACAGGCAGTCTTCGAGTTATGTCAAATTACATTCGACGCCATTCCTCAAATAAACGTCACTATTTTCGACTTACGTCATAGGTAAGTTTATTTCTCACAGTCGACCGACCTACCGAATGTGAACTTATACTTTCTTGAAGCCCAAGTTTAATTTACTTCGTTCCTCATTTTTATTTCTATCAATATAAATTCAAAAACAGTAAACCAATAAGTACCAGAAATAATTGAGCAATAAATTATTTATTTTAATGTGATAAATGTATCCTTGAAAAACATAACCCTTGCGTTTTGTATGGAAATGTATGAAAAAAGAGCTTAGGAGTTATTCGATTTACGTCGTATATTTCAAAAACCTAACATGTTAATACGAGGACTGCCTATATTTTCCATTTATTCACAAATAAATGCATAAATTAACCTTAATGATAATTATACACAGTGTCTTTTTGACTAGAGGTGTGGGTATTTTGCATCGGACGCAGGTGCGGGTATATGTTTACGGCCCGTAATAACACAAAAAAAGCAATGCAGGTACTTGGAAGGTATAAGAGAGGGAGTTTTCTTGGAACGAAGTTCCTTATGGTGCGTTGCGGAGGGGTACCCTAGCCGGCAAAAAACGTCCGTAACGTTAAACAAAACGCGTAATATTTTTTTGTATAGTCTATGTATGATGGCTATACAGTGTCTAATGTATAGTCTACGTGATGACTGTTATTATTATTGTAGTTTGCTATTATTTTATTATATATAATAAAGGCGTTAAGATAATTTCGTAAAGTAGTTTTTTTCTTTTTATCGATAAAAAAATCATAATAAAAATGTATACCTGAATAATTATTTTCTTTATATTCCGAATAGAACTTGAAATTAATATTTTATAATAAGGAACTTCTTTTCTATCTTGTGTCCCCCGACATCACACGGTGTTTTGTCTAGATTACTTTATGAAGGTTCTCGAAATGGAAAAACTGGACAGGCCGATATTGTGTAATAAAGTAATTAAGTGAAGCCACACAAAAAAAAGTAACAAACTTAAAATTAGATAAACAAGACAATCACGGACTTTATTGAAAACCGTTTATATGATTGGCGTTATTTTACCATATATCATGGCATTTTTAACAGTCTTCAAAAAAAAAAGGAGGTTCTCAATCCGAATACATTTTTAATAGAGCTTCAGCCATAAATAATTAACTCATAATTGAAGATGGTGGTTATCTTTTTTGCTATAAATAGTTCTGTTATTGCGTACGAGTGAACTGGTTTGGTAATAATAACATGGAACATGAATTCTGTGACGTCACAAAAATTATCTGGAAAGTTCCAAAGGGGCTGCCATTTTTTTCAGAACACCCGAGTCATAAGGAGACGAACTTTATAATACGAAACGATCTGGGTAAGGATTTGTACCCAACTGAGTATCGACCACCATGCAATGTTGATAAACCAGTCATAGTGACTCTCTTTTGCTTTGTCACGTTTTGAGATCAATCACTGTATATCCAGCTGTCGAGAGATTTGTAGGTAAGGCTTAACAGCGACAGCTGCCGATGGATTGTTGATTTTTCGTAGCCGATAGGCACTGGTACTTTGCTGTAATACAATTTGAAGCAATAATGGCGCAGTGGTAGCGTGCACGGACATCGCGTCGATGGACGTGAGTTCGAATCTATTCTTTTTTTTTCACAAAAATATTACAAAAATGTTTTTGTGCATGGAAAAGTATTTTTTTATAATAATGACAAATTATTTCGATTGTTCCTTTGAAAAGTTTCCAAATTTATTAATCTATGAACTTTTTATATGTATGTAATGATAATTGACCTTATACCAATTGGGTGTTTACATCTATGCTAATAAATAAAATGAAAGTGTCTGTTTGTAATGTCAAAATAACAGCTTTTCACTAAATAGATATACGATACTTATAACACACAAAAAAACAATTTTCGATTTTTTTGTCTGTCTATCTGTTTGTTCCGGGTAATCTCTGCAACGGTTGGACCGATTTTGACGGGACTTTCACTGACAGATAGCTGATGTTATAAGGAGTAAATCAGACTTATATTTTAGATTCTGTAATTCACGCGAGCGGAGACCGCGGGTACAGCTAATCACAAAATAAATAACCAGAAAAATATTAAAACTAAACTTTATAAAAAAATGTATTAATAATAACATATGAAAAAGTTTTATATAACAGCTGAAAATAATAAAAATATGTATAAAAACCAAATCATAAATATCTTCACTAAGAAAACGTACGGAGTTGATCATATATACAGATATACAAACGTACACAGTATAACTGATGGTAAGGGGACGTCCATAAAATACGTTCGCACTTATGTTGGCGGGTTGGGGGAGTGTCGCTTACTGTGACAAGGGAGGTCGGGAAGTCTTAAGAAAACGTGACGTTCGCAGCTCATCAAACAATTTTGCAAATTTAACTCTCGGTTTTTTAATGAAACTTTAATTGTATCTCCCCGAAATTTTTCGTTCAACTATCGCATGTCGCATTACAGCTGGCCGTAGAGTAGAAAACTGTGAGACTCGAGACGAAGATAAACTTATTGATGGAATAATTGAAGTTGACAACGATCCAATTATTTAAATAAATATTGCTCTTAGTTTAAAAGTGTTATTATTATTTAAAGTTTCACTTGCATCGTAGTTTCATAAAACCACACAAAATTATTTTTTTGTTACGTTACGTTGTGTTACGTGACGTGCTACGTTTTGTTACGTAAGTCATTCGTTTCATACTCGTACATACAGTGGATTTCATTTATAACGACTTCAGTTGTAACGAGTTTTTGGTTATAGCGACGTAACACTTGAAGTCCTTTGAATTTAAAGTATATACAGTCAAACCTGGGTAAGTGAGAACTGGATAAGCGAGAAAACTCTATAAGTGAGAGTAATAGCCAGGAGCCGTCATTTTAAGCTCCCAAAACCTCTGTTAGCGAGAAACAGAAACCTTGTAAGAGAGAGTCGTTTTTCCCTCATGGACCTCCGTAGGTGAGACTGCTACTTATCTGTACCTCTATAAGCGACAGTCGAGCTTTATTTATTTATATTATTTAGTGGAACAAATGAAAAAACAAATTACAAATTTAACATTTGCTATTTTATAACTCATTCTTAACTTTCGTGGAACTTCCTACCATTGTTTTTGTATTGTTTTCTCGTCAATAAACCGCACAAACCGACGACGATATCGTTAAGAATTGTGTGAACACCTGTATTGCTGGAAATGACAGTGAAGACGAGGCACAGATTCCGGAAACAGAAATAAAGATCATTCCAATGAAGCTAGCTTTAAATGCGTTGGAGACGGTCCATCAGTACTTTGAATATGCGGCGGTTATTGATCAAGCAATATTCGAAAAAATTTATGAGTTAGAGAAAAACATTCAAAATACAAAAACAGAAACCCAAACGAAATAGACGGATTTTTTAAAGTGTAAATAAGTTCTAAATAAAATAAAATTACATAGTGCATGAATTTTTGTTGTTTTCGTAAGCATCTTGATACCTACCCTTATAAAGTTGCTTTGACTTGTTATTGCTGCGTACCTCTATAAGAGAGAAACGCTACCCATGTACCTGCATTAGCGAGAAACTCGGGTTAGTGAGAAACCTCTATAAGCGAGAATGAGCACTGTCGCTTATCCAGGTTTGACTGTATTCAGAAGAAAATAACTTGGCTATCGACTTCGGATGTAACGCCGATATCGGATATAGCGACTTGTTTTAGAGAAATTTTTGTAACAAGTTCCTAGAAATCCCTTGGAGATATTGCGACCGGCGACGACCGAGTCAACAAATAAACATACATAAGTTCATTCTTCAATCATAAAGTTTTCTTACCTTTTATTTACACAGATGGTCAGTTGTAAAAAAAAAACGAGCCTTACAGTAGTCGAATATATTCTAAGCATGAAAATATATGTCATTCTATATTAGGCCGCGCGCAAGTTTAATTCTAGTCGTGGTAAATACACAATAGTAGCTTAAATCATGAAAAAAATATCCGCACTAAAATATTCATGCGAAGAATTCCATATTATTTATACCGCATTTTTTTAAGAATGATGAACTTTGTTAGACGGTTAATAGTAACGATAATTATTAATTAATATAGTTTACACATATAAATACAACCTTAGAATTTATACACAACTCTGTATAACTGTAGATGAATGCACAGCTGATGCGTTCTCTTTCTCTCTCTATATACACACACGCATACAGTATGTTGGCCGACAGTACGTCGTGGTACCAACCTCACGCAAAATGTGTTGGCACCATCTCACAGCCATCTCTCCGGCACCGCGCGCGCTCATTGGTCAAATCAAATAGCGCGCGCTCATTGGTCAAATCAAATTTCCGTCTCTTTTCCAAAATCACTCCCACAAAAACATCCAGCAACCGAGAGGAAAGATGTTAAACATCAATAATACGCTTTTATTTATAAATATTCAGGTAAGTAAAGTTAAATCTAATAACTTAGGCGATATATGCACATTGCGCGTCTTTATTGTCTGGCACAATATTCTTATCTTCTTTGTTTATTTTTTTACCAATCTATATAACGTCCTTCGGATATAGCGACGGAATTATCGTGGTCCCTTCATCGTCGTTACAACGGAAATCTACTGTACATGAATATTATTACGTATATATTTCCGTCATAGTGGCTTAATAATTTGATATATTTACTCATGTTTTGTTTTTCGACGTCAGCACTAACGTCGGGGTTCGTCACAATCAGTTCCCGCGTATCTCCCATAATAGCAAATAATTTAAAATCATCGAAATTTGTGTACTATTTTAATTGCCATATATCAAGTACGGGGGATCTATCATTCGTGAAAATGTGACATAGTGTGACGAAAGTAAAATTATCTTAAAAGGTAAAATTTTGCGTGACGTACTTTATGAACGACCCCTAAAATACCAACACAACCAACATCATCGACGGTCACTGAGACTCCTTACTGGTTTTTTTAACCAGCCAGGTTTATCGCGATCCGGTTAAACTCGGAAGCTGTTCCGCACTGCATCACCAGTCAACACCACACCTGCACCCATTCGCAATCACAAAAAAAAACAACTCGACCGCTTTCAAAAAGTCTTCTTGTTCCGTTGCGGCAGAAGCGATTCTTTCGCGAAGTTGAAGAAGGAAAGAAGACTGTACCGCTTCGATTTCCTCGACAAATAATCCGTTAGTACATTACTGTCACCTATAGAGAAAAAAAAAATGCTTTATTCGATTTCGCTCCTGAAAAGCCACTTATTATTAATGTTTAAACACTGTCACCGGTTCAGAGAAATATCCAAGTCATCGAGCAAAGCCGATCTCCCGAAGGTTTTTTCAGGTTTACCTTGTTTTTTTACTGTGTAAATAATGTTCGCAGTTTCAATCGAACCTAATCTAATTATAGGCAGACCGCTGTAAGCGCTACTCTCCTGATGTTTGCGGGACGCGGGGCGGCGCGTGTGCACGGATATACACTGTATTAAGATGATACCCTATATCTTAAGATCAACAGTTAATGCATGTTATTGCAACTGTACATATATCATATGATAAATAATATATTTAATACACATACTTATATACATATGACTTAATTAAAATGCTAATCAATAAACTACTATATTAAAAAAAAATGCGTGCATGTAAACTTTCTAAAAATCTATATAAATATTGAGATTTGCCTTTATGCGCGCATCAAGCAAAAACTACGGGGATAGATTTTGATCTTTATGATCGTACTCCTTAGATATATAGGTGTCCTAATTATTATCACGATATCTTCATAAACAATAATGCAGTAGTACACGCGAGCGGAACCACGGGCACAGTCCGATATACGAGGGAGCGTTTTTATGTTCGCGGAATGTGGGATAAGGGGTGGAAATAAAACAACTAAATTATTTTTCCTTTTCAATATATTCACCTGCAAGACGGATACATTTTTCAGATCGTTCAATTAATTTATTTATACCCTCATAAAAATGTTTTCCCTTTATCTTCAAAATACGCCCAAACCAGGGATGTTATGGATATGAAATTTCGGATCTGGATTTGGATACGGACATATGAATGATATTATATCGGTTTCAGATACGGTTACGGATATGAAATTATTTCGGATTATCCGTTACTTTCGGATAGTTTCGGTTATGGATATTCGATTTTGAAGAAATTGTAAAAGTATTTTGTCCTAATCAAATTAATTCACACAACACTTGTTATGTAAGTAAATCCCACAAGAGTAAATGACTGACTGGCTATGTCTAAGCAATAGATATAAACAATGCACAGAGGTACACGCGAGGCTCGTGTATCAGTTCGTCAGGGCAAAAAACAAAACATGTCATAACGTGTCTCATTTAGACTCCGCCCCTATCCAAAATTATTCGAAACATATATATCGGACACGGTTACGGTTACGGATATTTTTTTATTTCGGATATCCGATAGTTTCGGTTACGGATACGGATATCCATAACATCCCTGGCCCAAACTGTCTCCTTGACTTCATCATCACTAGTAAATATTTAACCCGCAGCTCTTTTTTCATTTTTGGAAATAGGTAATAATCACTCGGGGCCAGGTCTGGGCTGTAGGGTGGGTGATTCAAAATATCGAAGCCCACCTTATGCAGGGCAGCCAACGCAACGCGGCTCGTGTGGACGGGCGCATTGTCGTGCAAAAGCAGCACACCTTTCGTCAATTTTCCCGTCTTTTTTTTTAATTCTTCTTTTAATCGCTTTCATATTGAAGCGTAGTATTCTCCGGTTATAGAAACACCTTTAATTTTTATCGATCAATAATATTCCTTCAGAGTCCCAAAAGACCATTGCCATGAGTTTCCCAGCTGACTGTGACACTTTAAACTTCTTGCATGGAGTCTTGTTTCGACTCGGGTTCATAATGATGAACCCAAGTTTCGTCTCCAGTAACAATTCGACTCAATACACCATCCTTGTCTTCATTACAGAGGTCCAAAAATGCACGTGAACACTCTACGCTCTGTTGCTTTTGTGGCGGCGTGAGCATTCTCGGCACCCATCTTGCGCTGACCTTAGTCATGCCAAGATGATCGTGGAGGATTTAAAAAATGGTTGTATCGGATACTCCAACCATTTCTGCGAGTTGTTTCTTCTTTAGTCGAGCATCGTCGAGTACAAGACCTATACACATCAAGCCTATCACACCTGTACATCTTCAAGGGATTCCCTTTCTTGTTTATATAAACTGTGCCACTTGTATACCATGGTTTTTTCTAGACAAGAGTCGCCGTATACCAATGACATCTCATTCATTATTGTCGCAACTGATTCTCCTTGCTTGGTAAGGAACTTTATAACGGCATGATATTCAATTTTTTCTATTTCACTTTTTCCCCCGATTATGTTGCTTGATTGACGATAGCTCAAAGACTAATAGCAATGAAACCTCGTATTTATACTAATTATGAGTCACTGAACACGTTATGATCCTAATCACCCCCTCGAACCCTCTCATTCCGCGAACTTAAAAACGCACCCTCGTATATTGGCAATATAATTAAATAAAAAGCGGTAAGGCATTACTTTGGACTGACTGTATAGTTTTTTTAAACGCAGCGTCTATCTTGATAAAATGGCCTCATGTATGGCAGTACCTATAAAATAAAACCGCGTAAGCCCATACGTCAAACGTCTGTAGCTGCCGGCGGCCGGCAACAGACTACCTTATGAATCGGTCTTGTTCCCCTCCCGCGTCCCGCAGACCATTAGGAGGGTTGCGTTTACGGCGGTAAAGTTATAGTTTTTAAACCAACGAAAATGTAAGCGTTAGATTATTCATTGTTAGGTCCGTTCACAATTTACCGACAGTTTACCATCTAACTAGATTCTTCATTTACAATCTATACATACAAATAAAACAAATTGAAGTGTCTGTTTGTAATGTTAAATAACAGCTTTTTACTAAATGCATAAGAAAAGTAGTATATACGATACCTATAACAAAAAACTTTTTTTAAGTTTATGTCTGTCTGTTTGTTCCGGGTAATCTCTGAAACGGTTGGACCGATTTTAACGGGACTTTCACTGGCAGATAGCTGATGTTATAAGGAGTACCTTAGGCTACTTTTATTTTCGATTCTTTATTCGAGCGGAACCGCGGGAACAGCTAGTTTTTTATATTCGTGTACTAAATATTTAAACCACGTTTTATTGTATATCGGGATACTTACCCAAAAGTGACTGTGTCTCCCCAGTAGTGGGCAGCACGTTGTCGTTCGCCGACAGCGATACGAATAAGGCGAACGGCACCAACCACATACAGAGCGTGAAATACGCCAATATCTGTGGATATAAGATTTTTTGTGAGTTGACAAACTTTTTGAAGTGAAAACTTCTTTAACACCGTTGTGATTTGAAACTCGATGAAACGAAAAAGCGACACTAAAAAGAGACAACCATATACATCTATAGGATTTAGCCTACGAGAGAATGAGATAGAATACATTTACATTATGCACGGTTAATGGAAGTCCTGATTTTCATGAAGATTCATCATGATTTTCATAATCGTCGTCGGATTGACCTAGTGGTGTGAGACGACCAGAGTTTATACGCAATACGCACGAATGGTCGATAGTTCGAATCCTGCTGATATAAGATATCTAAAAATATTTTTTTAAAGAACTTGTTTATTTTTTTTCTGAAGGTTTCACTTCTAACACTGTTGCACACATCTATTGTTTTTTTAAAACGTTTATAGGTTCAGCTTTATAGCCCCAATCTCACCTGATGTTACTTATGTATGTGACGATGTAGCCCAAGATGATGCCGGAACACACCTATAGACGCTTAGCGACAGATTTTCAACTTGAGGGTAGTAGCTAAACCCAGGCGGGTATTAGAAAAAATATTCATTAATAAAAATATATAAAACTTTCGTTTCTTTTACACAATTTGCAAATAGGCGTGTCGCTTGATGTTAAGTGGTCACTGCAGCCTACATTTAAAAGTAGACCGGGAAAGTCACGTCAATGTCTCTGACGATAAGCACAGTACATTCAAAAACAACGGCGACCATCGTGGGATCGTGCACTCCATCGCCCGTTCTCGCTGTCATGCCGGCCTGTTACCTTCTCGGCAGCTGGATACATACTGGTTGATCCCGAAACGCGATAAACCAAATTAAAATCACTGTATCCGTTTTTATCATCTGGCATACTGTGTTCGCGACCCAGTCGGGTACATATACCAGTTATCACCTCGCTTAATTAGTGGAACACAACACGACTAAGCGTGCCTCTATGACGGATCTTACACCTGGTGTATGGTATTCTCGATCAAGTCGAACATATTTGTCTCGTCTTGCCACCCAGCTAACACGCCTTTTCATAAAATCTATACTAATATAATAAAGCAGAAAATATATTTTGTTTGTTTAAACACGCTAATCTCTGAAACTACCAATCTGATTCGAAAAATCATTTTTGTATCATAGCCTGATTTAAGAGGGATAAGTATAGGCTATCTAGCATTAGGCTACACCTCTCAGCTAGGCTTAAATACTGATTTTTGTTAAGTCAAAAGCATTAGCGCACCCTAACTGCTTTATCAGCATGCGCTGGTGTAATGATTAGTGATACGTAAATACAATGTTCTATATTGCTCCTTTGTACATCTAAAAAAGTCCTCGATATCATATGCCTATCTCTTACATAAGGAACTTTATGAGCATTATTATTAGTCATGGCATATTAATCCTTACGAACGAAAGTTACTTCATGAACAAAACAATTTTATAAAGATAAGCTTTGCCCTTTCTAGCATGTAATTTGGACGCATCGTTTGGTAGATAATGCAAAATTGAATAATTCAACACTCGGCTCCGGTCTATGACTATAGGTTTAGTGGCGCGAACGAGCAGTGACGCTAACCCTGGTCGCCTGATAAAAATATTGTCTATACTGAAATATTATAATTATAAATCAGTGACTTTTTTTAAATTATACGCGGGTGAAGACGCAAGAAACAGCAACTTTATGTAAGTTGGCATATAGGGCCAAATAACATAGGTTTATGAATTGGAACAAGAAGGACACGACAGATCAGAGTGACGCAAGTTACATGACACTCTACTTACCTCATTAAACGGATGATAGACCTCACCAAAGTATTTGAACGCCACGTAATGGTTCGTGACCAGGGTCAAAGTGGCCGTGATGAACGTCACACTGGTCACCCTCACCGATGGGAAGTCCTTGAGCAGTAGCCCGTGCAGGAATTGCTGGAAAATGCCCAGCGCATTCATATAGAGCGGCATATCTTCGAAGACTAGAAGGCCTACGTGGAACAAAATCGATGCCTGGAAAGAAATTTTAAATTCGAGTACATTCACTAATTACAACACTATCGGTTGGCGGTGAAGGAAAACATCGGAAACCTAACCGCTTCAGAGATGGAATAGGGTTTTTTTCATGTATTTTAAAGCTTTCTCATAATTATATTAATAGTGAATTGGAAAACTCTTCCAAGATATATTTTTTTAATTATAAAAAATTCATTTATAATTGTCTTATATTAAACTAGCAATGCCCGCGGCTCCATTCGCGTGGACTACAGAATGCTTTCGGTCGAGCGCACGCGCGAATTGTGCTGCCCCAGTAACGCTTATTGTGGGTGATCCTTAGAAGATTTGTAGGTCTTTTCAAGATCTACAATAATGTAGAACATTAATTTGATACATCTCATATGGCTTACTCAGCGTAAGCCATTTAAGCGCCCCAAAAGCGTCTTTTTTCCGAATTGATTCAACGTTATCGTCACTGCTTATCTCGTATGTTACTTTATGTAAGAAAATATATCCTATAACCTGGCTAGATAATATAACTATGAACTAAAAAAAAAAAGAACCAAGTAAATCGGATAACTGGCTTTCGCGTGAAAAGAACATAAACGGACAGACAAGCAGAGAGACGTTGAGTTTTATAATATGTATGTGAGATATTCCAAGACTTGAAGCGAAAATACGTTCCATAAATCCTTTATTTAAATTCTTTATAACATAAACACATAATTGTAACAATAATTAATTGACAACTTATGTTGCCAACAATCAAATTAAAAGTATAAACAAAAAAAAACTTGTAAATAATAAAATATCCGAATAAATTATTGAATTAATCAATAATTTTACTTACAAATACCATCCAAGTTATGACGTATTTGGCCGTCACCGTATACTCCTCAACTAATTCCGCTAAGTAGTAGAGAGCCGACGCTGGAATACATCAAGAAGTATTTTCAATATCTTTATCATTCGACTGATAACAAGAAATGATACACTTAAAGCGTTTCGAGCTTGTGCGGATGCGTGAAATGATTGAACAGCGGAGGTGCTCAAACTTTGCCTACCGCCCACTTTTAGTGTAAAACACACAGTGTGAGCGGTGCGGGGAGCGGTGTGGGGAGCGATAGCGGTGACGGACGCGCGGAAAACGCATATAAGTGCTAATGGACACATTATTCTCCGGGCGTCTCGGTTTCTACCTATCGCTCGTCGAATTATCATATCTAACGTTTGGGTAACAAGCTCCCTTTTTTAAATGAGTGATGTATACGAAACCCGCTCGCGGATTCCACTCCCCGCAACGCTCTCACTGTGTTTGTTAACTATGAGAAAAATATTTATAAAGCACATGATAAACCATATAAATGTATTTTTTTAATAAGCCCTTGTGCCCCTGTAATTGCTAAAGAATCCAACGCCCCAGGTGGGCGGTAAGTCACGGTTTGGGAACCAGTGATATACAGTAATACTACGGATTAGGATGGACATGAATTACGTTAATACTTTTGTTGTTTATTTTGTATTTTCCGCGGTATAACGACAATCGTGTGTTGTCTTTAACGCTTATTCCACTTCCCGATTTCAAGTGACTCTAACCTTATTTCAGATTATTGTAATAAGAGTTAGGGAGTAAAGGCAGTGATTTAAGGCGATTGTGTTGATTCGATCTGTCTAGTTCCCTTAGTACTATACTAATCAGGCAGCTAGGGACCAATGTAGTGGTGCGACGAACGCGAACAGTATTCGTATGACTAGTGCCCATTCATTTAACTTGAAAATTTCTAAATTTTTTATCAGGTTGCTACGATGTATTTGGACAATAGTGATGGATATATAATTAAGCAGTTTAATCTCACAACCTGTTAAGAGGTTCATGTGGCGAGAAATCTTAATGCCACATCCGAATCTTTGTTTTCTTCAATCTCTTTGTTAAAATCTTTGTTACACTTTGTGTTAGAATCGTGTCTTATTTTTCTATATATGGATCTACTACACTTAATCAACATTTTTACTAAACTTAATAACATTTTTTGACCACTGCAGTCACGGCAAAGGTTTATGGTATTGACATTTTGAGAGCCATGATAACACATATGCACGAATTTGTCGACATTCGCGCCCCGGATAGTGTAATAAGCCACGCACAGACTAGGCCAGGCCCACCGTTGAAATCGGGCAGTGTAATAAGTGTTTTAATATTTTGACTAATTAAAATCTCCTGTCAATGTAATTACTGGCAACACAGTGTGTGCTAGTCATCTTGAGACACTGCGGTATTTTGAACAAAAATATTTTACGTAGCATCCCTAAAGCTACACCCAGCCACGTTGCATTTGACAATTTACTTCTTTCTCTTAAATTGGATCTACCTAACCAATTCCTAACCATAAAAATGTTGTTCTAATATGTATAAAATTCACCGAATTGTAATTATTCAAATCATGTCCTTTCGTTAAAGTCCCAAGTATTACTGTTTTAAACGTGATTAAAGCAAATATGGATGCAAGGATAGGGGGAAATGGTGGTTTACTTATTCCGCTTACCCCAGAAGAGCATGGCGTTATTATAAATAGTGGATACTTATATTATATCAGTGAATATGTTCTGATTTTTATCTCTATATTGAATATGGATTATAATATTGAATATTGGATATAATATTAACTGATTAATTATTATTAGAATAGTTATAATATGGTTTTTATTATTGAATTAATTGTTTATGATTATATAGATTAAGAATGAAGACCATCCGACTAACTCTATTGGGCCACCATGCAAGAGTCTAGCTTGGGGAGCCCTTCTCGGGAATAAGAATAGTACAAGGGCACATATTGGAGTACAAAATAGTGCTGAAAAGAAGAATTTGATCACATTAAAATTAATTCCATTATAATTATTAATTGCATCAATTAGTTTTAATTGTGTATAATTACGAATTCAATAATTATACGAGTTCTTTATTTTGTTAAATCTTGTTAAATGTTAAATCTAAGAAGCTGAATATGAAAATCTCTCACTTTTATCATTCATTCCTGATGTCCAAAGGGTAAGTACAAATAAATCCAAGAACAAGAAGCTTATGCAAATAGCAGCATATATTTTGTTTCTAATCAGTTTAGCATTATGTACAGTAGCAAAATTAATTAATATGCATATTTATTTTAATGAATTATTCAATTTTTATATACTTATTAATTTTATTTTTTATTATTTCTTACTCAATAAATGAAATAATAATTGTCAGGAATAATTTACTATGTTAAGTTGAACACTAGCTGCACTGTTTGCGCTTTAAAGTTATTAAAGTTAAAGTAACAAAGTATAAAAGTTAGTAGTTATCTTGGGTTACAAAATTAACAGAAATACCTACATATATACTGAATATTATAAATATAATTATTGACTTTATTAATTATTATCTTGTTATTCAAAAAAATTGAAATGCACTGTAAAAAATTCAAAATAATTAATAAAAATCGAACCATTTATGTCACAATTCATAATGGATTACTTCCTATGAAAGGTGGCTATAAGCGAATTATAGCAAATGTAATTTATTTACAAGTGAATGTAACAAATTGGGATTTCAAGGCGAGGCTTAAGCCAGCATAAAGCATGAATGGGCTCATTAAGGAGTGTCCTGAGCAGTGAGCAGTAAGACAAAACTTAATAAAAGTTTGTTTTCTACTATCAATCTCAATTTAAAAATGTTTCGTAAACTAGCCTAGAGCTTGTTTCATCCTAGACTGTTCCTATGATCCTCAAACTAACCGGTATTGTTGCAGATACAAATGGAAAATGGCCTAACAGGATAGGTTTAAAATTAATTAAAAACCACCATTACAAGACACTGTCTGACCACTGGTCTTTCCTTACATGGGTTGGACTTTAGATTACATACCGCTGATTTTGACGGGAGTGAGAAGGCAATTGGGGTGGAGGATAATCCTCTTCAAATAGAAAAGCGCAGAAGCAGTTAGTTTTTGAACAATGTTGAATTAAATTTTACATTTTTAAACATATGTCCATAAAATAAGCAAAATCAAGACACTAAGTCCGTCAAAATGTGAAATAACAATATCTAACATGTTTCTGACACTGGCCGGATGCCACAGCAGTTATGATCACACTTACAACCTAACCTAACCAATCCAGTGTGCAATCAAGATTGGCCATAATATAAAACAAAGTAACTAAGATAAAACAAAATTACTATAACATCCTAATTAAACCAAATAATTAAAAGATAAGATAATTTTAAATTAACTTTTACAAATATAATAATAATCATATTCAATGTTAAATAATAATAATAGCATGTAATTTATGAAAGTAATATAAAAACTCAACACAAATGTTCAGAGTCCTCCTAAATGTACTAATAAATGTGAGTTTACAAAGTTATTTTCATTAAAACTATATATTTCCACTGAGTAAAATTTTATATTTATATAGTGATCTAAATGTAAAAAATGTGAAATCTCAATTCAACACAACTGTATGTAATCTAAAATTTATCCAACACAACACTCCTAGAGTAAAGTGACTTATATATTCAACCACTGATGTAGTCGATTCTTAAAAATGTGTATCTACGGATATTGACATCAATTTTGATAGTTTGTTGTAGGTGTGTGTGATCTTGGACCAATAGCAACCACTTCGTGTAAGGAAATTATGAGACATGTTTAAACTCACACTGTGCACGCAATCTGTTTATATTTTACTGTGACAAAGGACAGTGTGGCATACTACATCAGTTTTGTCTGTTAATTTAACTGTAATTATGAGCATGACTTTTCGTTTTTAGTATATAATTTGTGTTTTAGTAAATTTTATTATTTTTGTGTTATTTACTTATTTTAAGTTAATAACAATTAAAATAAATTTAAATAGCTCAAAGTTTTTCATAGTTATCTTTCAAATTTCATATAAGGAATGAATATAAAAGATCCGATTAAGATAGGCAAAAAAATTAAGAATAGGAATTTGGATATTTTTCCCCTCTTATATCTGTGGAAATGGATACGGATATCCAGCATATCCCTATATTCGACCACACCCACCTCCTATAAAAGTTTGAGTCAAAAGACTTATAGCATTTAAATTTTGCATGGAAGTGATTCAAGTGATATAGGAATCAAGTAATTGTCTTGGCTAAATTTCACACGCAGTTTTGCATTCCAAAAATACCTTAAGGGAAATTCGCGATATAAAACATTATCTGAATACAAAATTCATTCAAATGGCATTAGATTACATATACGTTTATTTAAAACCTTCAAAATTTCGAAACATTAAAAACATCAGCCTATAAGATTGTGGTAAGAAATAAACACTAATTTTCCTTCTTTCAATAAATCCCTATGTTCTTCATCGATTTAAACAGTCTATCAAAATACAATTACGAATGTGATATTGATAAAAATACGTAAACCTGCGATATCTATTTACTGAAATGATATAAAAGGAGTTTTTAGTTCTCTCGTATGATTTAGTCACAATTTACTTACCCACTCCAAACACAACGGCGACAATTTGAACAACTAAAGCTAATATAGCCATGAAATACATGAATTCCATTTTTATTTATATTTCCAAGTAATATTTCTTTGAAAATAAGTCTTTCGTAAAAAATACCTCCTAAAATTTGCACGAATAGCGCAATTTAGAAACGTCACAAATAATGTTGCCAGATAATAAATAACAACTTATTGATTTTTGCATTCTTATTTTTCCTTTTTTTATGCGCAAATATTGTGTCCGGAAAAAAGCGCACGTGAAATAACCACACAGAAAATTGCACAATGTTACATGAGCCCACAAAAATGCGCAAGTGCATTTAATCGCACACTGAAAAAACCTCACATGTATAAATATACCTACATCATGGACGTTCAAAAAAGGATGCACATAGAAAGAAACGCAATGTTTTTTTATTAACCTCAATGATACTTGCTTTATTTGTTGGGTATCAGTACCTAATTATTGTAGTATCAGTGTCTTTTCTATACTAAATTACTACATAGCATAGGAATAGGTACGTTTTATATATTTTGTTTAGGAAATATTAGATACTAGCGGCCAGCCGTGGCTTCACAAGGTTAGAAAAATATTTTAAATACGGTTTTCATACGAACTTTCATCCTCTTTTTCACTACCTTAGAAACTGAATTTCCAAAAATCCTTCCTTAGTGCTCACCTACAGTGTAAATGGAATCCGCATGCAAATTTTCGCGGTAGTTCGCTGCCTCAGTAGTTTGGACTGTGCGTTGATCGATCAGTGAATCGGAGAATCAATTAGCCAGTCAGTTTCTTCACTACATAGTATAAAATAAAGTCGCTGTCGCTCTGTCCGTCCCTATGTATGCTTAAATCTTTAAAACTACGCAACGGATTTTGAAGCGTTTTTTTTAGTAGATAGAGTTATTCAAGAGAAAGGTTTATGTGTATAATACATGCATAATATTGTAGAGAAACACTGATAAATTTAGAGGTTTCTAATGTGATGTCGTAAAAAAACATATTTTTTGCGCTTAAATTGCCAACGCTGGCTGAACCCCACGTGATAAATCAAAATAATGTACTACAGTATTGTACACCTTAAAAAGATCAATAAAAAAGTCCGCGATGGTATATGTCTATCTCTTAAGGATAACCATATTTTATCCTTTACATTTTACGGGAAAAATGGCTTATTTACGAAGTGATTTTAAGCAATATAGTATTAATCCTTATCCAATTAAGTACCTTAAATACATTGTCCATTTAATATAGATCAATATAGCTCTTTACAGCATGTAATTTAAATGAATATTTCTGACGATATTACAGATTTAAAAAGCAGGGACATAGCGGTGCGGCGGTACCGTCCCTATATACCATGGTCATTATATGACGCTCTTTCAAGAGTAACCTCTAAACAAAACATGTTTATATTGTCTAATGACAAAAAAGCTGTAAACGTTGTTTATAAGGAGATTCTGTGGTAGGTAGGTATATTTAGTATCAGCATTGCTCCCGTGCGAAGCCGGGGCGGGTCGCTAGTATTTTATAAATATACACAGTATAATTATCACATTTCAATTCTAAGTAGGATTGTTAAAAATTATAATAAGTATACTTATTAAAATTAAAACCAGATTTGGTTGTATTCGTTTGGAACTGGTGTAATAGAAATTAAATATTGTAGTGTATATTCTTAAATAAAAGAGATACTACAGTTTAGTTATTGAAAATCAAATAGGTAACGAGGAGCAACAAAATGGAGTGACGAGCTTGTTAGGTTTTATTGCGATTAGTAAGAATACGAGCCGCGGCAGCGGCCGACGAATTCCTACTTCAAATTTCATCACTTTATCAATTATATTTGTATAGTCCATATTATTCCTTATGAATCTGGCTATCACATACAAAAAGATTTTTTTAATCCGACTGGTAGTTCTAGAGATTAGCGAGTTTAATCAAACAAAAAATTCTTCAGCTTCATTACTACTACTAGCTGTGCCTCGCAGTTTCACCCGCGTATAATTTAATAGAAACCGTTGATTGATGATTTATAATACTTCAGTATAGACAATATTTTTATGGGGTTGCCAGGGTTATGCGTCACAACTCACACGGCTCGTTCGCGCCACTACATCTATAGTCAAAGTCCCGAGCCGAGTGTTGAATTATTTTAATTTTACATTATCTTCCAAACTATTTGTCCAAATAAGATGCTATAAGGGCAAACTTTATCTACATAAAATTGGCTTGATGATGAAGTAACTTTTTTTTTTTTTTAATAATAGCTCGACACATTGAATGTACTGTACCTGATGGTAAGCACACTAAAATCCAAACACAACGACGACCACCAAGAGATCGAAATCCGTCGGCGGTCGCCGCTGTCATGCCGGCCTGCTTAAATATCTCTTCACGTTACGCTTGAAGGACCCGATGTCATAAGAAGGAGGGAACACATTGGCTGGGAGACCATTCCACAGTTTCACGGTACGACAAAGATAAGACAAGGAGAACTTTTTATTTCGTGCCGAGATGGAAGTTACGGTAAAACTGTGATTCCGAAGCCCAGCGCGTGTGGTTCTGTTGTGGAAAGGAGAGGAGGGAATTAGATTAAACAGCTCTTCAGAACACTCACCATGATACAGACGGTAAAACACACTTAGCGAGGCGATATTCCTGCGAAGCTGAAGTGGCTCGATGCAATGGTTAACGTCTGCATCATTAATAATGCGAACAGCCCGTCTCTGTAACCTATCCAGGGCATCGAGGAGGTACTTTGCGGATCCATCCCAGAGGTGTGAACAGTATTCCATACACGGCCGAACTTGTGCCTTATAAAGAAGGTACAGATGACCGGGCGTGAAACACCGTCGCACCCTGTTCAGGATCCCTAGTCTCCGAGATGTAGTGGAGATGACATTCCCGATGTAATCCCTGGAGTTGAGGTCCCTGCGAATATCCACACCTAGGATATTGAGGCTGTCACGCATTGCTAGTGAGACGTTTTGAAGAGTGGGGAGGGGAGAAAACGGAGACTTTTTTGAGGAAAACGCGCACACCTGAGTTTTCTTGGCATTGAACTCAACCAAGTTACTAGCTCCCCATGTAGATACACGTTGCAAGTATTGGTTAAGTTCAATGACAAGTTCCTCCCGTCTCTTTTCTGTTTCTTCCCGACCACATGAAGGCTTGCTATAATAGCACCCATGAATGGTGCTGTCATCTGCATAGCAATGAGTATGGCCTAAAGGTAACATATCATTGATATGCAGAAGAAACAGAGTGGGCGAAAGTACAGAGCCTTGAGGAACTCCAGCGTTTATCGACATGAACTGCGAATCACATCCTTCCACAAGGACACGAATTCTGCGTTCATGTAGAGAGCCGGAGATCCAGTTGCAGAGGTTGTCGGGAAGTCCATACGCCGGAAGTTTAGAGAGAAGACCGCGGTGCCAGACCCTATCAAAAGCCTTAGCTATGTCAAGACTGATCGCCAGAGCCTCGCCATACTTATCAATTGCCTCCCCCCAGCGGTGCAGTACATACGCCAGAAGATCACCCGTTGATCGATTCTGGCGAAAGCCATATTGACGATCATCAATCAAAGAGTGATCCTCTGGGTAACGGACAAGCTGGGTGTTGATGATCCGTTCCATGATCTTGCACAACACTGAGGTAACGGCAATGGGACGGTAATTGACAGGGTCAAATCGATCCCCCTTATTGGGGATCGGTTGCACATTAGCCTCTCTCCAAACCCGAGGCACGACACCAGAGAGGTAGGACAGGCGGTAAAGGCGCATCAACACTGGAGACAACTCAGCTGCACATTTTTTAAGTACAACCGCTGGGATACCGTCTGGACCACTGGACTTCCGAACATCGAGCGATCGCAATTCTCTAAGCACGTTACATTGCCTAAATCGTAACTCAGACATTGTGACACCGCAACTGGGAATTATAGGCGGTTGTGCGTTGCGATCATCGAGCCGGGAATTAGCTGCAAAGAGATTAGCAAGTAAAGTTGCTTTCTCTTGTGGCTCGTAAGCCAGTGATCCATCAGAGTACCTCAGCGGGGGCAATGCTGGACGACAGAAATTAGCTTGCACGGCTTTGGCCAGACTCCAGTAAACTCTACTATTAGCCGGTTGACCTATGAAATCATGACCTATCCGTGCAATGCGCTGGGCATCCGCTCTAATGTAGGCTCTCTTACAGGCCTTGGTGGCAGAGTTGTACGCTGATTTAAGGGACTTAATATTGGGATCCTTGTTTGCGTGACCCCTGGCCCAATCACGATACGCAACTTGCTTCTGACTTACAGCATCAGCGCACTCGCGATTGTACCAAGAGTGTCCTCTGCGATTACAGACGATATCGGAAGAAGGAATATAATATTCCATTGCGATTCCAATCTCGCCTGCAATTGCTTCAGCAATCGCTGAAGGATCTTTCCCATTAAAGCAGCGCTGCCGCCAAGGGATGGATGCAAAATAATCCCGCATTCCACCCCAATCTGCTGACGAATAGTGCCAAACTTTACGCCTAATCCTTACGCAGGGTGGACGCAGAGCGCGTGGCACAGACGTCATAACCAGCCAGTGGTCCGTTGTGCCCAAGGGCGCATTAACTGACACAACATACCCAGTTGGATGGCTCGTCAACAGAAGGTCCAGCAAAGAGGGCGCATGATCGTCAACATCGGGAATCCGGGTGGGCGGGACTATCAGTTGTGTCAGGTCATGAGTTAGAGCGAATGCATGGGCAGTTCGTCCTGCATGGTCTGTCTTGGAGGAACCCAACCACGATTCGTGGTGTGCGTTAAAGTCCCCCAAGGCAACCAGTTCCGCAGTAGGAAACTGCTCCTGTGCATCATCTATTGCCTTGCTCAAATACTCAAAGAGCAGAGTTGTCTCGTCATCCCCGTTATGGAATCTGTAGAGGCACGCGTAGATTCGGCTTTGAATGCCGAACTGCCGAACTGAAGGTCCACGTGTACCCAGAGGACGGAGAAGGAAGGGTTCTCCTTGCAGCGCAGACGGCGACAACACACGTCTGACCGTACATACACACATACTCCGGCTTTTGCTTGAAAGTTCTCCTCAAGCAGGTAGCCGGGGTAGTGTAAGTAAGATGTATCAGCCGGACGGCGAATCTGAGTCTCCGTCAAGAAGAGCATAGCAGGCTGAACCGTCTCAAGGTGTTGGTGGACGGAATTTAAGTTGGAGTGGAGTCCACGGTTGTTAGCGAACTCCACCGTAAAAGCGGCGTGGGTGTTATACACCGCTGTCGAACCTGCTTTCTTGTTTTGCGCTGCCATTGGGTTTTAAGGAAGAAGGAAGAAAACGTGAAGAGCGAGTGACCTTCAACTGAGCATTGAGATAACCAGCGTGATTCGCCGACTCACTATAATACATGAGAGAAATACATTGATCCGGCGAACGGAAGGGCCCCCGTACCCTCCCGGAGTAGGTCGCCGGGACCCCAATCCGGTCACCAACCGGCACGTCGAGCCTACCCGAGATTATTCGCGGCATGGTGAGGCAGCCTCTCATGGTGGAACTTTTGTTCGTAAGGATTAATATGCCATGACTAATAATAATGTACATAAATCAATTTTTAGTTTTATAACATTGTATTTACGTCTCACTAACCATTACGCCAGCGCGCGCGGATAAAGCAGTTAGGGTACGCTATTTATTCCGACTTAACAAAAATCAATATTTAAGGCCAGCTGAGAGGTATGTCCTAATGCTAGGTAGCCTATACTATTCCTCGTGAAACGGCTATCATATACAAAAGGAATTTTTCGGATCCGGCTGGTAGTTTCAGAGATTAGCGTGTTTAAACAAACAAAAAACTCTTCCGCTTTATATTAGTAGGTTCTTTCTTACATATGAAATTAGCGTTTTGTTGAACGCACTTGATCTCAAATATCTGGCGTTTGTTTAGGAATTGTGATTCATTTGTTTTCGCACCATTTGATTTTACTTTGATTCTTTTCACAATCTAGAAAACTAAAAATATCGCGTTATTTACGAATATGAGTTCCACCGTGGCATCACCACTGCAGAAATCAGCTCGAAGGGTTAATGATGTGTATGGGGAAGCTATTGTAAAAGAAAGCAAAAAATCCAATACAATCAACGCAATTTACCTATTCTCTTCAGTACTGAATACTCAGGATCTAACTCACTGCAATTTTTTTCGAAAAAGGCCGACATAGTGTTGTGTTCCTGCGGCGAGAAAGGATTCCATAGCACCTTAGGGAATGGGGGTTCAAAGTCGGCAACGCGCTGGTATTGCAGGCGTCCATAGCCTAGGCTAGGCGCTTACCATCAGGCGGCCCGTTCGACACCTTGTATAAAAAAAATTGCCACCTTTAACGCCATCTAGCATAACTATACAAACTACGTACTACCGATTAAGACAGTGCTATCTACCTATAAGAATCATTCATGGGTACTACCGTAAGATGTCGCTTTAATTAATTTGTTCTAATAGTTTAAATGGGTGCATTGACCGCGCGTTGGCATCGTGGAGTTAGTCGAATAAACTATGTACATTATTGTATAGGCCTATATCTATATCTATATCTATACTTATAAATTATAATAAAACATTAAAGAGTTAAAATGTGTGCATTGAAGATATTTGAGAAAAAATACTACGGGGTTTAGAATCAAGGATAGAAGACTTTTCGTTAGTTTTTGTTTGTCTGTTTTTTTTTTTTCATCGTAGGTTTCGCGTGGCCACAATCTCACCTGATCTTAAGTGATTATGTGGCCCAAGATGGTAACACGCAAAGCCTATTGGAAGACTTGCTCTCGAGTGCAGCTAGCAGAACACACCTATTGGTGCAATAGGCGACAGATTTTCAAATTGATGGTGGTAGTTAGTCAGACAGGCATTAGTAAAAGCCCTCAGGCTCTTTGCAGGGATTCATCAGTCACGTCACGTCTGTCTGTTAGTTTGTGTAATCACGCAGAAACTACTGAAGCAAATTGGATAACATTTTGTATTATTTCAATAATAGTAATAATTAGATAATATAATTCATAGATTGTAGTAACATTGACACATACGTGTAAATACATACGGACATTTTTATGATGTATAAATTGCATTTAAGTTGTGTATATTTAAAAATAAATGTATATGTAGATATTTACATACCTATTTACATACTGTATATTTCAAATATTGAGTGAAATGAAGTGCAATTAATTATATTTTGTGTAAGCGCCTGCATTAATAATTTAATGTATTCATTTTGTAGATTTTGAGATTGTTTCTAATTTTGTAAAATTATAAGAATGTCTCTGCTATTTATCCATTTACCGTTTTACCATTACCATTTACCGTTTGATCTATGTCCTTCTAAATTTCTACGATAGATGTCGTTCTTAAGTAGGTTTAGTGCTTTCGAAATTTTTTAAATTCTACTAAACAGTTATGCGTGCAGGTAAGAGGTCATTACTCACTGGATATTAGCGATTAATAAAAGTACAATTAATAAATAGACTTAGTTTTTCTTAAAGGATTGCAAAACCTCATTTGGATCAGAATTAAATTTTGCTATTGAACTACTGATTTTCACTTTGGAATTGTATTACATTGTAAGATTGTATTTGGGTAAAAGCCTGGTAGAAAATGGACGGGATTTTCTCAGTATTGTATTGCTCTAGGTAAGAGTGAGATCCTTTCGTTCACAGAAAATAGGGGAAACTAATAAAAAATCCATCTCCGAGCCAATGTGTTCCCTCCTTCTTATGACATCAGGTCCTTCAAGCGTAACGTGAAGAGATATTTATGCAGGCCGGTTATGACAGCGGCGACTGTCGATGGATAACGAACTCTTTGAATTGTACTGTGCTTAACATCAGGGACAGTACAGTCAATGGGCCGAGCTATTAAAAATAAAAAAAATATCGACCGATCGAAAGTAGTGAAATGCGTGAGGGACGGTGGACTGCTAACCGTGAGTGTCACGTTTTGTTTCGCGAGTCAGGGACGTTCACAGAGTGTGAGGTAAGGCTGACTGCTAACCATGAGTACAGCGCTGCGTCTCAGGAAAAAGACATGTTCACAAAGAATGAAACAATGTTAAATCGCCGATGTCGAATTTCAGTACGCTTAAATATTATCTGTTTTTTTTTTATTGCTGCATTTCTTACCCAAAATATCACGCCGACGAAGTCGCAAGCACAGATAGTACTCATTGCAGATTTTATTCAATTTAGTGACTTTTGGCCCGACGTAAACATTTGAACGCAGGACGTACCTGCGGACACATGATTTCGGCCACGGCCTTAACGACAAAATTATCTTTCGGACACATGATATCTGCCAAGGCGCACAAGGAAAGTAGCGATTTTGATTCGGGGTTCAACGTGTTAAGAAAGTCATAACCTAACCGGTTCAGAAAACATCTTAATTATTGAGAAGAGCTGGCAAGAAACACGTTCGTGTTTATCAATAAAAAAGTTATTAATAAAGGCAAGTAAGTACCCACGGCGCGCATTTTACACATTACATTAAAATAAATCAAGATGTTAATACTATTTTATTTTGCATCGTGGTTTTCAGAGCTTTTTCTGATGCCCGCCTGGCTAGCTACCACCCTCAAGTTGAAAATCTGTCGCCAAGCAATAATAGCTGTATGCCGGCAGCTGCACTTGAGAGCCAGTCTTCCACTAGGTTTAGCGTTTACCATCCTGGGCCACATCGTCACTTAACATCAGGTGAGTTTGTGGCCGCTAAGCCAAACCTATAACGATAAAAAAAAAAGTATGAAACATTATAATTTCTAGGTACAAGTATTTAATAAGAAAAACAGAAATTAAAAAAAAAGATGTGTGTGCGATTCATACACGATAGAAGTAAAACTTCATTTTAAAAGACATTTTCTATTTTATTTAAACAGTGTGCAATGTACATACACACCGACATTTACTCTCTCGCTCTGGCTCACACAAAGAGGAGAGACCGATAATGTGCGTTAACGTTTAACGCTTGGAAGTCGCATAAGAAGTTTCACTTCAACAAGTTAATAGGCAATTACACTTAAAAGAATTTTATTTTTATACTGTGGTAGGACTTTTTCTAAACCCGCCTGGTTACTTATCGTCCTGAAGTTGAAAATCTGTCGCCAAGCACCAATAGGGGTTTTCCGGCAGCTGCACTTGAGAGCCAGTCTTCCACTAGGTTTAACGTGTTATCATCTTGGGGCATATCATCACTTAAGACCAGGTGAGATTGTAGCCAAAAAGTTCAACTTATAAACGTTATGTATATGTTAAGTGACTTTACATCAGGTAAGATTTTGTGTGAGAGAATGAAAGAGAGTGAGGTTAGAAAAGAATAAAAAAATGTAAATAAGGGTTTGGAGGATTTAATGAAGAAAGAGAGAGAGTTTAGCGATTCCGGATTTCTCTTGAAAATGTTAAAAAATAATAGATGAGAACACCCTGAACTAAAGAGAACTAAAGACATTTCTAGGTACAACAAATCATTTGTGACTTGTGACGTAATAAAACAATGCGAAGTTACAAAGTTCGTCGCTTCGGTGGAAAAATTATAGAAGAACGAGATTATATCGATAACTAAATGAATAAGAGCTAGCGCGCACTGCGATGTATTTCCGTACGGATTTTTCCGCAAAATTTGTGAACTATAGAATTACACAGAAGCGCGCGCACTATGGATAAATATTTGCAACGGATTTCAATTCTGTGGATTGCTATAGAGTTGCAGTGCGTCACCCCACGAAACTTTTGCATCCTACTACCTTATATTATAAAAATCCTCGCCCACTACGGAAAAAGAATCCACAAATCACCAGCCCGCAAAGGTGTTCAAACCGCAGTGAAGGAATGTCATCTCTGCGCACGTTCGATAACGACGGCGTAAATTTTAGTACCAGTAGTTCTTATTCCATTGTCAAATGAATTTGTGCACATTCTGTAGTTATCAAAAATGTTTTTTGAGGCATACGTAAATCGTCATATTTGATAAAAACAACTCCCTTTGACAGGTTACAGTACTATTAATAGGCATGATGACTATAACAATGAATAACAGAAATATTAATTTTAAATAATGAAATAAGTCAAAGACTCAAAAAATATTTATACTTATATTAAAAGCGAGATGATCATAAATCTATGAACATATAAACACTAAATATTAAAATCCCCCATGTTTTGTGGAACACCAATCAGAGTGAATGACGTCACGGTTTTGTTTCGTTCAAACTTCTCTTGTGTTAACGCTTATTCGATCTGCACGGTTTTTCAATTATATTCTGGATTCCAGGTATCAAATTTGTCCAGTTTTGTGTTATCACAACAAAAACCAAAAAATGTTAACGATTGATTACGGATTTATTCAGCTTTTTAAGTACTTTTAAGTACAATTTAGAACAAACCTCATAAAAACTGAACTGCTTAATAACATTATTAATTTAACTAGTTTTTTTCGAAAGTATTGCATAACCTAAAATTTAAGCGGTTAAGGCACTCAGCTAAGTCGCAGCCTCAGCTTGTAAGAAATAAACGAAATTGCAGAGTTTGGTTTTGTGATCCATGGCCGTGATTCTTTTAAGAAAGTAGCGACACGAATAAAAAAATTCACGCAAATTTTTCCGCAGTACGCGTATCAAATCTATGGTAATGATTTTTCATTGCGGTTTTAAAAACGCACTGGAACTCGCCGCACCGCAGTGCGCGCAACACTAGGTAGCATCGTAACTCATTTATATTTAACTTCATGATTGTTTTTTCTGTATTGTGATGATTGATTTTCAATCATTTTTATTATTCTTTATATATTGATGTAACCTTTAGTTATTTTCTTAATTTAGCCTTTATTTTGTATTTTCCGGTAAGATTCCGAAGGCATCAGTTAGGCTGTTTATTATTTATAAATTTGTATGACATGTTTCCTTTTGCGTTGTTCGTCATTTGTGTTTCCATCTAAAATAAAACGATTTGATTCATTTTAATTATATTGTCGCTTGCATTGTAAGACGTTAATATTTACTTACGTGGTATTAATGTTTAGAATTTTAGTTAGTTAAGTAATATTGATTAGATGACACTACAGAAGATCGCAGCCAAATGACCTAGTGTTGTGTTTCTGCGGTAAGTAGGGTTTCAGAGCTTGGGGTAGGAGGATTCAAGGTCGACAACGCGCTTGTGATACCTATGGTATTGCAGGCGTTCATAAACTACGGTAGCCGCTTACCATCAGGCGGGCCGTATGCCTGTTTGCCACCTTTGTAGTATAAAAAAAAGATGTCATATAATTGAATTCATGCGCTCCCCGAGGCTGTATAAGGAGTTTTGATTGGCTGGAACAATTTTTAAATCTATGAATTTAGAATAATACTGGAATATAATTTGAAAGGATAGATATTTTCTATTTATTATTGATCAGGAGTCTGGATAAAAGGGTTATAAACAATATCATCGATTAAAAGGCAAATGAATTTTAAAATTGAACAAAAGTATCTACAGCATATTATACAGAATATTTCAAAAATTTAATGGAATTTAATGAAGTTATGATGTCCTTAATATTGTGTTACGATATGATGTGTTGTTTTGTACTACGTTGCGAGCTGGACAACGAGAGAGCGTTCAGGTACGCTGTTTATTGTAGACGACCTATTTACTGAGGTCTTCACTATCTCACATCTCCAGAGAGAATCTCTTCAAATCGGTTGTTGCCTGCTTGTAAGGTGCGTGCGTTCACCGAGCACACATGGCTATTGCGCCCAGTCAATAGTAAAGTCAATAGTACGAATAGTAATGGTACGGATTCCATAATCACATCGGCATGATGTGATGTCGAGTCATACACGAGTCGAGACGAGTTACTGTGGCTAAGAAAAAAAAACTACCATCGCTACCAAACTTGTCAGGATCACCAGCTGGGCTAGTATGAAGATTGTGTGTATTGGAGTCCATAGGGCACATACATACAAACATCCATTTTTATAAATATAGATAGACTAGATGTGCCCGCGACTCCGCTCGCGTGGACTACTAAAAAGCTTTTTGATTTTTTGTGCGGAACCCTAATTATTTTTCCAAAATAAAAGTAGCCTAAGTTATACCTTATAACATCAGCTATCTACCAGTGAAAGTTTCGTCAAAATCAGTCCAACCGTTTCGGAGATTACCCGGAACAAACAAACAGACATAAAAAAATGTTAAAAGTTTTTTTTTGTAGGTAGCGTGTATACTTTTATATGCATTTAGTAAAATGTATTATTTTGACATTACAGACAGACAATTCAATGTTATTATATGTATAGGTATAGATGAAGTATTGGTAGGGGAAGCCGGTACATATAACATTATATCCGATGAATAAAAATTATCATATGGTGTAAGAATTCCTAGTCAAAAAAGAACACAAAGAGAAAATGATAAAATTTACAGGTATATCGGAGCATACTAGAAATATAATTGGTAGACCTAGAAACTTCAGGATATAGTGCTCTGTGGATATAGTGTATTAAACCATTATAGGATCTGTCGTGTTGTATGACACAGAAGATAGAAGATTGCACGTGATAGAGGTGTGAATTTGCAAGACACAACAAAGCACAGTTGCCCACATATTTTTTTGGAACACATTTCCTAATTTTATTATTTTTAAATGCAGAGCGACTTAAAGCTGACAATTACTGCAATTCTTATTCTTTAACAGCCCATTACATATTGTAATTTAATATTAACCTCAAAAAATATATGTTTGAAATGGCGGGTAATCATTTTTTATTATATTTTTTCTAACTTGGAAACTAGTCCACTTTAATGAAAACAATTACTGTCATATGTCGAGTTTATCGACGTTTTGAAGGGGGTGAAAATCATGTTCTAAGATTCCGTTACATACTAACATAATAACATACATACGTCTGAAGCTAATAATAAAAAAAAATAATAATAATAAAAAGCGTATTAAAAAGGGTTATAATGTTTCTTTTATTTTTCTGTAATAATATATATATGTTACTTTTTACTTAAATATAATATAAGTTTTGTTATCTAAAAACCCCAAGTATTTTAATTATATGCCCAAGGGTTTAATGGTAACAACCCTAAATATAAAATGTGATATTATTGCGTAGTTGCCATAATGATAATATGAAGCTTAAGAGGAGACAATCTCCATCATTTATTAATTCCCCTTTTTAATAGACAATACTAAGTCGACAGAAACATGATGCCTCAAGGCTGAACGCAACTAGACCAAATAAATGGATGCTTATAAACAAAAACGTCCACAGTGAATTAATTCGTCATGGATTGTCAGACGTTCTAAAACATTCTAAGACTTTGTTAGATGTATTAATGAAATCTATGTTTTAATTATTATTTATTGTCCATTCGTGATTCGTATCAAGTTTGGTCTTGTGTTTTTAGAATTTACGGAATGAGTGGATCCTAATAGCCTTTTTATATAGAACTCCCTTGCAGTCTGTACATTTGATCGTGCTTAAGACAACACTATAAAAAAAATGAAGACAGAAGTGAAACTATCAAAATGTTCTTTAATAATTCTTTTTATATATCCTAAATCAGCGGGATTCGAACTATCGACCACTCGTGCGTAATTCGTATGAAGTCTAGTCGTTTCACACCACTAGGCCAATCCGACGACGATCACAATCTTGAAAATCAGGACTTGCATTAACCATGCATAATGTAAACGTATTCTATCTCATTATCTCGTACGCTAAATCCTATAGATGTATATGGTTGTCTCTTTTTATTGTCGCTTTTTGGTTTCTTCGAGTTTCAAATCACAACAGTACAAGATAAGTTTTCACTTCAAAAATTAACTTCTATGACTGTCTCCTGGTATATCTCCAAGTGCTTCTCCAACTACTCAAGATTCTGATCAGCATCCTGTATTTATTTCTTTTTATGAAAAGATGTACTTACGACTGATTAACTAATCTTAGTTCCATCGTCAAATATGTTAAGATGTATTTTACTCCAAGACCTGTGAAGATTCTTTCGATTCGCTTCTTATTATAATGTAAAGTTGAATTGGAATTTCTAGTTCGTCAGAGTCTAGCAAATAGCATTAGGGCAATCGAATTGTTGCTGGCGCATGACTTTACTTGGAGTACATGAATTGTAGCCAGAATATCAGGAATCTCCTAATTTTTAACACTTGAATGATTGAAACCGGTTCGAACTACTGTTCGTAATACACGCCCATTATTTTTTATATGTTTGTATAATTTAATGTATATAAATATCGAAATAAATATATTAAAAGGGATAATGAAATTAAAAATATTATTGATTTATGTGTGTATTCCGAAGGCATTAAACAATGAAGTATGATATAAAAATACAGAGTACCTTTTATTATAGCCTATTAAATTTACTAAACTCTCACTGTAAGGATAGTCCACGTTTATGCATCAACTGAATCAAAGCTGCTTGTAAAAAATCCGTCTTGAGATGCTTGTGTGTAGGTATATGAATTAAGTAAACAAGCATTAGATATCCATTCCGTTCCATTATTATAGATGCATCGCCAAGCCAGCATTAATGAAAGTGTCCGCCAGCTTTTCCATTATCTTAACAATAAATCTAGACTCTTGACAATTTTGGATGAATAATTTCAAATCCTTTGAATACCAATTACAATGCAAGGGTTCTCTTGCAGTAACAAAATAACTTTCTGTTTGAACTCCAGATTGGTAAGAGTGACTCCAAATAGATATACAATTAGAAATGTAAAATAAAATTGTAAAAAATCTTATAATTGACTGCACATGTTTAGCCGTAGACGTCTCTGTGGTAAATCATAACCAATGATGTGTCATTTCAATTATTTTCTAGTGTCGTTCTAATTTTTGATTTCAAAAAGTTCTTTCAGTCATTGAGTATAATCTTTGTATACGGACTACTTGTTTAACATAAAACTAAAATATCAACGTAAAAGAAGTTTGTCATACAATATTTAAATAAGAAATGACCTAAAGATGCCTTCGGAAAACGACAGAAAACACGATAAATAAAGTAATGAGGAAACAACAAAATTAAAATAAATATACATATATAATTAAAAGATAAAAATGATTGATAAACAATCATTACACATCATCCAGTGAATATAGAGTAGTCAGTTTTATGATGATTTCAGTACCTATACAAACAAGATGGTGGCTCCCTTGTTAAAACTTTCTAGGGAGTTTTTGTGGCATCTCAGAATTAATGATCCATGTTATTATTTCCAATTCATTTTACTTGCGCACAATAATCAAGTTTTATTATACAAAATGCCACATGTATTACACAATGTAGGGTTAACGACACAATTATCTTCTATACATATTATAAAACTCACGTCTGGTCAAGATCTGTCTGTCCGTTTATGTTCTTTTTACGCAAAAACTACTAATCCGATTTACATGGTTTTTCCTTTAACTCATAGATATGATATCTGGCCAGGTTATAGGATATATTTTGTTACATAAAGTAACATACGAGATAAGCAGTGACTGTTGTGAATGTTGAATCAATTTGGAAAGAAGACGCATTTGGAGCGCTTAAATGGCTTACGCTGAGTAAACCATATGAGATGTATCAAATTAATGTTCTACATAATTGTAGATCCTAAGAAGACCTACAAAAAAGTCATAGATATCATATATCTATCTTCTAAGGATTACCTTCCCTCTTTTGAGCGGGAGCAGCACGATTCGTGCGTGCTCTCGACCGCCGGCATTCTGTAGCCCACGCGAGCCGAGCCGCGGGCACAGGTAGTCTATGAATAAAAGCAAAAACCACTACATGACAGTCCAAGATTCCGCCAAAAACTCCAGTGGGGAATCAATGGAAGTATGTATCATAATAAACGCGTTTATATAAAAGTCAGAATAATAAACAAAACTCAGAAGTTTTTAAGTTGTAACGGGCCTGACTAGTTATAATAATACTCGCGTACGCTATGTGTGAACGTCGCGGTGAATTACCTGTGTGGAGCGTTCGGAAAAAAAAGTATGAGTCGCCAACAACGACGACTCATCACTTCAGTATAAAAGGAGAGAATTTTGCTGTCCACATACAGTGTCACTCCAATCGTAACACACGGGTGAGTACCACGCAATTTTTTATATTATCAAATGGGAAATTGTTATATTTAATTTTCCAAGTGCTATATTATATATATATAACTACAGGTGCCCCGCGACTCCGAACGCAAATGATTTCGTCTCGTAACTTTAACTTTACTCCTATTAATGAAAAATCTTATGGCCTATAAATAAGATGTAGTTCCCGTGTAGGGTCCCGTGTTACAATTTCTAAAAGTAATATTGCAAAATTCTTATATCCTATTAATTGACCAACATATGTTTCTTGTGTACAAAATTTCTTAGGAATCGGTTAACCAGTTTTCGAGTACAATCCGAAAATACAAACGGTTACACAGATAGCCATTTTTTTTTTTTCGAACTGACTATACTGTTAGCCTGAGGGCCCTGGAGCCTTTACGGCTTTTACAGCTTTACCGGGCTTGGGAGGCGTATTCGTGATCAGTATCCTTTATATAGTGTATAGGGAAAATTGAAAAAAAAAGTGTATAACCGAAATAAAAATACCGTATTTAATTATGCATGAATACTTAATGTTTTTGAATTGTTTTGTAAATTCGTGCATTAATTTTTGCCGTACTACGAATTTAAAATTTAAATTAATTACTCTTTAAATTATATACAATACTTCGTTGAATTTGATTTAATTTATTCTATTTATTTATATTTAAATTTTATTCTCATAGAACATGAATACATAATACTGCATTATTATAATAACGTATAGGTTGAATTTGAAATTATCAAAGTATAATTATTTAATAAAGTCCCTTTTTGAAAAGTATTTTGCTCCTGCATGTTGTGAATCTGAGTGATTTGAAACAGATATATATTTGATGATTTACGTAGTTTGTTCTCATCCTTTTCCGTGACGGAAGTTTGACGAAAGCCAGAGAGAGACATAATTTGCTTAATGTTTTTTTTTGTGATTACATAATTCTTCCCTTTTTTTTTTAATTAACATTTCATTTTAATGGGTCGCTCACGTTTTTTTGAATATTAAAATAGCGTACTTTAAAAGTTTTCGAGCGACCTATAAATGTAAATCTTACACATCTTTTTGTCAATACTAGTGTTCGCCTTTTGGTCGAAATTCGACAATAATCATTATGAGAAATTGTAGGGGAAAAACAACCCTTTTTTTATTAATAGGCTAAAAGCTCTTCAACAACTAATACAAAACAAAAAAAGTCGGTTGTCAAACAGAGTAGAAAAGATACTGAACTGTGTTGTTTTTGCCTATTTATATTATAGAGACATATTTTATTCCAGGTGAACAATGGCGTCCAAGAGTATTGCAGTGTTGAGCGCGTGTATAATTTTAAGTAAGCAACCTTATTTACTAAATCAGATTGGTAACAATATCGGCTCAACGTGAAAGAACACGTGGTGAGGAAACATGAACGCTTGAGACATATTCTGTAGGAACAAATACAGAAATGGGGAAAATTCTCGGTGTTTAAAATTGCGAATACGTAGTTAGATGGTGTGGTATTATGCCTACGCCTTTTGTCGGAAAGAGTCCTTTGCCCAACAGTGATACACTTGCAGGCTAGTACTATTATTGTGATGGAACTATAGAATGATGGTAGCGCTATAGCCAGGTTGCTGTTTTAATTATCACCTTATGGACTAACACCATCAAGTTGAAATTATATCGGCAAGCATTTATAGGTGGGTTATGGCGGAGGCTGTTAACAGCAAGTCCCACTTCTGATTTTAATTTTATGCCTTATCAGCCACAGTGTCACTTTTTCCGGTTAAATTTTCGCTATTTATATCCATTGCGTGTTTTTACTGACTTGTATAATATATGATATATATGTTGTTGAATAATATGAAGCTCAAGGAATTGTTTGTTTGTCTGACCGCGCTAAATCTGGGACTTTTTGTGAAGCCATGATACTAATGTAATACGTGTCCATGTAAGGCTGTTTTTTTAGTTAGATTTCCTATATTATATTTTTTACTTTTGGTTTTTATTTTTTCAAAAGATATGTTGTATTTTGAGGGTAATAATAAAAAATCTGTCTTTACAAGAACTCGAATTTCATTCGCATATGAGTCGAGTTAGCTTTGAAAAATTATTTTCGCATGTTTGCATATATTGTTGAGGAAGATGATACATAACTTCACGCTATGACTTTAAGGAGTGGAGCAGTAACCATTAACGTACGTTAAATTAATGTTATCGTTTTCTTACAACAAAGGTGCCGCGCACCCTGTGGAGAAGCTCCCGGTGCTGAAGGAACAACCTGCTGAGATCCTCTTCAGGGAAAATAAACCAGCAGTCATCGAGTGCGTCACAGAGGGAAATGAACAGGGCATCAAGTAAGTATTTCATAATTAAGCCATACATTGCATTTTTCACCAGACCAGCATGACATCGACGACTGTCGATGATATTTGTGGCACCGACGGTCGACGTTGTTTGTGAACTTACTATCATTTGGTGCACAGTGATTTTAAATAGCTAGTTTCTGAAGTAAAACTTCTTTAGGCGCGACTAGGAGGTAACTGGACGACAATGCAACGGATGTCCGTTACGGCAATATGGCGTCATGTTTCTATACCATCCGGTTTTAAAATATATATATATAAATGTATTTTGATTTCGTCAATAAATAGTTTATAAACAATACAATCAAAATTAAAAAAAAAATTGAATGAAATTGAATGTGCAACAAGGGCATATAATTGTATATTTAAGTAGATTTTGGCTTGGTATTCATAGTACGGCAAAAAACTGGTTCTTGAATTCCGATAGGTACTCTTACCATCATGTTTAGATTAGGATTAAATAATTTCACGTCCCCAGGAAATTCAGTTCAAAACAAAAATTAAGTCAAATTGTTACCAAACTTACGAACGAAAGGTAACGTCAGAGACTGCTGATGAGATTTTTTGTTCCTTACTGCCTACACGGTCTATTTGCTGCTAGGCAATTCTGTTTTGATTTTACGTTCATTCCTGGACTTAGACATGTTATATAGATGGAGACCTTAAATTTTGCAGATAAATTAATACGTAACTTGTTCCAGATATTCCTGGCATAAGGATGGAAAATCTTTCAATTTGCAAGAACACAATGCCGCCCTGCGTAAAGACGAAGGATCTCTCGTCTTCTTGAGCCCGCAGGCTTCAGACGAAGGTCACTACCAATGCTTCGCTGAAACCCCAACCGGCGTAGCCAGTTCAAGGGTGATCAGCTTCCGAAAGACTTACCTCATCGCTGCCCCAGTGAAGACTCACGAGAAAACTCCAGTCGAAGGCAAACCCTTCCAATTAGACTGCGTCATTCCGAACGCTTACCCGAAACCCGACATTTACTGGGAGAAGCGATTGTCTGGAGCTGATCCTAATGCTGACAAGTCCAGCTTCGATCGCCGCGTCACCCCTGGGCCTGATGGAAATCTCTACTTCACCGTCGTTACCAAAGATGACGTCAGCGATATCTACAAATACGTCTGTGTTGCCAAAAATCCGGCCGTTGATAAAGAAGTGCCACTAGTCGAATATGTTATCAAGGGAGTGACCAAAGATATCTCTGGTTACAAGGGCGAGCCGGTTCCTCAATACCTTAGCAAGGATATGGTGGCGAAGGCTGGTGATGTTACGATGATTTACTGCATGTTCGGAGGAGAGTAAGTATTAATTCATTATATTTAATGGTTGGCTACAAACCGCTGTGGTTTGTCCCATTTGGTTTTAATTTTGCGCGAAGAGATGATAGTAAGCTTAGACTCCGTTCTACTTGTAATCCGCAAGATCTTTCGATGAAAGAATCACCGTGATGCGTCAGTTTTAAGAAAGGTGGCTGTGCTGTGCTGATATGTCTTTGGAGATTTCTCTCTACTTGGAGCGGTCCGACTTATGGAATACCTCCACCCTACAGAAGATTGCTGCCAAATATGCTGTGTTTTTGCGGAGAATTCGGTTTTCAGAGCTCTTTTTCGTCACAATGCTTATTGTGGGTGATCCTTAGAAGATAGAAATATGCTATCGCTGACTGTTTTGTAGGATTTTTTAAGATCTACAGTTATGTAAAACATTAATTTGATATCTCTCATGGTTTACTCAGCATAAGCCAACTGCGTCTTTTTTCTGAATTGATTCACCTTTATCGTCCGTGCTTATTCTGTGTGTTACTTTATCTTACAAAATATATCCTATAACCTAGACAACATAGCTATGAACTAAAAAAAAAAAAAACATGTTAATTGGGTTAATAGTTTTTGCGTGAAAAGAACATAAACAGACAAAGAGATATGTATAAGTTGATATAGATAATCCACTTCACTTGTGCACAATAACCAAACTTCATCACGTTAAATGCCGCCGAAATTACATAATATAAAGCCAAATAAGTTTATGAATTAAACGCTCTTTCATAAATAAGCTCTTTTTACATTCATTATAGGTAGGATGTTAAGTGACGATGTGGCCCAAGATGGTAACACGCTAAGCCTTGTGGGAGAACTGGCTGTCAAGTGCAGCTGCCGGAATACGCCTATTGGTTCTTGGCGACAGATTTTCAAAATGAGGATGGTAGCTAGCCAAGCGAGCATTAGAAAATACCCTACCACCGTGCTATGTTTTCCTCTAATGAAAGTTCATCATTGCAGGGATTCGAACTCACGTCAATCGACGGTGATGTTTGTACACGCTACAGAGTCGTCATTGCTTCTTTCATGAAAGGAAACTATAAAATATTTTTCCTTCCAGGCCCCTGGATCGTCCTAGCTACTCCAAGGACGGAAAAGACGTGAACGGTGATGAGAACCCCCAAAATAACCGTATTACTCGCCACAGCAGAACCTCCGGCAAGCGTCTCCTTATTAGGGAAACCTTCCTGGAAGACGCGGGCACATACACTTGCGAATACAGTAACGGAAAGGGCAAACCTCAGAAGCACTCTGTGAAGTTAACTGTAGTCAGTAAGTATCACGGATTTGTTCCTAATATAAATATTTGGTTTGTTGCATTGGACATGTGGAATGTATGGAGGATGAGAGAATGATAAAAAGATTTACAATCGTTATAGGTTTGACGTAAAAGGCACAATTTCACCTGATGTTAAGTGACGATGTGGCTCAAGATGATAACACGCTAACCTAAAGACTGGCTCTCAAGTACAGCTGCCGGAACACACCTATTTGTGCTTGGCGACAAATTTTCAACTTGAGGGTGGTAGCTAGCCAGGCGGGCATTAGAAAAAGCCCTACGACCATGCTATGGTTTCCTCACGATGTTTTCCTTCACCGAAAGTTCAGGCTCATTGCAGGGATTCGAACTCGCGTTAATCGACGCGAAGTCGTACACATTACCACTGAGCCATCATTCCTTCAATGTATGAGATACACGTAGCTGGATTGTAGGACAGGATGATTGTGCCCGACTGGATTGCCGTACATCAGATGTAAAACCCTACATAGTGGCACACTTAGGCGTGTCGCGTTCTAGAATCAGCTAGTGTATATAAGCAGCGGCACTTGACGAGACTGGCTCGTTTGTCACTCACCATTAGGTGAGGTTTTGGTGTAACCTATAAATAACATTCATTGTTTTTTTACAGGTGCACCTAAATTCGAAAAAAAACCTGAGAAGGTAATCATCGCCAAGGCTGGACAAGATGTGACGATCTCATGTAAAGTGACTGGGCTACCAGCACCTAAAGTCGTCTGGAGTTACAATGCGAAACCTCTCAGCGGAGGAAGGGCTACAGTCACTGAGAACGGGCTGGTCATCAAGGGAGTGCAGAAGGGTGACAAGGGATACTACGGCTGCCGTTCCACCAACGAGCACGGAGACGAATACGCCGAGACGTTGGTCCAAGTTAATTAAAAAGCTTGTTTAAAATATAAGAAATTAACAATCTAAGACTGTCAAAATGTCACGTAAATGACAGTCGTGATTTCATATTGAAACTAAGAATATACCTAATTTAGATTTGATCAATATAAAATAAAAATATAACAATATAAATATTTCTTTTTTTTTTTTACATTTAACCTCTTTATTATATGAGTGACCTGTTTATTATGTCCTCATAAAAAAAAAACGAACATACACCTTTTTTTTTCGAACTGGCTTTACTATTAGCCATAAGTATCCTGAAGCCACGAACGGCTTGTACAGCATCACCCAGGCTTGGGGGCGAGCGCTTAAGGCGCTCAGCCACGAAAGCAATGCAACTAGTTCCGAGGGTGCCAAAGTGGCCGAACCTCGGCTCGAATTGTTGCAGCGATTGCAATCAAGTCGCGATCTGGCTAATTCCCTATCATTCGATCTAAACTAACTATATATAAGCTGTCTCTGTGCTCTGGGAGGAGAGTAAGAGACAAGTGTATATGTATTTAGTAATCTGTAAATTTTGTCTAGACTAACTAGCCTCAAAAAAAGAAAAAAGGTCCCTTACAGAAACTAAAAGAAACACAAGTATTTCATTTTTTTTATAATTTATTTGTTAACCAATAAACTGGATTTTCCATATATGTAAAAAATGTTTTTAGAAGCCCCTTCGAGGCGCTCTCCGGACGCTTTTCAAACTAGGACACATCCGCGGAATCCTGGACGGATGATAGTCCTAACTTAGCCACACCGTTAATCAAATTCGACATTAAATTATTATAAAAAGAACTTTTGAAAATATCAGTACAAAATTACACTTATATCATCAATTCTAATAATTGCCAAGTGCGTGTCGGGCTGCGCGCAGTGTAGGGTTCCGTAGTTGCCCGTCATAATATGCAGACTTAGAGGTGGGGGATTTAAATAATTTTAATTTGAAAATGTACGAAATTACTTCTCTGAGTACATATTATAAGTTGATTGAACAGTGGCGGATTTCCCTTAACGCCAGGCCTAGCCCACGCCTAGGCCCAGGCCTAGGGCGACCAGATATTAGGGGCGGATAATCTTGGCAGAAATATACTACCAAATGCAAACATATGATGACAATAAATAACAGTACACTAAAGCATAATATGAAGTATAATATTAAGACTCCAGACATGGATAAAAATCTAGTTTAAATTACAATATTGACATCGTAAAGCTGTACTTTGATACCATCAAATTTCTCTCCATCATCTGTAATATCTTCGGAAACATTCATTTAAATTACATGCTGTAAAGGGCTATATTGATCTATATTAAATGGACAATGTATTTAAGGTACTTAATTGGATAAGAATTAATGCTGTATTGCTTAAAATCACTTCGTAAATAAGCCATTTTTTCCCGTAAAATGTAAAGGATAAAAAATGGTTATTGTGGGTTATCCTTAAGAGATAGACATATACCATCCCGGACTTTTTTGTTGACCTTTTTAAGGTGTACAATACTGTAGTACATTATTTTGATTTATCTCGTGGAGTTCAGCCAGCGTTGGCAATGTAAGAGCAAAAAATGTGTTTCATTTACGTCATCGCATTAGAAACCTCTAAATTTATCAGTGTTTCTCTTTAATATTATGCATGTATTATACATATAAACCTTCGTCTTGAATCACTCTATGTATTAAAACCGCTTCAAAATCTGTTGCGTAGTTTTAAAGATTCAAGCATACATAGGGACGGACAGAGCGACGCGACTTTGTTTTATACTATGTAATGATGAGCTGAGAAGGGGGCGGTGCTACATGGCCTAGGGCGGCCAAGACTGCAAATCCGCCACTGTGATTGACTATTACTCGTTAACTTGTAAAGCCTATCTATCTCTGATAGTTTTCCTTGAAACTTCTTTTCGTATACTATTACCATGATTTTTTCGCATATCCAATAACAACCATTTAGCTGGCGACGGGGCCTTGACTCTAACAAAAACTAGCACTGCAAAGTTTAATATTTCGCAAACGGATGCCTGAATCCAAAATGGTTTTTATCCGCAATGTTGTTTAACGACCTTTCTAACAAAAACTCACGCGATGGGATAGACGAGAAAAAATAAAACATTTGCACTTTAACTGTAGGAAAGAAAACGAAAAAAAAAAAAAAAATTTATTTTAACACTTTGTCGGCGTGATTAATATATATACCCATACCTAATTACAGCTTACTAGTACTAAGAATCTCGGAGCTAAGTCTTCTTGACTTCGAAACCTTAACAAAAAGGATCTCGTGTTCTAGAACTCTTGACACACCTCTGATTATAGATAAATAATAGTTCAAAAAACTAAAAAAATTAGGCTTTATTTAAAAGCCAACTAAAAAATAAAAATAAATTTTTAAAAATTTGAATTATGCATAGTGTATATGGTTACATGTTACAATAAAATATATATATATATCTTTTATTTTAAAAAAAGCGTGGGCTGCATGTTGTCAATAGTTATAAATATTTTATTGACAGATATAAGTATAAGGATTATCATTTTGATAATATCTTAAAAAGCACCCCACGCTTTTTTTACAATAAAATTTTTTTTTTCTTATATATATATACACTATGCTTAATTCAATTTTTTTTTTTTAATTTTTAGTTGGTTTTTATATAAGAGCGTATTTTTTTAGTTTTTTTGAAGTATTATTTATTTTTCATTTTTTAGTTGAATTTTCTATAAAATTGTATTTTTTAGTTTTTTTTAAAACTGATTAAAATATTGAATTGTCATCGGTCCTAATAACTATGCCAAATTTCGAGTTAATCCGACGTTTTGAAGGGGGTTAAAATCATGTTCAAAGATTCCGTTACATACTAACATAATAACATACATACGTCTGAAGCTAATATAAAAGCGTATTAATATTAAAAATAAATAAAAAACTACAATGGCATTTCTAATGAAAACATATTTAACTGACAGGTTGGAGGCGCTCTCTAATAAGGCTCTGTTTTATGATGGTGACAGCTGTGAAAAAAAAAACCGTCTCACTTGGACAAAAGGAAATCAGTTCTATATTTTAGCATTTGTCTTGCACACTTTTTGCCTGAAGTGGCACGGATTAATTAAGTAAAATCGCTTATTTTCATTTTCAAAGACTTTCTTTTATCTTTTAGATGACTTCACTGTATTTTTTTTTCCTACGATAAAAAAAAACTTAAAAGAACGTTTAAATTACTTTTAGATTATTCACTTTGTTGTTTGGGAATATTTATTGTTCAATCCTGCATATTTGTAACTTGATTTGATCGGTTGGAAATATTAAGAATGTAATTCCAAAGCACTAAACTTGAAAATCAAAACTCTTGCACTGATTCTCTGCCTAAATCTACTACACCATTTGAAAACAGTAAATTCATACCCATTCTTGTGTTTTAAATATATATATATATATACGTATACACTTATAAAACATCGTATATACTTGACCGTGTGCTGTGCGCGTTAGACGCTTATTTATTTTATTGAAGTGAAACTTCTTATGCGACTTCCAAGCGTTAAACGTTTAACGCACATTATCGGTCTCTCCTCTTTGTGTGAGCCAGAGCGAGAGAGTAAATGTTGGTGTGTATGTATATTGCACACTGTTTAAATAAAATAGAAAATGTCTTTTAAAATTAAGTTTCACTTCTATCGTGTGTGAATCGCACACACACCTTTTTGTTTTTTATCAAGACACCGTGTGGTGCGTCATCATTTGGATAATAAATAGGTGAAATATCAAAAAACAAATATTAATATTATTAGCATTTTATTTTATATTCATGAAATCTATATCTAAATCTATATAGTAGGTGGTACGTTCTTAGTTTGAACATGAAATTACGACTACCATTTACGGTGATATATAGACAGTCATCGCTTGTTACTTTCTTAAATTTTAATCAGACTTTTCAATTAACTTGGACCAAAGTCTCGACATATACATCTCCGTGATCGTTGGTGGATCGGCAGCCGTAGTAACCCTTATCAGCCTTCTGCACGCCCTTGATGACCAGCCCGCTGTCGGTGACCGCTGCCCTTCCTCCACTAAGAGGCTTAGCGTTGTGGCTCCAGACGACCTTCGGCTTTGGTAAACCGCTTACTTTACATGGGATTACCACATCTTGTCCGGGTTTGGCGATAATTACCATTTGAGGTTTGTTCTCGAGTTTTGGTGAACCTTTAAAAAAAATGTTTTTCATAACATATGCCTTCCCCTGGGAGGAGGGAAGGAACATGTGTATGTGTACTTAGTAATCTTAATATTTCTGTCTAACTAGGCAAAAAAGAATAAAGGTCCCTAATAGAACCTATGTACCTATGTGGTGTGCGTGTGTGTATGATGCAGTGTCATGTGTGTCTGTGATAGCTAGTGAATGTAGAGTCACTGTTTCGCACGAGGGGCTGCTTGGCTCAAGGGCTTCATGTCGATGGATCGGACCTATGCTTGAGTTGCCGCAGAGGAGGGTGGTCTTGGCGGGTGTGCGGGAGCGAAGTTAACCGTACATTCCCTGCGGAGAGAACGGTGGTTTCGTGGGCGTGGGCGCGAGCACGCATGGATTACGGGAGCGGAGGCGTTGGCTGAGAAATGGGTATAGTATGGTGCTTGCACAGTAACATCACGTGAGCAGTATGCCTATTAGCAAATTCATACTTTAAATAAGTCTATACCCACACATCTCTTTCGTTTCCTATAGATTCACAATACCTTCACGCATCCACTCTCTTACGAATTCCTTCTTCATTTTCACTACGATCAGTTATTTTTCTATTTACTCTGAATAAGCCATTTCGGTCGACTCCGGGTGTGACTCTTTTCCTGTAAGTGACGGTTCTGTAGCTGATGGTAAGGACAGTGCTTTCCATAAGCAACGACAACCACCGTGAGATTGATAATCCACGGCCGGTCATCGTTGTAATGCGGGCTTTCAAACCTCTCACTAACTGGATATAAACTAGCTGATCACGTAACGTGTCAAATCGAAATAGAATCACTATGAAAGGCTTACCAAGCGGATGCTGGTCATTACAGATACCCGATCATCACGGCTGTGTCTGGAACGCGACTGGTATACGACGATCCAGTCGGGTACAATCATTCAGTCCTACAACTCGGCTACGTGTCTCTGACACACTGTAAATCGTTTTGTCGTTCTCTCATCCTCCATACATTCCACATGTCCAAAGCAACAAACCAAATCTTTAAATTAAAAACAAATCCGTGATACTTACTGACTACGGTTAATTTCAAGGAGTGCTTCTGAGGTTTGCCCTTTCCGTTATAGACTTCGCAAGTGTATGTGCCTGCGTCTTCAGGAAGGGTTTTCTTGATGAGAAGACGCTTGCCGGAGGTTCTGTTGTGGCGGGTAATCCGGTCTTCGGGGTTTCCGTTCACGTCTTTTCCGTCCTTGAAGTAGTTAGGATGGGCCAGGGGGCTGGAAAGAAACTTTGTTTTATAGTAATATGTAGGTCACGGAAAAGCATAGTATTTAAAACGAGTATAGGTAAAATTTACGTGTTGTAAGCTGTATGTTTTCTAGATATTTTCACTGTTGTATCATAGTATTATTTCTTCACGCCTGTTACACTCCAGTGAGCTGTTAGTAACCATTCAGCTAGCAGTTGGAAGCAATGATGACTCAGTGGTAACGTGTACGGAAACGGCACCAATCGACGTGATTTCGTATTCCAATAATGATACTGGCCTTTCGGTGAAGGAAAACATCGTGATAAAACCATGATGGTAGGCCATTTTCTAATGTTCATCTAGCTAGCTACCACTCTTGAGTTGAAAATCTATCTTCAAGTGCCTATAGAAGTGTTCCAGTAGCTGCACTAGAAATCCAGTCTCACTAGGCTTCGCATGTTACCATCTAGAGTTAAATCGTAACATCAGATGAGACTGTAGGCAGACGCTAGACATATGATGAATAAAAAAAATACAATTAAATAATACTCACTCGCTTCCGTACATGCAGTAAATCATCGTAACATCACCAGCTTTCGCCATTATATCCTTGCTAAGATATTGAGGAACCAGCTCGCCCTTGTAGCCAGAGTTGTCTTTAGTCACTCCCTTGATAACGTATTCAACTAGAATCACTTCTTCATCAACGGCCGGATTTTTGGCAAAGCAGACGTATTTGTGAATATCACTGACATCATCTTTAGTAACGATGGTGAAGTAAAGGTTTCCATCAGGTCCAGCAGTGATGCGGCGGTCGAAGTCGGTCTCGTCAGCATTAGGATAAGCTCCGGACAATCTCTTTGCCCAGTAAATGGCAGGTTTTGGGTAAGCGTTGGGAATGACGCAGTCTAATTGGAAGGGTTTGCCTTCGACTGGAGTTTTCTCGTGAGTCTTCGCTGGGGCAGCGATGAGGTAAGTCTTTCTGAAGCTGATCACCCTTGAGCTAGCTACGCCGGCTGGGGTTTCAGCGAAGCACTGATATTGGCCTTCGTCGGAAGCCTGCGGGCTCAAGAAAACGAGAGATCCTTCGTCTTTCCGCAAAGCAGCATTATGTTCTTGGAAGTTAAAAGATTTTCCATCTTTATGCCAGGAATATCTGGAACAGGTTACGTATTAATTTATCTGCAAAATTTAAGGTCTAATCCTTTATAACCAGGAATGTATCCAAACTCATAATAGACAATTGCACAGGAGCGGTAGGTCATAATATGGAGAGAAACGAACAAAAAATGTCATCGGCACAAGACACGTGCTTTTGTTGGTGTCGAAGGGTCGACCACCATACACCAGATAACACCCACCATAGTGGTATGCTTAGTCTTGTCACGTTCCCGAATAAGCTTGTGTATATGGGGATGGTAGAGTATCTGAAACCGACCGGGTCGCAACGACTGTTCAAATGGTGTTAATCCTGTCACAATGATGATTCTATTTATGTTTGTCGCGTTTAGGGACTTGCCATTGCCGAGAAGTTTGAAGGCGGATTATTGATCTTTCATTGGTCGCCGTTTTTTTTATTGTACTGTGTACTTCAGGCTCTGTATCGTTATTTTGTCGCGGTACTATTAGAAAAGATCATATGCTCCAACTCTCACTGAAGTTTAACAGAATCGATGTGGCTTTGACTTAAATAATTAAAAAAAAAATGTTTACTTGATGCCCTGTTCATTTCCCTCTGTGACGCACTCGATGACTGCTGGTTTATTTTCCCTGAAGAGAACCTCGGCAGGCTGTTCCTTCAGCACCGGGAGCTTCTGAACAGGGTGAGCGGTACCTTTATTGTAAGAAAACGAAAACATTAATTACAATTTAAAAAATCTATTAGGATAAAAATGCCATGTTTATTGATAATAAATCAGTAAAACATAGAATGTACGCGAAATTCAATAAAGTTCACATACCTAAAATTATGCACGCACTCAACACCACAATGCTTTTGGACACCATTGTTCACCTGGAGTTAAACATATATATTATATAATAAAAATCAACGAGAAACAGATATCAACAATCAATTATACAATCATTAAACGAATTACGTGCTCTGATATAAAATTGTTTTGACTTTCGTCACAATGAGTATATACATTCAAAATATTATTATCTAATATATAAAATTCTCGTGTCACGGTGTGCGTGATCGAAGTCCTCCGAAACGGCTCGACCGATGTTCGTGAATCTTAGCGTGCATATCGGCCAGGATGGAGAATCGGACAACATCTATTTTTCATCCCCCTAAATGTTAAGAGTGGGGTCCACCCCTAAATATTTTTTTTATTTTTTAGACAAAAATTTTTTATTTTTTTTATGATTCAGCATACAAAAATACATACAACCCTAAATTTTCACCCCTCTACGATCGACCCTTATTTTTTATTTGTTAATTAACGACTTTAATTTTTTTTGCAAGTGCATTCTGTAGTCCACGCGAGCGGAGCCGCGGGCACAGCTAGTATTATATAGTATTTCATATAATTCCGTTTCACAATGTCGAAGTAGATTTTTCTTCGAATAGGGAACTTAATGACTAACATAATGAAATAATATTTTTATAACGGAATAATTATTATATAAATTAACGTATTCTACAAGAATGAAATATAAATATAATATAATAAAATAACAAATTAATTAGATATTCGACCAAAAAAAATATTTTTTAAATACAATAAAAATTAATAGCGATTTTTGGATAAGATAAATACCAATAATAATAATTAATAGAAATAAATTAATCAATTTTAGCAAAAATACAATTATATAAAAAATATAGTTATATATATAACTGAATATGGTATAAATAAAATGAAATAAAAAAATCCTATTGAATAAAATTATTAGATTATAATAATTTCAAAGTTTGTATGGTACTCACGCTAGTGTTACGACTGGAGCGACTTTGTCTAGATACAGCTACAATTTCTCCTTATATACTAAAGTGATGCGTCTTCATCGAGTCATGCTTTGTACAAAAACTTGACCCCGAACTTCATATCAACCATGCCGATTGATATGGGCATGGATTCCTACAATGAGCGCTTTCATTGAAGAAAAACATTCCGAGTTTCTGAAAAAACTGTACGGTGGCAGGATTTATTGTTATGCCCGTCCATCCATCCATCCATCTGCAAGACGTCTACTGATCGTCATAGGCCTTCGCCAAAGATCGTCACAACGATCGCTCCTGTACAGCTCGCATCCAACGGGTTCTCGCAAAAGATTGTGAAGACACTATTGTTCGTCGGTCCACCTTGTGGAAGGTCGGTCCACGCTGCGTCTTTCGGTATGTGGCCGCCACTCTAGAACTCGACGGCCCCAGCGGCCATTCGTTCTACGAGCGATAACTCCCGCCCATTGTCACTTAAGTCTAGCCATTCTGGGAGCTATGTTGGTGACTTTAGTTCTTCTACGGATCTTCGCGCTTCGAATTCGATCACGCATAGATTCTCCGAGCATAGCCCTCTCCATTGCCCTTTGAGTGACCTTGAGCTTTCTCACCTGACCCATAGTTAGTGACCACGTCCCAGTACCATATGTCATCACTGGCAACTCATACTGGTCAAAGACTTTTGTCTTGAGACACTGCGGTATTTTGGATGTTACGTACCTTCCCGATGGCTTAGAATAGCACCCGTGTCTGGCGTAAAAGGCGACTAAGGGATCAGCCGAAGAACGGGCAGCAGAGTCCTGCGAGTAGTTATCCACGACCGAACTGCGATCGCCAACCCACCTGCCAAGCATAGCGATTATGGCAATTCCCCCCTAATTATTAAAATACAAAAGTTACCTAGGCCCTCATTACGTGAATTCTAATAATACGTATGAGGGATTCCCTCTCTGTAAATCTACCAAGGAAAGAGTGTTAATAATGTTTTATATAATTAAAAAATATTGATAAACCCGATCCGGATTTTTGCCAGCTCTTTTCTGTGACTGGGATATTTATCCGATTTTGTGGCAGTGTTTTCACTTTCTTAAGGGATTAAACTGTACAATGTATTTTTGATTATTTGATGCTTGGCTTTGATAGTTGTTACTTGTTCTTGAGAGCCAGTCCCTCTGGGCTTAGCGTGTTTACATTTTCGTCCACATCGTCACCAGCATCAGATGGAGATTATTGCCACACGCAAAATAATTTATTCAAAGAACTTGTTTTTTTCTTGCTACATGAAAATACGTTGATATAACACATTTCATGATCGCGCAACAAATATGTATAAACTCGTTAAAAAAATTTAAAAGTCTGCTAGAATTTTTACTGAATTACAAACGATTAAAAACTGATTTTTTTAACACGCTTATATTAATTACGAGTAGCTTCACTTGTAACTAACTAACTAACTAAAAATGTAATAAAATCTTAGAAGTCGTCAATTTTAACCTACTTCTAATGGCCATATCGAAATGAAACTTTGTATGTATATGTAGTTTGGATGACAACACTATAATTTGGTATCTTGGAGCCGATATGGTGGTGGAGCCAGGAGATGGACAGTGGAACTCTTCATTGGTTACTAGCAAACCTCTCGAGTTTAGGTTCATATGATTATTTTTGACTTGGTAATGAGATGTTATTATAGGACAAAAAAGTTTTATAACATAGATAATTAAAACAAGGTTTAATTATCTATGTTTTATAATTTTTAGTGCGTCCTTAAAGCGTGTTTTTTGTTTTTTAAACTATTTATATTTTCTTATTCTTAATTTTTTGTTCGCATAATGCAATTATGGTCTACGGTTGACACTGCACGTATTTACTAAAATTGTATAGTTGATATTTCATCTTCTATAGATATTGTAAAACTCAGCATCTGTCTGTCGGTCTATTTTATTTTCATGCGAAATCAACTAATCCTATTTACATATTTTTGTTCTTTAATTATACCTGGCCAGGTTATAGGCTATATAATATAATATTTCTAAATACAGTCTGTATCTTCTATACATATTATAAAATCGACGTCTCCCTGTATTATGTTCATTCACACGAAAACCACTTATCCGATTTACATGATTCCTTTAATTCATAGATACATTATTATCTGACCAGGTTATATGATATATTTTGTTCCACAAAGTAATATACAAAATAAGCAGTGATGATAATGTTGAATCAATTCGGAAGAAAGACGCTTTTTGGGCTCTTAAATGTCTTACGCTGAGTAAACCATAAGAGATATATCAAATTAATGTTCTACATAATCGTAAATCTTAAAAAGGCCTAAAAAAGTCAGCGATATCATATGTCTATCTATCCTCTAAGGATCACCAACAATAGGCATTTTTAAGGCAGCAAGATTCGCGCGTGCGCTCGACCTACAGCAGTCTGTAGTACACGCGAGCGGAGCCGCAGGCATAGCTATTTTTATATACATTTATTACACTTTCTTATCTCGTACTAAGGAAATGTGTGTTTTACCTGACAATTATGACATAGGTATATTGAGTTCAAACAACATTGTACAAACGGAAAACTTGTCAGACATTTACTGTACCTACATTTTTTTTATCGTTATAGGCTTGGCGTAGTGGCCACAATCTCACCTGATGTTAAGTGACGATGTGGCCTAAGATGATAACACGCTAAACCTAGTGGAAGGCTGGCTCTCAAGTGCAGCTGCCGGAACACACCTATTGGTATTTGGCGACAGATTTTCAACTTGAGGGTGGTAGCTAGCCAGGCGGGCATTATAAAAAGCCCTACCACCATGCTATGGTTTCCTCACGATGTTTTCCTTCACCTTTCGGTGAAGGTCAGGCTCATTACAGGGATTCGAACTCACGTCACTCGACGCGAAGTCGTACACACTACCACTGAGCCATCATCGCTTTAATTCGTCTACTATGTTGTTTTGTAAATATTCCAGTTAAATAATAAATAATTATTGTTACGTCATATGTGAATTCCCTATTATCTTCAAATTGCTATATATTCCTCTTATCATGCTTTTGGGTATTTTATATCGGAAACTGCTAATTGGTGATTTAGAATATTCGTTTAATTAACCCACATCACAAAATAGATACGTAGTGTAACTATATAGGTATAACGTGGCCGAGACGGGCAGTGTGACGTCACTAGGGAACTATGTTTATTTGTAGTTGACTTAATAACTGCAGGTCTTCACTGTCCAACAACTTTTTTTTTTCGAACTGACTATACTGTTAGCCTTAGGGGCCCTGGAGCCTTTTACGGCTTTTACAGCTTTACCAGGCTTGGGGGCGAGCGCTTAGGGCACTCAGCCACGAAAGCTAGGCAACAACATCCGAGGGTGCCAAAGTGGCCGAACCTCGGCTCGGACTGTTGCGCGTATGCAATTAAGTCGCGATCTGACTAATTCCCTATCCGTAATTCGATCTAAACTAACTATACATATATACATGTTTCTGCCCCCTGGGAGGAGGGAAGGAACATGTGTATGTGTATTTAGTGGTCTGAAATTTTTGTCTACTCTAACTAGGCAAAAAAAAAAGAAAAAAAGGTCCCTTACAGAACCTATGTACCTATGTGTTGTGCATGTGTGTATAATGCAGTGTCATGTATGGCTGTGAAAGCTAGTGATTGTGGAGTCACTTGTATCGCGCGAGCGGCTGCTTGGCTCAAGGGCTCCATGCCGATGGATCGGACCTAGGCTTGAGTTGCTGCAGAGGAGGGTGGTCGTGCCGGTGTGCGGGAGCGAAGTTAACCGTGCGTCCCCTGCGGAGGGGCCCTTAAGTCGGTCGTAGGTTGCTTATAAAGCGCGTGCGGTCATAGAGCACACCTGTTGCTATTGCACTCAGACAATAGTAATAAAGTCATTAGTACTGTTTCCATAATTTCATAGACGATTGCATTTTTCCTGATATTTTAAACTATTATTGACGACAATACTATGACGATAGTATAATCACTAAGCTTGGACTCCGTTCAACTTGTAATCCAATTGTTGCATCCACCGTGATGCGCCAATTGTAAGAGTGATGGGCACAGAGATATGCCTTTGGAGATTTCTCTCTATTTGGAGCGGTCCGACTCAAGGAATACCTCCACCCAACAGAAGATTGCAGCCAAATAACCCTGTGCTGTGTTTTTGCGCAGAGTTGGGTTTTCAGAGCTCTTTTTCGTCACAAACGCTTATTGTGGGTGATCCTTAGAAGATAGACATATGCTATCGCTGACTGTTTTGCAGGACTTTTTAAGATGTAAAGTTATGTAAAACTGTCTTTTTTCCGAATTGATTCAACATTATCGTCAGTGCTTATAACATACCTAAGAACTAAAAAAAAAGTTAATTGAGTAAATTGTTTTTGCTTGAGAAGAACATAAAATGACAAAAAGATATGTATAGATTGATATAGATAATCCACTTGTGCAAAATAACCAAACTTCATGACGTGAAATGCCGCCAAAATTACATAATATAAGGCCAAATAATTATATGAATTAAACGCTCTTTCATAAGAACTTTTTAAATTCATTATACATATCCTATAATAAGTGACGATGTGGCCTAAGATGGTAACACGCTAAGCCTAGTGGGAGAACTGGCTGTCAAGTGCAGCTGCCGGAACACACCTATTGGTGCTTGTCGACAGATTTTCAAAATGAGGATGGTAGCTAGCCACGCGAGCATTAGAAAAAACCCTACCACACCAAATTTAATACATATTTCAATAATTAACAGTTACTTAAAGCGATGAAACATACATCTCAATAAAAATCGTATTATCTAGTACTAACTCTATACATATTCCATACATTGTAAACAAAATATCAATATTCTATTTCGAAACATAATTATATCAAATATATCTATAAAATAGTTACTCATTTGTTATCTCTATTAATAATACTTCTATATCTTAATTACGTGTTTTATATGTCGCCAACAATATTGTTAATGACCTATCAACCTCACATGATGGGATACCTAGACGAGAAAAAATAAATCATTTGCACTTTATCTGTAAGAAGGTGCCATAAACAATGTTTTTTTAGATTTTATTTTATCACTTTGTCGGCGTGATTAATATGTATACCCATACCAAATTACAGTTTTCTAGTACTAAGAATTTCTGAGATAAACCTTCTTGACTTCGGAACCCTAACAAAAAGATTCTAGTGTACTAGAACTCTTGACATACCTATGACTATAAAAATTAAAAAACTACAATGGCATTTCTAATAAAAACATATTTAACTAACATGTAGGAGGCGTGCCGTCTAATAAACAGCGTGACAGCTGTTACTATTTTGGACGTTTTTTTTTTGTTAAAAAATATTGAAATTGTATAATGTGCAAAATATTCATACGGTTCAGCTATTTTTTTTTTTAATTAAAAAAACAGTCTTACTTGGACAACACAAGGAAATCACTGGTGATTTTTAGTTCCATATATTATATTAGTATTTGTTTTGTACACTTTTTGCCTGAAGTGGCACGGATTAATTAAGTAGTAAAATTGCTTATTTCCATAGTCTTTTAGACTTTCTTTTAGATGGCTACACAATGGTTTACTTTGTGCTACGATAAAAAAAAATAGTTATCTTAAGAAAGTTTTAGATTATTAAATTAACGTTTTATATTATTAGATTATTCACTTTGTTATTTAGGAATATTGCTTGTTCAATCCTGCATATTTGCAACTTGATTTGTTAAGTTGGAAATATTAAGATTGTAATTCCAAAGCACTAAACTTAAAAATCAAACCTCTTGGCACTGATTCTCTGTCTAAATCTACACCATTTGAAAAGAGTAAATTCATACCCATTGATGTATTTTGAATAAATATATATACACGATTTTTCTATATTTTGTACATGAATACATATATATACGTATGCACGTATTACACATCCTATATACCTGACCGCGTACTGTGCGCGTTATACGCTTTTTTCTTTTCTTTTTATCAAGACACCGTGTGGTGCGTCATCATTTGGATAGTAAATAGATGAAATATCAAAAAAACAAATATTAATATTATTAGCATTTTATTTTATATTCATGAAATCTATAGTAGGTGGTACGTTCTTAGTTTGAACATGAAATTACGACTGCCATTTACGGTGATATTTTGACAGTCATCGCTTGTTACTTTCTTAAATTTTAATCAGACTTTTCAATTAACTTGGACCAAAGTCTCGACGTATACATCTCCGTGCTCGTTTGTGGATCGGCAGCCGTAGTAACCCTTATCAGCCTTCTCCACACCCTTGATGACCAGCCCGCTGTCGGTGACCGCTGCCCTTCCTCCACTAAGAGGCTTAGCGTTGTGGCTCCAAACGACCTTGGGCTTTGGTAGACCGCTTACTTTACACGGGATTATCACATCTTGTCCGGGTTTGGCGATGATTACCTTTTCAGGTTTATTCTCCAATTTTGGTGCACCTTTAAGAAAAACTGTTTAGTATCATCTCTCCTTATGTTAAGACAGGGACTGACTATGAGGCGCTGCTGTCAGAACACACGGTTATACGGTTGAGAATTATCTTTGCGGAATGGGAGTTTAAGGTCAGCAATACGCTTGTAAAACCAATGGTATTACAAGCGTCCATGGCCTACAATAGTCGCTTACCACGTTTGTTTTCCATCTTACTTACGCTAAGTCTAGAGAAATAGCCGATAACCGAACGAGAATTAAGAGTGAAATTTCAAAGAGGCGTCACTTTTAAGCACATTCCGTTACATGAGAGAGAAGAAAGATATAATGCAGTGAGAAGGAGAAAGAGGGCATAACTAATACACTGTTAAGGCTATCTCGTCTTCCCTTTTTAACAAGTTTTACTTCTATCACGTGTAATTTTGCGTGTGTGTTTTATTTTTATAACATTATGCGTGCTGTCCATTTGAGTTTAAATGATCATTACTGGCTAAAATTGCTTATAATTCACCTCAAAAGGGCCAGTAGTTTTAACTGAGACCAGTCAATAATAAAAACCAAGATGAAACGCCTTTAGTGCCAGTACATTTGTCAACGACACCATTTGGATCGGAATATAAAAGTGCGGGGAGAGATGATTTGCGGCAGAAATGGGTTTAGTATGGTCCTTGCACAGTAACATCACGTGAACAGTATGCCTATTAGCATACTTTACTTATCTTGTAAGTGACGGTTCTGTAGCTGATGGCAAGGACAGTGCATTCCATAAGAAATGACAACCACCGTGAGATTGATAATCCATGGCCAGTCATCGTTGTGATGCGGGCTTGCAAACCTCAAAACTCGATATACACTAGCTGATCACGTAACGTGTCAAATCTAAATAGAATCACTATGAAAGGTTTACCAAGCGCACACTGGTCATTACAGATACCCGACCATCACAGCTGATTCTGGAACGCGACTGATATACGACGATCCAGTCGGGTACAATCATCCTGTCCTACAACCCAGCTACGTGTCTCTCACACACTGTAAATCATTTTGTCATTCTCTCATCCTCCATACATTCCACATGTCCAAAGCAACAAACTAAATCTTTAAATTAAAAACAAATCCGTGATACTTACTGACTACGGTTAATTTCAAGGAGTGCTTCTGAGGTTTGCCCTTTCCGTTATCTACTTCACAAGTGTATGTGCCCGCGTCTTCAGGGAGGGTCTTCTTGATGAGAAGACGCTTGCCAGAGGTTCTGTTGTGGCGGGTAATACGGTCTTCGGGGTTTCCGTTCACGTCTTTTCCGTCCTTGAAGTAGTTAGGGTGGGCCAGAGGGCTGGAAAAAAACTTTGTTTTATAGGTTCCGCTCGCGTGGACCACAGAATGCCGTCGGTCGAGCGCACGCACGAATTGTGCTGTCCCCGCTCATAAGACGGAAGACAAAAATGCTTATTGTGGGTGATCTTAAGAAGATAAATATTTGCCTTTGCTGACTTTTTTGTAGGTCTTTTTAAGTTCTACAATTATGTAGAACATTAGTTTCATATATGTTGAATGATTTACTCATGGTAAACCATTTAACGCCCCAAATGCGTCTTCTTTCCGAATTGATTGACCATTTTCATCACTACTTTTTTCGTATGTTTCTTGATTTTATATAATATATATATATATATATATATATAGCAATAACGATATATATAGCAATAAGATAACATAGCTATGAATTAAAATAAAAAACATGTCAATCGGATAAGTGTTTTTTGCGTGGAAAGAACATAAACGAATACACAGACAGAGAGACGTTGAGTTTTATAATATGTATAGGTGAAGGTCACGAAAAAGTACAGTATTTAAAATGTGTATAGGTACTATGTAAGCGTTGTAAGTCGTATGTCATTTCTACATATTTTCACCGTTGTATCATACCATTATTTCTTCACGCCATGGTACACTCCAGTGAGCTGGTAGTAGCCATTCAGCCAGCAGTTGGAAGCAATGATGGTTCAGTGGTAGCGTTTACGGAAACGGCATTGATCGATGTGATTTCGTATCCCTATAACAATCCTGATCTTTCGGTGAAAGAAAACATCGTGATGAAATCATAGCATGGTGGTAGGCCATTTTGTAATATCCATCAAGCTAGCTAAGTTGAAAATTTGTCGTCATGTGCCTATAGCAGTGTTCCGATAGCTGCACTAGAGAGCCAGTCTCTCTAGGCTTCGCATGCTACCATCTAGAGTCAAATTGTCACATCAGCTGAGATTGTGGTTAGACGCTATACATACGAGTATAATTAATAAAAAAAAAAACAATATACAATTAAATAATACTCACTCGCTTCCGTACATGCAGTAAATCATCGTAACATCACCAGCTTTCGCCATCATATCCTTGCTAAGGTATTGAGGAACCAGCTCGCCTTTGTAGCCAAAGTTGTCTTTGGTCACTGCCTTGATAACGTATTCAACTAGAATCACTTCTTCATCAACGGCCGGATTTTTGGCAAAGCAGATGTATTTGTGGATATCGCTGACATCATCTTTAGTAACGATTGTGAAGTAAAGGTTTCCATCAGGCCCAGCGGTGATGCGGCGGTCGAAGTCGGTCTCGTCAGCATTAGGATACGCTCCGGACAATCTCTTCGCCCAGTAAATGGCAGGTTTTGGGTAAGCGTTGGGAATGACACAGTCTAATTGGAAAGGTTTGCCTTCGACTGGAGTTTTCTCGTGAGTCTTCGCTGGGGCAGCGATGAGGTAAGTCTTTCTGAAGCTGATCACCCTTGAGCTGGCTACGCCAGCTGGGGTTTCAACGAAGCACTGATATTGGCCTTCGTCTGAAGCCTGCGGGTTCAAGAAAACCAGAGATCCTTCATCTTTCCGCAAAGCAGCATTATGTTCTTGGAAGTTGAAAGATTTTCCGTCCTTATGCCAGGAATATCTGGAACAGGTTACGTATTAATTTATCTACAAAAATTAAAGGTCTACTCTTTTATAACCAGGACTGTATCTAAACTCATAATTGACAATTGCACAGGAGCGGTAGGTCATAATATGGAGAGAAACGAACAAAAAATGTCATCGGCACAAGACACGTGCTTTTGTTGGTGTCAAAGGATCGACTACCATACACCAGATAACACCGAGCACAGCGATATCCTTAGATTTGTCACGTTTCTAAATCAGCCTGTGTATATGGGGTGTTTTGGGACTAGCCATTGTCGAGAAGTTTCAAGGCGGATTATCGATCTTTCATTGTTCGCCGTTTTTTTAGATTGTACTGCGTACTTCAGGCACTGTATCGTTATTTTGTCGCAGTACTATTGGAAAAGATCAAATGCTCCAACCTTCATTGAAGTTTAACAGAATCGATGTGGTTATGACTTAAATAATTAAGAAAAATAAAATGTTTACTTGATGCCCTGTTCATTTCCCTCTGTGATGCACTCGATGACTGCTGGTTTATTTTCCCTAAATAGAACCTCGGCAGGCTGTTCCTTCAGCACCGGGAGCTTCTGAACAGGGTGTGCGGAACCTTTATTGTAAGAAAACGAAAACATTAGTTACAATTTAAAAAATCTATTATCATTAAAATTTCATATTTATTGATAATAAGTCAGTAAAACACGGAATGTACGTGTAATTCAATAAAGTTTACATACCTAAAATTATGCACGCACTCAACACCGCAATGCTTTTGGACGCCATTGTTTACCTGCAGTTAAAAATATATATTATATATTAAAAATCAACGAGAAATGATATCAACAATCAATTATACAACCATTAAACGAATTATATGATCTGATTTAGAACATTTTTGACTTTGAAAACGATGTGAACAAAATACAGACTACATCCAACATGTAGGTATTTCATATCATTCGGTTTCACAACGTCGAAGAAGATTTTTCTTCGAATAAGGAACTTATTAAAATAAAATTTTAATACTAACATAATTAAATAATATTTTTTTTAACGGAGTAATTATTATATATATTAACATATTCTACAATAATGAAATATAAAATAATAAAAAAATAAAAATAATTAATTGGTGTTCGACCCAAAAAATATATTTTTAAATATAATAAAAATTTGATAGCGGTTTTTGAATACGATAAATATCAATAATAATTAATGGAAATAAATCAATCAATTTTAGCAAAAAATATAATTAATTGTAATATATCTTTTAATTCGTGTTAATACAAAAATTAAATATAAGAATTGATAAAATAATTATTAGAAAGTCACGAAGCCTATATATAACTGAATACGGTATAAATAAAACGAAATATAAAATTAAATTATTAGATTTTAATAATTTCAAAGTTTGTATGGTACTCACGCTAGTGTTACGACCGGAGCGACTTTGTCTAGATACAGCTACAATTTCTCCTTATATACTAAAGTGATGCGTCGTCATCGAGGCATGCTTTGTACAAATGATGAATACAGGTAATTCACCGCAAATTTCGCACACAAGCATACGCAAGAATATATTACATATTGTATAAGTTTGTAAAATAAACTCGACCCCGAACTCACAGTTCATATCAACAATGCCGATTGATATGGGCTTGGATTCCTAAAACCAGCGTTTTCAGCGAAAAAAAAAACATTCGCAGTTTCTGAGAAAACTGTAGGGTGGCAGGGTTTAATGTTATGCCCGTCCATCCATCCATCCATCTATTCACACAAGACGTCCATTGTTGGAGATATGCCTTCCCCAAAGATCGCCACAACGACCGCTCTTGTACAGATTGCATTCAACGGGTTCTCTGGTTCTCTATAGTTCTGTGGCAACTATATACCTACCTCCTGGCACCAGGCAGGAGGTGGATAGTGGGGCACATCAGTGGTTACTAGTAAACCCTTCGAGTTTGGGCTCATATAATTTGTTTTCACAAGTTCAATAGATTATGCTTAGTAACGAGGTTCTAGTGATGAAGCCAGGATACCTCCTAGCTCCACTATCCATCAATAGTGGAACTCTTCAATGGTTACTAGCAAACCCCTCGAGTTTAGGCTCATATGATTCGTTTTGACTTGGTAACGAGATGTTATTATAAGACTAATTTTTTTATAATTTTTGGTGCATACTTAAAGCGTTTTTTTAGTTTATTTAAACTATTTAAATTTTATTTATTCTTTATTTATTTTTTCGCTTAATGCAATTATGGTCTACGGTTGACAATGCACGTATTCTAAAATTGTGTAGTTGATATTTTTCATCTTCTATAGATATTATAAAACTCAGCATCTGTCTGTCGGTCTGTCCGTTTATATTATTTTTATGCGAAAACCACTAATCCTATTTACTTATTTTTTACTTTAATTACATGAAATAACATACGAAATAAGCAGTGACGATAATGCTGAATCAATTCGGGAAAAAGACGCTTTTGGGGCGCTTACGTAGAGTAAACCATAAGAGACATATCAAATTAATGTACTACATAATCGTAGATCTGAAAAAAACCTAAAAAAGTCAGCGATAGTTTATGTCTATCTTCTAAGGATCACCCACAATAGGGATAAGGCACCAAGATTCGCATGTGCGCTCGACCGACAATAGTCTGTACGAGAGCGGAGCCGCGGGCACAGGTAGTTTTATATAAAGGTCATTCACGTCTTATTTAGGGTTCCGAAGTCAATAAGGAACCCTTACAATTTCGCCATACCAGCCTGTCGTCCGCGGTTTAGCTCAAAGATTCTTAATATTAGAAAGCTGTAATTTGAAATTGGTACCTATAGATATGTATATATTAATAACGCCGACAAAAGTCTATGTCTATTATCTTCATTACATAATATAATAAACTTGAAGTGTCTGTTTTTAATGTCAAAATAACAGCTTTGTACTAAATGCATATGAAAGTATATATATAATATGGTAGGTACTTATAACAAAAACCATTTTTCAAATTTTTGTCTGTCTTCCTGTTTGTTTGTTCCGGCTAATCTCGGAAACGGTTGAAGATTCCGCAAAAATAAAATAATAAGCATTTTTAACCGCCGCGGCGGGCGACGGTCACCTCAATACTGACGGCATTCTGTGGTCCACGTGAGCGAAACCGCAGGAACAGCTATTAGTAAAATAAAATCTTGAAAAAAACATTATTTTAGGATACCTCTCCTACACGTAAGTGGGTAATTTTTTTTCTCATCTATACCATAGTGTGTTGTTGTTGGATAGGCCGTTGGAAACGGCCGGATGTGTGAAAAGCATTTTTCGATACAGGGATCTGATTGCGAAATATCGAGCCTTAAAATACTAATTTTTGTTAAGAGTCAAGTGCCCCCCGAAAAATGAAAATGAAAATATATTTCCTACAAATTCTATGACTTAAATTTCGTAAAAAAAATACTTAAAGTCTCGTTTTAAGTCTGCATATTGTGACTGGCAACTAAGAAACTCTACACAGCTCGTGGCGCGACACGCACTTAGCAATTTTATTAGTTTAGTTTATTATTCTATCCCTGAACGCAATAGGTGGGTGCAGTGTTCAAATTATTAAGTAATGGAAAGGCCAGAGAAACATCTGCAGGGCGAGCCATTAGTAAAACATAAATATTGTTGGTAACAGTAATCCTTGAATAAGATTAAGTTTACTTTCTTCTCAAGAATGACCGCAGCGTTCCAGCTAATTGTGACACAATTCAGTGCTTCACTCGTCGGATGAACCAATTATCTGCCATTAATAATTCTTTCATTAAATTAATCTACAACACTCCATGCGTGGTGTGGGTAAGCTAGTGATTACTGACTTGACTCGCACGCGAAGTTAATACTCCAGCATTAGGTGTAACTCTCTGATTGGAGAAATATTCATATTGGTATTTTTCACGAGCAACTTGAAGACATTGTCAATGTATTTTCAAATGTATCTAGAGAAGAAATTCTGCAGCAAATTCTTTCTTTCAATTCTTCAAATTTAGTCTAGTCAACAAGTTCAAAATGGTGTTAATTCGAGATAAAGCTCTTAAAAATATGATTCTCATTCGATTCGGAATTACGTTAATGTATTTCGAGAACATAAAAATTGCAATTGTTATTAACAAAATAAGATGACACAAAAAACTGAATTTACTTTTTCGTTAATAACTCTGAAACAGAACAGTACGCCCAATGGCGTAATGGCCGCGCGTAGTCCCATTTTCCGGGAGTCGGGACCTTTTTATTGGAAATTTCCTCCTCTTAAATATTAATAGATTTTGAGTTATCAACGAAAAATTAAATGCCTTTTTTTTCATCTTAATTTGTTAATAAGATTTGCGATTTTTATGTGTTCTTTTTACGTCCTCGAAATACATTTTCTAAATGTAATTCCGAATCGAATGAGGTGTCGTTCATATTTTTAGGAGTTTTGTCTCGAATTAACACCTTTTGTACTTGTTGACCAGACTATATGCATCATATTCGTTTTCCCTTGCCTGTCTTCTTCCCCTCTTGAACAAAAATCCGGTTGCTTCCTTCGTTAAATCCTTTCTTTATAATTTAAATTGTATCCGTACTTTTTATTAACATTACTGTGGGAGGACACGATAATTGACAGACCTGATCGTGGCCACCATACACCAGTTGAAACAGCCGGCGTAATGAGATGTTTAGACGTAGCGCGGCCGATCTGACGGTGTACTCGTATATACATTATGAAGCGGGTGATAAGGACCTATATCCGACTGGGTCGCGATTATCATACACATTACAAATTATGATAAACCAGTCACAGTGACTGTATTTTGGTTGGCTTGATAGCGAGGACCAATGCATTGCAGACTTCTCGCTAGTTGCCGCTGTATCTGGATTGTCCTGTGCTTACCATCAGGCACATTGTAGTCACTTTGCCTTACACCAACTGCTACAAAAAAGATGCATATTTAAAACGCCGGACACGAATTAATAAATACTTATTTTGTATGCCTTATTTAATTTGTAGTATAGGTCATCTATTCATATTATAAAATTCAACGTCTCTTTGTCTGTCTGGCCGTTTATGTTCTATTCAAGCCCATAACCACTTATCCGATTTACATAGCTTTTATTTTAATTAATAGTTATGTTATCTGGCCAGGTTATAGGATATATTTGTAAGATAAAGTATTATACGAAATAAGCAGTGACGATAACGATGAATCAATTCGGAAATAAGACGTTTTTGGGGCGATTAAATGGCTCATGCTGTGTAAACCATACGACATGTATCAAATTAATTATCTACATAATTATAAATCCTAAGAAGACCTACAAAAAAGTCAAAAATATATCTATATTCTAATGATTTACTCACAATTAGTATTTTTGTCTTCCCTCTTTTGAACGGGAGAGCACGATTCGCGCGTGCGCTTTACCAACAGCATTTTGTAGTGCACCCGTGTATTTTGTAAGATAAAGTAACACACGTTATAAGCAGTGACGATAGTGGTGAATCAATTCGGAAAAAATACACTTTTGGGGCGCTTAAATGGCTTACGCTGAGTAAAACATAACAGATATATCAAATTAATGTATGACATAATTGTATATCTTAGATATGCCTAAGAATAGTAAGTGATAACATATGTCTATCTTCTAAGGATCACTCACAAAAAGCATTTTTGTCTTTAAAATCACTTGCGGTCGAACGCCGTAAGTTGCGAGTGCGTTCGACCGACGGCATTTGTACTCGATGCGAGTGGAGCCACGGGCATAGCTAGTTAATATTATAAATCTCAAGGGTTCTTTAGTTAATATTTTTTTGTTTGAACACGCTTATAATCTCTGCAACTACCTAATCAGATTAAACAATTGAGGATGGTTATAGGCATTTTAAAATCAGACTACGATCGTAAGGACCAGAGCAGTTACCATGCTCTAATACAACGTTACTAATACAGGCTAATACATCGATAAGCTGCAGGGGTGCCTTGGCAAGTGCGGTGGAGAGTTTCTCGGATACATTTAACGCGAGTGAAACCGTGAGGCACATCTAGTATATTAATATCGTTTAATATATAGTATATAAGTATATTAATATTTTAATCTTTAAAACGGCTAGCCCTTGACCACAAGCAATGTATACCGCGATAAGCCATAAGAGGTTGTTAGCTCAAGATCTTATGTCTGATTTATTGTCACTATAGATATGCGATGCACTCGATTCTGTTTTTATTTTCCATTTACATAGATAAGAGAAAGTAGATAGTTATAATAAGAATAAATAATAAAATTTTAATACCTTTTTATTCTATATTTGCTTTGCCCGGGACCTCGTTCCCGTTGTCTTAAAAAATGAAACGACCTGCGCGCCATCTATTGTAAACTGGTAGTACTAATACACAAACCTTTGCGGTACAGTCATGGTAGTCGAGTGACTTAGTAGACCGGCGGAATATCTATTCGAAGTCTGCAGGTTCGAACCCCAGCATGTACCAACGAATTTTTCGGAATTCACGTTTTTTTTATATATACGACGATGGTGTCAAACAGGCATGCAGTCCACCTGATGTTAAGCGGTTACCACAGCCTATGGACGCTTGCAATACCAGAAGTATCACATGCGCTTTGCCGACCCTTTAAAAACCTATTTACTCTCCTTTTGAAGAACCTGATACTGTAGTCCCCTGGAAAAACCTCAGCAAGGAGCTCTTTCCACATCCGGAGTATACGCGGAAGGAAACTCCTCTGAAACCAGACTGTCCACGACCATTTAGCATACAAGCTGTGAGGATGAACTCCCTGCCGATGGTGAGCAGTGCGATGGTGGAAGGTAGCTGTTAGCGTCATATCGAACAATTCCTCGGAACACAACCCATTATATGAACGGTACAAGGAACACGTACAAGGAGGCAATTACTAATTCAAATTGATGAAAACGTAATGAGTAAACCTGGGACCCAAGTCTGCTAATAAAATAGTGTTTTAATAGTGTGTCGCTAGTATCTCAATAGACATTTGGTCACCATTTGGTATTCTCCTATTTGTTTACCATTCTATCTGAAAACCACTGACTCATGGGGTATTCTGCTCTACAATCGCGTCTCAATGATATTTCGACAGCAACTCGATAGTTGTCTAAATTGTACTCTCTTAAATATTTTACAGCTTTATCAATCGTACTTCTATGGTGTTTTGACTATTGAGTAGCCATTGAACAACAACAGCTTTACTAGCACGATTGCTTACACGTTTCATAAAATAATATAAAATTTCGTCATCAACGTCATCGAATCTATAAAATGTCAGTAAAAATGGCCATAGTTGAATTGGCCATAGTCGAGACGGCGACAATTCACATGGCGACAGTCGATATAGCGACAGTCGAAATGGCGACAGTCGAAATTGCGATAGTCAAGATGGCGACAGTCGAAATTGCGATAGTCAAGATGGTGACAGTCGAGATGGCAACAGTCGAGGCGGTGACAATCGAGATGGTGAAAGATTTAACAAAAAAATAGCACTAACACGTGTTGTCATGTGTATGTAGTATGGACTAGCAACACTTAACCCATGGTAGATTTTGATAGGCAACACCAACGACGAATAGATATTGCCATCCCACTGACACACTATCACAACACTATAGAGATTCTATCGAGACAGTAATGAAATTTTATAATACCAAATTTGTTACAATTTCGTTATAATATCAGTAGAGTGTCAATATAATGACAATGGTATATTATTAAATGTGAAATAGCATACTTGGGCCCCTGGATGTTCTTGTAGAACCGTAGTAGTAGTATGTGGGAAAAATATAAAACAGCTGATTTCTTGTTGTCTGAAATCGCCAATACGTCGTAGGCTAACGTGGTGATTAATTGAGCCACAGGAAGAGGCATTTGTCCAGCTGTGGGACACTTACAAGTTGATATTATTATTGTGGACTTGAGTACAAAAATTTAAAAATGTTTTATTAGAATCGGATGTGTGGTCTAGAAACGCATAGAGAAACAAATAAAAATTATTTTTATACCATACATTTTGAAACCCAGCAGACGTTGTTCTGCCATTATTAATAGTCAAGAACTCGGCTCCAGCGCCACCTATCCCGAAATCTAATTTCTTATTCCGAAAAAACTATTAAAATTTTTCAATCGAAACAATTTTTATTCTTATTTTATTTTATTCTATTTTATTTATCGGGCACATAGCACTGAATAAATTATTTTATCTGATGAAGAAACGTTCTTCGCCTAATTGTGAAACTGCGATAAAGTTCAAGATATGCATCACGTTTTGATGGAATGTGTCCGGAAAAAAAACAGAGAGAGAAAGTCTAGAGCTCCTTGGTCTCAATATGTGGGATCAGGGTGCCTTTCATGCTATATTATCTAAACCTGGTAGTACTGATGCCTTTTCGGTATACAACTTCATTGTTTGTTATTTTAATTAAAACTAGTTTATTCACTAGGCCGTCATAACCCCAAGGGATCAAGGCCTTAAAAAAAGAAAAAAATATATTCATACTATTTTAATATTTTAAGAAGGATTACACAAATCGATCCAGCCTTTCTCAAGTGATGGGCTTACGAACAATATGTATTTATTTATTTATCATGGTTATCAAAAATAACTTAGCATTATACATGATTTATTAAACTATTCGTACAATAAAATTAAATATATATATATATATATATATATATATATTTACAGGTGAACACGGCATGCACAGACAACATACTTAAGTAATAGATTTAACTTTACACATATAAAATAACAGAACTTAAACATAAAGATTTAACATACATAAGAAAGTTATTGATATTATTTATAGTCTATTTTTTGGATTTTTTATTGATATCGATATTAATACATTTAGCGTTTGAGCATAACCTCACTTGATGCCAAGTGACGATGTGGCCGAAGATGGCTTTCAAGTGCAGCTGCCGGAACACATGCCTTGGCGTTAGATTTTTCAACTTTTTGAGTTTAATTGTACATAAGCATATACAGCTTGCTACTTCATATTGTAAAAATAAGGACCTTAGGCGTATATTTTAAACTGTTTTATCAGCATGTTAAGATATCTTCACGATGCTTTCCTTCATAGAAGGTTCGTAGGATTTGAACACGCTACCAATGAGCAACCATTTATGAGGCAATTTTTGTTTTAATTCATAAACTTACGTTATTAGGCTCTATTTTATGTAATTGGGTTTTTGATTATTTTTTTTGTGATAAATGGAAAGATCATATATAAGTTTCATAACAAAACTATTTTTTTTCCAATATTTCAAATTAAAAATAAATTTTTGAATACAGTACAGAAAACGCTCCGATCCGTCCCGAATAAAACCGAGCGCGTGTGACGTCACAATGTTAATGTCTACTCATTGTAGCACACAGCTGATGCTTTAACTCTTAATCAATGAAATTCCTTTAACATTATGACGTTACAAACTTGTAACTTTCGTTCATAAACCGTCATAACCTATCAGGTGTTACATCGCTAGGCATTTTTTTTTTAATTCTCGCTCTGACGTTGCTAGGATTTTCATGCCGAAATAAATCTTTCTTAAATGGTATTGGTACAACAAATCAGCCACAGTATTTTTTTGGCTGTTTCCGGTTATCATCATAGATCGCGTGTGTTATGAGTGTAGGTTGAGATGATTCTATACTTTTGGATGTAGTCTGTTTTCATTCTGCTTGTTCAAGAGTTATATCTTCAGTCATTATCGAAGTCGAACTTATTTCGAACTTCGACACACATTACACTGTATAATACACATATGCACGCCACATAGGTACATAAGTTCTGTAAGGGCCTTTTTTCTTTATTTGCCTATTTAGTTTAGACAAAAAATTCAGATTACTTAATATATATACACATGTTTCTTTCCTCCTAGTATAGTTAGTTTAGATCGAATGATAGGGAATTAGCTAGATCGCAATCTGGTTAATTCTTAGCATACGCGCAACAGTCCGAGCCGAGGTCCTGTCACTTAGGTACCCTCGGAACTTGTTGCATTGCTTTCGTGGCTGAGTGCCTTAAGCGCTCGCCCCTAAGCCCGGTGAAGCTGTAAAAGCCGTAAAGGCTCTAGGACTAAGGCTAACAGTATAGTCAACCAGAAAACAAAAAAAAAACATCTTAAATTTTACGGACACAACACTTTTGTTATTGTGTAGATTTGATGACATTACTATTTGTTTAATTTTGCCACTATAATTGCACATCTATTGGTGCTTGGCGACAGATTTTAAACTTGAGAGTGGTAGCTAGCCAAGCCGGCATTAGAAAAAGCCCTATCACCATGCTATGGTTTTCTCACGATGTTATCCTTCACCGAAAGTTCAAGCTCATTGCAGAGATTCGAACTCATGTAAATCGATGCGATGTCCGTACACGCTACCATTGAGCCATCGTTGCTTAGTGTCTATAACACGCTTTGCGAGGAACGCTTCTACTAGGGTCCTATATTCGATACACCCCAATTCTGTTTCATTGGTATGGACCTGGAGACAAAAACCCCTCCAGTACTCGCTTACGTTTGACCAATATTGTCACAATCTATTTTTATATAGGACAAACAGGAAATATTTCACATGAAGTCATAATTGTTTACTGCAACACGGTTAAGGAAAAAAAAGAAGGAAATTGATACATCTTATGTGCGGTATGAGATGAGCAATACGTAATTACTTATTCATTCGCCGAGGACTACAACTGACGAAAAACACATATATGTGTATGGGGAGAGCTTTTAAGCAAAAGCGGGCAATTCGATCAATATACAATATGAGACTTCGCGTATCACTAAAGAACAAGTTTCATTAATTTATCATCTTAACTTTGCTCTCCCAATACATTCTTGATAATACAATGTATATTCGTAAAAATATTGACAAGCTAGATTTTTCTCAAATACCAACACAGTTTTAATACTAGAAATATACATAAATTAATCTTGCCGTGATTTAGACTTAGACTAATAAGTTGGATCATTATGTGAATGATAGTGATGTCTGGAAGTGACTTTTCTCTGTGCATCCAGTAAATTATTAATATGAAAAGAGTTAATGCTGGTAACTTAGTGTATGGGGCGTCACACACCTTTATGAACACATAGGTACTTTTTTAGTTCCCTTTCACCCTTTTATCCTTTTTCTTTAGGAGTAGAATTTTGAAACCGATATACGTGTTTCATTTATTGTATCGAAGAGTGGAATTTCGAGAAATACCTTGATAAACGATGCCTACGATATAAAATCAACTACCTCCCTAAATTTCGGCTGGGCGATGTTTAGCCAGTCATGATATTGACTTTTATATAAATACTAACTATGCCCACGGTTTCACCCGTGTTAAAGTTATCCCACCGATTCTCCACCTCGTCGCTGAGAACGCACTTGAGTTCGTCTCGTTTTTCCCCATTCCCGTAGTTGCTAGATTAGTTAACGTTCATAGTTACTGCTCTTATCCTTAGGGGAGTAGTGTGAAGTTATATATATTATAACCTTACTCATTAAATAGGTTATAAAATTTTAGTGGGACAAATGTGAAGGGTAGTTCCAAGATTAGCGCGTCCGATTGTGTGGATTTACGTAACCGCAATGCAAGTGAAACAAAAATAAAATACAAATTATTGAAGACATGTGACATACATTCTTTAATGACATACATTAACATATACAATGTTCCGTATTTACGATTATAATCCTTGATTGCACGGCATAAAATTCAATTTTATTTGCGACATTGTAATGTAATGCGACATGCTATGTTCCGAATGATTGTAATCCTTGACTGCACGGCATAAAATTCAATTTTATTTGCGACAATGTAATGTAATGCGACATGCGATAGATGAACGAATAAATTCTGGGGCGATAGAATAAAAGTAGCTTATGTTATTCCCGTAACGTAGTTAGTCCAAAATAGGTCCAACCGTTTCGGAGATTAGCCAGAACAAACAGACATACAAATATATATAGATATTGTTTTTTGTACTGTGTATATTTTTCATATTAAAAAGCTGTTATATTAATATTACCAACAGACACTTCTATTACATGTATAGATGTATATGTAGGTAGGTAGGTAGGTATGTAGATGTGTATGTAGGTATATATATATATATAGGTTTAATGTTTGTCTACATTTTTACTTGACGTTAAGTGACGACATGGCCCAAGGTGATAACATGCTAATGCTAAACGAAAAAGGTTTACCAACGGTTAATTAAGACTTGCATGATAATCGAAAACATCTCATTATTAGCAGAGGATATTGTTACCATTTTTTTTATGTTTTATAGGTAGTTACGAGAGCTTGACCTCATTTGATGGATCACTAGCTGGAGATGACGACAATAGTGTTCTATTGAATAACGATCATCATACACTAAGTGAAAACCCGTCATATACGACATGTTGCTTTCCGGGATCATCCGGTGTACATCCAGTAAGGTAGTAAGGTAGAGCACAGAGGAATTTCTTTGGAGTTTTCTCTCTACTTGGGGCAGCCCGACTGGTGGAATAACTCCACCCTACAGAAGGTCGCAGCCAAATGACCTAGTATTATGTTCCTGCGGTGAGTAGAATTTTAAGAGGGGGGGAGGGGGGTTTAAGGTGCGTAGCTTTTGTAGTATAAAAAAAGGAATCAAGCGGTTGGTAGGGATCAGTATCCGACTGGGTTATGACCATCATACACATGTAGATATACCCGTCACTGTGACTCTGTTTTGATTGCAGGCCGGTATGACAGCGACGACATGTGATGGATTACCAGTCCCCGTATCATCAGGCACAGTGCCTGTCACTTTGTCTCAAGTCTTAAGATTTTATTTGAACCCACTTTAAACCCCTTATTAAGCGGGCTGCATAAACGTTCGCCAAATCGTACAATAAAAAAATTTTATGAGTCATTTTTACTGTTTTATGTAAACATACTTTTGCAAATTGATTTTCAACTATTGCGTAGATTATTTACGTGTTCCAGTCGTGATAGATACCCAGCCAGTCGGTAACAGATTCCCAGTCAGTCGGGAACAGATTCCCAGCCAGTCGGGAACAGATTCCCACCTCCCCGCTTCATTAATTAGTATACACTGGCTTGCGTGTGCTTGCGACCCGGATGTCGCCGAAACAGTCTTTCATATCTTAATAGACTGCCCTAGATTCGACTCTTCCAGGTACGACCTCGAGTGTATGACTGGAGCAAAAATCGGACTTGATACCTTGCCCACTCTGATGCGAGATGTGAAGCATCGTAGTGACTTCCTTGCTTTTATTGAGGACGCTGAATAAAGAGCTGGGTTAAAGAATAAATAAGGTATAAAAGACACAGATAAATTAACGAACTCGCTACAAAATTTTAATTTTCAATTCTTTATTTATCAATTTTTTTTACAAGTAAATTTTTTAAGTTAGTAGTTAGATTAATTTTCAAAATTTCCAATTATATACAAATCGAGATTAATTTTTTAAATTTTCATTTTTATTAATTATTTTAAATACTGACGTGTTGTGAAACAGATTCCGGAGTTGTAACAAAATTTCATCAGGTCAAGACTATTTAAGCGCTATTGTGAACTGTAGATTAAGAACAAAGGAAATGAGAAGGGAAGCATTTTGGTTAATTAAGTGATAAAAGAAAAGAGGAGGAGCATCGGTAAAATTAAGTCTAAATTAAGTTGTAAATAATATAGAATGGGGAAGTTAGGGTAACTCCTCACAGTAGGATTGGTGTTTATATAATTATTTTTTAGAAGACACAAGACAAGGTCCCTGATTATGATAGCGGTGTCAAAATGAACTAAAAAAAAGCAATAAAAAAAATACACTGTCTGATTCCGGAACGCAGCACGCCTAAGCCGGCGTTACACCTGGTGTATGGAGGTCACAATCGAGTTGAACAGAGTTCATTACAGAATCTTGCATATGGTGAAAAGCCCATCAAAAGTGATTCACTTATGCACGTCGTGTTTCTGCATCATCTGGTGCATCTCGGAGACTCGGAATCCTGAACAGAGTGCGATGGTTTTTCACGCCCGGTCAACGGTATCTTCTTTACAAGCCATAAGTAGGCTTAGTATGGTGACCACAATCTCACCTGATCTTAAACGACGATGTGGCCTAAGACGGTAACACGCTAAGCCTAGTGGGAGGACTGGCTCACATGTGTAGCTGCCGGAACACACTTATAGATGCTTGATGCAACTTGAAGGTCTTGAGCTAGTCAGACGGGCATTAGATAAAACTCTATCACCATGCTATTGGTTTCATCAGACCCCTAAATACACATACACATGTTCCTTCCCTCCTCCCAGGCGGAAGAAACATGTATATATGCATAGTTAGTTTAGATCGAATGATAGGGAATCGCAGATCGCGACTTCATTGTACGCGGCAACAGTCCGAGCCGAGGTCTAGCTACTTTGGCACCCTCGGAACTTGTTGCCTTGCTTTCGTGGCTGAGTGCCTGAAGCGCTCACCCCCAAGCCCAGTAAAGCTGTAAAAGCCGTAAAGGCTCCAGGGCCCCTAACACTAACAGTATAATCAGTTCTGAAAAAAAAAAAACATATACGAATCTTTGTTTCGGTCACTCGGAAATTGGATTTAATAGTGGCTTAGCTGGCGATCAATTTAAAACGTCCTATCATCGTACAATACTTAACGATTTTACCCTTCAATAAATTTTCATGCGTGCTGCAATATTCGAACCTTGACCTTCAACGCAGCGTCCGAGTACGGCAGCCACCGAGTGAAACTCGTTTCCAAAATTAGTATTCTCAATAACATTGTCTCAGAAAAATATAGCTATCAGATAAATATATAAAATCATCGTTGCGTCTGTTAGTAATTCGCGAATTGAAAATATGTTTAACAATTGAAGTTAATCATTTAATAATATTGGTTTATTGATAAGAAGCCTATAAACTACAAATTCGGATGAAAATAATTTAATTTTCTGCGAGTCACGTGATTGGAAATGACAGTTAGAAAACGTGACATCTTCGTACAATATTTATACACACGGTTGAGTGTTATTTTTATTAGGTCATTTTGTGACAAGTATCTCAAAAATTATTAATAAGTGTAGAAATAGTGACTTTAAAATCATATAGGTGTTGAAGAAATTTCATAAGTTTCAACTTAAATTCTAATAAACTCAACTTTGCACATAATGCCTTTAATCTTAGTTTTATTTAATGAATGATGACGTCACGCGCGGACACACGAACATAATGCCGGGTTTTTAGGCAAATTTATGATTTAAATTAAAAATATGTAATCTATCTTCTATATAAATAAAAATGAAATGCTGTTCGTTGGTAAGCGCATCACTAGAGAACGGCTGGACCGATTTGGCTAATTTTTTTTTGTAAAATTTTCGTGATAGCTCGTATTAGATTTTTATGGAAACACAAATTACAAAAGTTTCTCGGAAAATTTTCTAATTCAGAAACAACTAAATGACTATTTTCTATCGGATTTTTGTATAAAATCCAGACTAGCTTACGATTCAAAGACTACACTCTTTACGGAATTCTTCTTGGTTTTGTTCGTTAGTTAAAAAGGTTTTCAGGCAATAAAGCTAGGTTAGGTGGCGCTGTAATTGGGTTATAGACTATTGGGAAAGGCAGAAAAGGGCTGCAGGACCAGCTAGTATTGAATAAACATTATTTCACCATATAAAGTGTTTAAAACAACTTTTCAAACGTTACATGCTATCTATACTAGTACACGATAGATGGCGTTGTAGTCGTTATCAATAAATTTTATATTTATGCATCAGAATGACTCACATTCAAATATTGTTTGTTTGGTGACAAAAAAATGGATGAAATCTTGATCCAATAGATGGCGCTGTCGTCGAGTTATTAAGTACCTAAAAGAGCAGAACGACATCTGCTGGAACAGCTAGTAAACTAATATGATGTTTTCAAAACTGCCGTATGATTGCCGCCAACTTACTCTTGACGCGTTCGAATTCTGAATCAAATCGAAAAAAATTCGATTTGGTGCAATTTGTCCCTCTTGAAATCAACGATCGTGCTCTGGCTCGAATCAGAGCTAACTTCGATCGATTTTTTTCATTACGATCGAAAAATGCATACTCTTGACGCTATTTGACAGCTATTAATCGAGTTGCTAAGTCGAAAATAAACTTCAAAATATACGATAACAAAGCAACAACGATAATAAAACTCTATTTTGATTTTCGATTCGGTTTGGTTCAAGAGTACGCTTGTAGGATCGAATTCGAAACAAAAGTGAAAAGCGAATCTAAATCAAAATCAAATCAATTTCAATAGTAACCCCCCCCCCGAGATTCGGCTATAATTCTATACACGTTAAAAAACTCGACGTCTTGCTGTCAGACTGTTTATGTTCTTTTCACGCGAAAACTGCTTATCCATCACTGCTTATCATGTTTTTTTTTTTTATTAAATTAATTCATAGAGTTGTCTGACCAGATTTATAGGATATATTTTGTAAGATAAAGTAACATACGAAATAAGAAGTAAGAAATAATCAAAGGGAAACAATTTTTCTTGCTAAATTATCTTTCAAAAGATAACCCTATTCAAAGTACAATTGTTTTTTTTTTAAATTATAAACTTGTTTCCACATCGCTGCCATTGCGGTGATGTGGTCGACCTGCTCGGGCACCACGGTTTGGTATGCTCGAAAAGCACGGGTCGTATAACGCGCTACGCTAACCTCAATGAAATTTTACGTCGTGCTTTTGCCAGCAAGTTTGGAACCAATCGGCTTAGCACGTGACGATGGTAAACCCAACGATATGACGCTTATGCCCTGGAAGACGGGTCGACCCTTGGTATGGGATGCCACGTGCGTGGATACTTTAGCACCGTCCCATCTTCCAGTTACTTCATTGAGAGCAGCTGCTTCAGTGGAGGACCTCAAGCGGCGCAAATATGAAGCTCTCGGTAGGGGCTACATGTTTGTGTCGTTTAGAGTAGAAACTCTGGGACCGTGGAGTCCTTGTGCGCGTAGCCTGTATAAGGAACTCGCGAGTCAACTGGGCGTATCGTCTCGCTACTAAAGGGCTGGCCAATATTTCGGTCAGCGTGTAATAATACAGGTATATTAAGAGAGGTAGGGCCTACAGTGAAATTTCTTTGGAGATTTCTCTCTACTTGGGGATGCCCGACTGGTGGAATACCTCCACCCTACAGAAGATCGCAGCCAAATGACCTAGTGTTGTGTTTCTGTGGTGAGTAGGGTTTCCAGAGCTCCTTGGGGTAGGTGGGTTCAAGGTTAGCAACGCGCTTGTGATACCCATGGTATTGTAGGCGTTCATAGGTTATTGTAGCCGCTTACCATCAGGCGGGCCTTATACCTGTTTGCGTGGCAACCACCTATGTAGTATGAAATAAGCATTGCCAGACACTATTTGTAGTTTTTTTTAATTATTAATATCGGGGCGTCCGAGCTCTGCTCGGTGTCTTAAATAAAAAGAAAAACACATATCTAGGTAAACTTTAAGGTTAGATCCGCTTCCAAAAATCCAATTACATTTACAAGAATTGCTCATTTTATAGAAAAATAAATGTTGATTTTCACATTGCAAATATAAATAATTTTAAATGTCAGTAAATTTAGAAATTTGTGTTCTCCCTCAATAAAAGGTATCCGTAGCATGCGATAATCATAATCACCGAATGTAATACAGCTAAGATAATAGTAGCATGTAATAGATGTAAGTATGTTTCTATAACTTAACCTAAAACTTACTATCACTCTGTTTCAGGGTTTTCTTTCATTATAAGTTTTACGGTTTGACAACAATCTCATATGATGTTAAGTGACAATATTGCCCAAGACTGTATATATACATATATAAAAGTATTGCTTATATAATAGTATTAGAAGAAAATGAATTCTAGCTAGATCGATTTATCGCCCCCGAAACCTCCTGTATACTGCATTTTGTGAAAATCGTTGGAGCCGTTTCCGAGATTCAGATTATATATTACAAGAATTGCTCGTTTAAAGATATAAGATTATGTATTTGATTACTTTTTTAAGATTTGTTCTAAACTTGAACAATTTATTATTATTATATATTTACAGACAAACTCACTTTCTTAACCCTTTAAGCAATGATGGCTCTGTCGTAGCGTTCACGAACACAGCGTCGACCGTCGAAGTTACAATGAGCTTGAGCTATTATAAGAACTATTATTAGAAAAATATCGTGATGACACCATAACATGGTGGTAGGGCAATTTTTAATGCCCGACTGGCTAGCTATCATCCTCGAGTTGAAAATCTGTCGCCAAGCACCTATAGGTATGTTTCGGTATCTGCTTTTTAGAGCTAGTTCCCCCACTAGGCTTAGCGTGTTACCTTATTATTTTGAACCACATCGTCACCTCAACAGAAAGAGCGAAGCGATGATGGCTCAGTGGTAGCGTGTACGACTTCACGTCGAGTGACGTGAGTTCGAATCCCTAAAATGAGCCTCAGCTTTCAGTGAAGGAAAACACGTGAGGAAACCATAGCATGGTGGTAGGGTTTTTTCTAATGCCCGTCTGGCTAGCTACCACCCTCAAGTTGAAAATCTGTTGCCAAACACCAATAGGTGTGTTCCGGCAGCTGCACTTGAGAGCCAGTCTTCTACTAGGTTTAGCGTGTTATCATCTTGGGCCACATCGTCACTTAACATCAGGTGAGATTGTGGCCACTACGCCTAAACCTACAACGATAAAAAAAAGGTGGCATTATGGCCAAAGGCTAGAACCTATAAAAACTAAAAACTACTAATATAGAGTTCACAAAAGAAATCTTTATGTAACATTTGAATTTATTTATTTTAACATGTAATCCGAAGAAAAAAAAGGAACATGAATAAATAAACAAACGCTCATTAAATCCGTCTACTTGAATGAAGTTCATTGACACGTAGAGTCCTTCGTGTCTTTACAAAAATGTTTTATTCAAGCAAATAAGGAAAGTTGACCATCGGTTTTACAGTTTAAAAATCAGTTAAAACAAGTTTGATTATTAGAAGAATATTGTAGGATGGTTTATTGCGTGAATGATAGTGATATGTGGACGTGACACCCTCTCTGTACATACAGTAATAAAGTGATTAACTTAAAGGATCACGAAAAATGCTTGATAAGCCAGATCGAGTTTTTTTACGAGCTCTTCCCGATAACTGGAATGTTTGCTCGAACCGGTGGTAATGTTTAACTTTCGTAAGTGCCTTCTTAGGACCTATATTAAGTAAAGTATTTTTAAAATTGATTTTTAAACAGTGTTAAATTCTTCAACGATATACCAATTGTTGGAGACATGGCGTTAGAATGATATTTTTTTTATAAATGTATGCTAAAATTATAAAACTCAATGTATCTCAGTCTTCATGGTTTTTCCTTTAATTCATAGCTATATTATCTGGCCAGGTTATAGAATACATTTTGTTTCATAAACTAACATACGAAATAAACAGTGACGATAATAATGAAACTATTCCTAATAAAATACGCTTTTGGAGCGCTTAAATAGCTTACGCTGAGTAAACTATAAGAGATATATCAAATGAATGTACAAAAAAGTCAATGATAATATATGTCTATCTTGTAGGGATCACCCACAATAATCATTTTTGAGGCAGAAGAATTCGTGCGTGCGCTCGATCGACAGCATTATGTAGTCCACGCGAACGGAGCCGCGGGCACAGCTTGTTAAATATATATGTATTACACTTTCTTATCTCGTACTAAGGAAATGTGGGTTTTACCTGACAATTATGACATAGTTATATTAAGTTCAAACAACATTGTACAAACGGAAAACTTGTCAGGCATTATTTACTGTACCTACTATGTTGTTTTGTAAATATTCCAGTTAAATAATAAATAATTAATGTTACGTCATATGTGAATTCCCTATTATTTTCAAATTACTACGTTTTCCTTATTATGTTTTTGGGTATTTTTTATCGGAATCTGCTAATTGGTGATATATTATATTCGTAACAAAACATAATGTTGTCTAATTAACTCACATCACAAAATAGATAATAGATATGTAGGTACCTACATAAATCTAGGTTCATACTACGTGCGATAACGGCACACGCACACATACTTTACGTCAACAAAATGTCATAAAGTATTAAAAAAAACTCAATGGTTTGCATATTTTATGATTTTTAAAAGTATTATTGACTATTTCTATGACCTACTAATTGAGGAATAGGATAATCTTCCCGTAAATTCAGACATACAATACATAAATCAGACAGATGAGACAGACAAAAAAAATTGTGCGTGTCATCTCCGACGCGAGACTGGAGTTTATTCTTTAAGAAAAATTACCTTGGTATATACATAATAGGCCAAGTAAAATTATTAATATACTACCTGTGCCCGCAGCTCCACTCACGTGAACTACAGAATGCTGTCAGTATTGTGATGACCTCACTTCCGCCAACATCGATCGCCCGTCGGTTTTTAAAGATAAAAACGCTTATTATTTAATTTGCGCGGAACCCTAAGCTAGCCTATGCCAATCCTTATAACATCAGCTATCTATCTATAATATAAGTCATTGTTGAATTATTCCAAAAAATATTTTTTTTTGTATATATAGATTACATGATATACCTATTATTACTTCCTTAAACAAATAAGTTGAATATATGCATGACACGCGTCGGGTTTAAGATGCGTGGAGGTGCGCGGAGGGACATCATAATGACATCATCTTTTGTTAATATTCGATGTTGCTCCCAATCTAATTTAAATAATTTTGTCACCAGCCCATGAAGACTAATATTTTTTTAGGTAATAGTGTTAGGTTCGATAATAATTTACCGAAGCACATTACTGATTTGCCAGACAATGAGTTCAAGGACCACGTCAAGCAGGTTTTACTGTCAAAAGGTTGTTATAGCGTGGATCATTATGTGAATGATAGTGATGTTTGGAAGTGACTCCCTCTTTGTGCATCCATTAAATTATTAATATGATTATCAACTGTGATTATTGTTTGTAGAGTTTTTTTTTAAAGAAAAAGATAAGCCCGGTCGATTTTTTAGCAGTTCTTCTCGATAACTGGAATGTTTGTCCGAACTGGTAGTAGTGTTTGACGTCCATAAGTGCCTTCTTGGGTCTAAATTGATTAAAAAAAAATTATAATACGTACCGCGAGCTATAAATGAAAAGAAGTGAACTCAAAAATAAGTATAATATCATATTCGTCATCAGTATATTTTACGAAATATGGAAAATAAAAAGTACATGTACAGAGAAAAGTAAAGACTCATGGATATTAGATTTGATTAGATTGTTGATAAAGTGTCCAGTGGATAACTATTCGGTCATTCATTCCGTATAACGGCGTTTGCGTTTTCAGTAAACGTAGTTATAAATTAATGAGAAGCCGCTGATAACAGATTACCATATTAATTATGAGTGCTTTGTAGAGGGAATCACCGCGGGGAGGCCCGTATGCCACGTTAAGGAAATATTTTATCTTTTTCCTTATAATCATCTAATTGACTTCATAATTAGATGAATATAAAAAATAAGGTAAAAATGATATTTGTTAGCTACTAGTTGTGACCCACAGTTTCACCCGTGTTAATTTTTTTTTTTTTCAAAACAAGCATATGGCCCGTCTGATATTAAGCGGTGGAGGTCTTACGCGACGGTTGCCTTAAGATCCTTTTGAATATTTTTGTAGATTATTTAAAATGACATTAAAATATTCATCGGAACAATTATACTTTTTTTTTTAAACTAATTTCGAGGCTCATTATAACAGTATCCTACCATTCGGTATATGGATTTGTCCATATGTTTTCATTCACTAAAAGCTTTCTTACTTGGTTGTTACTTAATTTAAATAAAATGCGTTAAACCAACTAGGCCGACGTAACTACACGAATTACAGGCTAGAAAACTTAAAAAAAATCTGTATAGGTACCCACTAATTAAAATATTCTTTATTCTAAGCATTGATATAATCTGTGTCCGTTCTTCTTCTCCTTCTTTTCCTAACTTGGCAACCGGTCTTCTTTATTGAAGACCATTACTGCCATTATCCAGTGTATATAGTTTCCAGTGTCATGACGATTTGTGTATCCTAACAATATGGTGGCTCCCTTGTTAGAACTTTCTAGGGAGTTTTTGTGGCATCTCAGAATTCATGGCCCATGTTATTATTAACATTCTACTTCACTTGTGCACAATAACCAAACTTTATTATGTAAAACGCCACCTGTATTATACAATATATGGTTAAATAACACAAATTTATGAATAAAAAATAAAAACCACAACATGACAGTTTGAGATCCCGTCAAAAACATCCATCTGTGTCCGTTATAAAACCACAAAACAACAAACTTGTTTATAAAATTGTCTACGTCTTTTTTTGTTATATTTTAAAAAGTTTTAATTGCCCTATAAATTTTTCAAATTGCATAATTTATAGAAAGAATGACTTAATCTGGGGTTTTAAGAATCATACGTGATATGATGATGTATATTTTATTGTAATTAGTTTTTTTTTGTTTTTATTCGAATACGGCAAGGTCAAAAGGAATGGTTGTCTTTAACTGTCTGTGTATGTTTGTATCCAGGTATTTGTCACCGTAGCGCTTAAACTACTCATTCAATTTTAATGATAAAGAAAAAAAAAATGAATAGGACATGCAGGAAAAGTACACTAAATATTTAAGATACCAAATTTTACTTAAAGTTAGCATTTTAAAGCTTAATATTAAGAAAAAGAAACCTTGGATCGAAAAATGATTTTCATAGACCCACAATATTTTTGAACGAACTATTCAACGACAGCCCGCCCACACTCGATATGTATACAACATGAAATTACAGCTTTCTAGTAATTATGAATCTCTGAGCTAAGCCGCGGACAGACATACGACATACTTAAACTATAAGGGTTCCTTTTGACTTCGGAACCCTAATAATTTATTTATATATTTTTTATTATCTATACGGATGTCAAAACAATATGAAAATAATACTGCCTACAATAACAAAGACGCAATAAACACATAAGTTGGTATTCCCTGAAGGAAACAAACAATGTATTGAGTCATTAGACGTTTATGAAATAATATCCGGACGATAGCTTTGTTCACTGTCTTGGAAAAATAACACCTACGAGTATCTAGGTAAAACTATGAATAGTAAAACATTCATTAAATCTAAAAAATCATCTAAATCTTTAGAAATGTCTCCGACACTAATTACATATTATACTTAGTTAGGTACCTACTATCTTTATCTATACTAAAATTACAAATCTCAAGATTTTGTTTTTGGTTTGTCTGTATGAAAGCGCTTATCTCTGGAACTACCAGTCAGAATTGAAAAAATATTTTCGAATCTTCTAACCTACTAGCTGTGCTCCGCGGCTCCACTCGCGTAGACTACAGTGCCGGCGGCACGGCGACAGCTGGTTATTTTAAAGACAAACAGGCTTATTGCGGGCGATCCTTAGCTGATAGATATATACTATCGCTGGATTTTTTGTAGGTTTTTTCAAGATCTACAATTATGTCATACATTAATTTGACATATCTCTTATGGTTTACTCGGCGTAAGGCATTTAAGTGCCACAAATGCGTCTTTCTACCAAATTTTTTTTTTTTAATATGTGGACACAATTTCACACACGGCCATTTAATTCCATACTAAGCATAGCTTGTATCATGGTAATTAAACAGCTGATATACTATACATATATATATATATATATAGCACCCAGACACAACTGACAATTATGCTCATCACACAAAAGTCAGTCATGGGCGGGGATCGAATCCGCGACCTCTCGGCTCAATAGTAGGGCTTACTACAGCTGCGCCACGAGGCCTGTCTTGATTTGAAATTGATGTACCATTATCGTCAGTGCTTCTTTCGTATGTTATTTCATCTAACAAAATATAACCTATAACATAGCTATGAATTTAAAAAAAAAACAATGTAAATCGGTTGTTTAAAAAAAATTTAAGTTGTTTTCACGTAGACAGAGACAGACAGAGGGACGTTAGCCATACGTAAACCATAAGAAATATACAAATTTAACGTTCTATATAATTGTAGATCTTGAAAAGACCTACAAAAAAGTCGGCGGCAGCATATATCTATCTTCGGAGGATCACCCACAATAAGCATTTTTGTCTTCCGTCTTTTGAGCGGGGGCAGTACGACTCGCGCGTGCGCTCGGCCGACGGCATTCTGTAGTCCACGCGAGCGAAGCCGCGGCCACTACTAGTATTATAGATGCGAAGGTAAATTTCTTTGTTTGCTACTCAAACACGCAAAAACGGCCAAACGGATTTATTTGGATGAAATTTGGCACACAGCTTATAGCCCTGGTTATGGTATTGGGTACTTTTTATCCCGGTAAAAATGTTTTTTGTTTTGTTTACGCGAGTGGAGCCGCAGATTCAGCCAGTTTATTACGATATACAAATATGGAGTCGTAATGGTCGAGTAGTTTTGACGGAATGTCAATTCGATGTCCGTGGGTATGAACCCATAGAATTTTTCAGTAATCGCTTATATTTACTACATTCCCCAGCTGTGGGACATTTACAGGCTGGTGTTTTATTATTAAATAAAGTCACGGTGAAGCACCGCGAGTGCTTTGTTTGTATGCAAATCCATGAATCATTGCAATTATCAACCGTGCGTATCTGAAGTCATTAAAGGTTATGGTCCGTGACAATTTCAGTCCTGTCATCGGTCATGTCTGTTTAACTTTGTTTTTGTCGAACTGAAACAGGCCTTAAGTATTGACTTTTTATCATATCAGCCGGTTATTCTAATGAATTCTATGTAATGTTTTTATTTTTTCTTAATGTTACAGGTCATTTTTTTTTCAAGATATACACTTTTTTTTTTGCTTTAATAAAATGCACTAAGGTAGATATCTTTTGGATCTTGGCGTGAACGTGATGATCACGACTTATCACGAATTTATATACCGTCGCGCATCATAATATGTGCATATCATTCACCCCTTTTTATTATCGTTATAGATTTGACTTAGTGGTCACGATCTCACTTGATGTTAAGTGACGATGTGGCCCAAGATGATAATACGCTGTGCAGTAGCCGGAACACACCTATTGGTGCTTGGCGACAGATTTTCAACTTGAGGGTGGTAGCTAGCCAGGCGAGCATTAGAAAATACCCTACCACCATACTATGGTTTTATCACAATGTTTTCTTTCATCGAATGCTCAGGCTCATTGCAGGGATTCGAACTCACGTCGATTGACTCGATGTTCGTATACGCTACCACTGAGCCATCATTGCTTCATATTCGTCTTATTAACTAAGGTCTTCACTATCCCACAGCTTAAGTGAGTAATGTCTTCAAGTCGGTCGTAGCCTACATATAAAATGGTTGAGATCATAGATCACTCCAACGAAGTACTACTTTAAAAAAAATCCACATAAGCACCGTACACGTGATAGCAGTGAGACTTCTTAAACTCGAATTGCCTACACCGTCTATTAAATATACAATTTATATCTATATTCCCCTTCTCTCTACATTATATCTTCCTTCTCTCTCATGTAACGAAATGTGGTAAACGTGACGCGTCCTTGAAATTTCACTCTCAATTCTCGTCCAATTATCAAACCGCAGCCTAAGAAGTTACAATAAAAAAAATATCGTGTGGATTTATGAAACCACAAACCAAGTGAAATTTTAAAAATAAATACAATTTATTGAAGACATGTGACATACATTATTTAATAACACACATTAACATATGTAATGTTCCGAATTTACGATTATAATCCTTGACTGCTCGGCATAAAATAAATAAAATAAAATTCTATTATATTTGCGACAGTGTATTGTAATGCGACATGCGATAGATGAACGAATAGAATAGAATAAAAGTTTCACTTTAAAAACGTAACGTTTCGCTTTCACAGAACGACTGGCAACACTAACTGTAATGTACATACGACATACCCTGTAATTGATGTAATAAAATACCAAGAAGAAGTTTTTTAATACACTACATAAAAGACATTCACGAGTGGATTTGCTGTAAACTATTTTCTTAGAAATCTATGACTAATTACCGAGGTATTTTATTGTTTGCATTACTTTCCCAATTACCTACGTCATATTAATTACACTCGACTTTCCTGTTTACTAGCAGTTGATTGTAGAGGTCGCAGGTACATTCCCTTAGAGGGCGAACGTGAGTTTATCTATATTAATAAATCTGCACCTAGTTCTGTCTGATGTAATTGTTTTTCAAAAATCCTACATATTTAAAGATCACCGATCACGAATAGAGACAATTAAACGATATTTTTGTCTATGGATGTCCGAATTTAACAAAAAAATAAAACCATAGACAGTTATTTTTATCGGCGTTTTTGTTATCAGTATTCTTTATTAGTATCAGGACATAAGGTAATATAAATTATAAGTATGTACACTGTACTGACAAAACTAAATAAAGACAACAGAACGAATTTTGTTGTCTATGGAAGCCCGGATAATTAAAAAAAAATAGACAATTATTTTTATCGGCGTTTTTGTTATCAGCGTTCTTTATCAGTATCAGGACATAAGGGAATATTAATTATAAGTATGTACACTGTACTGACAGAATTACATATTTATTAATATAGATAATTAATTCTAAGAAAAACGCTTTTATTGTTATCGGAGGTTTGCACAGGCGTCTAGTTAAAAAAATATAGAGATGTGTTTACCATTTCTTATATAATCATGCCACTACTGACGTTTAGGGGTAACCAGCGTTCATCTACCTATGTTTAATTTGGGATCGAAACGTTTAATGTGAGAGAGAGATTATTTGGGTATAAAGCCCGGTGAAGCTGTAAAAGCAAGTGAATATGAAAACTAGACAGTAAGACAGTGGAAAAATGTTATTTTTTTGACTAGACAAATAAACAAGGTATGTTCTGATGGAAAACGGTATGCACGACACCCTCCGATAAAGCATTCAATCCTAAGTATACAAATGTGATATTAAATGGTGGGGGAAATGTGAAAATTTGGAGGTGCTTTTCTGGACATGGTGTTGGACCTATTAAGCTGATAGAAGAGAACATGGATCAATTCCAATACAAAAATATACTGGAAGAAACAATGTTACCTTATGCTGAAGACGTTATTCTGGTTATTTGGATATTCCAGCACTAGAATGATCCAAAGCATACTGATTGGCCAGATAACAGCCCAGATCTAAACCCAATAGAGCATCTTTGGTGCGATGTCAAAAAAAGGTTTCTAATCGACAGTGTGGCTATTTAAGGGAGCTGTACGACGTTTTCTTAGTAGAATGAAACACTATCTCTTAGGAAAAGTAAAAAATTGACGGATTCAATACCTCGCCGGTGTAAATCAGTAATTAAAAGCCGTGGACATATTAATTTTAGTTTAAAATGTACTAAACTGCTTTTTTCTTTACGCACTTGATATTAATGTGATTTATTTAATCTAAGTTTCATATAAAATAACTCTCGAGCAGTTTAATAAATCGTTCTTAATTATTTGTCCAGCTTCATTACCATTTGAATGTGTTACAATAGAGAATATACAAATTTGTAAAAAAATATAGTTATATAATAGTTATTATATAATAGTAGTTATATATATATTTCTAATCCCGTTTGCTCTATTCATGTGGCTATTTCATAACATAACTAGTTACTTCTAAGAAGGAACACATAACTATACATAACATGATTTAGATAAAAAAAATCGGGAACTTGAAACCGTTCAATTGATATGTTTTTTTATGATTATGATTGATCTGTATTTTCTTTTTTGTCCTGATTCCGATTGTGATGAAACTTTGGTAAGTTGCACGATAACAGGATTTTAGGAAGTACTAAAAATACTGGTGCTAGAATTCTTTTTATTTTGAATACAACTGATTTGACGTCACAGAAACTCACTTATTAGTAACAAAAAGTTTTTTTTTTCATGTATTTTTTGTTGTTTTTTGGCTTATCACCCATAATTCCATTAACACGGATTTATTGGACTTTTGTCAAACTTTTTTCTACGTTTCTCTCGGTCTCTGGTACTTCCACGTCAACTAAAGTTTTTAATATTAATGTTATTTAAGTATTTACTTTCCAGTACTGGTACCTATACAAGATTTAGGCTTCAAGAACATAACGCCTTTGCCATCGCTCTTGTCTGAAAAATACTTGCTTACGGTGTAGGAGACAGCCGCCATTGGCGGTAAAAGCATAAGTTCAAGATTCAAACTTAAAGGGCACGATGTTTTATTCAAGCATTGATACTCAGTCGTTGACAAATTTTGCATAATATTTCTATGATTTTTCTTGTATTTATTAACTTGTTTATTTATTTTTCTACCTTTAATTATTGGTTGAGTATTCTTATCACATTTTTTAGACACTGTATGAGATTCAGATGCAGTACAGTCGTTGATTAATAGATTTCTTGACATAATCGGAGAGTCTATATTGAAAACTGGAAAAAAGACAAAAATATATGATGAATTACCAAGAAATTAATTGTTTAAATGAAATTACAAAAAGTCACTCAAAGGGCTATGCTCGGCGTTTCTAGAACGGATGGCCGATGGGGCCAAGGAGTTCTCGAGTGGCGGCCACGTACTGGAAGACGCAACATGGGCAGACCCGCCATAAGGTGGATTGACGACCTGGTAAAGGTCAGGAGAAGCAGCTGGATGTGGAACCGGTTGTTGTGGCGATCTTTGGGGGAGGTCTATGTCCAGCAGTGGACGTTTTTCAGCTGAAATGATGATGAAAATGATAATTTACCATGCACTGACTTATAGCTATGCTATTAAGTAATTAAGTAAAAATAAGTTATCTATCTCGTTGTAACTAAAAGTGTGGAATTATTACGGATTAGGCATGGAACATGGAGCAGCTAATTTTTATCATGTGATATGCAAAATAATTTGTCATATGATATTATGAATCCAAAACGTCTATTGTGTATGATAAGAGTATGATTTCAATTCACTAAATTATAATTCGCAGAATTCACTCTGCTATAAATCGCACGTATATATGATTTCACACATGTGTAACTTCAAAATTTGGATTGTTGGAGTCACACTTAAAAAGTCGGTCACCGCAAATACATTTATCTAGCAGCCGGAAATAAATGCTGCTACGGTGACGGTAATTTCCACGTGTGAAATATAGCAGGTTTTCATTTATCACTAAAATAGCACTAATGAAAAACTATGATATCACTGCGATACAATTATATTCAAATAGCTATAATTTATATGCCTATTAAAGATACATACATACAAATCACGCCTTTTTCCCAACGGGGTAGGCAGAGACCACGTCCTTCCACTTGCTACGATCCTGACACACAAATTTCGCTTCCTCAACATTCATCAATCTTTTCATGCATGCTCGTCGGTTTAGAGTACTCTTGACCTGACCTTTCTTCAAAACGTCCCCGATTTGATCGTGGAACGTTCGTCTAGTAGGCCTTCCTCTTCCAACGATCCCAATTACACTCAGATACATCTTTAATATGCCACTACTAAATAGATATATTTATATAATATGCACACTACTATCTGTTCGGAAAATATTCCAGTCACCGAGAAGAACCGGCAAGAAACTCGATCGCGATTATCAACATTTTTTTTTAATGTTACATACTTTTACAGTTTTTTTTTAAACTTATTATCATTTTCAGTGAAGGAATGTACAAAGAGGATATCATTTCCAGACATCGTCGTCGTTAACGTAATGATATTTCAGTTTAGTTTGGTGCTGAACCCCACAGTAAAATACCGTAGGACATTAAACTGTAAGTAAGCGAAGTAGACTAACCTAGCAGTAGCAATATCTGGTAACTGGCGAACCTTACGTATTACGAATGTAGCGGAGCTTTATCTCCCCGCAAAGGTTTTAATGTTAGCATCCCATTGTAATTTTGCATCAAGAGTGATGCCTAAGAATATAGTATTATAAACTAAGCGATTGAAGCGATGATGGCGCAGTGGTAGCGTGTACGACTTTACGTCGATTGACGTGATTTCGAATCCCTACAATGAGCCTGAGCTTTCGGTGAAAGAAAACATCGTGAGGAAACCATAGCATGGTGGTAGGGCATTTTCTAATGCCCGCCTGGCTAGCTACCACCCTCAAGTTGAAAATCTGCCGCCAAACACCAATAGGTGTGTTCCGGCAGCTGCACTTGAGAGCCAGTCTTCCACTAGGTTTAGCGTGATACCATCTTGGGCCACATCGTAACTTAACATCAGGTGAGTTTGTGGCCACTACGCCAAACCTATAACGATAAAAAAAACTAAGTCTACTAAATTCCCTTCTATCTTGATATTATTGTCAACACGTTGGACACTGGGCAAGGTAAATCTGATGCATCTATTTTTGTTTGCATTTAACAATAGATCGTTTAAAACAAACAATTCTGATATTTCAACTAAAGTAGTATTTACATATCTAACCTCTGAATCTTTTCTTTTTCCTTGAAATATAAGTGAAGTGTCGTCTGCAAGAACAATATTAGCACAGTTCTTCCGCATTAAGGGTAGATTATTTATATACCAGAAACAAGAATAAGTTGAAAATTTGTCGAGAACCAATAGGCGTGTTCCGGCAACTGCACTTGAGCTTAGCGTCACTTAAGATCAGGTGTGATTGTGGCCACAATGATAAAACTATAACGACAATAAGAATAAATTACAATAAACAACAGCTTATAAATTTTCCCACTTCTGAACAAAGACTGAGGGAAGACGCGAGGTCAGTTTAGCGTGTTATCATCTTGGGCCACATAGTCACTTAACATTAGATGACCACGGCCACTACGCAGAACCTATAACGATAAAAAAAAGAACGGTTTTAAATTCGAGCACAGTAGGACGCCGATTCAAGCCAATGATCCCGAAGAGATTACCCTATTTACATTTCCTTTTAGAAGGCGGTCTGTTAAATAAGAGACAAGGTCGAGAGAACTTCTACAAGTGTTAGGATGAATGCTGCGTCGACGGCTGTGTTTTCGAATTTTACAATGAGCGTTTGTTTCCAATGAAGAAATCATCGTTCTAGTGATAATTTTATTGCTCGTCTGTATAGTTAGGTACAACCCTATTACCCTTTTGAGCCAAAAAACCTTGTATTGTAGTCTTGTGGTGAGTAGGGTTTCCTGAGCTCCTTGGGTTAGGGGGGTTCAAGGTCGGCAACGCGTTAGTGATACCTAAGCTATAGTATTACAAACGTCCATAGGCTACGGTTGCCGCTTACTATCAGGCGGGCCGTATGCTTGTTTGCCATCTTTGTAGTATAAAAATATATCTGCAGAAGCTAGATATGCAATACCTAAAAGATTTCATCATTATATTCTAATATTTTGTATCTAAACATCGACATATAACATCGACATTACCAAATATCTCTATAGGTTAGTAAGCACATTAGATACGAACAATTTTCTTCATTATTAGTTATGTCAAAGGTATTAAGTAAGCCAGGTCACGGCCAAGGGAACTTTGATAACGATGAAAATAGATATTTATTGATATATATTTTTCCTGTTTAGTTGCCATGCCGCGGCGAGAACGAGCGAGGTTGTCTGGTTCATTCAACTAAACTGGTTTATAATACAAACTTTGCATGTATTTATACTTTTTATTTTTATTTATTATGGCCATTGGGTCGTAAACTCCACTATTATAGTTGCCAGCTTTATGATTTAGATTTCCGGAAAATTCAATATAGCAAGATATTTCTGATATTATTTACATTCACTCAAGTTTATTATTTACGTATATATTTTTCTCAAATCGAGATATTTAATTTAACTGCAAAAATTTTAAATTTATTATTGTAAGTCTTTAAATGTCAATATTGATGTCCTTGTCCCATAAAAGTTGAAACATTCATCCGACATGCTATATAAAAATTGTTTGAATAACATAATTTCATTAATAAATAAAAAAAAAACGAATTTTTATTAATACGTAATGTTCATCACGTCCATATCATTGGTTTACGTATTAATAAGGAAGACAACGGATGTAACTGAACGTTTTAGTGGCTGTACTTGATTGACAAAAATGACCTTACCACAAGCTGTTTCGTAGCTAACATCACTTTTGTAAGCGCTGAAGATGTCAACAGCGATAATATTCATTCTCCTGCTACACATGGGTTAATGTTAACGCTTGTATCGAAATACGCCATAATTAATGCGTTAAAAATAACGCCTTAAACGAGTGGCTACATCTGGGTCCAGAGGTAATTCTTACTTAGTGCGTTAACCGCGTTCAATAACTTTTCATATTTATTGAAGTAGATACGATACAAACACATTAAGGATTCCTTTTTCTTTTAAATTCTCCGTACGTTATTCGAAATGATAAAGCCTGTACGATACGATACGATCAGAGTAGCAGACACTGATCAGAGTAAGTAGCAGACTTATGACGTAAACATAACCCTTGCTGCGGGTACATGTGCTTGCGATATTCGTCTCGGGCAAACTCCTATAAGAGTTTTATGAGTAAGTAATAAATTGAAGAGGAAGAGTCCAACTAAAATTCAACACGATCAATAACTTCCACACTATGCAATAGTTCGTTAAGTAATTGCTCGCTGTGTACTGCTACACTTTTGCTTCTTATGCGACTTCCAACAAGGTTGCGTTAAACGTTTAACGCTGCCAAGGAGGGGGTATGAAAGCACATTATCGGTCTCTCCTCTTTGTGTGAGCCAGAGCGAGAGAGCAAATGTCGGTGTGTATGTATATTGCACTCTGTTTAATACTTGCTTGTATTTGAGCATTTAACGTGTGTTAGTATATGTGAACAGTACGTGAGCTAATTAATACTACTGTACACTGTATGCGGCTGCGTATTACAGCTTTTTAGTAAGAAGTCTTATGTAACATATGTTAAATAAAATATCAAATATCTTTTAAAATGAAGTTTCACTTCTATCGTGTGTGAATCGCACCGCACACACACCTTTTTTTTACCTTCCAACCAGCCCTCCGGCCGTACCTCATTTTTGCTACACAGTTTTAATAGGATCGTTTTACCTACGAATAAAACGCATATTGTGTCCGGAGCCTTATTCGAAAGCCTTAGAAAAGCGTATTTTCTTAAAACGTTCTTATAGTAGGTATAATAATCTGTCTTTATTAAATAAATTTCAGATTGAAGTGCATGTGAGAGCGCAGCTAACTAATGTAGTGACCTATGTAAAAAGTAAATTTAAAATATAAATTAATCAAAGTAAAATTATGTAGATAATTAAATTCGTCAATTTAAAATGTTAATTATTTCAAATGAGCTACATAAACCAATGGCGTTTTATAAACAAGTAGTTTTGTATTTGACTAACTTATGAGTAAGTTAATGTATGACGTTTTGTGCCTTTACCGGCTCATATTATTAGGCAATAGATTATGTAAAAACAGGCCGCAAAAAACAAGTAGTTTTGTATTTGTCTGACCTATGAGTAAGGCAAATCAATACTTTAATATAAATATAAACTTTTAGAAAATGAATGTAAGGAATTTGCCCATTGACGAAAATACCAACACGAAACATTAATTTCAAAATTCTGTGTTCCAATTCATCTGCAGAACAAAAAGTGACACGTATTCACCGTACATTGGACGCGTCTTCTAGGAGCCTAAATACTAACAGTCTCGGCTATGGTGGGATGGCTGGCAACCCTAGCCGCGGGAATATCGGAATGTCGTATAAACCACAGAATTATACCTAATTATTATAATAGGACTATTTATAAAATCCTTTTTTTTTAAATAGTTTTAAATATTTGTAAATACAGACTGTATCTTTTATAGATATTATAAAACTCAACGTCTCTCTGTCTGTCTGTCCGTTTATGCTCTTTTCACGTGAAAACCACTTATCCGATTAATATTTTTCCTTTAATTCATAGATATATTATCTGACCAGGTTATAGGATATATTGTGTTACATAAAGTCGTAACAACAAAATAAGCAGTGACGATAATGTTGATTAAATTCGGAAGAAAGACGCTTTTGGGGCGCTTAAATGTCTTACGCTGAGTAAACCATAAGAGATATATCAAATTAATGTACTACATAATTGTAGATCTTAAAAAGACCTACAAAAAGTCAACGATATAATATGTTTATCTTCTAAGGATTACCCACAATAAGCATTTGTGTGGCAGAACTTTTCGCGCGTACGCTCGACCAGCAGCATTCTGGAACCGCAGGCACAGCTGTGCTATTTTAATGCAAATTTAATTGCAGACAAAAATAAAAATTAAAGACTTAACAAAAAATAATATTTAAGACCGGGTCAGAGATGTAGCCTAACACTAGATAGCCTATATTATTCCTCATGAATCTGGCTATCATATATCAAAAATATTTTTTCGAATCCTACACCGGTTCGTTGGCAGCGGCGCCGCGTCGTGTAGAGTTTTCAAAATAAATTTAAAATCGGTGAAACCGTGGAGCACAGCCAGTTATATAATAAATAGAAAAATGGTGCACTTTATTATAATAATCTCGCGAAACTTAAGTGCTTGAGGTCAAAGGCAACAACGCTTAAAAAAAAAATTGGACCCTTTTCCCACTCACCCCATTATACTGTGCTATTATACGAAAACTAACTAATAAATAAATCCAGGTGTGTATATCTTTCAGAATATTTACTTTCGCTGCTTACCACATCTAATTTTAAGTATCATATATGTGCAACTTAGTTTTGTATGTCATAAAGGTCGGTTCTAGAAAAATTACTACGCTTCGGAAAGTGTAAACACGGATTGCCATCTTTACACGCATCGCTTAGTTTTGGCGGTGGTAGGACTTTGCAGCCCTCCTTGGGGCAGATAAATGGTCGCTTCTCCTGCCTCTTGGGTGTAGGCCACGATGGTATCGGCGTCCACGGTTCAAAATCCCTGGCCCAAGCCAACTTCGAGTCACAAGACTCTTCAGATACCTTCGCTTGGGTGAGAAACAACACCTTTCCTAAAGAACACAAGCGTGTGATCACATCATCAGTCAGAACTGCCTTGTTTCTTATTAAAATATTCTTAAAATCGTTCAGACTGTACATTGTAAGTGGCCGGATACGTCTGTGGGTGTGTCCAACATCAGATCTCAAATGGATAAGTATCATCAAAGAATCTTTGATAGATGCTGTTGAACATTTCTTAAATTTATCGCATGGACTCTTTTTCGGTGGGCACGGAGATGGACACGGCGGTGGGCACGGCGATGGACACGGAGATGGACACGGCGGTGGACACGGTGGTGGACACGGCGGTGGACACGGTGGTGGACATGGCGGCGGGCATACAGGTTTGCAAGGTTTCGGGCAAGCTGGAGGAGGTGGCGGGCATTTAGGTCGCGGTGGCGGACAGGGGCTCGGAGGCGGACATTTAGGCGCCGGCGGTGGACAACTCGGCGGTTTATTCCCACACTTATCTTCAACTGGATCTACCACAGTTTCCTGCACTGTAAAATTCAGCAGTTCACGCTCTCTGCAGTATTCAAGGCGGTTGCGCTCTCTTACTCTCCTGAGGAGCTCTGATAGAGTGACTTCACCACCAATATTAATTTTAGGCGGAGGACTTAGTGACGCTGAAGTATTACTATCACATTCAGTTTCCTTTTCCTCAAAGGGTTTATCTTGAACTGGATTTAATATACATCGCGATGGGTCTTTTGCTGTATTCCTGCTTTCGCTAGGACCATCATTAATAGAATCTTCTTCTTCTTCTCTTAGTTGAGTGTTGTAGACGGGTTCGTATGACGCTTTCATCTCCTCACTTTTAACTGGTAAAGCGCCAGGATCTGTCGCTAGTTGTATATAATTCAATAGGTGTTGGGTTCTGTTTGGTAGCACATAATCTGGTTCTGTGCTGAGTGAAGATCCAATCCTATTTAACTGCGAATCTATAAAGGAACTTGGTTGGCTAAAATCGGAAACTTCTTCCCTGGCTTCGAAAGAGGGAAACAGATTTTGTTCTAAGTGAGTTGGTACGGAGTTATCCAAATAATTTACAGATTCTGATTTTTTTGATAGAGTAGCATCCACCGCCAGCACAGGTTGTACTAGATCCCGAACTGGTAGTGAACTAGACTCGCTTGGACTAAATGAGACTGCTTCATAAGACTCTTCCTCACTCTGACGTATCTTTGACGTGTCCTCGTCCTTCTCATTCAGAACTATCCTTGGATCCCATACAGAGTTTAGGTCAAGCTCTTCAGTGTCACGAGCTAAAGTCTTCTTATCGTACGGATCGATAATTACTTGACTTGAGTCTAACGCCCCCAGCACTCCGTGGTTGTACTTTTGGATGTCTTCCTTCTGGGAAAGTGCTACTGACTTATGATCGATAATTGTGTCTAAGCCGAATGCAAGTTTGTTATCATACGTGTATAATTGCATATGGTTAAATTTATTTGATGGAGATTTATCACTATGTTTTTCAATTTTTGGTGGTAGTTCAAAAGAAGAATGTAGATTTTCATTATTGTTTTGTTTTTCATTATTATCCAATTTAATTTCACCGATGTTGACAGCCTCCTCAGGTTTTGTATCAAGCGGATTCATTTGAACTAGATTATTGTCTATAACGGTTGTAGCGTCGTCCTGACCTGTTTTAGGTAATCCTAGTCCTTTCATCTCTTTAACTAATCTCTCGTCAATTTCGCTGGACGGTGATTTCAAACATTTTTTTGCAATTTCGTCCAGTGTTTGTGAAATGTTCGAATCACTGTTCCCGTGGCTTTTGTGTCCATCGACATTCACTACTGGAGCTTTATCACTCAACATTTTTAATGGGCTGTTAAAACCTTCAACTTTCATGTTTGTTGCATCTATGTGAGTTGCTTCTTCTATTCTTTCAATCTTCTGTGCTAATTTATCATCGTTCTCCTTATCCTTAGTCTCTTTTGCGTTATAATCTTCTGTTATAACGTAAATAGGTTCTCCTTTCTGACGACCGTATTCGTTATGTATATAATCGCTGTCACCTAATTCCTTTTCGATCAAAATTTCTCTTTCTATTGACATTCTCTGTCTGTCACTAAGATCTGTTGTTATTGCCGAATCCTTCAGTTTGTTTGATTTTATATCCTTAAACTGTGCAATGTTTTCATTGTGCATCTCTTTCATACTGCTCCGTAGGTCTGTTGCATCAGTTTTATTAATATTACCTTCATTCACTTGCTTGTTAGGACCGAATGCAAGTTCGATTAATTTTTTACATTTCTTGCATTCGTCTTCGTTGTCCGTTGAACCGGAATCGGTACTTTTCTCAGCTGTCCTTAATGCACCGAACGATACTGAAAGAACAGCGAGAAAAGCCATCAGTTTCGTTCTTAATTGATTAAATAGTATAATAAAATAATCGGGGTTATTCAAAATAAGTATATGGACTTTTATCGCCATTTTTTCAAAATCGCTTAAGTAAGGAGAAATGTATTTAAAAACTGAAATTTCGGGAAGGATATTTGGCTAACTATCGATCGCTATAATATTTTTATAGTTATACTACAATAAATCAAAAAAATTATATAATATAAACGTAAAATATTTAAATTCAAAGACGTAGCCAGGGGGTAGCCAAGGGGGGCGCTGAAGCAGAATGTGAGGAAACTCATTGCTGATTGACATGACTAGCACGCAGCGCAAAAATACGCCAGCATTATGTGGCTCTGGTTGGAAAAATAAAAGGTTTGTTTTTTTAACAAACACCTTGAAGACATTGTTAATGGGGTTTCAAATATTTCTAGAGAAGGCAACGCAGCAGCCACGTATGCATAACAATAATTTTCTCAAGCCTGTCTCAATTCAAAAAATATTTAAGAATGTCACCCATTTAGATAAGCTTTTTTATAATGGCATCTGCCTATAAAAGTAATTTCGCCAATGTCAAGTAAAGTTTAGATATACCTACTTGGGTAGTAAAATTTTGTATGTAATAACATTGGATAGTAAATATATGTAATTACATTGTATGTAATTGCATTGGATAGTAGGGGGAAGTGGGGTACTTTGATACAAGGGCCACATTGATACACCAACATTATTTCAATATTAACAAATATTATTAGAGACCCGACAAAACTAAAACGTCTATATACATGTCTTAGCTCCACAGCTATAACCACGATGACCGCTTGTTAACTGTTACCGTTGGAACAGAGTAAGTGTGTTTTTAGTGCGACTAACTAAAAAATACTTAAGTATCTAAAAGTATTTCTCTGCTGTTTGATATGATATAATTAAGATTTAAACTTACGAAACGTTCGTTAATCTATCCAATATTCGGTATTAGAAGTATTTTTTTAATGAGTTCTTTGGTTTTATTGATTTTTTTTTTAATTATTTGCTGGGGCACATTGATACATCAATACGCGGGGCACATTGATACGTATTAATCACATCAATGTAAGCGATACGAATGTGATAAATTCGGTAAATACACAAGAAGTCGTCTTTGTGGATACTGATACTAGTGCAATTATGCCGATATTGTGAAGAAAATTAAATATCCGCAATTGAAACTGACCCTATATATTTCTAGTAAGTTTGTGTATCTATTGTGGAAGATAAGACAAGCGTTTATTTTATAGCTGCAACTGCAATACCTGTGCTTTAGCAGTTACTATTTCTTTAAAGGGAACGTCTCGAACTTTTTTCTTTTGTACTTTTTGAAATAATGTAAACATATATAATGTGCCGTAATATGTTCAACCACATAGCTGTGGTAATGGTGCCAGCATAAATTGAGGTACCTTTAGGAACTCTTTAATACTGAATAGAGCTCAGCTTATACCTGGAACTGTTGCCTATGGTGCAAGGATGACTGTACCTAAACATTTTTTATTGTGGTTATTAAATAATTAAATCCATAGTAGTTTCTATAGTTTTATTTTAAAGAGAAAAGTCTTTGAAAAATATAATTTTTCCTTTATTAATAATCTTAAGTCTTATTAAAATCTCCACGAGTTAAAACCTTATTTCCTATTATTTATTAGTACATATACACTTTCGTACTAAAGTGCCCCCTTCTATGTATCATTGTGCCCCGTACGTGGGGCACAATGATACAAAACCCATTTTTTATTAAATTAATTGTATCCTCATTATTATTTAACTTTAATGATTCTTATGAGTGATACTATAATACTGATTAAATTTAACATTCAATAAACAATATCATATAATATTTAAATATTAAAATACGACATTGAATTTTTCTGTATCAATCTGCCCCACTTCCCCCTAAATGTTTTTAAAATTTTTAGAGGCATTTCTGTGTAACGAATTACGTACAATTATATCTATACTAGGTACTATACTAGCTGGCAACGCCTCGTTGGACAATTTTTTTATTGACTTATAAGCCTAATTGCCTTAAAATCCTTCCAATCGTTTGAGCGTGATCGAGTGACAAACGTTCAAATTATTCAGATTAGGCTAGAAAATAAAATGCCAAACTTACATTTTTTAAATTTTGGTGGTGCATAGCGGATATCGTCCTTCAATATACGAGGCACTAGCGCCAACGTGCAAGCTCTTTTTATTTTCGTTATTGTAGTTTTTAACATTTTGTAAACGTATAATACCTTTTATAAATGATAAACAGCGAAAATAAAATTACATTTTTTCCAAAATCGTTTCAGCTCTACGAAAAAATTTGACAATAAAATTCTTTGCCAATAACCATTTATTGTTTTCTTTTTAAATCAAAATCTTCTAGAAATTGCTGGCAGAATGTATTATATATTATTAAAAAATAAAGCTCAAAAATTATTATTATTGATGATTAAGATTAATATAATAGAAAGTATGCAAATATAATATGTTGAGTTTTGTAATAACACTATCAAGTTAAAGATTTGCTTATCAGACAAATAAAAGGATTAATACGAAAATATAAACACTACATTTATGTTTTACATAAAATCAGGAACGCGATTTAAAACTATGTGCGTCAGTGAACGCAATTATTTAGTACTTTCATTAATTTTTTAACGTTTTATTTCTGATTGTGATTATTTATTGCTTCATTTTTAGTTGTGTTATTAACAGAAACTACACTTTTTCATATTAAGTGTAAGCAACTACTACAACCTATTACTAATAATTTTACTTTTCTTACTAGTTTACAGTTTTTCTAATTCTAATAAATACCATTGAAACATATCAATCATCAGTCCTTCATGTCAGGAACTTGAACAAAATGATAACAAATTTGATGAAACAAAACGTCATTTCAAATGCAAGAAAATAACAAAAATGGCTGAAGAACAGGTGAGTATCAAAATATTATGTTTTTTTAATCATATTAAATGAATTGTACATTTTATTTGTAACCCACACAGTTTTTTAAATTACATTAATTATTACAGCAAAAGTTTTTGCCATTTCCAATTCGAAATCGGTGTATTTTCGTTAACGATTTTTATGTTGGTGTCGTTCCGTAGTTTTCTTTATCAATTATTTCACATTTACCATAATATTTATAAAAATATCATCAGAAATATCCGTACATATATATTTAACTTCTTTATTTTTCAATGTAAATATTGCCGGCCTTTTTGGTTATAATAATACGTCGTATTTTTGTTGTCATATTGTACCCTTGACATGTTAATGCAGTTTTATTTAGTTGCTTAGCTTGTTGTTGCTTAGCTTTCGTGGCTGAGTGCCCTAAGCGCTCGCCCCCAAGCCCGGTAAAGCTGTAAAAGCCGTAAAGGCTCCAGGGCCCCTAAGGCTAACAGTATAGTCAGTTCGAAAAAAAAAAAAAAAAAAAAAAAAAAAAGTTTTATTTATTGTCAGAAAACCAGTATTATTAAACAAGATGTAAATAGGATTTCATCTTATATTGTTTTCGGTTCATTAAAAATATTGCAAGATATTATCATGATAAACAGTCCTATTTTATTGGAGAGATGCATAATATTGCATTAGTTTAAATTAATTTATAAGAATTTAATACTGGTTTTAATTATGTTCCCAAGAATATATTGTTCAGAAATTGAAAGCTAGATAACTGCTTATTAAACTTTTTACATAATTAAATAAGAGAGGGACTCAAAAGATAAACATTGTATAAGTGTCTTATCTTTGTTATGCTGTGGAACCATCTCCCAACATTGGGTGTTCAAGCATAACGTGAAGAGATATTTATGCAGGCCAGCATGACAGCAGTGGCCACCGATAGATTGCCAATCTCGCCATTGTGCTTTGTACTGTGCTTACCATCAGGAACAGTACGGTCAATTTGGCAAGTTACCATAAAAAAGATGATGTACATAAGAACTTACTGTCTTCTTTGCCAAATTAATCACTAAAGCAGAGTTTTCTGGTGAATCTAATTTACTTAGCTATCTAATTCTCCCTTTATATGGCAGCAACATATTTATAATAACAAACAGGCATGTAGTTCACCGTTTGATACATGGCTACTGAAGTTTATAGCTATTTCAAGCCAACTTGAAAAAAGATCTGTCTTAACTGATATGAGTCAGTAATACATCCCATTAACCCTGAGGATGAAGTTGAAATGGTTTGCATATCAATAGGCTATCAGCCACACCAACTAAACACAGCTGATAATCCATGAGTTGATAGTATGATTAAATATTTTAAAGTTAATTATTTTAAACCATTAGTCTAGTGATAAAAAGCCTGAACCAATACAAATTTGGAAAAAATATAGTTTATTTATTTAATTTTTCCTACCGAAAATGACTATTTTTTGTCTGTGAGTCCCATGTATGAATATTCTACATAGTAAATGTGACGTTATTGTTCAATTTATATACACAGTGGAGCGTTACAGGTTTACATGGGCTAAATTTCCGCAACTCGAAGTTTATGTGTGCCTATTTTGCGTGTTGCTGGTTGACCTTAATCATGCCAGCCCAATTCTTCCAGGAAGTCCACCAGTCGCCCGATATTGTTAAAGACTTCCAGAAGAGTCCTTGGCGTGTCAAGGTGTTTAACCCAGTATTGAGCCAACTCTTTGCACTCCAAGAGTACATGTTTGGCTGTCTCTTCTGCGCCCATGCATGCTCGGCACAGGAGTCTTTCAGCAATACATAGATTAAAAAGATGTTTGTTATAGTACCCATGTTCTGCCGCTGTTACCATTCCTGCTTGAAGTCTGTTCAAGTGTAGAAAGGCTTTGAAGATCTTGGGATTAGCAAAAGGCTGTGACCCCCCAGCCTCTCTACAGTCTTTCAAACTGTTCCACTCTATGTCTCTGAGTCGTCTCGTTCTCGCATGTGTTTCTGCTTTGATCCAGCTAAAAGGAAGATGAATTATTGGTTCGAGTCCTGACACCACCTACCCTATCAACTATCTTATTACAGAAGTCAACTTCCATGTGTCGATTGGACAGTGGAGTGTTATCTTGTCATAAGTGACTCTAAAATTATTATTAAGTGTTGAAATAGTGGATTCAAAATTATATGTGCTGTAGAAATTTAATAATTGTAAATATAGTAGTCAATTTTGCACATAATACCATTAGGGCAACTTGTACCAAATACCGTTTAAAAATATGTAAAATTTGTTTAACTAAATGCTTTTAGAGTAATAAACGTTTTAAATTTAAATGCATTTAGCTGTGTCTTGTATGAACTGCTTGTTTTTTTTATTTAGCTAAATGTGTTTACCGAGTCGGCAATGTAGTCAATGACGTTTCATTTCTCGCTCGATTAAACAAGAATTTTAATAAAACCTAAGGTCAATATCCAAACAGTATGCGTTATAGAAACATGTGTCATTATTCATTATTGCTGTATGAAGGATTTGGCATTTTATATTTGTAATTTTTTTAGTTTTCGCGTTCGTATATTATGCAATAAATGTGATAATTATCTATTATAAATTTATACTCAGAAAGACTTTCAAGCAAATTGCATTGTAATTACAATTGTATTAAAGAATAGTTGAAAAAACTCGAGATGACTGTTCACTAAACGTGTTTGTCCGCGCTTAATAGTGTCCAGTACGTATTTAACTTTGAAAGTTCGGTAAACGTATTTAGCGCCTTAAAAGTTTTTATACAAGATGCTTGTTTAATTTAAATAATAAATATTGTTTAAACAAAACTTAAACACTTTAAGACCCTTGCAAGTCCCTCTTAATCTTAGTTTTATTTATCGAAGATGACGTCACGCAGAGTCTTAGGACATGCTTTTTTTTATTTAGATAAAAGTGTTTACAAGTTATATATTATTGCAAGTGTAGGGGTAAACACCTAGTTAAATCATATGTTTTGATTATATTATCCTTTATTTCATTTTAATATGAAAAGATATAGATAATAGAAACAATTTTGAAGCAATGATGGCTCAGTGGTAGCGTGTACGACTTCGCGTCGATTGACGTGAGTTCGAATCCCTGCAATGAGCCTGAGGTGAAGGAAAACATCGTGAGGAAACCAGAGCATGGTGGTAGGGCATTTTCTAATGCCCGCCTGGCTAGCTACCAACTCAAGTTGAAAATCTGCCGTCAAGCACCAATAGGTGTGTTCTGGCAGATGTACTTGAGAGCCAGTCTTCCACTAGGTTTAGCGTGTTCTCATATTAGGCCACAGCGTCACTTAACAGCAGGTGAGATTGTGGCTAGAACGCCAAACCTACAACATTAAAAAAAAAACTAGTAAAAATAATCGAAATTAAAAACCAATTACTTAAAGGAGACAGACTTTTAGTTTGAGGGTGGTAGTAAACCAGACGCGTATTAGATTGTCCTACTACCTAGCAATGGTGTCATCACAATATTTTTCCTTCACTGGAAGCTCAGGCTCCTTGTAGGATTTTAATCAATGTTGATTTATGCAGTGTTCCAACACGATACTACTTAGCCCTTGTTTCATTATGAAACTGTTACAAATGATAATTTTAAGATTTATAATTGTTAATTTATATAGAAATTATAAATCTTGACAAATAAAAATATGTATATATTAATTACGTGAAGCAAAAACTTTGTACCCCTTTTTACGAAAATTGCACGGACGGAGGAGAATGAAATTTCCCACACTATATAGTTTATATAGAGAAAGCTAATATTTCTTAAAAATTATACATAAAAAATACATTAAATCAATAAAAAAAAAAACATTACATACACACACTGCCATGTATTTGACACAACACGCATAAATACTCTTTTGTTTATTGTTAATGTCTGTGGTCAAATTATAATTGTTTGTCTATAGTCTTACTGAATGTCAAACATAACCAAAATAAATTAATTTATTATTACAATATATATTTATATTCATTATTAGTGAAATACTGCTCGCTCAATATACAAATATAAATCTAATATAAAATCTCAATGTAAAAAGAAAGTTGTGTAGCAGTATCATATAGGTAAAAATTTATATATATTTGTTATTGCTGGTTCAAACATCTTTTTGTAGGCAAATTAATAAATATACCCTTGGCAAATTCTGTGATTATAGAAGTATAGTCTTTGACAATAGAAGCTTAATAGTGTTCAAACTTATAATTTAAATTAATTATGGTTGAAATTCGACCACTGGGCGACCACTAGTACTTTTTAATATATATTTTTCATTTTTTCTTCTCCTTAGTCTTGTGTGTGAAATTTTGCAATTCATTTTAAATATCTTATATGTTATGGCCTTATATTATAACAGAGATATGTTTATATTTTTTTAATAATAAAAAGGTGTCAAATGAGCTTACGGCCCGTCTGATTGTTAGCGGCTACCGTAACCTATGGGCGCCTGTATTAACATGGACCATGGTATCACTAGCATGTTGCCGACCATGAACCCCCGTACCCCAAGGAGCTCTGGAAACCCTACTCACCTCAGAAACACAAGTTTATTTGGCTGCGATCTTCTGTAGGGTGGAGGTATTTCACCAGTCGGGTTGCTCCAAGTAGAGAATAATTTTTAAAGAAATTTCTCTGTGCCTTACCTCTCTTACTACAACTTATAATTAAGCTTGCAAAATTTGTAATAAACCAACAAACAAACAGTCATACAGGAAAGTGATTTAATTTTATTGTCATCCACTACTAAGCTGTGTTTAAACCTAAATCTCTAGTTCATTGGGAACTTAATTTGAAATTGATTGCATAATTTATACTGAATATACAAACAAATAGACAAGATATGATAAAGGTGACCATTTTTTTTGCAGGAGGTGATTCAAATAGAGTTACTGTGCAAACAGTTCTACGAGTCCCAGGATCCTCTCATCCGGGACCAGGCAGAGAAAGCTGTTGTTGCTTTCCAGGTAATGTGTTATACTTTTTTTTGTGACAAAATGGTTGTATAAGGTAACATGCTAATGCATGACTAAAGTATTTTTGTCTTTGTTTAAACCATATTGTTAAAAGAAAAGAGGACCAAAAAATTAAGCATTTCTTATATTTAATCATAATTTATACCGAACAGCGATGTCTTTTTACTCAGTAAAGCCTATGCATCCATATACTGTACTAATAAAAATGGTACATAAATACTTTTTAATTTTTAATAAAAAAATCACAAAATACTTTATTGTGGCTTTTGTTTAAGAGATAAGCATATGGTTTCGCGACTTTTTTTTAGATGTACTAAGTAGGAGAAATATTTTTGTAGAACATTGTATTTACGTATCACTAACCATTACGCCAGCGCACGCGGATAATGCAGTTCGCGAGTGCTTTTTCTTCCGACTTAACAAAAGTCCGGGTCAGAGATGTAGCTTAATACTGGATTGCCTATACTATTCCTCATGAATCTGGATATCATATACAAAAAGAATATTAGTACTTAATTCCACAGATTAGATTAGTCTGAGTAAACCATACGAGATATATCAAATTAATGTTCTACATAATAATAGATCTTAAAGAGACCTACAAAAAAAACAGCGTAGCATATATCTGTCTTCTAAGCATCACCCACAATAAGCTTTTTTGTCTTTCGTCTTTTGAGCGGGGACAGCACGATTCGCACGTGCTCTCGACAGACTGCTTTCGGTAGGTCACGCGAGAGGAACCGCGGGCACAATTATTAAAAAAATAAATGAATTTTCATTTGTGACAGAACTTACTGCCAGACTAAGCAATGCAGTAACTACTCGTATGAATGTTTCGTTTCACACATCACAGGATTTATTGAAAATAAAGTATTTTCGCATACATTGTTGTCATGCAAAAGTATAAAGTATACTTATAGAAAATAAAGTAGGATAGTATTTTTGGCAACCCTATCAGTGTTCTCTGTATACTGAATGTTTATCAGAAAAATAGGGAAAATAATACCACGTACAGACAGAAGTGCAGATTTATTAATATATATATTGTATTATTTTCCAGGAGTCCCCCGACACACTGAGCAAATGCCAGGCGTTACTCGAACGTGCCGACTCCAGCTATTCACAGATGCTGGCGGCTTCGACTCTCGGGAAACTTATCAGCAGGTTAATATGGACATATTTTCCAAGTAACTATTATTATTGACTAGCTATGCTCCACGGTTTCACCCGTATTATATTAATTCGATCCAGTATTCCCGCACCCTGAGGGTTCCGTGGTCAACATAAATATTACTAATAGAAAATTCAAATACTTTGAATCCCTGCAATGAGCCTGAGCTTTCAGTGAAGGAAAATCATCGGGAAGAAACCATAGCATGGTGGTAGGGCTTTTACTAACACCCGCCTGGCTAGCTACCACCCTCGAGTTGTAAATCTGTCTCCAAGCACTAATAGGTGTGTTCCGGCAGCTGCACTTGAGAGCCAGTCTTCTATTAAGCTTAGCGTGTTATCATCTCGGGCGACATCGTCTCTTAACGTCAGGTGAGATTGTGGCCACTACGCTAAACCTATAACGATAAAAAAAAAATTAGTTGATGATATATGTGAAGTTATATGGTATATGGTCTTTTGGGTGATTACAAGTTTATGATGTGACTGCAGGTCGACGACCAGTTTGTCCACACAGCAGCGTCTCGATATAAGGAACTATGTCCTCAACTATCTCGCGACGAGACCGAAGCTGGCTAATTTCGTCGTACAGGTAACTGGAATATACTTTTTGAAATTAAAACTTTGGGTGATTTTTGTATAAGTAAAATCTTATGAGTTCGCATCACCGACACCATGTTAATGTTAACAGTATTATGACGTGTTGAATTGATTGTTAAATTATATATTACCTTCTTTATTTAGTACCAAGGAGGGGAACAATGACATTTAGCTATATGGGTAGCCTTTCTGTTCATATGTTTATCATTTTATAATATCCCTGCAGATCCCATATTATTATTTTTGTGTCGTGTTATTATGTGTTATATTATTCTACTGTACATCGATAATTTAGCTACTAACGTGTAAAACGTGTATTTTCCACACTTAACATTGGCGTTATTGCTTACAGAGACAACAGACAGGAATTAAAAAAAAAACATTGATGGCTAACTTCACCATGTTGTTGACATGCGGGATAAAAATACTGAGAGGTTTTATTTCCAGGCCCTCGTGACTCTTTTCGCGCGCATTACGAAACTCAGCTGGTTCGATATGGTGAAAGAGGACTGCGTATTCCAGAATGTAATCAACGACATATCCACATTCCTAGCGGTATGTACAATGAATTCTATATTGCACTAGACGAGCTGTTACAATATTTATAATAGTACATTAAATAACATATGATTGTTTCAATACCAAATAGTCCAAGTGTTAGGCAACAAAAGAGATATTTTGAGTTACAATCACGTGACACCTGCGATAATATTAATTTCATGTAATTAAAACTTTGCAGGGATCCGAATCCGTGCCAATTGACGCGATTTCCGTGCCAATTGACGCGATATCCATGCCAATTGACGCGATATCCGTGCCAATTGACGCGATTTTCGTGCCAATTGACGCGATTTCCGTGCCAATTGACGCGATACCGTGCCAATTGACCCGATATCCGTTACACATTAACTGAGCCATCATTGCTTCAAAATGCTTCATATGTTGACAATTTTTTCCACTTCCGTGACAGAGTCAAGAGTTGTGCACGATGGGGGTACAGTTGCTGTCGCAGCTGGTGATGGAGATGAATCAAGTCTCGGAGGCTGACGCGAACAGATCCTTGGTGAAGCATAGGAAGATCGCTTCCTCCTTCAGGTTTGATTACTTTAATCAGATGGTGTATTATCGGGGGGTTGGGGGGAGGGGGTTAAGGATATATACCCGACTGTGTCGTGACCACCATAAATTGATAAACTTACACAGTGACTCAGACAGTATATATTCAGCAGCCGAGGCTTGCGTGTCGACATGATAGCGCCTACTGGCGATGGTGTCTCTCGGTGTTCGCTATTATTTTTAAATTCTATTGTGTTTATCATGAGGCACGTGTGCTACTAATAGTTACTAACTACTCCGTGCTACTAATAAAATAGATAGTAGACGGAGCCAACTAAAACTGACTTGTGGGTCAATTAACTATTCTACCCATACTTCGCTGTCCCTGACATCTATATTTTTAATATAATAAAGCGGAAGAGTTTTTTGTTCGATTGTTTTGGTTGTTTAAACACGCTAACCTCTGGAACTACCAGTCGGATTTCAAGTTGGAAATAGTGTTTATTTCATGAATGATGACGTCACGCGCGGTCACGTGGATATAATGGTGTTTCTTTTTTTTTATTGAATAGTAAATTTTATTTAAATTAATAAACGTGTAATAATGATTAAATATTAATTCATGAGTATTATTTTCAACATATAATTAAAGTGTTTAAAACAATTTTTCTGAATTTTTCTGAATTCTTGAACCTAGATACCGCGAGAACAATTTCCACATGTAATATATTTATATTGAATATCGATATTGAATAGAGTTTCCCTTTCAGAGATACGCAGCTATTCGAGATGTTCCGTCTCTCTTGTTCGCTACTGAGCACGATGCGAGGGAAGACGGTTGAATTGAACGAGGAAAGGCATCATGCGTTGCTGACCGCACTACTCCGGCTTTCACACAATTGTCTCACCTTCGACTTCATAGGGACCGTCAGCGACGAGTGCTCCGACGATCTCTGTACCGTCCAGGTGAGTGCAATACCCAGGATGGGTGTAGCAGGTTGTGGTTGGAAACCCGGGGCATTGATGAACTGGGGAACCTAGGGCAACGATGAAGTGGTGAACCCAGGGCAACGATGAAGTGGGGAACCCAGGGCAACGATGAAGTGGGGAACCCAGGGTAACAATGAAGTGGGGAACCCAGGTCAATGATAAAGTGGGGAACCCAGGAGAACGATAGTGGGGAACCCAGGGCAACGATGAAGTGGGGAACCCAGGTCAATGATAAAGTGGGGAACCCAGGAGAACGATAGTGGGGAACCCAGGGCAACGATGAAGTGGGGAACTCAGGGCAACGATGAAGTGGGGAACCCAGGGCAACAATGAAGTGGGGAACCCAGGTCAATGATAAAGTGGGGAACCCAGGAGAACGATAGTGGGGAACCCAGGGCAAAGATAAATTGTAGGCCATAAATAATTTCACTAAATTATTGTGCTTTTAGATATTTAATAATGTTTCGTTAATGGAAACTTTAGTTGTCATCAGTTTTTATTTTTACAATTAATTCACAAAATCACATTGTGGACAGCGGTAAGGCTAGACCTAAATTTGATGTGGATAAATTTTGTTGAGGCCTTTTTTGCTTATGTTTGGGACACGTCCTTTCTGTTTTCACCCAGTGTATATCCAGTAATGTAGCGGGGTTGTAGGGATCTGTAACCCACTGGATCGTGACTACCATACACTTGGTGATAAATCCGCTTCTGTGATTTTGGTTATGGTCGTGAATAAATTTTGCGAGACACTTTTTAATTGATTTGTCGCAGATCCCAACGTCCTGGCGCCCCACATTCCTGGAGTCTGCCACACTGGATCTGTTCTTCGAGCTGTACCACGGCCTGGGCGGATCCCTGGCCAGCTTGGCGCTGGCCTGTCTCGTGCAGCTGGCCTCGGTGCGACGTTCCCTGTTCAGCAACAACGAGCGGGCCAAGTTCCTGAACAGGTTGGCCGCTGGTGTCTTGAGAATATTGGAGAATACGCAGGTGAGGAACGACGAGTGGTAGAGAATTTTATTAAGTGTTATTAAGGCTATTTCTCTTTCATCAAGTGAAAATAATTTTGGTAACTTCCACAGAATGCATCAAAATCGTTTTTACAATAATTGCCTTTGTCTGTCTGTTTGTTTGTACACACATTAATTTAACTACTGAACCAATTTCAATATGATTTTCTGATTAATATAGGACTGAACCCAAGGAAGAATGTAGGCTATGACTATGGGGGTTAAGCAGTAACGATGAAATTACTATCAACTTTTTAAAGTTATACTACTTTAGGAGCGTCATGAAAAAATGATGAGAGTGTACTTTACACAGTGTTTATAATAACCTACACCTTGAAATTGCCTACTAAATCTCTTGTTTCATTGTGGTGAAGATATTCAGACTCGATGTTACCATCGGGTGTGAATATTCAAAGAACTATACACATATAAATCAGCTTGAAGATATTTTTGCGTTTGTAGTATTGTAATAAAAACAGTGATTAAAACCGTGAATAAACCAGTTTTCACTAGCTACCACGTGCCACGCATAAGTAGCGTTAGAAGTGTCATGCCATTTTGTATGTTATTCTTTTCTTTATAATTAATTAATTATTAGTATTCAGTTTAATATAAATACTCTAATGACATTGGCCGAGGACACATTTGACGGCGTAACTGTAGAAGAATGTAGAAATGTTTGTCTAAATGCTATTGAAGAAGAAAATATAGTAGAGACGAGGCTTTAGATGCTATATCAGAGCTAATTATCATTAACACAAATGATTTATCGGATGACGAAATATCAGGAGTTGAAGAAATTCAGGTTTAAAAATCATGTTTAATATATATATAATATTAAGTATCTATCTATTTTATTTATTTATCTGCCGACCGTACACTATTATATATACAAAAACATCTTCAAGCTGATATGGCTGTAACTTCTAACTCGCGTACCTAAGTACACGCATCCACTTTTTTATTTTTAAAGATAAAGTGATTGAGACGGAAAGCATGCCCATAATATGTTTATAGTCATTTTGGGTGAAGTATGTGATATCTGTACAACGATTTTCAAGCAATCAACATGATTTCATTGTTAGAAAACATCATGATGATCATGAAACAGCAAAGTGGTAGGGTATTTTCTAATACCCGCCTGGGTAGCTACAACCCTTTAGCTAAACATCTGTCGTCAAGCACCTATAAATGTGTTACGGCAGCTGCATTTGAGAGTCAGTCCCCTTACCAGACAGCGTGTTACCATCTTGGGCTACATCGTCAACTAATATCAGGTCAGATGGTGACCAAATGCTAAAACTTCAAATAAAAATTGTTGCAAATCTCACATTCCAGGGTTTATCCGATCCGACCAACTACCACGAGTTCTGCCGTCTGCTCGCGCGGCTCAAGTCCAACTACCAGCTCGGCGAGCTCGTCATGGTCGATAACTACATGAGGTTGATCGAGCTGATCGCCAAGTTCACGGTTCAGAGTCTGCAGGTAAAATCAGAAGTGGGATTTGATACCCTCTTTGTGATGTGCATCTTTTAGCATTTTTCCTATAAATTTTGTTTATGTGTGAAGTAGCAAAAAAAGATTGTGGTCCACTTGATGATAAGTGCGAAAAACATCCTATAGCTATATATAATCAACTACAGAAAATCCGCAGTCCCTAGGTCAGTCAACAATACGTTGTTACTCCTGCTAGCTGGAACGGCTTGTATAGGTGTGTGGTGGGGCTTCCATTGTCGAACCTTGACCAAGTTCTGCAACCTTTTTTTTTCATATATTAGCTCAATACCATACCTAATGCTAAGCACAGTCAAACCCAAAAACAACAACGACCACCGAGTGATCGAAATTTCTTCGCTGGTCACCGCTGGGCAACTGAATATGCACTAGCTGATCCCGAAACGTGACAACCCAAAAGAGAGTCACCGTGACGTGCTTAATCAAGCATGTGCGTAGTTGTCGAGATCCAGTAGGGTTTAGGGTCTTACCACTCCATTTGATTACTGAGTATATTTTGGTTGACCCTGTGTCACTGTGGCGGACGTTACGCCTGGTATATGGTGGTCGCGATTCAGTCGGACACTCGCGACTCTAGGTCAGATTGTTTTATACCTGGTTGTATCGTCAAAGTGAGAGTCCCACTTCTGAGTTTTGTGTGTTGTTATTCCAGATGTGGCAGTTCGCGCCGAACTCGGTGCACTACCTGCTGTCCCTGTGGCAGCGCATGGTCGCCTCCGTGCCCTATATAAAGGCGACGGAACCTCATCTCCTCGAGACGTACGCTCCGGATGTGACGGCAGCGTACATCGGTTCGAGGCTCGATTCCGTCTCGTGCGTCGTCAGGTATGGACGAGTCTTTTCATATGAGACTTCTAATGTCACTTTTGATCGGGAATTAACCCCGTCTATTGGGACTTGGCGGTGTGACATTCGGTCAGCGTGACGTCTATAGTGGAATGGAACGGCTCGATTTGCTTTTTGACCAGCATGGCATCTATGGTCCGTTGGTGGGGACAAACCCGTCAGACTCTTTTGATTTATCGCGTTTCGGGATCAACCGGTGTTTATCTATACTATAATATAATAAAGCGGAAGAGTTTTTGAAGTGAAACTTCTTATGCGACTTCCAAGCGTTAAATGTTTAACTCACATTATCGGTCTCTCCTCTTTGTGTGAGCCAGAGCGAGAGAGCAAATGTCGGTGTGTATGTATATTGCACACTGTTTAAATAAAATAGAAAATGCCTTTTATAATGAAGTTTCACTTCTATCGTGTGTGAATCGCACACACACCTTTTTTTATTTTGTTTGTTTAAACACTCTAATCTCTGGAACTACCAGTCGGATTAAAAAATTATTTTCGTATATGATTGTCAGATTCACGTGGAATAGTATAGGCTATCTAGAATTATGCTAGTAATAATTAGAGTTAGGTTAAAGTTGGAACAAACCGCGCACCCTTTATTCGCGTGCGCTGGCGTAATGGTTAGTGATACGTAAATACAATGTTCTATTATATATATTTTTTAATGTATATAAAATTGAAAAGTGATTTATCAACATTATTACTAGGTAAGGCATATTTAATCTTTAGGAACGAAAGTTACTTCATCAGAAACAATATTTTATGTAGATAAACTTTGCCCTTTAAAGCATGTTATTTGGATGTATAGTATGGGAGATCATAAAAAAATATATTGAACAATCGGCTCGGGTCTATGACTGTAGTGTAGTGGCGCGAACGAGCCGTGTGAGTTGTGACGCATAACCCTGGCCGCCCGGTAAACATATTGTCTGATACTAAAGTATTATAAATCATCAATCACCAATTTTTTTTAAATTATACGAGGGTCAAACCGCGGGGCACAGCTAGTTTACTATACAATGGGGTGATAACTGTACTCGATTGGGTCGTGACCTCCATAAACCTGTCACAGTGACTCATTTAGTTTCTTGTATTCCGGGATCATTCTGTATATAAATTTAATATCTTGTCTCACGTGACCAGAGATGGTCTCGAGGACCCGCTCGACGACGTCGGCATGATACAGCAGCAGCTGGAACAGCTCTCAGTGATAGGAAGGTGCGAGTACGCGAAGACCTGCCAGCTGTTGGTCGCACACTTCGACAGGGCCGCTGCCGCCTACAGCGTCGAGGCTCAGCCTCAGCAGATACAAGTCTTACAAGGTGAGCGATTACACTTCTTTCGATACCTTTTTAAATATGCTTTTTAACTAAAAAAGAGGAATGAAGTTTTTTATTTCACCCAAAAATCCGGGAATTATCAAGTTATTGTCCTGCATCAACAATTTAGGTCAGACGTTCCCACATTTTTTTTGTCTCGTAGACCACTTGTCATGTTTTTCTGTTTTGGTTACACCCCCTGACCTGTCACCCTGACCTGACCCGACCCACTGACCTGATATATATATATTTTTTTAATTCATCAACTTCAATGTATTTTTACTTACTTTGAAAGATGGACCTCCATTTTTTTTTCACTGACAGGAACCCCTTGGGATCGATAAAGTCCACTTTGGGAACCGACACTGACACCGATGTTGTCTGTTGAGCAGGTCAGCTGACGTGGCTGGTGTACATAATAGGCGCAGCGATCGGCGGGCGCGCCTCCGTCAGCACGTGCGACGAGAGCGACGCGATGGACGGCGAGCTCGTCTGCCGGGTGCTGCAGCTGATGACCCTCACCGACTCCAGGCTGGCTAGAGTGAGTGCTCGGTTGTCTTCTCCTGGTCATATACTCCCATCAAAATTGATGTGTGATTGTGATCAATCCAATACTATCGGCATGAATAAAAAAGTTCTCTACGTCCTGTCTTTCCTTTCCCTCCTTCTTACAACATATGGAGTCCTTCAAGTATAATGTGAAGAGACATTTTAGCAGGAGGGTATGATAGCGATTACTGATGACAGACTGTAGGCCCTTACTGTCAGAGACAGTGCAATCATTTTAAGGTGGAAAAAAATTAAACTATGACATAACAGGGTGGCTGCGAGAAACTGGAGCTGGCGATGATGTCTTTCTTCGAGCAGTTCCGTAAAATCTACCTCGGTGAGCAGGTCCAGAAGAATAGCAAGGTCTACCGGAGGCTGAGCGAGGTGTTGGGTCTCAACAACGAGAGTCAGCTGCTGAGTGTTCTCATGATGAAGATGTGAGTTATTGTTATCATTTATTTGTTTGAACGAGTTAATCTATGGAAATACAAGTTAAATTTGCAAAAATATTTTTACATTGTATAATCAATTTATTAACGAAGGTTATAGGCCGTATAACTTAACGCTGCGGCTCCAAGGAGCTGAGCAGTGGCCGTGAACGCCGCGCAATCTGGAAAGTTGTAGGCAAGTACGGGTGGTAAACCGTGGGGCACAGCTGGTATAATATTCATTACAGCTTTTCTTATTGATCAAATACCTCTTTCTGAAATAAAAAGGGTAATCACCAATTAAGTCCACCAAATAATGTCAATTTCTTCTGGATTGTCCAGGTTTCGTACTCAACGTCTGCCAAAAATGTTATTAATAATTTGTTGAATGGGTAAATGTACGCGAATGAAAATAAATATGTTTAGTCTGTACAAAGACGTGAACACATCGACATCGATCGATATGATTTTTCATTAAGTCTTATTAATCATTTGATGATAATAAGCTTCGTTATGGTAACAAGTGAAACTCAGAAGTGGGATTCGAGTACAGCTGTCGGAACACGCCTATAATAGGTGTTTGTGGGTAGATTTTCAACTATATGGTGGTTGACTGATACATGAGATAATACTACACAGCATAGATCTTAAGATATTGCTTCCCAATATAAAATTATTTTATATTTAGAACAGCCAAAAAGAGAATGAAAATGTAGGGAACTGTTGACTTTATGGCTTTTCGGTTTTTTGGCGAAGTGAATTTTAAACGACCCCATTTTCCAGTACAGGAATTTCCTTCCTTTATTATTTTTCGTATAGTTTTTTCAGAGTACCCCGTAGCCTTGGCGACATTTTTACATATATATGCGTCAGTTTTTTGTTCAAAGTTTTCTTTATCTGCTTTCCTCTAACTAAAGTATTCAGCCTCAATGAAAGATTTCACATCTATACAAATAAATAGAATTGTAGTGTATGTTTGTAATGTTAAAATAATAGCTTATACTTATAACAAAAACCACTTTTTTAAGTTTTGTCTGTTCCTTTCTTCCGGGTAATTTCAGAAACGGTTGGCCCGATTTTGATGGGACTTTCACTGGCAGGTAGCTGATGTTATAAGGCTTACTTAGGCTATTATTCTAGAAAAATATGTTTGCAGCAATTCACACGTGTCAGAAGTGAAACAGTCAGATTTTTTTTTTAAATATTCTTTAAAATTGTATTTTTAAATAACCTTAATCAGCGGGATTAGGATTAAATCACTAGGCCAATCCGACGACGATCACAATTCTGAAAATCAGGACTTGTATTAACCGTGCATAATGTAAATGTATTCTATCTCATTCTCTCGTAAGCTAAATTTTATAGATGTTTATGGTTGTCTTTTTTACTGTCGCTTTTTCGTTTCATCGAGTTTCAAATTACAACGGTTAGCACGTACCAAAGATTTCACTTCAAAAAAAGTCGGTAAAACATGCGCGTTGTGTGACTGACCGACGGCATTCTGTAGCCCACGCACACCTAGTTACGAGATAAAACACGATCCATCTTTGGATATTTTATCTCATGTGCGTGTGCCGTCTCGCCGCGCCGCTACCTAAGGCGCGGTACAGTCGGGTAAAATGTAAACAAATGCCAATTTAATTCCAGTATAACGAACCTGAAGTACTGGGGCCAGTCGGAGCAGATCATCTCGAAGACCCTCGGGCTCCTGAGCGACCTTAGCGGCGGTTACGCGTGCGTCAGGAAGCTCGTCAAACTGGAGGAGGTCCAGTTCATGCTCACTCATCACACGGTAAGTTTTTTTTTTAAATCTTTTTATGTTTAGCGTTGTGCTCACAATCTTACCTTATCTTAAGTGACAATGGGGCCCAATGAGGTAGCTAGCCAGCCGGGCATTAGAAAAAGTCCTACCACCATGCTAAGGTTTCCTCACGATGTCTTCCTTCACCGAAAGCTCAGGCTCATTCTGGGGTTCGTACTCACGTCAATCGACGCGAAGTCGTACACGTTACCACTGAGCCATCGTTGCTTCAAACGTGGTTAAATGCTCCTTCAAACATAGTTATTAATTTATACAAAACTTTATGAGCGGACAAATGTCAAAACAGCCATCATAGCGTGTCGCTACTATAAGTAGTAAAAAAAGATCCAATTCCATCGATTAGTTTTTACGGTAAACCTCAATCATGTTATTTATATAGATAATTGAACATACCTAATGATTATATTGACCCCTGAGGGTCCAGTTGGAACATTTTGAAGCGTCTTTTGATAGATTTTTAACGGTTTATGTCATAAGAAGATAACACTTTTCAAGAAACAATATTGTTGTTATATAAATAATAAAAACAAACTTATGTATATAATATTAATCTTAGATGCGAGCTTCTGATAATCCAAGTTTTGTTTTATTGGTACCCAAGCATTTCATGTCCTAATTTGTCTATATTAATAAATCTGTCTGAGCATGTATTTTTTTTTCCAATTTTTTTGATAGGTTTTCATTATAAAGGACACTGATCACAAATAAGAAACAAATATATTTGGTTTGTCTATCTGTTTTTATGTCCCGGTTTAATACAAAAACGGCTAGACCGATTCTTATGAAATTTTGCACACAAGTAAGTCATTCCATACTTGATTGACAAAATTACAAAATATAAACATTACAAAATATAAATATAAAATAGTAATTTGCTAATCTCAGAAGTGGGACCTGGTCTCAACTGCACCTGCCTGTAGGTGCAGATAGGACATTTTTTTTTGGTATATGATAGATTGTGTACAGCGTAGATCTCTGTGTGTTTTTGCCCACAGGCGGAGAACTTCCCGTTCCTGGGCATCACGGGCGTGGGCACGGCTGAGATGCGCTGCCGGAGCATGCTGTACACGGCGCTCGGGAGACTCCTCATCGTGGAACTCGGTGAAGACGAGGAGCGGTTCCACGCATTCATGATGCCGCTCACAGGTACATGACAGTCATATTCTATCATTCAAATATATACTGCAACGTTTCTGACCGAAAAAGGACGGATATAGATACCTGGTCGAGAGAGAGAGAGAGAACTTAGTATCCTGGTATCTCAAAACCTGAAACAACTATCTTTGCTTTTAATTTATTTCAAACTCGAGGCTATAGAAGCAAAAACAAGTTTACCCATAGATTTCTTTCACAGCGAGTATGCGCACGACAGATTACAAAGATTTAAATATTGATTTACATTTAATAATAATCAGGTCTTCGATGCGGGGCGATGAAAGCGTTGATAGGTGTAAAGGAGTGGCCATCTTAAGATGGGCGTATCTTAGGCCTTTATCATTTGAAGGAGCTTTTAGACAGACTACCATACTATCGTATTACTTGGAATAGTAGACTAGCCAGTGACTCGCTACTCTATAAACCGAGAGAGATAGATGTGCACGATAGAATGAGACAAGAGGAGGTTGAATAGCAATATGTCTGCGACGCACTTTTTATTTTTTTGATTTTCGGTTAACTTATGTAAAAAGTGTCTGTCACGTGTGCTGAGTAACACACGCTCTTTTTTCCCTCTGGACAACATTGAACTATACTCTTTGAATAGAGTATTTTACTGTGTGTGCTTTGAATTCAATAAATGCATAAATTCATATTTATTATTAAACTAGCTGTGCCCGCGGCTCCGCTCGCGTGGACTACAGAACGCCATCGGTAAAGTGAAAGCGCGAATCGAGCTGCCGTTTAAAAGGCAGAGGACAAAAATGCTTATTGTGGGAAATCTTTAGAAGGTAGTCATATGCTGTCACTGACTTTTTTGTAAAACATTAATTTGATATATCGCTGACGGTTCACTCGGCGTATGCCATTTAATCGCGCCAAATGCGTCTTTTTCCGAATTGATTTACCATTATCGTCACTGCTCATTTCGCTTTTGGGACGCTTCAATGGCTTACGCTGACTAAACCATAAGAAATATACCTCTAGATAATTAAAAAGACCTACACAAAAGTCAGCTTATGTCTAACTGTTAGGGATTCACCCACAATAAGAATATTTGTCTCTAAGATAACCAGCGAACAACCGCTATCGATAGAAAATTTAACGACTCACAATTTAAAAAAGTTGTTAAACCCGATAAACCCCTATTTAAACCCTCCGAATCCTCCCAATCCGAAGGAGCCCTGGAAAATAATTACTTCATGAACACAACACTAAGTCATTTTTGGCTGCGATATTCTATAGGGTGGAGGTATTTCACTAGTCCGGCTGTCTCAAATGGAGGGAAACCTCCAAGATAATTTCTTTCAGCCTTACCTCTTAAGCTTTCTAAGAGCCATTGGTTCCTAACATGACGAGCTAAAAAATCTTTGTCGTAATCACAAAAAAATAAACTATCGATAGTTTTATCCCAACAATCGTTTGTTCGATAGTGGTGTTGACTATCGATATCGATAGTTAAATTAAGTGTTGCCAACACTACTACCATGGTCTATAGTTGAACCGGAGGTATCGCCCAACACCGGCGCGGACCACTCGTGCGTACTACCTGCCTACCTTACCTAACTTATTACATCGATACTAAATTTCACTTTGTTTTCGTAGGCACATTAGAAATTTCTACTTGTTTTTCTATACAGTCCACTAATAATAGTGCATACATTTGCTGATCTTGCAAGTCGACAAACTGAAGGAGAGTCACACTGTTTGAGCCGATATAATGGTTGGTTGGTTCCTTTATCGCCCATCGCGGAGATAAGAGGTCTCACCGCCAATCATCGCAAGCTACTTTGAATGCGCTACCGCCAACATCTAAATACTAATTATTGTGCCGCAATCAATTGCCTCGAGACATATCTATCCATCCTTTTTTTTGATGATATAAAGGATGGGGTACAGTGGGGCTGATATATTCGGTAGATTAAAAGTCCCAAAAACAACAAAATAAAAGACATATCTAGTGTTATGCGGTATGTTGGTAGTACGGACGAGTTCGTTACTGCATTGTGAAAACTGAGGTTCTAATTATATTGGAACCTTTCGAAAAATAATAAAAAACAATAAGTACATCGGTGTTCCGCGCGGCTCGTGTCTTATGAACTATATATATGGTGTTAGTGACGTGATAAACTAACTTAAAACGGTCGATACATTTATATGTGTATTGTGGACGGCGCTGCGACGGCAATCATTGCTCGAGCTTCATGGTCTGGAACCTTGGACCACCACCAGTTGAGTGAGACAGTTTCTGTCCTTGGTATTGCTGAGAGAGGGTCCAGCGGTGTAAGCCCCAGGGCTACCGGTAGTTTGCTGCCTACCCCGCGTACCATTTGTGTCGCCGTTATATAGCAGCCGAATTCTTTAGAATTCCCTGAGCGCTGCTACAGTGGTCTTTTTATTCCGTACACGTAGCTCATAATGATCGATGTTTTATTTCAGCCGCATTCGAAAGCTTAATAAACCTGCTCGGTCCTCCGGAGAGTCCGTTGTTCGCTTCGGAGGACGCCAAGAAGACCCTGATAGGCCTCGCGAGGGACCTCAGAGGCTTAGCTTTCGCTTTCAACACGAAGACAACTTATATGATGCTATTCGATTGGATGTGAGTTTTTTTTTATATATTTTAATACTATTCTGCGTTCATCATAAAGGATGTATATTTTATTCATAGAACGTAAATTATTAAGTCGTGCTAATTTTAATATAATCTGATGACATACGTTTGGATTATCAGTTATGTATGATCTATACATGTAATAAGTGTCTGTTTTTAATATCAAAATAACAGCTTTTTAATGCATACTAAAGTATACACGGTACAAAAATTCTTTTTTATTTTTCATTGTCTGTCTGTTTGTTCCGGGTATACTCCGTAACGGTTGGACCGATTTTGGCGGGACTTTCACTGGTAGATGGCTGATTCCGCACAATAAAAAGTTTTCAGTAGACTAAGCGAGCGAAGCCGCGGGCACAGCTAATTTAAAATAAAATATGTTTTGTAATGACGATTGAACATGCCACCACCTTGTAGTTGGAGTAAGTCAATTAGTATCTGCGTGAAAGCCGTGTGTGTCAAGTGTTCCGGAGACAGCGGTCTCAATTGACGTTATATTCTAGTTTTGTTATTTCATTTACACACCCCTCGATTGTTTAAAAGCGTAATAGTATTATCGATAATTATTAGCTTCAAAAAGAATCGATAATCGTAAAACCAACTTCCGATTTAAGTTATGCTACATCTCTAAAATGGAAATTTGACATCTGTCATGCAACTTTTTTTTATTACAGCTTCAGCCTATGTAGGCAATTTCGCCAATGTAAAGTGTGATTAATACATTTTTTTATAGTTTAGTGGCATTGTGCGAGCATTAAACCGGACATCGAATTACATATTTTACAAAACGATAATGAGATATAATTTTGCAAACGTAATCTGAACTAGCTGAGCCCGCGGCTTAGCCGACGTGGACTACAGAATGCCGCCGGTATTGTAGTTACCATCGCCCGCCGGTTAAAATTTTTTGGACGCAACCCTAAATATTTTTCTAAAATAAAAGTAGCCTAAGTTACTTTTCATAAAGTCAGCTATGTGTCAGTGAAATTTCCGTCAAAATCGATACAATTGTTTCGGAGATAACCCGGAACAAACAGATAGACAGACAAAAATTGAAAAAATTGGTTTTTTGGTATTGGTACCGTGTATACTTTCATATGCATTTAGTAAAAGGCTGACCAAGCCCGGTGAAGCTGTAAAAGCCGTAAAGGCTCCAGGGACCCTAAGTCGAACAGTATAATCATATCGAAAGAAAAAAAAAATAAAAAGCTGTTATTTTAACATTCCAAACGGACATATGATAGATGTAGTGTTTGTGGTTGTTTGTGATGAGTTGTTAGTACGTTAAAAAAGACATGATAGATGTAGTGTTTGTGGTTGTTTGTGATGAGTTGTTAGTACGTTGAAACAGACATGATAGATGTAGTGTTTGTGGTTGTTTGTGATGAGTTGTTAGTACGTTGAAACAGACATATGATAGATTTAGTGTTTGTAGTTGTTTGTGATGAGTTGTTTGTACGTTGAAACAAACATATGATAGATGTAGTGTTTGTAGTTGTTTGTGATGAGTTTTTAGTACGTTGAAACAGACATATGATAGATGTAGAGTTTGTGGTTGTTTGTGATGAGTTGTTAGTACGTTGAAACAGACATATGATAGATGTAGTGTTTGTGGTTGTTTGTGATGAGTTGTTAGTACGTTGAAACAGATATATGATAGATTTAGTGTTTGTAGTTGTTTGTGATGAGTTGTTTGTATGTTGAAACAGACATATGATAGATGTAGTGTTTGTAGTTGTTTGTGATGAGTTGTTTGTACGTTGCGGTCAGCTACCCGGTGTACATGAAGGTGCTGCTGCGCGGCGTCGAGGTGTGGTACAGCGAGCCGGCGCTCACGACGCCCGTGCTCAAGCTGACCGCCGAGCTCGCCTCCAACAGGAACCAGCGGCTGCACTTCGACGTCAGCTCCCCGAACGGGATCCTGCTCTTCCGGGAGCTCTCCAACATCATATGCGCTTACGGTAACTATACATATCAACATTCAACTGTCTCTTTCTTATGCCAAAATAACAGCGTTTTACTAAATGCATATGAATATAATACACGAGATACAAATAAATTCTTAAAATTTTTGCCTGACTTCTTATTAATTTAGACGAGACTTTCACTGGCAGATATCTGATGGTATAAGTCATAACTTAGGCTACTTTTATTTGAGAATAATAATTAGGGTTCCGCACATAAAATAAAATACCTTTTTTTAATAGTTCACGCGAGCGGAGCCACGGGCATAGCTAGTATTATATCATTATTTCGTAAGTGTGTACGTGACTGAACTCCTCCTAAACGGCTGTACCGGTATTAATGACAATTTTTGTGTCTGTTCAGGTGATTTTAAGAATGGTTTGGGCGGGAGAGAACGAATCTCCGCTATTTTGAGGTCGTTTCGCCGAATCACATAATTTCCATTGTGTATAAATTACGACTTTCAGTTTCAATAACATGTACAAAACGTAGTGTAGAATAGTTATTGTGAATATATAGTAGTATTAAAAAAACTTAATGCAATGTCGGCCTATACTCGTTAGAAAGCGAAATTAAAATATAGAAATCGTGAGTGCTTCTCAATAGTAATCTAGTGATACCAATAAAACAGAATATAATAAAATGACGCGGTGAAGGGAATGTAAAATACTTAAAGCGTCGGGGCGGACATGTATTCTTGTAAAATACACGTCCGCGTCTTCGATACAGCTACACCTTGATATTTTTTATTAAAGTGAAACTTTTTTCCCCTAAAAATTTTCGTTCATCTATCGTTTGTCGCATTACATTACATTGTCGCAAATAAAATTGAATTTTATGCCGTGAAGTCAAGGATTATAATCGTAAATTCAGAACATTGTATATGTTAATGTGTGTTATTAAAGAATGTATGTCACATGTCTTCAATAATTTGTATTTATTTTTTTGAAATTCACTTGTATCGTGGTTTCATAAAACCACACAATATTTTTTATAAGAAAAAGTTTTGGGTCTACATGTTTTCTTATATAGAATACTTGATAGAGAAAAGTTTAATGCAGTCTACATGCAGCTTAATATAAATTTGCAAAATAAAATGGGTAGATATTTGATTGTAATTGGTATTGTGTGTGATGTGTGTGTGTGTGTGTGTGCAGGCAGCCGGATCCAGACGGTGGAGGTGAGCAAGAAGCAGCTGTACCCGCTGAAGCTGAAGGGCATCTCCTTGTGTTTCTCGATACTGAAGGCGGCTCTCTGCGGGAACTACGCTAACTTCGGCGTTTTCAGGTTAAACTCTCTAATTGGGTATTTGAAAAAAAAAGCTTCATCATAATTATGATAATAATTGGAAAAACTCTTAAATTTTTTTTTTTTATCGTTGTAGGTTTTGGCGTAGTGGCCACAATCTCACCTGATCTTAAGTGACGATACGGCCCAAGATGGTAAACATGCTAAACCTAGTGGAAGACTGGCTCTCAAGTGCAGCTGCCGGAACACACCTATTGGTGCTTGGCGACAGATTTTCAACTTGAGGGCGGTAGCTAGCCAGGCGGTCTAGAAAATGCCCTACCAATGCTATGGTTTCCTCACGATGTTTTCCTTCACCGAAAGCTCAGGCTCATTGCAGGGATTCGAACTCACGTCAATCGACGCGAAGTCGTACACGCTACCACTGCGCCATCATCGCTTCATATGAACAATTGAAAATTGATAATATTTTAAAAAGAATCACATGACTACGAATGCCCTACGATTGATCGCCAGGTTTGTGACGTCATAATGTTAAAGGAATTTCATCGATTAAGAGTCAAAGCACTGTATCAGCTGTGTGCTACAATGAGTAGACTTTAACATTGTGACGTCACACACGCTCGGATTTATTCGGGAACGATCGGCGCGTTTTCGGTATGTACTGTATTCAAAAAATAATTTTTATTTTGAAATAAAACTATCACAGTTAACCGTCGTCTTGCGTGGGACCGTTTTTATACGTTATTGGCCGTTAAACTGCGAATAGTATCAAACAAAGATCTACGCCTTCTAACTCTGCATAATGTGACGGATAACTACAAAACCATACAATGCGCGTGGCCCGACACGTACTTTACCTAGTTTTTTTTTTTTAATTCACACTATTACACAGCATGTAATAAAAAAACAGGCCGTCGCGTCATAGGACGCCTCGAAGTGTTAAGACAATTTAGTGCCAACAAATCAAGTTATGCTAGCCAATCGGTGTGACAACCGGACGAGACGCAAAAGTCATAGGATATAATCCTCCTCAGTATTAATAAACAGATATTTTTGTTTTACCAAGCATGATAATATACATACATACATAAATCACGCCTCTTTCCCAACGGGGTAGGCAGAGACCACGTCCTTCCACTTGCTACGATCCTGACATACAACTTTCGCTTCCTCAACATTCATCAATCTTTTCATGCATGCTCGTCGGTTTAGAGTACTCTGGACCTGACCTTTCTTCAAAACGTCCCCGATTTGATCGTGGAACGTTCGTCTAGGCCTTCCTCTTCCAACGTTCCCAATTACACTCATCTTATAAATCTGTCTAGTCAATCTTCTTTCATTCATCCTCTCTACATGCCCAAACCATCTAAGCATCCCTTTCTCAATCCGTGTCACTACATCTTCTTTCACACCACAACGTTCTCTTATTACACTATTTCTTATCCTGTCACTCAATTTCACTCCTATCATACTTCTTAGCGCTCTCATTTCTACTGCATTTATTCTACTTTCATGTTTTTTCTGCCATACCCAGCTTTCACTTCCGTACATGAGTGTTGGAACTAACACTGCTCTATGTACAGCCAGATGAGCTTTTCTAGAAATTTTCTGGCTGTTCATAAAGGCGTGCAACGCCCCATTCATCTTATTACCAGCATTAACTCTCCTTTCAATATCACTTTCACACTTTCCATCACTAGTAAACATTGATCCCAAATAAACAAATTCATTCACTTGCTCTAGTTTATCACTACCAATCCGGATACATACTTCTGTCATGCTCTCTTCCTTTTCAAATACCATAACTTTAGTCTTTTTTGCGTTCACTTTCATTCCCTTTCTTTCCAAGGCATCATTCATAATAGTCACCATCGCTTGTAAATCTTTAGCCGACGATGCAAGTAATACTTGATCATCGGCGTAAAGAAGACATTTGAAAAATAACTCATTCACTCTCAGTCCACAGTCACTCTCTTTCAAATCTGTCAGACAATTATCCATGAATAGGTTGAACAGCCATGGAGACGCTACACATCCCTGTCTAACACCCTTTTGGATATTAAACCATTCGGTGTATGCTCCGTTTATTCTGACACAAGCACTGGAATCCCTATAGAGGGATTTCAATGCCTGTATCAGACTACTGCTCACCCCATGCAAAGATAATGCTGACCACAACTCATTCCTCACCACTTTGTCATAGGCCTTTTCTAAATCTACGAATGCACAATAGACTTTTTGGTTTGTGGCCAAAAATTTTCTAGTAATGCACCGTAAGGAAAAGATCTGATCCATACATCCCATTCCCTTTCTAAATCCTGCTTGTACATCCCATATTCTTTCATCTGTTTCTAACATAACTCTTTCAATTATTACTTTTGCATACAGTTTGCCGACAACACTGAGAAGGCTAATTCCGCGGTAATTTTTACAGTCTTGTTGTGACCCTTTTCCCTTGTACAATGGCACTATCACGGCCTTGCACCAGTCTCCCGGTACCCGACCGTTTTTCCAACACAAGTTGAAAAGGTGGTACAACTGACTTGCTACCACACCCTGTCCAGCCTTCAGCATTTCGACAGTCACCCTGTCATATCCCGCAGCTTTACCCGATTTCATACTTTTTAATGCTTTCATAATCTCTTCCAAACTAATATCGCTTTCAGGTTCACTTACGTTCACATCAAGAGGTGCTTGCATTTGTGCTAGTACCTCTTCTCTTTCAAACAGACTTTCAAAATACTCCTTCCATCTTTTCAACACACATTCTTCGTCTTTTATAATACTCCCATCTTTGCTTCTGATTTTAGATAGCTCCAAGTTCGCTGTTTTTCCTCGGGCCAATCTAATCGATTTCCAAAATACTTTAATATTAGCTTGGAAATTATCAGAAAGCCTTCTGTCAAGCTCATCCTTTCGTTCTTCTTTCTTCATATTGACCACATTTTTTACTAACCCTTTCATTGCTTTGTAAACCTTTCTTGCCTTATCCACATCCTCTAATGTCGCCTTTTGCACTCTTTTATTGGCCTTTGTTGCTAACCAATCCAGCCACGCTTTCTTCTTTTCAGCCACAACTTGATGCCATGATAATATAGACGGCGTTAAATGCAAATTTGTTGATAACATATAGACATCGAAACATTTACAGCTTACAACGTAGTACGATGAATGAGGGATAGATGGCGTTAAAAACAAATGTGACAAGGGGGGGTATACAGTCAATTTTACTCCCCTCCCGCCTCGCCATCAGATTATTTGCTTCCAAAATAATGATAATATATTACAGGTTATACGGTGACGAAGCGCTCGACAACGCTCTGAACATGTTCGTCAAGCTGTTACTGAGTATACCGCAGAACGATTTGGTGGTAAGTCTGTCTATTTTTTTATTTTTTTTATTTTTTTTATTTTATACAATTTCTGTGAAGCGATGTAATATGTGTATGTAATCTATATATTAATAAATCTGTACTGTTATAAGGATTGTCTTTTCCACCAACTTGTCATCTGCATATATTATAAATCTCAACGTCTCACTGTATGTCTGTCCGTTTTGTTCTTTTCACGCTAAACCTCTTATCTGATTTACATGGTTTTTACTTTAATTCATAGATGTTATATGGCCAGGTTATAAGATATGTTTTGTTAGATAAAGTAATATACGAAATAAGCAGTGACGATAATGGTGAATCAATTCGAAAAAAAAAAACGCTTTTGTACGTATTCCTGAGTATAATGAATATATCAAATTAATATACTACATAATTTTAGATTTTAAAAATACCTACAAAACAGTCAGCTATAACATATAATCTAAGGATCACCCACAATAAACATTTTTGAGGCAGCACAACATAGGCGTATTTAGTTCACACGAGCGGAGCCGCGGGCACATCTAGTATTAAATACGATGCTATTTAATTTAAGTCAGAGAATCATGACAATATGTTTATGGAATCCGTACTATTGACCCACACTAAGGTCTGGGCGCGATAGCAACAGGTGTGCTATGTGACCGCACGTACCTTATAAACAGGGCAACGACCGGCTTGAAGGACCCGCCACGACCTCCTCCCTCCGCCCTCCTCCGCGGCAACTCGAGCCTAGCTCCGATCCATCGGTATGGAGCCCTTGAGTCAAGCAGCCGCTCGCGCGATACAGTGACTCTACAATCACTAACTCTCACAGCCATACATGACACTGCATTATACACACATGCATAACACACAGGTACATAGGTTCTGTAAGGGAACGTATTTTTCTTTTTTTGCCTAGTTAGACAAAAATTTTCAGACCACTAAATACACATACACATGTTCCTTCCCTCCTGCCAGGGGGAAGAAACATGTATCTATGTATATTTAGTTTAGATGGAATGATAGGGAATTAGTCAGATCGCGACTTAATTGCATACGCGCAACAGTCCGAGCCGAGGTTCGGCCACTTTGGCACCCTCGGATGTTGTTGCTTAGCTTTCGTGGCTGAGTGCCCTAAGCGCTCGCCCCCAAGCCCTGTGAAGCTGTAAAAGCCGTAAAGGCTTCAGGACACCTAAGACTAACAGTAAAGTCAGTTCGAAAAAAAAAAACGGCTTGAAGGCATTCTTGCTCGAGCTGTTCTATACTGAACATCGCAGCTAATAAGTCAAATCACGCTGCCCATCATGTTACGTACGCAGCTTATGTAGTAATGTTCCAAAACTTCCCAATAGACTAATCTTATAAAGGACACTGCTCACCAATATGAAATTAAATAAATATTGTCTGTTTGTCTGTATTAACGTATTGTTACGATCTCAATAAAAAATTCGCTATTCTCTAAATATTTAGAAAATTCTAGAATGTACCATAGACATCGAATATGTATTTATAGGTAAGAAAATACATCCTGCATCACACACACGTTTAAAGCTTATCGGTCTAATTACGTAAGCAAACAATGTCCAAAAATAGCACACTTCCCCTTCTTTTAAACGATGTCTACATGTTAAAAACCGATCAAGGTCACCGTAGTAATTTCAATCCCTCGTTTTATTTGGATATAATATTATATACGAAGACACAAAGCGATAAAACGAAGAAATCTGCAAGACGACTACAGTCACAGAGTAGTGTGTAATAAACGATTTCTCTGAATGAAGACTTCGAGTGAGAACACATACAGTTGAAGTTTGTTCCACTTTTGTTTTGTTTAGTATGATTATATTACTTTCGTGAAAACAGATAACATTTTATTACCCAAGATTTTTAAGCTTAAGCTTAAACAAGTCAGTTTTAATCTATATGCTGTAGAGAGCCCCTATGCCAAACGCGCATGGGTAAGTAAGAGACACAGCCAAACACGTACTCTTGGAATGCGAAGAGTTGGCCAAATAACTTAGTACACTGAGGACTCTTCCGGAGGTGTTAAATTTTTTTTTTTGAACTGACTATATTTTTAGCCTTAAGTGCCCTGGAGCTATTAGGGGCTTTGACAGCTTCACCGGGCTTCGGGGAGAGCGTGGAGGTACTCAGCCGTGAAAAATAGGCAACAAGCTCCAAGGGTGTCAAAGTGGCCGAATCTCGACCCGGGTTGTTGCCGATTATGCGAAAAAGTGATTTGACTAAATCCCTATACATACAAATTCCAACTAACTAACTATACAAATATAAATGTTCCTGCCTTCTGGGAGGAAGGAACATGTGTATTTAGTGATTTGTCAATTTTTGTCTAAACTAACTAGGCAAAAAAAAGGTCCCTTACAGAACCTATGTACCTGAGTGGTGTACATGTGTGAAGTGCAGTGTTATGTTTGCATGTCGATAGCTAGTGATACAGGCTGCTAGCTCAAGGGCTCCATGCCCGAGGATCTGGTCTTTAACAACATCAGGCGACTAGTAGACTTCCCGGCAGAATTGAGCTGGCACCGTTGAAGTCAACCAAAATCACGTAAAATAGCCCGTGATAACATACGGGCATAACAGTATTGATGTATTGTTGCAGGATTATCCGAAGCTCTCGCAGACTTACTACGTGCTGTTGGAGCGGCTGGCGCAGGATCACATGCCGTTCCTGGCGTCGCTGCAGCCGGACGCGACTCTCTACATCCTCGGCTCCATATCTGAAGGGCTTACTGCATTAGGTAAAACCTTATCTATTTTTACGGTAGTAGGGCATTTTCTATTTTCTGGCTACTAACCTCCAGTCTACCATCCTTAAGTTGAAAATCTATCGCCAAGCGCCTGTACGTGTGTACGTGTTCCTGCTATCTATGCTTTTAATTTTGTTTAATTCTTATTCGACGGTATAGAAGCAAAAATAAATTAACTTAGCGATTTATTTCACAGCAAGTATGCGCACGACATATTACAAAGACTTAAATAATAATTTGTAGTTAATAATAATCATGTACTGCAGTCGGTTTGATGCGGCTCGGTGAACACGCGCATAGGTGAAAATATTGGGACATCTGTAAATGGGAGTAGCTTAGGCCTTTGTTCTCTAATGATTGAGCTATAATGAGTTCTTTATTTGTTGAAGGAGCGTTTAGAAGACTAGCTTGCTATCGTATTACTTAGCTACAAGTGTATTTCGGCAGCTCCACTTGAGAGCCAGTCCTTCCATTATACTCGAGTCAAATTGGTTAAAGAATGGTTACTTACAAAGCGTTGCCTAGCAACCAATGGCAGGCAGATGTCACGAACCTTTTCCGTCGGACATCATTACAGATATTTTAATTAAGTTTTTTAAATGCATATTTTTTATTATATCTATAACTAAATGTTACAATAAATAATTTCTCATCTTACATACTATTCTGAAAGGAATGTTACATCTGTATCGATAGCAATAAAGGAATTTAACCAAAAAAAGTACCTACCAAGACCATACTAGACTGAGTTAAGATAAACGGCCGTGTACGAAAATGTTTGTCAATAAAATTATATTTAGAAGGATAGCTTAAATTACAGAAATTGTAATAAACTGCTTAGAATGCCGGTACTTCGCTGATGTGTTTTATTTTACGAGTACAATTAATTACGTTTTTTTTTAAATATATTTTGACATAAACACTATAATATCCGAGTTGTGTGACTGATTCAAGTAAAGTGTGCTATAATAATAATTGACATAAAAATTATTGTTATGTACAAAATTTACATTTCGAGAGTTGTGATGACCCTAAAACGATTTGTTTATTTTTTTATTCTATATGTATTCCCAATTTGTTCTTTATAGTTTGACGTATATTCGCAAAAACTATGATAAGCTCGAGTTTGTCAAAGACCAGCACAGTTTTAATACTAGTAATAGATATAAATTAGTCGTACCGTGTTTTAGACTTAGTAAGACTAATAAACGTTTTTTAGGTAATAGTGTTAGGTTCTATAATAAGGTCCCGACGCACATTATTGATTTGTGGGACAATGAGTTCAAGGACCATGTCAAGCCTGTTTTACTGTCAAAATGTGATTATAGGTTGGATCATTATGTGAATGATAGTGATGTCTGGAAGTGACACCCTCTCTGTGCATCCACTAAATTATTATCTAATGATTATTAACTGTAAATATTATTTAAACAGTTGACAAACCCTGTCTAGTTACTTGCCGGTTTCTTATCGATGACTGTGATGCTTGTCCGAACCGGTAGTAGGGTCAATGTTGATGTAGGATTGAAAGTGAAATGGAACGTAAGAGGTGTGTGAAAGGGATGGATGTATGACGTTTGAGAGGGAGGGGAACGGTTAAGACGAAGCGAAGACGTAAGACGTGTCTAGGACTTAAGAATTAATTGTATAAGTAAATAAAGTGGTTTTTCTGAAAAATAAAACGTAGAATCATTATCCTACATTGATATTCATAAGTGCCTTGTTTGGGCCTAGATTGATTAAAGTATTTTCTGATTTTGATTTGATTTGATATAGAATTTGGCTGAAGTTTAGTTTTAGTGTGTTACCGTATTGGGCCTGTGACCATATAGTGTATTGTTGTGTACTGGGTGCAGACACGAGCGTGTGCACGGGCTGCTGCGCCACTCTCGACCACATCGTGACGTATCTCTTCAAGCAGCTTGTACAGAAAAGTTAGTATACACTTGACCGATTAATTACTATGTTTATCGATTTTAAAGGAAAAAAACGTTATTGAGATATTTTATTACTAGCTGTGCCCGCGGCTCCGCTCGCGTGGCCTACAGCACGCCGTCGGTATCCTGGTGACGCCGCTTATCTATATATATACATATAATGAAATTGAAGTGTCTGTTTGTAATGTCAAAATAACAGGTTTTTACTAAATGTATATTATGAAAGTATACACGATACATATAACAAAAAAACTTTTTTTTTTGTCTGTCTGTCTGTGTGTCTGTATATTTGTTATTAAAATTAAAAAATCTCTTTTAGCGAGCGAGTGGAGCCGCGGGCACAGCTAGTATAGATAAAAAAGCTTATTATTTTATTAGCACGCAAATCTTATTATTTTTGTAAAATAAAGTAGCTTAAGTAACAACAGCTATCTGCCAGTGAAAGTCCCGTCAAAATTGGCCCAACCATTTCGGAGATTACTCAGACAGACAACGCTTTTTTTTTCTGTTATTAGTACCGTATATACTACTTTCACATACATTTAGTAAGAAGCTGTTATTTTGACATTACAAACAGACACTTCAATTTTATTAATTGTATTGATAAAACGAAATTTGTTTAACCGTCAAATTTGTTGCCCTAATATTCGTATATTAATTTGATAAATAATCGATATAATTTTTTTTATTAACACATAATTAAGTAACTATTTATACGTGTAATTGGTTTTTCGGAAACGATATTATACGATTTTTATTGCAGCGAGTAACAAGGTCACGAACCCGAGACACCCGGCCCCCGAGCTGAGTAACATGTTCATTGAGGTGCTTCAACGGAGGCCGGAGATCATGCAGCAGTTGCTGGCTACGGTGAGTGTTCTTCTATACACAATAGTACAGTGGTAGTGTCTTCGGACACTGTGTTGATCTACGTGCTGTCGAATCTTACAGTGAGCCTGAGCTTCCAGTGAAACAAACCATAGCATGGTGGTAGGGCATTTCCTGATGCCCGTCTCGCTAGCTACCACCCTCGAGGTGGAAATCTATCGTCAAGCACTTCTAGGTGTGTTCCAGGAGGTGCATTTGAAACCTAGTCTAATTTAACCTAATAACACGCAACTGGGTATATTTATTGAACGATGACATCACGTTTTTTGATTGGCGTTTCAAATCACGTGAATCAAAATATCGAAGGTCAAAATTAATAAGTAAACGATTATTTTTTCTAGATTTACATTGTTAAGTAAGTTAAGTTTATTTATCAATAAACCAAGATTATTAAAGCTCGACCGCTATGAGCGCGACCTTCTCTAATATTGGCGGGTCTCGCGGGGCGGCGGGTGTGCACGGATATACACGATATTACATTAAATATCTTCAGATAATTTTGCGTATGTTATCCCAAGTGTGATGGATAACAAGGGTGTGATCCTTTGTCTGTTAACTATAGTTGCCATATGCTATTAACGTTTTTATTACCATTTCCTAAGTCTTTAGAGGCTCTAAATATTAATGAGAATGCAAGATATTGTTTCTTTAAAGGAGATTACGTCCAAATTATCAAAGAGCTATGTTGCGGACAGCGAACCCCAAAATAAATATTAGAGATTATGTAATAGAATAGTATGAAATTGAATAAATCGATTATATAAGAATAAGAGTAAATTTAATACGTGTTAGGAATAAGGATAATAAATGCGTGTTAGGAATAAGGATAATAAATACGTGTTTGAAAAAAGATGTGTAGGATTAAGATGTGAATGTGTTAATAGCTGAATAAGATTTGAATATGTATATTTTAAACGGTTAATATAGCTAGTTTGTTTTAAATGTTAAATTTAGAAAATGTTGTGTTAAAAAACTGTTAGTTGTAAGGATGAACCATGCCAGACTCAGCAAACATTTGGCACGGTGCGCGCTCATTGGCTGAGCGACGCCCCGCACTGTCGCCATCGCACGAACGGTTGCGAGGCAAAGGGCGAGGTTAAATATAGCGGAGAGGGTGGCAGTAAGCACGCTCCAAGCCCGTGTGAAGCTGCAAAAGCCGTTTGAGGCTTCAGGGCCCTTATGGCTAAAATGTATAGTCAGTTCGAAAAAAAAAGTATGCACGCTCAGCTCGAGAACACCACAACAACAAGTTAGCAAGCAGCGAATCTACAATCAAGAACGTTATTAAGAACATTGTTACTACGAAACATTGTAACAGAACAAGAGAAATAAACAAACACTATTAATTTAGTGCACATTAAATATTTTGGACGATTTTTATTCGCAATAAGATAGATGATATATGTTGGCTCTATGAGTTCTAGTGTTGTGCAAATGTTATCGATTTAGTTTCTAGCCGTTTTCTATGATATTATTCACAAAATTATTACTTATTATGTCCCAAAAAATTGCCTAACTTTTGAACGATAAGTATAAATACCGAATGAAGATTCGCAAATTTAACGGATATCCACGTGACATCATTTCATTTGAACTATTAAAGTCTAGATGCGATAATCTTCAGGATTTGTGTTATAGAAAATATATCAATCGTTTGGAATCAACTCTTAGGACAAATCCTAAAATTCTTTGGTCATTAATTAAAAGTAAGAAGTCATAACATAGCTCCTTCCCTGCCGAAATGTCCCATAATAATATTACCACATTGAAAGGTCCTGAAGCGTGTGATTTGTTGGCGTCATATTTCTCAGCAACATATAACTGTACCGGTCGTCATAAGAATGATTATTATAAGAAAATACGTTCTACTAGTAATTACTTGTACACAATGTCGATTAGTATGGGTAATGTTCGAAGCATTAAAAAGACTTGATCATCAAGTCTTGATGTTTTAAAAGGTGCTGGTGCTGATGGTATACCAACAATTTTTGTCTTGTGTATGCTGATTCATTAGCTTTTCCATTAGCGTTAATCTATAATAAGTCTTCCGAAGAAGGAGTCTTCCCGACGATTTGGAAAGAAGCTCTGGTTGTACCTTCACATAAAAATGGTAAAGATAATCTTATTACGAATTATAGGGATATATCTATTTTATCAATATTTGCCAAGGTCCTGGAAAAATTGCTTTGTCATATACTATCTTCACACCTAAAGCAGTTCCTCAATGTTAACAACACGGATTTGTTAGAGCTAGGTCTACTTTTACCAATCTAGTAACTTTCGTAGAATTTCTGAGCCATGCCATTGATTCACAACTTAGCGTAGATAATATATACGGATTTTAGCAAGGCGTTTGATCGGGTGTCTCGTAGAATCTTAATAAGCAAGTTGTAACTATATGGGATTGAAGGGAATTTGCTAAATTGGTTCGAGTCTTACCTAATGGGTAAAATTTCGTGTTGTCATAAATAGTTTTTCTTCTGAATATTTCAGCATTAAATCAGGTGTCCCGCAGGGCTCCCATGTGGGAAAATCCATCGTAAATAATTATCAGAAATGTCTTTGCTACTTCCGCCTGCAATATATGCATCGTAGTTTCAGCTACCACAATCAAGGGCACGTGTTTCGTCTCTCAACGAGTCATCCTCAGATTGATGTTGACTCCTCCGAAGCTAGCGAATTTTCGCTTGTTCGATCAGATCTGGAATACTATAGTACAGTTTGGATTACGCATTATGATGTCTACACAAAACGCATAGAAAGTGTGCAGAAAAGGTTCTTGTTATTCGGATCGGTTAATATATTAGGTCTTTACCTATGAAATTGCCGTTTTGTATGAAAAAATTTAAACGATGTTTTTTCATCTATTTTTTATTTGTATTAATAGAAGTAATCACCCATGCAATCAATACATCTTTGCCAGCGCAGTTGCAGTTTATTGATGCCCTTCTTAAAGAAATCAGCTGGACGGGAGGCAACAAATTCTTCAAAGGCATTTTGTATACCCTCTCGGGTATTGAATTTTTTTCCCGCCAAGGAGTTATCCAAATTCTGGAAAAAGTAGTAGTATGTAGGCGCAAGATCTGGTGAGTAGGGCGGATGACGGAGAACTTCCAACCCCAGTTCTTGCAACTTGGAGACCGTCTGATGTGCAGTATGAGGTCGCGCGTTGTCGTGCAGGAGCAGCGGAGACGAGCGATTGACCAATGCTGGTTGGAGATGTGCCAGCTTCTCCATCATTGTGTTCAGTTCTTCACAGTACACATCTGCAGTAATGCTCACCCCGTTTGTTAAGAAGCTGTGATGAATCACACCGGCGCTAGACCACCAAACAGTGACCATCACTTTTCTAGGGGTAAGTTTTCGTTTAGGGCATTGTTTAGGTGCTGAACCAGGATCCAACCAACTTGCTGAGCGCTTGCGGTTATCAAACAGAATCCATTTTTCATCGCAGGTAACAATGCGGTTCAAAATTCCTTCATTTGTGTGGCAATTCCTTCATTCAAGGCACGTCTCGACGCGTACTTCGCGCTGGCGATCATTGAGTTCGTGGGGCACCCATTTGTCAAGCTTTTTTACCTTGCCAATTTGACGCAAATGGACCAATATTGTTTTGACGCTAATGTCGAAAGCTGCTGCTAATTCAGCCGTAGATTGTGTATCAGCAGCTTCCACAATCGCCTTTAATTCGTCATTGTCGACCAAAGTCTTTGGACGACCGCGAGGTTCATTTTTCAGGTCGAAATTCCCAGAACGGAAGCGAGCAAACCAATAACAGGTGGTGCGTTGGTTTGTAGTGTTAGCTCCGTAAACGTCGTTGATGTTGCGTGCCGCTTGTGCCGCGTTACTGCCACGACGGTACTCATATTCCATAATTACTCGAATTTTTAATGTACCCATGATGACAAAAAAGATTGAAATGCGATAAAAATGTAACACTAATCAATAAACAAATGACTACTTTTGGAAAAAGAATTCCATGTTTTTAAAATAAAATTAATTTGAAATTAGAATTCTTAGCCAAACAAAAATTATTTTGATTTGAAATGGCCAGTACTGCAGAACGGCAATTTTATAGGTAAAGACCTATTATTTTAAGATGTCAACTCAGCGATCGTCGACAACTGTTGGATAGGGTGTTTCGGTTAAGTTGGTGAATGGTTCATAGAGGTGCCTCTCTTTCTTTCGGAAGTAAATATAACCTTCAAGAACACCACGAACAGGAATCTATAAACTATTTTGTGAGAAACGATCTCGTACAAATGTGGGTCACTTTTCACCATTAAATAGACTCATGAGATAATATGACGTTGCTTCCAAAAGTAAGGCAGATGAGGTTCATATCTTCTTTGATACTGTTATTAATATTAAGAAAATATTATTCTTCTTCGTGAGACATAAACAAAATTGTTATGAACTTCGATTTAATTTTCTAAAAGCAGCTATAAACATATTTAACTTTAATTTTAAAATACACTGTCGAACTGCGTATCGAATAAGACATTTTTGATTTCGTAGGTGCTGAATGTGATAATGTTTGAGGACTGCTGCAACCAGTGGTCGATGTCGAGGCCGCTGCTCGGGCTGATACTGCTCAACGAGGAGCAGTTCTCGTGCATCAGGGCCGAGATGATCGCGCAACAGCCGAGGGACAAGCAGGCACAGTTGGCGCAGTGGTTCAACGGGCTGATGGCCGGGATCGAGCCGAACTTGCTCACCAAGAACCGTGATAGGTGAGAACTCAACCAGGCACCCTTATAGTTTTGCTATGTCCGTATGTCTGTCCGCGGCTTAGCTCAGAGATTCTTAGTACTAGAAAGCTGTAACCTGGTGTGGGTGAATATATTAATCACGCCGACAAAGTGGTCAAATCAAGTCTGAAAAGTTATTGTTTAAGGTACCTCCCCTACATGTAAAGTGGGGATAATTTTTCCCTCGCCTACCCCATCGTGTGTGGTGTCGTTGGATAGGTCGTTAAAAATATTGCGGGTATGTGAAAATAACCAGACATTAGGGTGAATTCGAGTTATTCCCCTGGAAGTTATTAAGAAAAATAAAAAAGCATGGGATTTTCATTCGAAGCAATAAATTGTCCGGGACACTTTTCTAACACTCTCCGGACGTTTTTCAAACTAGAACGAATCCATGGAGAAGAGGCAGCTCTAAGTACGAAGAAAGTTAAGATATACGTCGGGCGCGCGTTATTCACGTTATTGTTGCTTAGCTTTCGTGGCTGAGTGCCTTAAGCGCTCGCCCCCAAGCCCGGGTGAAGCTGTAAAAGCCGTAAAGTCTCCAGGGCCCCAAAGGCTAACAGTATAGCCGGTTCAAAAAAAAACACGTTTGGTGATTTATAAAGCGATAACGACTCGTTTCATAGACACCTGTCTATGTAAGGATATCATGACACATTCCATTTTCTAGACCTCCAGCTGGCCATATAATCTGTTACTGAAAACGTGCATATCTGTGTTTTCCGCCCACTTCTGATTTTAGCATGTTATCGATAAAAAATGTGTGAAGTAACAGCGGCCTTTATTAAGACGGTGGCCGTTCGCAGGTTCACTCAGAACCTGTCGATGTGTCGGCGCGACATACACGACCTGCTGAAAGGCACGTCCGTCAGCGCGGCCGGCTCCGGCAGCGACATGATGACCTCGTAAGACAATGTCATGGTACGTTTATGTTGTTCTAATAAAAATTTGACGTGAAAACTTTGGATTCCTTTTTAAAATATATTGTGCGCTCGGACGAGTGATATTTGGCATCGTTTAAGTTTATAAGGTAAAACCACCAGTAATTGACACTGCACCAATAGTTGACACTCTGACGAAGAAAATTAAATATTTGATACTAAATTGATTTGAAGTCTTGAGTTTGTTAACCGACTTTTATAACTGACTGTACCTATATGTATTTATAACATTAAAAATATATCAGTAATCAGTGATTTTGGCCATCTCGATCTTTGGCTTCCTTTTTTTTCTTAATATTTAATTTTCTTCGTCAGAGTGTCAACTATTGGTGCAGTGTCAATTACTGGTGATTTTACCTTAATATGGAGAAAGATTTTTAAAAGAGGAAGGGCACAAAAAGGTTTTGGGGTAATGGCCGCAATAACACCTGATGTTAAGTGACGATGTGGCTCAAGATGATAACACGCTAAACCTAGTGGGTCGACTGGTTCTCAAGTGCAGCTGCCGGAACACACATATAGGTGCTTGGCGACAGATTTTCAACTCGAGGGTGGTAGCAAACCAGGCGGACATTAGGAAAAGCCCTACCACCATGCTACAATTTCCTCACAATATTTATCCTTCACCAAAAGCTCAGGCTCCATTGCAAGGATTCGAACTCACGTCAATCGACACGAAGTTGTACACGCTAACACTGAGCCATAATTGCTTCAAATTCTTTGGAGATTTCTCTCTACTTGGGGCAACGCGACAGAAGATCGCGGCCAAATGACGACGGGTGTGCACACGAGATGAGACTGAGACGGACACATTGAGATGGTACTTTATATCTTAAGATTTAATTTTGGGAATTTTGTTGTATTTTATTGCAACATGTACAGATATTTAATGATAAATAATCTATTTAATACACATAATATTGTTGTCTTTATATGCTAATCAAAGCTAATAAATAAATATATTAAAAAAATTTGCGTAATTACATTTTGGTAAAATAATCTCATGTGTAGCAGTAACAAAAATAAAACCGCGTACGGTCCATGCGTCAAACGTCTGTTGCTGCCGGCGGCCGGCGACAGACTAACTTATTGGTCGGTCTTGTTCTCCTCCCGCGTCCCGCAGACCATTTGGAGGGTCGCGGTTATGGCGATTAAGCTATAGACTCTTTCGACGTTTATAAATATAATTATCCTTTCAGGTTATGATTGTATCGAGCACGGCGTTGTATATGTCACTACGAGCGGCAGCTCGAAGCGGGCAATGCCGCGGGCGACGTTTAGTATTAGTAAAATGTTATTATTATCAACGGGATTTAGTGATCGGCGGTTGTGAGTGAAAACTAATTTCGATATTCGAGTCGTCGTGCAATCTATTATAATATCGATTCATTTGTTCTATTTAATAACAGTTCCAAACGATTTTTATCATACGTGCTGTTTGTATGCTTCATATTAAGGACGCTTAAAGTTATTTTTTGTCAATTATTTTATTTATTTGCGAGATGATTAGAAGGGAGTTTTTTGACGGGATCTTGATGTGTCATGTAGTGGTTTTTATTACAATTAATTTGGTCCTATATCATGTAATTTTGGTAACATTTAACTTGATATTGTTTAGTTATTGTGCACAAGTAAAGTGGATTATAAATAATAACTGATATAATTAGCCATATAAAACTATCGGGTTAGAGCTATATTTGAAGATTTGAAGAATAATTAGAAAAATACTCCATTCACATGACGTTGGCAGAATTTTGGATTAAAACAGTTGACAAATACATGAAAATCTTGTGCGGTTGTATGAAACCACGATGCAAGTGAAACTTTTTATCAATTTGTAGGCATTCACCTAAAAAATTTAGAAAATTATTTGATTTAGTATATTAAAATTGCGTTTTTATTGAAAAGAGTACGGAATACATAATACAATCATTTAGATGTTATACGCCTATTAAAAACGAAGAACAATATTTAATTAATCATTGAATCGTTGTCAAACTTCAATTATTCTATCAATAACTTCATCTTCGTCTCGAGTCTCACAGTTTCCTACTCTACGGCCAGCTGTAATGCGACATGCGACAGTTGAGCGAAAAATTTTGGGGCGATAGAATAAAAGTTCCACTTCAAAAAAGAAAAAGAAAATTAATGAATCTTTTTTAACGAATCACAAACATTCCATTGCGATTGAAGCGTTAACACGAATCAGCATGATGAGTTTCAGAACTAGAATATCCAACTATACTTTGTTCGTCATAAGAAGTCCTGCATGACATATGTCCAATGTTTATTATTTAAGATCTAAATAAAATCGATAATACGATTATGATTTAAATTAATTGCGGGTTCTGTAAGCTGTGTTAATGAAATGACAAAACTAAACTATAACAATTGAGATCGCAATCTGCTGGGACACTTGAATCATTGAATGTCTGACTCCAAATAACTAGAATAATTCTTCCAGTCGATATTCTTCGTTGCTTCTTGCTTCAGTAAAAATGTGGGAATGATGTAAATATATTTTTTGATTTAAAATTAAAAAGAAAACTAAAATAATTAAATGTACTACGGCGTTCGATTCATTGATTTTATTATTTTAGCCGACTTTAGTTTTAAGTAACATAGTACAATTCTAGTTCTAAGGATGCTTCGTGCAGGACTTCTCATGATGTACAAGGTGTAGTAAGGGTTATCGAATATGTAGAAGAAATACCTAAATCAGCAACCGGTACCACCTTATAGAAAAAAAAATAAGCAGACATAGTCGAGATAAAGCATTTGCACCTACAGTCCCGCAACTTCCATACACATGGCTAAATTCATGTAATAGTCTCTCAGATGCGTCGCGTTTTGAAAATCGCCAGTATATCAGCTACATTCGCTTTTGTTCAGTAGTAAAGTGCCCACTACTCTAGCACGGTAGGTAATACGCTGCTATGGTGGGTTATACGCTATTACGGTATACGCTACGCTAGTATAGTGGATTATGTGTTAGTACGATGTACGCTACTATGGTGGGATATACGTTAGTACGTTGTAGGCTACATTTGTACAATGGGTTATACACTAGTACGGCATTGGCTACGCTAGTATGATGGGTTATTCACTAATACGATGTAGGCTACGCTAGTATGGAGGGTTATAAGCAGTACGGTGTAGGCTAGGTTAGTATTGTGGATTATACACTAGTACGGCATTGGCTACGCTAGTATGATGGGTTATTCACTAATACGATGTAGGCTACGCTAGTATGGAGGGTTATAAGCAGTGCGGTGTAGGCTAGGTTAGTATTGTGGGTTATACACTAGTACGGCATTGGCTACGCTAGTATGATGGGTTATTCACTAATACGATGTAGGCTACGCTAGTATGGAGGGTTATAAGCAGTGCGGTGTAGGCTAGGTTAGTATTGTGGGTTATACACTAGTACGGCATTGGCTACGCTAGTATGATGGGTTATTCACTAATACGATGTAGGCTACGCTATTATGGAGGGTTATAAGCAGTACGGTGTAGGCTGGGTTAGTATTGTGGGTTATACACTATTACGGTGTAGGCTACGCTAGTATGATGGGTTATACACTAATACGATGTAGGCTACGCTAGTATGGAGGGTTATAAGCAGTGTGGTGTAGGCTAGGTTAGTATTGTGGGTTATACACTAGTACGGTGTAGGCTACGCTAGTATGATGGGTTATTCACTAATACAATGTAGGCTATGCTAGTATGGAGGGTTATAAGCCAGTACGGTGTAGGCTAGGTTAGTATTGTGGATTATACACTAGTACGGTTTAGGCTACACTAGTATGGTGGGTTATTAACTAATACGATGTAGGCTACGCCAGTAAGGTAGGTTATAAGCAAGTACGGAGTAAGCCAGTATATTGGATATTTTCGTAATATTTCAATACCTCTTTGATCATTTTGAATAAAATACGGAGCCCGAGAAAGCCCAAAGCTTAGAGAGATGGATATACATTGGGACCCGATGACGTTATGACAACGTGTTTCTAGCCATATATGTGGTGGTCGCGATATAGTTGGCCTTGTTTGTTTTGACACTGGATACTTTGCTGATAAACGAATAACCGATTAGTTTTCACTCGCAATCGATCAAAGCAGACCTGGATAAGAATCGATTTAATGTCGTAGATTATTTAGTATGTAATAATTATTGTAAGTTTGAAGATTGTCTGTTCGTTGTCTAGTGTAGATTATGGTAGTAAGTGAATCCGTTTACTGTGTTATTATGCTAAACATAAGAGTATGTTCTTTGAGATAATACCGTGGTTTTTTATTTTTTTATTATAGGTTTAGCGTTTGCTGGCGCCGCGTCGATCGACGTGAGTTCGAATCCCTGCAATGTGCGTCTGGGCTTTCAGTGAAGGAAATCATCGTGATGAAACCATAGCCTGTCTAGGTAACTATCACTCTCAAGTTGAAAATCTGTATCCAAGCACCTATAATCGTGTTCCGGCAGCTGCATTTGACAGCCAGTCCCACATCGTCACTTAACATCAGGTGACATTTTGGCCAAACGCTAAACGTATACGGATTTTTTTTAAATCAATTAATGATTATCGAATTGTGACGAAACAATATGGCGTCTCTATGCAATATTTTTGAATGTTATTTTTATCTATGCAAGTAAGTATATTTAAAATATTCTGTATAAGTTTTTACGTATTATATTTTAGCAGCATGATTCAGTGAACACGTGACTTTAGTGTGATGTAATGTTCACATCATACGTGTTATATTTACATAGATTTTACAGATATGATGTAAGGGTGATGTCAAATGTAGGTCGTGTGTTCACACGGGTCGGTGGAACGATGTATTGTAGATTGTACAGTGCCCGTTATTTGTCGTGAAGCGGTAAAACAAAAAGGATGATTATATAATAGGAGATAAAGTCGTAAATGACTTTAATGTGACCTAATGAAATCGATACTTTTAAACAAATTCCCATGCTGTTTTATTATATTTATAAACCGTATACTCTTACTATGGACTTCAATGAAATGTGTTAGTACAAGACCTGTATAACTAGATATTATACGGTTCAATGGGACAGTTATAAATCGTTATCACAAATGAAAAACTTATACGATTATTATTTTTTGTTTACCCTCTATAAGCGATTTTTATATATTATGGGAGGTCATACAACGTGGCGCTATAACGCCGACATTAATTGTACACACTGGTTTGGCTTGTAGTCAGTAATGATAGATATAACTAGCTGAGCCCGTGGCTCTGCTCGCGTGCCCAACTAAAAAGGCTACTACTATTTTAGTAGGGTACTATTATAAGGTACTATTTTAATGGGAGCTGAAACCCTATTTTTTTTTAAATAAAAGTAGCATAAGTAACTCCTTATAACATCAGCTATCTGCCAGTGAAAGTCCTGTCGAAATCGGTCCACCGTTTCTGTGATTACCCGGAACAAACAGACAGACAGACAAAAATTGTAAGAATGGGATTTTGTTTTAGGTGTCGTGTTTACTATCATCATATGTATTTAGTAAAAAACTGTTATTTTGACATTAAAAACAGACAATTCAATTTAATTATATGTGTTTAACCAATACCTCGCCTGATCGTAAGTGATGAAGTGGTCTACGATGGAGAGCACGGCTGCCTAGAAGGTATATAAGATACCCAGGTGGTAATTATCGGCAAAGAATTCCACTCTTTAGCGGTGCGCATGATAAATGTGCAAGGTGCGAACTGGTGGAATATCAACGATATATCGATAACGGTTCGCCGTGTCTCCTGTCGTCCGATGATGAAATGGGTGGGGGAATTCAATTCAAATTCCAACGCTCACGCGCCGAAATGAATCCGGTAAAAAATTTGATAAACATACAACTTTGCGTCGAAGGTCAAGGCTCTAACGAAGTTAAATAAAAAAAATGTACAAACTTATTACACAAAAAAATTAAGGAACAAAATTCGCATCACTCTATGCGACCGATTCATTCTTGAAGCTACTTACCAGTTGGTAGCGTACTCGCTTCGCGCGCTGGTAACGTCCCTAACTCACTACATAGGGCTATCTCTTTCCTGCATTGTGTGGAAGTATCGTAGTGTCTCGTTCTAATAGTATTTCTGAACGTTTTCATTTCATTGATGCATTGTTAGTATCCGTAACCCCGACTAATGTCCTGTATGCTAATTTAGAAAATTGTAGATAATTCAATAAATAATAAGGTTAAATGAAATTAAAATATCATGTAAAATCTGTAATTGCGTAACAGGAGGGTAATTGTGTTCATTTAATATCACCATTATAGCGCCACGTTATTATATATTACATTCGTTATAAAAAAATGGTGATAGTATTTTTTTACGATGCACGCTCACGTTGTAATATGCGTCTACACTATGAAGTTCCTTGGAGATAAAAAAATTTTATAGTAAAGATATTCACACTCCATGTTATGCGTCATATAAAATTGAATATAACTATTTAAAAGTTATTTTTCCCTAATAAATTCAATAAAATATTCTCATATAAAACTTACGCGAGATAGTCTAGTAAAAAAGTGAACTTTTAACATCCATGGTTTTTGCTTTTTAATAAAAGGGCTATATCTTAACAAACACGAAACAAAGATTTTGAATTTTTGTTTAAAAAAAAAGGCAGTTCTTCCTAAGCACACTCAATTTTATCACTGTCCACATCTTTTGTTCCGCATGTAAGAATGTATAACACTGAATATTTGTTCCTATAATGTATGATTTATTTATGAATAATTATAAAATGTTTTTATTTTCGGGTCCCAACTGGATTCCACCAACCTTCGTATTTTACGTTGACTTAAAACCGAAAAGGTGTCTTCGAACGTTTTACGTCGTAGTTTCGATGTCTACGTACAAGTGAATTACGAAATTTGTTTAAAATTGAATCATTGTTATGTGAAATGTTTTTTTTAAACAATATGGGAGGTAGATAAGATTTTACATGTTTCTAGTATGTATGTGTGTTCGTATAGACGCCTTGTAAATATTGGTAAATAAATTGTGATTTGTACAAAGACTACTTGTATAGTTTTATTTACTAATACGACTGGACGTATCATAGCATCCCACTTCTGAGTTTAGCGTTACACGTCAATCTTGGTAAATAGTAAAATGAGACTTGTGTTAAATCACAAAATATAACCTCAAAAAAAGTTCTATACTACTAACAATAGTAAAAGATCACCAAAATTATAACCCCATATTAATTTGAAATGATACCCAAGAATTGTACATTTTTCTATCCTATTAAATCATATGACTCCAAAGTAGTCATTGTTAACCCAAAAATAGTAAATGATCACCAAACATAAAACCCCATTTTAATGTGAAAAAATACCCAAATATTTTACATTTTTCTATCCTATTAAATCATATGACTCTAAACTAATCATTGTTACCAAAAAATACTTAATGATCAAATTAAAAACTCATTTTAATGTGAAAAAATACCCAAAAATTTTACATTTTACTATCCTATTAAATCGAATAAATCCAAACTAATCATTTCAAAATAATAAATTGCTGTCCAAATTTTATGACATTTTTTTGTACCGTATTTCTTCAATATTATTAGTATCTGGCGCTCGCCCCTCGTCTCCCGACGTTTCTTATCACAAGTCTAACCTAACATAGCCCTGCCACATCTTACCCATTAATTTACTCGCTAAGATTTGGTGACCATTTACTATATTTGGCATTTGAATACAATTTAAAGTACAATCATTATTAAAACAACTAGAAAATTTTAGGGTCTCAATTTATTATTCGGTGGTAATTATGTATAAATCCGTAAAATAGTAAAATTAAAAATTTACATGCAGATCAGTCCTTGTATTTTTGAACAATATTAGACATAAGTTTGGAAAAAATAATTAATAAGCAAAAACCGAGTATCGAAAATTCGGTCCAAAGATATATAATCAGACGCTCTTTGCGAGTTCATGGGACTTCGCAATCACGTCTTCAATTGTTCCAACCATATAGAATGCAGCTTCTGGTATATTGTCCAGTTCACCGTCCAAGATCTGAAAAATGTTAATAACAAAAAAAGGAAAATAAGGTCTCTAGTAAAAAAATCTTCATTTAATAAAGGGCTTACGCTAATTAAGGCACTTACGAATATCAAAACACTACCACTAATTCGGACAAACGTCCCAACCATCGAAAAGACACGGCAAGAAACTGGAACAAGAACTCTGCTACTAGTGGAGTGACTTCCAGACAACAGAATCATTCACGCAATGATCCAACTTGAACCGAATCCTTCAAATAATAATCCACTCTATAATTAAGCTTTTCACAGTAAAAAAGGTTTGACATGTTTCTTGAACTGATTGTCCAGCAAATCAGTAATGTGCGTCGGGGTCTTATTATAGAACCTAATACTATTATTTAAAAAACGTTTATTAGCCAGTACTAAAAATTGTTTTCATTCACACGCAATATTTTTGAACGACCTATATCCAATGACACACCGCATCATGGGATAAACGAGAAAAAAGTTCACCAGTTCACGTGTAGGGAAGGTACCCAAAAAAAACATTTTCAAGAAATTATTTTACCACTTTGTTGGTGCAATTAATATGCATACTCGTACCAAATTACAGCTTTCTAGTGGTAAGAATCTCTGAGCGAAGTCACGGACAGACAGACGGATATAGCGAAACTATAAGGGTTCCAAAGTCAACAAGGAAAATTCAAGTCTGCTTCTTTAGTAATTGAATTCCCCTTAATTGTTCTTGCATAACTCTAAACAGATGGCAATTCCACTACGACCGCCTATCATACTTCTGGAAAAATTAAAAAACGAAGAAAACGACTCACTTTTTTAAATCCCTTGATGGTCTCTTCAAGTTTCACGAGCTTGCCAACGTGCCCGGTGAACACTTCAGCCACCTAGATGAATTTTGGTTCCATCAACAAAAAAAAATCTTGTAATATTGGCGCTATGACGTACCTAATTTTTACTGCAGGGTCTGTATTTTTTCATAACTTTTATGTTAATGTTTTACGTGTTCACTGTGGTAGGTCGTACCTATACATGTGTAACAAAATCAAATGCAATGCGAAAATCACAACTAAGTTAATATTACGAGTAAGAAAGAGAAGGTTGGATTTTCCTATTCGTAATTTAAAAGATAATATTACAGCGTATAAAATTAAGTAGGGGTGGATAAAAACTGTCACGTACTAAATAATTTGAATTACATCCCAGTGAACATGTTACCTTGGTTTGACGTCACATTTACATCATATGTGTCATCGTTACATAATTTTATACATATGATACGAGTGTGATGTCAAACATAGGTCGTGTCTTCACTGGGATATAATTTTTTTCGCGTCAATATTTACCCAGATATAAAGCGAAGTTAATACGAACATGAGTTCCTTTCGACATCCTACCGCTGAATATAAATACATAATATTTTTTTTATTTATCTATAGATATAATAAAATTGAAATGTTTTTTTGTATTGCCAAAATAACATTTAACTTAGTGCATAAGAAAACATAGATACTATAACAAAAAAAAATTGTCTGTTGTCTGTTTGTTTCGAGTAATCTCCAAAACAGTTGAACCGATTTTGACCGGACTTTTACTGACAGATAGCTGATGTTATAAGAAATAACTTAGGCTTTTATTTTAGAAAAAGAATTAGGGTAGCGCATAACAATTAAAAAATATTTTTTTAGTAATACACGTGAGGGAAGTTACGGACACAGCTAGTTTATATATAAATTAAGCAATGGTTTTAAAAGACCCGTTTTTAAAATAATATCTAATGATTCAAATGTACGTAAATTTTATGATACCCATTTTTAAAGCAAATTCGACTTAATATTTGTGATTCGTAATTAATTGATCAACGATAATATTATTCATTAAATATATTTGTTTCATAATAATAATTAATTTTAATCAATTAAAATAGATCTCATTAGTCGTAGAGATAAAGGTGTAAAACTCAAATATAATAATGAATGATTGAATGAAGGAATACTTTATCGCAGAAGGCCAATGATACAAGGCATTTTCTTCATGCAAACCAGCGGTAGAGAAAAATAGCTTTTATTTGTATATGCTTAGCGTCATAGTCACTGAAAAACCTAAATGGTCCAAAATACCTGGAATGGTTGTGACAGGAACCGCTGTATCTTCCTCGCCCTGGCTACAGTTAGCTTATCGTCTTCGGAGAGCTCGTCCATACCCAATATAGCTATTATATCTTGCAGAGATTTGTAATCCTGGAAACACTTTAACTCATATATCCGCCGAAGACCGTTTACTAGTCAGTTCGAAATAAATAATACTATAATATCTGGGCGACCGAGCTATGAAGTAATGATGACTCAGTGGTAGCGTGTACGACTTCGCGTCGATTGACGTGAGTTCAAATCCCTGCAATGAGCCTGAGCTTTCGGTGAAGGAAAACATCGTGGAAACCATAGCATGGTGGTAGGGCTTTTTCTAATGCCCGCCTGGCTAGCTACCACCGTCAAGTGGAAAATCTGTCGCCCAGCACCAATAGGTGTGTTCCGGCAGCTGCACTCAAGAGCAAGTTTCCCACTAGGTTTACCGTGTTATCGTCTTGGGCCACATCGTCACTTAACATCAGGTGAGATAGTGACCACTACGCCAAACCTATAAAGATAAAAAAAACTTGGAAAGTATAACATTATCTAATTACAATACTTCATCAAAATCGTTATAACCATTTCTTGTTAATGAATTGCCGATGGTGATGGTTGCTGTATTTAATTATTACTGTATTTCCCATTACCATAACTTTGCCGAGTTATTGAATGGCCAAACCCAGGCATTTTATTTGAATCGTCCTGCCAACAGCAGTGTCGTAAACTACTTGTAAATGAAAGCCTTGTCAATTTGAAATAATATATCTATAATTATTTGAATCGATCAAAACTGTTAGCACTAGGATGCCCGCCGGCTGACATGCAATCGAAATTATACCCCACTTCCAAAATTAATTGAGCAGCCTTGTAGTGTCCACTTATAAAGATCTACCTGTAAAATCTTCTGCACCCCTCTGGCAACTCCGTAGTGCTCCGCCCCAATGATATTCGGGTCCATGACCCTCGAGGTGGAATCCAACGGGTCGACGGCTGGGTACACGCCGAGCTCAGCGATGGCCCGCGAGAGGACAGTCGTTGCGTCCAGGTGAGCGAAGGTGGTAGCCGGAGCTGGGTCGGTTAAATCATCCGCCGGGACATATACTGCCTGTGTGTATTTTACGTCTTAAAGATTTTTTACAGTAATCTCTGCATCTCTGTCTTATCTTTGTCGTATCGTGAAACTGTGAAACCATCTCCCGGTCAGTGTGTTCCCTCCGGCGTGACGGCGGCGACTGCCGATGGATTGCCGATCTCTCGATGGTCGCTGTTGTTTTGATTGTACTGTGCTCACTATCAGGGACTGATGAGCTACTCTTATCCCACTTAAGTAGGGTCATCACAACAGGTTTTCTCTTCCACTCTACTCTATATTAACTATCATCTCAGTATTCACCACTTTTATATCATTCCTCACACAGTCCATCCATACTTCTTCGGTCTTTTTCTACTCATATATCGATCCACTTTCATACCTAACATTCTTCTAGTTATATGACATTCATCCCTCCTCATGACATGTCCATACCACGCTAATCTATAACCCCTCAACTTCTCTGTAACTGGGAGCTATTTTAAGACACGAGCTACTATATATTAAATAAGAATATTTTTGTGTTTAGTTTTTTTACTATTCCTAATAGCATTTTAGCACAACCCAGCTAATAACGATGTGGCCTCAGATGATAACACGCTACTTCCAGTGGGACTGGCTACCAAGTGCAGCTGCCGGAACACACCTATTGGTGCTTGGCGACAGTCTTTCAACTTGAGGGTGGTAGCTAGCCAGACGGACATTAGAAACAGCCCTACCACCATGCTATGGTTTCCTCACGATGTTTTCCGACATCGAAAGCCCATTGTCATTGCAGGGATTCAAACTCACGTCAATCGACGCGAAGTCGTACACGCTACCACTGAGCCATCATGGCTTCAATACATGATCGAACACTTCATAAAAAAATAAAAATAAGTCAAATGGTGTAAAATTCTATTACTTTCCCACGAGTAGTACTCACTTTCTATGGGTATGTGATAAACAATAAAAGCGGATAAATGCATAAAAAATCATGAAAGTATGAAATTCAACACCATTTCATTACAAAACAACATTTAATAAAATATTTCACGTGTAACATTTCAAAACCATCTAGAAATTACTGTCAAGGTAATATCTAAGTTTTGTATGTAGTAGCACTTCAACATATTTTCAAATTGACGGTAGTAGCTAGCCAGGCCCGTATTACAAAACAGCAACAATATTTTCTGTCACCAAATAATATTAATTTCTCTCAGCAATGTTTATATCCGTCACCAATATGTATCCCCTAATTATAATATCTATTCCCAACAAATATTTTTGTCATCGTATTAATTAAAACGGTCTCCAAATGGAGTTGATAATAATATTAAAGAAGTTTTAGGCAAACATTTTGATATAGTTTGTTGATTCGATCGTATACTTCAACAATTTCCGAACAGCATTGGGCTTGCGTATTCTGTATTGCTCGTTTGGAAAGCTACTCATCACCCTAAAGGTGAAATATTATCATGATATAGAGGTATAGCGTTGTCTTTTAGTTGCTAGATCTAAAACTAGTTTCAGTTTACATTTAACTCAACAAAACGATACATTGGACAAGTTCTCCAGGATGGATATTCGAATTAGTCTACAATCAGTTTTAGACAGTCGCAAGACGAGGAAAATTACGATAAAATTGTAGAGTAATTAAAAACACCACTTTACCTGCACACTGGTGATGGAGCCAGCTTTGGTGGTAGTAATGCGCTCCTGCATAGTACCCATGTCGGTAGCCAACGTTGGCTGGTAACCGACAGCCGACGGTATCCGCCCCAACAGGGCCGACACCTGGGAAATTAGTTACCTAAACAGTGAATCCATTAAAAGTAATTATATATTTTAAGACGGTCTTCTCTTTGAACGAACATTATCACAAATTAGCTTCTGCCCGCGACTTCGTCGACATGTTTTTTTTATATTTATAAGTTTTGGTGTAGTAGCCACAATCTCACCTGATGTTAAGTGACGATGTGGCCGAGGATGATATGAAGGTGATGATGTGTACTTCAGAATTGGGTGTTTATCGTGAGTATCCTATGTGTTAATACAGGTTATAAACTATCTATGTGGCAGATTTCATTCAAATCCTTTCAGCCGTTATTACAAGCTTCTGCACGCGACTTCGTCTGCTTGGACTTCAAGAATTGGGCTGTTATCGGGATAAAAGTAGGTTATAAAATATCTGTGTGCCAAATTTCATCCAAATTTGTTCAGCCGTTTTAGCGTGACTGAGTAACAAATATACAAACATTCATATTCATAATATTAGTAGGTCTTTCCGAAAAATGTCGAAAATCAGCCAATGGTTTCAGTATATGTTATAGATACAAAAATAAAAAGTAATTCAATTCACCCCTATTATATCTTGAGGGATGATTTTTCGAAAACGCGAAACACTTTATTTGTTACCAAAAGCACAAATATTAATTTGCATATCCCTAATTTAGAAATGATGGGTTCTCTGTGCAAGCTTTCGTCCCTTAGTTCAACCCTTCAAGTGTTATTTTCGCGACAATAGGTAGCTTATGTTCTTCTCCGAAGTTCAGTTTATCTGTATACCAAAATTAATATAAATTGGTTCATCGGTTTAGGCGTGAAAACCTAACAAACAGTCAGATAACTATAGTTACTTTAGAATTTATTAGTATGGATAGGATGATTGGACGTCATTTAATGATAAAATAATTCCATTTCAAGAATAGGGATTATGGCTAATGAAAGATGAATAATTCGTTCTGCGAACTCCATAAACTTGGGAGTATTTAAACAGTCGATCGCGGGAATATCTGGAAAGTTACGGCGGAGATCAGTCATACAACTACACCTGTAGTATCTTGTTAGTAAATACGTGTGTTTACATCTCAAATCCAGACCATCTGATCTCAGAATTGAAACTGGCTTCGTGTCTTCGAGACCATTATTTGATGTCTTTTAATCTGTAAAACCTTTTTTTTATACCAAAAAATACCTGCCTGATACTAAGCGGCTACTTATAGCCTATGAACGATTGATACCTGACTGGTTACCTTGGTTACCGACCTTGAAACCCTCTACCCCAAGGAACTCCGGAAACCCTAATCACCGCAGGAGTATAACTTATGGTTATTTTGCTGCGATCTTCTGCAGAGTGGAGATATTCTTTCAATCGTACTGCATCAATTAGAGAGAAATCTCCAAATAAATCAGTTATTATTATAGTCTTATTCCGTTAGCATGTTAGCCTCGACTAAAGTTAATATGTCATACCTCAGACCCAGCCTGTGTGAATCTAAAGATGTTATCGATGAATAGCAGGACATCCTGCCCCTCCTTGTCTCTGAAGTGCTCGGCCAGGGTCAAACCTGTGAGAGCCACTCGAGCTCGTGCACCAGGTGGCTCGTTCATCTGTCCGTAAACCAACGCCACCTGGCGATCAAACAAACCTCTTTACGTTTTGCTGTTCTCGTAATAACATATTAAGATTTCCAATACATTTTTTTTAAATTTTGAATTACAAGCCTTTCTCGATTCACGTCATTTCTCGTCAGATTCAAATTCATGTCAATCGACGCGAAGTCGTACACGCTATCACTTAGCCATCATTGCTTCAAAGAACACTTGAACGTCCCCTTAGTAGGTGTTACAGTTCAGATTTTACATAATGCTGAATCTACAAAGAGTTTAAAAAGTCTACTACTGATTTATGATCAGATGAACATACTTTAGAAGTTTTATAATCATCTGTGATAACTCCACCAACTTTCATTTCATGGTAGAGATCGTTTCCTTCGCGTGTTCTTTCTCCTACACCGGCAAACACCTGAAAGGTATTTAATTCTTGAATTTTTATGACGTATAAATCGGGTCCACGTGATCCTAAGTGATGACTAAAGCTCAATCATAACAAAAACGCATGTCTACATGTATAATCAGAAATGAGGAGATCCGCAGAAGAACCAAAGTCAAAGACTTAGCCCTAATAATAGCTAGACTTAAGTGGCAGTGGGCAGGCCACGTAGCTCGTAGAACGAATGACCGATGGGCCAAATAGTTCTCGAGTGGCGGCCACGGAAGACGCAGCGTGGGCAGACCCGCCACAAGGTGGTACGACGACCTGGTAAAGATTAGGAGAATTCGCTAGATGCGGGCAACACAGGACCGGTCGTTGTGGCGATCTTTGGGGGAAGCCTATTTTCAGCAAGCGTCTTTTGGTTGAAATGATGACGGTGATGATGAGAGAGACGTTGAGTGTTGTAATATGTATTGATCATTTCAATTCATGTTCATAATTTTTCCTACCGAAACATTGCTAGCAACATGTGCAGTTGCTTTTGTTATGTATGGATATGAAATTAGCCCCGGATGTACGATATTTTTTGTACCTTAGCAAAAACTTGACATTGGTGCTCCTTATATTTGGGATTCCTAAATATCAGGGGAATTCCCTTGGCGGAAACATCGCACGCGGGGCTAAAAATCACCTTAGGACAAGTTTCAAACATACGAATTTGGTCACACCTTAAATTGACGCTCAGTTCATGTACCCTGATTTGCAGATGATCCAGGGTTGAATGATAATTCCACAAAATTGAGTAGCGTATTTTGGTAGAATAAGGAGCTGCTATAAGATAATAAATATATAAGCTGGAAGATAATAAATATAGTTTCAAAATGAAACAAATGGATTCTTCTCGTAAAGAGAATCTACTTGTTTTCCTTTTTCTTATCCTATTTTATACTTACCACCAAGATATTCTGTATTGAGTTATCCTTAAATGTCTTTCTCTCTTGTATTCCTGTGTTAAAAAACACTTACAGAAAATCCACCGTGAGCTTTCGCCACATTGTTTATCAGCTCCATGATGAGAACAGTCTTGCCTACGCCAGCGCCACCGAATAGACCAATCTTACCACCTGATTCAAAGAAAAAGAATCATACTATTAATTTATTCTCAGTAGCTAGTTTTTGTATGCACTCAAATCTAATAATATATCTTTATCATCACGACATGTCCCTTCCGAGGGCTCGCAGAAAGAATATAATAACGTTTCTGTTTATAGTATAAGACATTTTTCTTTGCCTTCAGGCATCCTTACCGGTTTCCGAAAAATAAAGATAATTATACTATAAGAAAGGTTTCATATCGTATCCATGAAACGTAAATTGCTACGTCGCACTTTCTAAATAACCTAAAAATATGCATCTCATCAATTATGATTACAAAAAATTATGACGATTGCACGATTAAATCCTAAATACTGAACATTTTTATTATATGTTTTTATCGTTATAGGTTTGGCGTAGTGGCCACAATCTCACTGACGTTAAGTGACGATGTGGCCCAAGATAATAACACGCTAAATCTAGTGGAAGACAGGCTCTTAAGTGCAGCTGCCAGAACACACCTCTTGGTGCTTGGCGACAAATTTTCTATTGTTTCTCACGATGTTTTCCTTCATTGAAAGCTCAGGCTCTTTGAAGGGATTAGAACTCACGTTAATCAACACGAAGTCGTACACGCTACCACTGAGCCATAATTACTTCAACGTGCAGCGTTACATCCTCTGGCCCTTAAAATTAGAATAGACCAAAATAAAAATTCAATAAATCTAATTAATCGAATGCCGTTTTAACACTATTTTTTGTTAATTACAATAAAAAATGTATGATATTTAATTATTTCTAAATTTTTACTGCAGCAACACTGTACGAAGTATATTCACTGGTTTAGTTAATATGCCGCCATCTTGTTGTTTGGCGTCAGTCATTCTGTGTGTATGCGAAAGCCGTGTATGTCATTTCCTGTCGGTATTTCATTGCCGGATTGCGATCTCAATTATTGTTGTTGTCATTTAATTTTTTTTTTCATTTAGGACAAAGTATGTAATAATTATTCTCTTTTTTGCATGTATTGCCGACAACTCTTAGGCATTCTATAGAATACCGGCATTTAATAAAATGCCTATAGCATATGTTATAATTAGTTTCATGTGGAATAGCGGAGGCCAATAAATTTGGCACGGACGAAACCGTGGGGCACAGCTAATTGTTTTATAAGTTTTAATCGTATTATCGACAATATTTATGTTTTAAAAAAGAATCGAGACTTGTTAAATTAAATTCCAATTAGAGTTACGCCACATCTCTGAAATAAAAATCGAAGATCTGTTCTGAAACCTTTCTTAAGATGAACATAATAACATTTTCATTTTATAAAAATAAGAAGTAATAATAGTTTAGAATTAGATACGAACAAGAGGAGTTTGTATATCTCTTCAATGTAAAGGGAGATTCACCTTTGACGTAAGGTGCAAGGAGGTCCACCACTTTGATGCCGGTTACGAGTATCTCTTGCTCGACAGACATTTCCACAAAGGGCGGCGCGTCAGCGTGAATCGGTGCAAACTTATCCGTATTAATTGGTCCTCGTTCATCTATATAACATACGATTTATTTAGTAGAGCACGTCGAGGCCCGGGTGACGCTGTAAAAGCCGTTTTAGGCTTCAGGGCCCCAATAGCTAATATTATAGTCAGTTTGAAAAAAAATGTAGTGTACATGGAGTTTTTAGCGGGATTTTGGTCAGTCCTGTTATGATTTTATTTTAATTAATAACTTACCTTATTCGACCCTATATGATATAGGTGACATTTTACGTAATCATATATCTATTTAATAAATAGACTTGTCCTGGAAAGTTGGTAGACAAACACGCGGTGTTTTGACTAGGTTATGGGAGCTTGAAATGACTTGTTTAGGGAGAAAGTGCACCGGCGTGGCATCGTAAAAATACATGTTAATGCGTTTCTAAACCAAAACAAATTATATAGGTATACCTAATGATAATTTAGAAATGTTTAATAACGTGAAAACAATAAGATTACTTACGCATCTCTAGATAATATAATTCATGAAAACATGTATTATTAAAGTAATTAGAGATTGGAGATTACTCTCTACTTGGGGCAGCCCGACTGGTGGAATACAGAAGATCGCAGCCAAATAACCTTGTATTGTTTTCGTGCGGTGTGTAGGGCTTCCAGAGCTCCTTGGGGTAGGGGGTTCAAGATCGACAACGCGCTAATGATTACTGTGTTGTTACAAGCGCCCATAGGCTACAGTAACCGCCTGTCATTCGTACACCTATTTGCCTATCTTGGCTGTATAAAAAAGACACGACAGAGAGATATTGTCTTTTATTTATTTATTATGGTTCACCAACATAACTTAGCATTATACATGGTTGATAAGAGCTATTCATATAATAAAATTAAAATGCCGTTATATATATAGGGGAACGCGGCATGCACAGACAACATACTTAAGTATTAAATTTAACTATATACATATAAAATAACAGAACTTAAACATACAAATTTAACATAAATAAGAGTAATAAGATAATGAGATAATAAAAATAAGAGAAATTGAAACTAAAATAATTAATTCAATTTGGAAATAAGTCAAATAAGAAACCGGCAAAATTTATATTATATGATTTATTAGACTGATAGTCTAATATTAATATATTTTTTTAATTTTGCCATTTTATTAGAAAATCTGTCACAAGATTTGTGTAATTTATTATAAGTTTTAGAAATTCTATTCACTGGACAGTATAAATTTAAATTAGTAGATGAGTGAGTGATGTAAAATGGAACGTATTTATTAGATCTAGGGAGCTTAAACGGAATATTAATTTTGAATATACTAGTGATTTGTGGACAATCTATCATTCCATTGATCGTTTTATATAAAAACGTAAGTTCCAATATCTTTCTACGATCGTACAATGTGGTAAGGTTAAAATGTTCGATACTTTTTATAATATGTAAGGAAGATAAGGGTAAAATGTCTAACCGATAGGTTCACCGATGACGTTAATGATCCTTCCAAGAGTGTGTTCGCCAACTGGTATCGTGATCGGAGCTCCCGTGTCGACGATGGGCTGGCCACGGACCAGACCTTCAGTTCCGTCCATCGCTATTGTACGACAAGCATTTTCTCCTAAGTGCTGAGCCACTTCCAATATAAGCTTCGGAGCTGAAAGTATTTTTAGTAACAAATTTATTTTCAACTACCTGTGCTCTACGGTTTCGCCCGTGTTAATTTTTTTCGAATAAACGCTGCTAACGCACTCGTGTAGACCTATCGTTATTATTCACTTCCCGTAATTGCCTACAGCTTGCCAGATTGTTTGATGTTCATGATTACTGCTCCGCTTCTTAGGGTCTTAGCGTGAAAATATACAGCCATAACCTTCCTTAACAAATCTATAACTATATTAATATAATTATAATAAAAAATGCGGAAGAGTTTGTTTGTTTGTTTGTTTAAACACGCTAATGTCAGAAACTACCGGTCGGTTCCGAAAAAATATTTTTGTATATGATAACCAGATTCACGAGCAATAGTATAGGCTATTTAGCATTAGGCTACACACCCCTTAGCTAGCCTTAAATATTGATTTTAGTTAAATAAGTCAGAAGAAATAGCGCACCCTAACTGCTTTATCCGCGTGCGCTGGCGTAATAGTTAGTGACACGGAAATACAATATTCTACAAAAATATTGGTCCTTAATACATCTAAAAAAGTTCGAGATACCATATGCCTATCTGTTATATATAAGCCACAACAAGGTAAGATAGATATATGCTATCGTTGACTTTTTGTGGGTCATTTTAAGATCTATAATTATATAGAACATTAATTTGATATCTTTCGTATGATTTACTTAGCATAAGCCATTTAAGCGCCCCAAATGCGTCTTTCTTCCGAATTGATGAACCATTATCGTCACTGCTTGTTTCGTATGTGACTGTATCTTACAACATTCTATAAACCTGGTCAGATAACATGGCTATGAATTAAAATACAAACATATAAATCGGATTAGTGGTTTTCGCGTTAAAGAACATAAACTGACAGACAGGCAGAGAGACGTTGAGTTTTATAATATGTATATAGATTAGTATTTATAAGATATATGTTAATATTATAATACATACTGCGACCAGGGACCTCGAGAGCGTTCAGGATCGGCGGTAGATGAGAATCAAACTGGACATCCACGACGGCACCAATTACTGAAGATATTTTTAAAGGTTAAGCGTATGTGCATAATCTTACGTGATATTGAAAGAAGATGTGGCCTAAGATACTAACAGGCTATGTCTAGAACCTAGAGGTAGGTACTGACTCTCAAGTGTAATTGTCGGAAGCATACTTAAAATATGGGCGCCACGAATCGCGACGCTCCCAGCAAAGCGCCAGCAACAAGCGATTTAAAATTGTTGAAATACGTCAAAAAGTTTTGTAAATCGCTTACAGCATCTAAGGTCGGGAAAGGATATAATCAGTATTCATTTGACTAAGACCACATTTCGCTTGCCGAACTTGGACCGATAATCTGGATATACAATTTTTATTTCTTCCTATATATTCTTTTACAATTTTTCTAAACTTATTTTGCGGATATGAACTCATCCATAGAGCAGAACTGTTTTGTAATTCATTGATAAATTCTCCAGTATTATCCAGTAATCCAAATCATAGGATTAAAAAATAAAAAGATTTTAAACGCAAAAGCACGGAGCGACTGCTTCGACGTTTGTTCATTTGAAACTGACGCTTGCAGCGTAAAGCGAATTCGCTAAGAAAGACGCGGCTAGTGGCCCTCGGTTAAGTGTTTGGCGACAGACTTTCAACTTGAATGTAATAATAGAAAAAGCTTTACCACTATGCTATGGTTTCATGACGATATTTTCCTTCATCGAAAACTCATTTGCATTGTAGGATCACGTCACGTCACGTCTATTGACGCGGTGTCGAACACACAGAGCGCATATTTATTCACAACCTCTCGGCACAACCACTGAACTATATAGCCTATAATCTAAATACGACCTTAAACGTAATAAAGGATGTTATATCGTGACCGACTGACCAGCGATGATTCTCCCTTTAGCTCCACCTGCTGCAGACTTAGGTGCACCACCGCCACCCGCTGGAGCACCGGTGCTTTCAGTTTCACCCTTACCAGGACATGTAGAATACTGGGAAATATAAAATAACTAAAAAGAGAAAATCCATGACATTTGGAAAAAAAAATCATAGACTTCGCTGGTTCGGCTACCAACAGAGAATGAGGAACGAGGATCGAGCAGTCAAAACACTTTACTTGGGACGACTAGCTGGTCGTTTTATTTTTATTTTATCGTTGTAGGTTTGGCGTAGTGTGCATAATCTTACCTGATGTTAAGTGACGATCTGGCCCAAGATGATAACACGGTAAACCTAGTGGAAGACTGGCTCTCAAGTGCAGCTGCCGGAACACACCTATTGGTGCTTGTCAACAGATTTTCAACTTGAGGGTGGTAGCTATCCAGGTGGGCATTAGAAAATGCCCTACCACCATGCCATGGTTTCCTCACGATGTTTTCCTTCACTGAGAGCACAGGCTCATTGCAGGGATTCGAACAAACGCCAATCGACGCGAAGTCGTACACGCTACCACTGAGCCATGATTCACGCAATGATTGCGTGGTCTTGTTGTTCGGCCCAGGTATCGCTAGCATGACAATGTACAGGCAGATCTACATCAGCTTCAAGCCGAACAATTGGCAAGAAACTACACAGGATCGGCAGTTTCGGATGCCAAGATCCTTTTGGGGTTACTAAGCTAAAATGGTTATTAAGGAAAAGAGAACTGCTGCAGTTTTTATGTAGGCTTCAGACGAGAGAGTTACTGAGACAGTATTGACATTTTTGATAGTACCACCGTAAAGTACCAGCACTTTACCTAATGATAAGCACAGTGCAAAAAATTTAAGACACCTAAGCAAGCTTTAACCGAACTATTCAATGAGAAACGATTATGAAGCGATGATGGCTCAATGGTAGCGTGTATGGAAACCACGTCGATCGACGTTACCGATGAAACCATAGCATTGATGATAGGGCATTTTCTGATACCAGCCTGGCTAACGATTACCTTCAAGTTAAATATCCGTCGCCATGCATTTATAGTTGTGTTGCAGCAGCTTCACTTGAAAGCCAGTCCCTCTAGGTCTAGGTAACCATCTTAGGCGACATCGTCACTTAACAACACGTGAGATTATAGTCAAATATTTAAACTAATACGATATTTTATGTATATCGCAATTATAAAAGGTTATTCAACCTATATTTTACACTGGGTAAATTAACATGTTGATATGTGCTGGTCAGTATAAATATATACGAGGAGCGTTGAGCCGCGGCCATTACGTTTCGTGTTGTCATTGCGGACGGATCTCCTGCGGCAACTCAAGCATAGGTTCGATCCTCCGGCATGGAGCTCTTTAGTCTAGCAGCCGCTCGCGCGATACAGTGACACTGCATTCACTAGCTACCAACATACAGTCATTACACTGCATTATATACACATGTGCATTACATTCAGGTAAATAGGTTGTGTAAAAGCCCTTTTTATATTCCTTTTTTGGGCTAATTAGTTTAGACAAAAATTGACAGATCACTAAATACATATACACTTGTTCTTTCATACCGCCCAGAGGAAAGAGATACATGTGTATATGTATAGTTAGTTTAGATCGAATTACGGATAGGGAATTAGCCAAATCGCGACTTATTTGCATACGTGTAACAGTCCAAGCTGAGGTTCGGCACCTTTGGCAACCCTCGGAACTTGTTGCCTTGCTTTCGCGGCTGAGTGCTTTAAGAGCTCGCCCCAAGCACAGATGAAGCTGTAGAAGCCGTTAGAGGCCTCAATACACTTATGGCTAACAGTATAGACAGATCGAAAAAAAAAACACTGCGGACGGACGCTATCTTCTACCGCTTAAGGAATTCGACGAAGCTGTATAAGACCTTTAAAATAAAGCGTTAGTCAATTGAACAAAAAAAGATACTATAACTTACATATTTCAGTATACTCGTAGCAATACTTACTTAATTTAAAAATTTTACCTGAGCTCTCCTAAAATCACAGTTCACGTAGATTCCAAACTTCATCGGCAGCCGATCTCGAAGACCAGCAAGCCCTGGGTAAGCGCTACTGACCTTCCCAGCGACCGGTCTCTTCAGCGGTGTTATCTTGGTTTTCTGACTAGATGTCACTGTATCATTAACATCCTTTTCTTTTGGCTGCGGTCTGGAATATTCAAAAGGTCAAATAAAAATTGTGGTACTAGTTTGTAAACTGACTGATGATGAAAATACGTAATTCCGAAGCAAGACGTCGAAGCTGGTCTTGAAACAGGTAACCACGACTCAGTTGCCTTACCATAATTTCCATAAGCAGGGTTTATGTTTTTAAAACTCTAACACTGGGACAATAATTACTCTTACATCGAATGATAGTACTGCTACGCCCCACGGTTTCACCCGTGTTAAATTTCTGTAAGCCTTGTACTTGCCTATAGCTTTTCAAGACTGCTTGACGTTCAGGGTTACTGTGCTCCGCTCCTTAGGGCAAGTAAGGCAATAAGCCTGAGCTTTCGCTGACGGAAAACATCGTGAGGAAACCATAGCATGGTGGTAGGGCATTTTCTAATGACCGCCTGGCTAGCTACCACCCTCAAGTTGAAACTGTCGCCAAGCACCTATAGGTGTGGTTCTGCAGATGCACTTGAGAGCCAGTCTTCCAACTGGGTTTAGCGTGTTATTATCTTGGGCCACATCGTCACTTAAAAGCAGGTGAGTTTGCAGCCACATACTATAAAGATATAATTATTAAAAAGATACATATGTTATTAATTAAGTGAATGACGGTGATGTTTAAAATGACGCTCTGTATATCTACTCAAAATGATACATAATAACAGTGTCACTGTTTTTACATAGTATATAAAAAAGCTAATAATTCCAATCGAGTTTCTTGCCGGTTCTTTTCTATGACTGGGATATTTTGTTCGAACCGATGATAGTGTTTTGACATAATAAGTGCCTGCTTAGTAAGGACAACCATCTTGTACACGGAACAAGTTGAAAAAGAGTTCAGCTGTAAGCAGCAAATTATAATTCAAAAACCCACCAAAACGGTGCTAGCGTAGCTATAGGGAATAATACTTTTTCGTTATTCCATAGTTTATACTTTTGTAAAAATTAAAAAAATATATATTAATAATAAATATTATAAAGAGGAAAGATTTGATTGTTTGTTTGCATTGGCTCTGAAACTACTGGACCGATTTGAAAAATTCTTTCACCATTAGAATCCTACATTACCCCTGATGAACATAGGCGATAGAATAAAAAGTTAGCCATCCGTATGAAAATTTATAATTTTTGAATTTTTTGTTAAATACCCGTGCGAAGCCGGGGCGGTCCGCTAGTTAATAATAATGGCACAAGTTTGTGAAGTGAAAAGTTGTATCCAAGTGGGTGAAAATTAAAAAATAATAACTTTTGGCACTATCTCTTATAATTCACCAACTCGTTTACCGTGGCTCCACCGTGATACGAGTATGACGATTTTCGATAGACACTTTTCCATACACAGAGATGGTACTCCACACTTAAAATGATTTTTTTTTATTTTGAAAAATGGTCGTCTGTTCAAACAATTGATAAGTTCTATTACCTTCAAATTTGACTCCGTCTTAAAATAGATTTTAACTATTTAACAAGCACTTTTGCTTAGCAACAAAAATAGATGCAATAATCTGTTCATATTCGCACGATTTCTATAACCTTTAAATTTGACTCGTCTCGAAACAGGAGCCTACAAATTTGCCAACAAATATACTTACCTCTGCAACGGTGTAATCTTCGCAACAGGAGATAAGGGAGAACATTGATCTCTTTTCAAAACCATCCTGGAGAGAGTTTTCAGCTCGAGTTCAAACTGAGACAAAGCCAACGGATTCTCATCCAACTTCTTAGAAGCTTGACGAACAGCATCAGGTCTGGCAGTATGAGCACTTAACAGGTGAAGATCACGGATAGACATCTTTCCCGAAGAATATTGAATAACGATTTTAGTCCAGTCTGCAAAAAGTATTTATGAAAAATTATCCTTCCACATCATTAGGTACCTAAAGGTTTAATGACTGAAGTCTTAAAAATTGAAAGTCCGTCGCCAGACACATATTGGTGTATTCTCGCAGTTGCACGTGCTAGATTAGGCAGTACAACTTCTAGTATGTCAGTATCTAAATCTCTTGGGAGATTTCTCTTTACTTGGGGTAGTCAGACTGGTGAAATACCCCTGTTAACGCAGCGACTAAGCAATATAGTTGAACACGTCAAAGGCGGAATGGTGACTGATGAAAGGCACCTTTTCTCCTGACCGGTGCTGCCCGGAAATACAATACATCACCTCATTCCTTACCTAGATGATCTTCAATAGTCATTCTTCAAGTTCACCAACAGTGCATTCTTCGATATGGATTAAAATGTCAATTATATTGCGGGTTCGCGAAGGCGAAGATCGTTCGCTAATACCGCGTTGCGATTTGCGATATAACGGGGTGATACTATAGTCACGCCGTCTAAACGCATCCGAGGCGTACGTAAACTGCACGTAATAACAAGCTGTTTCCTATGTAATCACGGGAAAGGAGTAACAGATTGCCGTCAAAACGGATTGTTAGGCACAGAAAAACTGCCAACTGGCGCAAACACTCCCACTCTACATAAAATAGCATCCAAATAACCTTGTGTTATTTTACTGCGGTGATTAGGGTTTCCAGAGCTCATAGGTGAAAGGAGTTGAAGGTGTGAAACGAGCTAGTGATACCTCATACGCTACAGTAACCGCTTACCAACAGGTAGGTAGTAAGCTTGCTAGCCACATTAGTTATATTAAAAAAATGCATCAAGCAAACGAGTATATTCAATGTATAAGTAACTATAACATTTTTATTTTCCCACGTACTTTTGATTAAACAAAAAACTTATTTTAACACGGCTGATGCTAGCCGTCCGTTGATCGGACGAATAATATGTACCTAATTATATCTTATAACTGAAAAATGTACAGGCAGGAAAAGGTACAGGGAGGGTGGAGGAAGCGGTTTCATATCCTCTGGTACCATTTCCATTGAAAGGTATAGCTCCTGACCAGAGTTATAGAGGTTCAAAGTTTCAAAGACAAATAAGAAATTTTAAGAAAATTATCTTGAATAACAATAAGAAGTGACAAAATGTGGTCGGCACTGGCCGGGCAGTACCGCGTAACGATCGCTTCGCTCGCTCGGCTCGTTCCGCTTCGGTCGCTCCTCGCCTATTTGATTTTTTTGAAGCAAAGAGACTTTGCTATAAAAGTAATGTAATTTCTTTGCATATCATTGTATGTTTTTATTTATTTAAAAATAGAGCATGTAATGTTGATTTGAGATGTCAAGTGAAAATATATATTGAGTGAGACATATATTTATTTTCTATTATCATAGTGGAATAACTTATTATTCGTCCGAACATCAGACAGCTAGAAACGTCGTTTTAAAGCAAGCAACTAACTCATCAATCTAATTTGCCTATAAAATACTTGGTAACCAGTCATGACAAATGTATTAAAATAAAACTAAAACTACTGACCAAATCTTTTCCTCCAAATCCCTGTAGGAATCTTATTAAACTTTTTCATGTTTATTATTTAAGTTGATTTCTTATATTTAATTCACGACTCAACCCAACCCGTCAACAACTTCTTTTTAAGCTGTCAATATTTTTTTGAATTCTTATTATACCTTTTTATATATTTATAATAAGACCAAATTTAATAAAAAAAAAAGAATCGTCCAAGTAGACTGTGATGCCAACTGCTGAAAAAAAAAACCCAACTTTGTGATGGAAATGGTGTAACTTTAGCATATAATTTTTATGTATTTTTTAATAAATAAAGTATGTTTTACCGGTGTCTTCATAAATTTAAAAATGTTTTTTTTATTGTGCTCGAAATGGCATATAAGATTAGTAAATGAAATACACAGGTGAAATTTCCTAATTTCCAAGAAAACTTTTTGTCATTGTGTTGTTAACCTATAAATGTAAACAATGGACATATGCAGTGAAAAATCATATAATTAAAAATGAAATAGTCATCTTATTATACGAGTATTAAAATGTACAAAAAAAATGTCATTGAAAAAAAAAATGGTTGGTAACTATTATATGATTTTACGATATTTTTTAGGGTAGGGCTTTAGATCACATACCATTAATTTTGATGGTGTAAAGGGATGGAAGAGAAAGGCAGTGGGAGGACGCATGTTGAGCTCCAGCTTTATTCTCCTGAAGATCTCCTTCTTCTGAAGTTATTTTTCAAAAGACTATATCTATATGTATGTATATGTACTTGTATGTAGTCGTAGCGTGTACGACTTCGCTTCGATTGACATGAGTTCGAATCCCTGCAATGAGCCTGAGCTTTCGGTGTAGGAAATCATCGTGAGGAAACCATAGCATGGTGGTACGGCATGGCGGTATGCCCGCCTGGCTAGCTACCACCCTCAAGTTGAAAATTTGCCGTCAAGCACCAGTAGATGTGTTCCGGCAGCTGCACTTAAGAGCCAGTCTTCCACTAGGTTTAGCGTGTTATCATCTTGGGCCACATCGTCACTTAACATCAGGTGTGTAGCCACTACGCCAAACCTATAACGATTAAAAAAAATGTCTTCTAGATAAACTTACCGATTGACTGTCTCTAGTTTATATAATATTCATGATTGTACCTATACAATATCCGTTTGTTCGTTTGACGCGATAACCACTTATCAAATATATTTCTTTACCACTAAGTCGGCAAACTAGCATGCGACACGCCTGATGGTAAGCGGCTACCATAACCTATGGACGCTTGTAATACGATAGATATCACTAGCGCCTTACCGACCTTGAACCCTCCTACCGACACTTGGTGAGAGCGCGCCAAAATGGAGGCGTTTAAATCAGCCTTAAATCAATCTTATTACAGTTTGCAGTCAATGTTTTATTTTTTACAGCTATGTATCAATGTAAATAACTGATTAAAAATATTTAGTGCATATTGTAGTTTAATGTAGCATTATTATGGAAAATCTTATACATAAAACTAGCTATGCCCGCGGCTCCGCTCAGCATGCCCGTAGGTCGAGCGCACGCGCGAATTGTGCTGCCCTCGCTCCAACGACCGGTGATCGCTCGGCTCTTATTTTAAAGACATAAATGCTTATTGTGGGTGATCCTTGGAAGATAGATATATCTACTATCGTTGACTTTGTTGTAGGTCTTTTTAAAATCTAAAATTATGTAGAACTTTCATTTGATATATCTCGTATGGTTTACTCAGCGTAATCTGTTTAAGTGCCCCAAATGCGTTTTTTTCCCGAATTGATTCACCATTATCGTTACTGTTACTTTGTCTTAAAAATATATCTTATAACCTGACCCATTAATATAGTTATGAATTCAAATAAAAAAACATGTAAATCGGATAAGTGGTTTTCGCGTGAAAATAAAATTAACGGTCAGATCAGACTGACAGAGATACGATGAGTTTTATAGTATGTGTAGAAGAATAAAAGATTGTTCTTATTGTTGAACTTTAAGTCCAAGTTACGTCAGTAAAATTATGGTAAAAATTACTATTTTTTTAAGTAAAGTCACGCGATATATATAATACACATACACATTAAAATACTATAAAAGTAGGTACGTTCTAACAGTTGATCGCGCCACGTACCATCATCGCGGCGCGGCTCGGTAAGCGGCAATTATAATGCCACTATACAACGATTATCTGTTTTTGGGTTCTTTATATACCCTTTACACTTTATTATTACACTAGTTGCGTCCCACGGAATCACCCGTGTTAAGTTTAATCGAAAAACTCTCCACGGAACTGCCGTCAACTCGCCCGTGTAGCCTTATCGTTGTTCCACTTCAAGTACTCGCCTACAGTTTGCCAGATTGCGTTTTTTAATCGTTATAGGTTTGGCGTTGTGGCCACAATCTCACCTGATCTTGTGGCCCAAGACGATAACACGTTAAGCCTAGTGGGAACACTGGCTCACATGTGCAGCTGCCGAACACACTTATTGGTGCTTGGCGACAGATTTTTCAACTAAAAGCTGGTAGCTAGCCAGACGGACATTAAAAAAAGCCCTACCACCATGCTATGGTTTTCTCACAATGTCTTCCTTCACCGAAAGCTCAGACTCATTGCAGGGATTGCGTCAATCGACGCGATGTCCGTATACGCTATCACTGAGCCACCATTGCTAGTCGTTCATAGTTACTGCTTCGCTCCTTAGGGTCATAGCGTCAAGTTATATAGCCTATACTATTCCTCGTGAATCTGGCTATCATATACAAAAAGAATTTTTTGTATCCGACTGCTAGTTCCAGACATTAGCGCGTTTAAACAAACAAACAAAAAAACTCTTCCTATTTATTATATTAGTATAGATAATGTTAAGATGGACGTGTACGTAACTAGAATGGAGAAGATTAGGAATTAGTATATCAAAGGAAGTATGGAAATAGCACCAGTCACAGAGAAGTTAAAAAATAGGTCAGTGTGGTAAGGGCATGTTATGAGAGATGAAAGTCCTATAGTTAGGAAGAGTGTTTGGTATGAGGGTGCGAATATAGGAGTTGAGGAGAAGATATGTATGGATTGTGTGTGCAATGATATGCGTAAAGAAATTGTGAATACTGTCGCGAGGTGATCACGCCTGACGCATGACGCAGCACGAGCTGCAGAACAGGATAAGTGGCGTTCTACTTCACTTCGCTGGAAGGTATCTCCGTCACCAAATGATCATCGTTTTCGTACCACTTTAAATTATTATTACTTTTGCAATAAGCAGTGTAATGCCCTCCTTCCATTAAACCGTAATGGTTCGAGACAGCATAAAGATTGTAGAGGGAATTGCTCTGACAGTACAATGCGAACTGCCTCATGTCAAGATCGTCTAGAGGGAAATCTATATACGTCTGCTTTCTGCTGTATGCGTTGCATATGTTCTCCTTGGGTTATACGTAGAATCTCTTGAAATGGATCACCAGGACCGGTGGAAGTCGAGAAATGTCCAGTTTTTGAGTGCGCCCCGTTTCTCCTTGCAGTTGGGGCAGTTCCAACCGGGTATCGTATCCCCGTTAAGATATAATTTTAAAATTTACAAAGTCGTTATCGAATATCTTTGCTTTAGCTAAATATTCTATTGATAATTAATTTTAGATTATAAATATAATTTCACAGAGTCGACACTAAAAGAACCTCGGCAACACAACGTACACTTAATGACACTTCATTAAAGATTCACAACACGTCGTTACAATCAGTGGCATAAGGGTTGTAACCGAACGGAAAAACTATTGGGCGGGGCGTAACACGCTCGACCAATAGCGTCGACCCGAATCGAATTGTCACAAACTTGTATTTGCTGTTGGGTTTTTTATTAAATCGGCAAAGTGACTGTACATTGCCTAATGAAAAGTTTTTTTTTTTTAATATTCTACTATGGTGGCAAACAAGCATACGGCCCGCCTGATGGTAAGCGGTTACCGTATGTGTGGACGCTTGTAACGCCAGAGATATCACGAAATCACGAGCGCGTTGCCGTAATACCTATACCCATGTTTTTATTTAATTCATTACATTATTCGTTGACGGTAAACGTCGGTTGAAGGCTCGGTGACGAATCCTCAATCGTGAATCCCCAAAAATATTCTAAAAATACTATTATTTATTTAATGTTGTAACGACTGGGTAATTATGCTCTTGACATGGATGAGAAATTAATATAATTATACATTGAACAAACGGTTCAATAACGTTCCTATGAGAATATAGTACTGGAATACCCTACATCGATCAGCTCCCTGTGCTTTATAGGAGTACTGCCAACGTACCGTGAGCTATCGTAGGATGTCACGTGCTATGCCACGTAACACGATAATGGTATCATCGTCTCGAGAGTCATTTGAGTGTTCTGATGTTACAATGTATAAAGTTTATAAATTTAGATTGTCCAAAGATTAAAGTCGCTAATAACTTCGAAAACGGCCGCAGCTTCATAATGAAACCCGTTCTTTCTCGACGTAAACCTTTGCCCATCAGTGAGATATTTACAGTGTTTATGGTGTCTCCTTTCCACAACAGAACCACACGCGCTAAGCTTCGGAATCACAGTTTTACGGTAACCTCCATCTCGGAACGAACTAAAAAGTTATCTTTGTCTTATCTTTGTCGTACCCTGAAAGTGTGAAATCATCTCCCGGTCAATGTGTTCCCTCCTTTTTATGACATCGGGTCCTTCAAGCGTTACGTGAAGAGATATTTATGCAGGCTGGCATGACAGCGGCGACCGCCGATGGACTTCGATCTCTGGGTGGTCGCCGTTGTATTTGGATTGTACTTTGTTTAACAACAGGGATAGTACAGTCAATATGGCAGATCTATTATAAAAGAAAATGCCAATAGCGAGATGATAGAGCTTAGCCCGTCATAGTGATTCGCTTATGCGCGTCGCGTCTTGTGATCAGCCGATGATCCAATTTCTATTTACGTAGTCCGGCCGTGGCATGACAGCAGCGAATGATAAGGATTTGTCAATCTCACGAGGGTTGCAATTGTTTTTTTTTGGTTTAATTAAACTTACTGTTATGTAGGTACTTAAATAAATCTAGTGGTAGCGTGTACGACTTCGCGTCGATTGGCGTTTGTTCGAATTCCTGCAATGAGCCTGAGCTTTCAGTGAAGGAAAACAACGTGAGGAAACCATGGTATGGTGGCTTTTTCTAATACCCGCCTGGCTAGCTACCACCTTCAAGTTGAAAATCTGTCGCCAAGCCCCAATAGATGACTGTGTTCCAGCAACTGCACTTGAGAGCCAATCTTGCACTAGGTTTAGCGTGTTATCATCTTGGGCCACATCATCACTTAAAATCAGGTGTGAATGTGGCCAAACCTACAACGAAAAGAAAAAAGATTTTGTACACGGGATGTACATGTCATTCCTCAATTAATAATTCATCATCATCATTCTCCTGCCCTTATCCCAATTTATTTGGGGTCGGCGCAGCATTTCTTTTTCTTCCATACTTCTCTAATATTCGTCATCTCGGTATTCACTCCCTTTCTTACCATATCATCATTCACACAGTCCATCCATCGTTTCTTTGGTCTTCCCCTGCTCTTATATCCATCGACATTCATACCTAAAACCCTCCTCACGACATTTTCCTCATTTCTTCGCATCACGTGCCCATACCATGATAACCGATTTCCACACAATTTTTCAGTTACCGGTGCCACTTTCAGACTTCGTCTTATGTATTCATTTCTTATTCTATCCATTCGTGTAACACCACACATCCCTCTCACACTCGCATTCTCATCTCAGCCGCATGCAATTGTCTTTCATTCATCCCTTTTGTGGCCCAACATTCTGATCCATACAAGACAGCAGGTCTAATTATGCTACATTTCTAAAATAAACATTTGACATGTGTCATGCAAGTCTTCTTACGATGAATGAATAACAACAATAATATTATTATTATAACTAATAATAATATTATAATAATTATATATATTTTTAAGGCCTTTAACCCTTGGGGTTATGTCGGCCTAGTTGAATAAACTAGTTTCAAATAAAATAACAAACAATAAAGTTGTATACCGAAAAGGTATCAGTACTACCAGGTTTAGATAATATAGCATGAAAGGCACCCTAATCCCACATATTGAGACCAAGGAGCCCTACCAGACTTTTCCTCTTTGATAAGTTAGATAGATTGTTAATAATAGTATTAATATAAACAATTGTATGAGGGAACTAATTACTACGCATCATACGCGTGCGAAGCGGCGGGGCACCGCTACTTATAAAATAAAATTCACGATATAAACGATATTAATTATCATTTTACCGGCCGCATTATTAAAGTTGTCGCCGTTGAATTTCAAATTATCCGTCGGACCAATCACGGAGCGCGTGACGTGTTACATAAGCGAATACACCACGTCATGCCTCTGTAAGTCTACCCACCTTCAGTTTACTCGCGGTTGGTGTATTTGTTAACTTTACCAGTGATATTATTTCGTGATATAATTATTATTTAAATAAAACTTCCTTAGGTGCGACTTCAGAGTAACTCGGATCTTCGTTTAGTAAAATCTGTAGTCAAATATATTTCCATTAATTTTTATATAATTTAATATAAATAAAACCAGGACGATTTAATAAATAAAATCATGAACCTTATTCTCCGACTTGATTAGGTAATGTTGTCATATTCTGGAGCGATAGGTTGAAACGACCTCATGCTTATGTTTATGTGATTTTAGGTATTTAAGACCCCGTAACGTGAAAAGAAATGAACATTAATATCCTGGATATATATATTCCTGGGTAGAAAGATATGAAAATTGAAAGACGTACTGCGATCACCATATACCAGGTGTAGCGCCCACCATACTGTGTCGTAACCACCATTCACATGGTGATAAATCCTTCATAGTGACTCAATTTTCATTTGTCGCGTTTCAGAATCAGCTAGTGATATTCAATTGCCGTCACTGTTGTTTTGGTATGCATAATGACCAGCGCATACCGGCGAACGGCGGGAGAGAGCATGCACCCCCGCTTACATTGCCACTACTCCGCGATCGTATGGTAGCGGACTCCGATGCATATAGTCGCATCCCGTCGCATGGCGTTACATCCCGCTGCATGCCGTCACATCCCGCTGCGCTATCTTCCAGCGCGTTCGTCAATACCGCAGAGAGAAATCCTCTACGATGCTCCGTGGTCAGTCTCTGAGTTTTGGAATCTGTATCTTGTTGCTTTTAGATACGTACGAATTTACGCTGGTAAATTTAAAATACACGCCCCGCCGCGACGTCCGCCGGCGTGCGCTAGACGTAATGCACAAAGCAGTTACTTTCAGTTCAATTAATATTATCCATATGATTACATTGTAACAATATCTTATAACAATTATAGTTTAACTGCAAATATTATTGTACAGTCGAAAAAAATTATTGAAATTTTGATAAATCAAAACGAGTTTCTTGTCGGTTCTTCTCGATGACTGGGATGTTTGTCCGAACCGGTAGTAGTGTATTGATATTCATAAGTGCCTTCTTCGGGCCTAATTTGAATAAAGTATTTTTTTATTTTGATAGTGTAAAAATATAATTTTCTCTGTCATATACGTAATATTGTTAATAAGTGCTTTTCGCACCGTATGATCAGTGAACTATCTCACCCATACTTTCATCATCATCATCAACCTATAATAGTCCACTGCTGGACATAGGACTTCCCTAATGAGCGCCATAGCGTCCTGTCTTTAGCTTGCCGCATCCAGCATCTGCCTGCAGTCTTTCGCAGATCGTCACCCCATCTGGCCGGAGGGCGTCCTACACTACGTTTGCCAAGTCGCAGTCTCCACTCAAGAACCCGTTTACCCCAGCGGTTGTCGGTTCTTCGCGAGATATGGCCGGCCCACTGCCACTTTAGCTTGCTAATTCTTTGAGCTATGTCGATAACTTTGGTTGTTTGGACTGTCGGATGTATTCGTTACGAATCCTATCCTTCAGAGAAAACTCCGAGCATAGCTCTTTCCATAGCATGCTGAGCGACTTTGAACTGGTGGACCAGCCCTACCGTGAGTGTCCACGTCTCAGCTCCGTAGGTCATTACGGTCATTACCCATACTTTGCTGTCCCCTAATACTTTATTATAAAGCTGTACTAATTGATAATAGTCATACAAAAAGTAATATCACAATTGCATCTAAGATTATTAGGCACAACGGGAAACTTAATTACGTTTGCAAAAAATCTTTTGTTTTTATGAAATGACATGGTAGCTCAGGATACGAAATATCCGTTCCGTACAAAATATTCCTATCCGAAGACCACATTAACTTGTGAAATATCACTATTAGTAAACTTTTACTTGTCACTTTCGGTTAATATTTATTATAGAACAAAATATAGTTCATCATGTGTAATACAGAATAGTAATAAGGCGAAACACTTAAGCAAAAAGTAAAATGAATTTATTCGATAAAAAAATTATCTACACTCTCCTAAGTGTATTAGTTAATTAACCCATGAAATAACACAGTTTTTAATAAAGAGTAATCATATACGTTGGAGTTCATTTCGTCTTCACACCGTAGTGATCTTTTCGAAACTATCTCAAGAATAAATGAAATTCACAAATAAATTGAATAAATGGTTTTTCAAACAAAACTATAGACTTAAAATCAATCACTGATACTTTGTGTCAAGACAGACACACCCTTAAGACCGAAAAAGTATGAAAGAACAACTCAATTTAAAAAAAAACGTCATCCATGTCGTAGTTTATGGTGAAGCAGTACAAGGTTAATTGAAAAAGGAATCGGTGTAGACAACAAATGAACACAATGGAAGTGAATCCACAGAACACATCAATACCTCTATACGATTTAGAAGCATCATGCGCTGCTCAGCATAGCACAGCACTCGCGGCGCTGCGTATGCTGAGAGGTTACGACACCTTCCTATCACCTACGGGTAAGTTGGATAAGAATTAATAATACACACATACACACATAGATAAAGTCTATAAAGATTTTGCTAGGGCTCAAATAGGATCTATACAAGACACTTTTTAACAAAAAGATAACTACTTCAATTATTTGAGGCTAAAGTAGATAAGTAGATATCACCTTTGAGATATCCCCATTCCAAGGAAAAAAGAATCATAGAAATCGGTTCAGAAACAAAGAAGTTATGCCCGAAAATCCACAAATAAATAAATAATAGTTGGCAGTTACAGAGACTGCCGATAGAAGTGAAAAGTTAGAATTATAGTATTAAAATTTGAAATTTCATAATGTTTAAATTAGAATTATCAACATCAATCTGGTTTTCACATCTATTGACAATCCGAGCAACAATTACGTACATGATTATATGATTTATTTATTATTCAAATAAATATTACGGGCTGTACAAAATCATGACAAAATATAAATACAATTTAATTGAAATAACAATAAATACACAATCATATTATTTGTATATAGTATTTGTTTGTATTTAGATACATACATTTCAATGTACTTGATTTTTAACATTATTTTCATTGTTTGCATCATTGTCATCATTAATTGCAACAATACTTAGACTTTTTTTTTTTAATTTTTTATTCAATTTTACTTGTAAAGATATACATAGCACTAATGTTGCACAATACGTCACCTGTATAGCTACAGATTTACTGTTATTACGCATGTCGGTGACGCGAACTCACAAGATTTTCCCCTACCAAAGAGTGCTCAAAGCGGCTAAAGAATTTTTCACTTCAAAAAAATGCAAACAAATAAGCTGACAATTTTCTGTGTGTTTTTAAGATCTACAATTATGTAATACATTAATTTGCTGTATCTCTTATGGTTTACTCAGCGTAAGCAATTAAGCGCCCGAATTGTTTCATCATTGCGCTTTTTTTTTTCGCGGTATAAAAATTATTTTTGTTAAATAAAATCCCCTAAGTTACTCCTTATAACATTAGCTATCTGCCAGTGAAAGTCCCGTCAAAATCGGTCCTACCTTTTCGGAGATTACCCGGAACGAACAGACAATAAAAAATAAATGGGCTTTTGTTATAAGTAACGTATATATTATATACCTTTCTACATTTAACCTATATTTTGACATTACAAACAGACACTTCAATTTTATTATATGTATATAGATTTCTACTATAATAGTTTTAATCATTTACTTCTCCTTAATTTATAGTGCTACAATCACCTCTCCTGGATCAAAACTAATTTAAAAACTTCATTGATTGCTGTACAGACGTTTGGTCACAATCCCTCCTGATACTAGGTGACAATGTAGCTGAGGATGGTAAACGCCCTAAGCTCAGAAGTCAACTGGCACTAAGTACCAAGACAAGTTATAGCAGCTTGGTATAAAAAAATAGTGAGATCCGATTTCTTGATCTGAGCAGATTTATTTTGCTACCGGATCTAACCTCAAGTCTCAGCTACGTTCTTTTTTATTTCGTCGTTAACAAAAATTATAATCAGAGCTAGGATTAATCCCGCATAAATAGTGTTAGCAGTTTCTAACATAAAGCTATGAAGAAAGAGCACATCTCTAGACCGGATACTCGTGCTACGCCAAAACCTATAACGATAAAAAAAATAATTACTGTACGACGTGGCAATACGGCCAGCCTTCTGGGAACGTTTCCCTCTAGTAGCCAGTTGGATGACAACAAATACCTATAATAAGAATATTAATAATAAAATCTATATTAGTATACTTATCATCCTAATCGCTTTCAGCCTGTAATCGACCACTTCTGAGCATATGCCTCTCATCTTGTAAACCGTTCACAGGTAATCTCATCCAGGTTTGACCTAGCATTCTTACAATATCACCAACTCAGTGAGCTACTGGGCGACCGACGCCTTGTTTATCTGTACGTGGCTACAATGGCTGTATGCGTCAATGTTTTAGTCCACCTGCCATCACTCTGCCTGGCAAACATGCCCAATTCCATTTCAATTTCCTGATTGTCACTAAAGTACGCAATGTTGGATTTCAACATTTTTGATCGACCTTTTAGTTTGACGGCTTGCATCGTGCGCTCCAGCTTTATTCTCCAGAAGATCTTCTTCTGAAGTTATTTAAAAAAAAACTATATGTTTTCAAGATAAACGTACCGATTGACAGTTTCTAGTTTATATAATTTATATCATACTAGCAGGACCCCGCTGTTTCACCCACGTTTAATTTAAAAGAAATCGCTGATTGATGATTTATAATACTTCAGTATAGACAATATTTTTATCGGGCGAACAGGGTTATGTTTCACAAGTCACACGACTCGTTCGCGCCACTACATCTATAGTTATAGACCTGAGCCGAGTGTTGACTTATTATAATTTTACGTTATCTCTCAAACTATTCGTCCAATAACCTACTATAAAGGGCAAAGTTTATTTACATAAAATTGTGTTGATGATAAAGTAAATTTCGTTGGTAAGGATTAATATGCTATGCCTAATAATAATGCTCATAAATCACTTTTCAATTTTCTATACAAAGAACCACAAAATACGTTATTGTGGCTCATGTATAAGAGATATACATATGCTACCGCGGACTAAGGAGCAATATTTTTGTAGAACATTGTATTTACGTATCACTAACCATTACGCCAGCGCACGCGGATAAAGCAGCACGGGTGCGCGTTTTCTTCTGACTTAACAATAATCAATATTTAGGGCTAGCTGAGATGTCTAGCCTAATCCTAGATAGCCTATACTATTCCACGTGAATCTGACAATCATATACCAAAACAATTTATTGAATCCGACTGGTGGTTACAGAGTTTAGCGTGTTTAAACAAACAAAAAACTCTTCCGCTTTATTTTATTATATAATAGTATAGATTACACATTGATGATTGTACCTATACAATATCAGTTTGTTATTTTCACGCGAAAACCACCAAACAAATATTTGTATAGCAATAAGGCGTCTAACTAGCATACTACTCGCCTGATGGTAACCCGCTACTCTAGCCTACAGACGCTTTCAATACCATAGGTATTAACTAGCGCGTTGCCGACCTTGAGCCCCCTTACCCCAAGGATCTCTGGAAACCCTACTCACCGGAGGAACATAACACAAGGTTATTTGTCTGCGATCTTCTGTAAGGTATTCCACCAGTCAGGCTGCCCCAAGTAGAGAGAAATCTGCTAAGAAATTTCTTACATGTTTTTATTTTAATTTATAGCTATATTATCTGGTCAGCAACATATTATTTTGTTACATAAAGTACCTTACGAAATCAGTAGCGACGATAATAATGAATCAAATCGGGAAAAAAGACGCATTTCAAGCGCTTAAATAACTTACGCTTTGTAAACCATAAGAGATATATAAAATTAATGTAACACATAATTGTAGATCTTAAAAAGACCAACAAAAAAGTCAGCGATACCATATATCTATCCTTTAAGGATCACCCGCTGTAAGAATATTTGTTTGTTCCGTTCGCCTCCTTCCTCCGCCATAGCCGAACCAGGGGAAACGGATCGGGGGGCCAGTCTTCCCTATTTTTTTTGTCGTTATAGTTTGGCGTAGTGGCCACAGTCTCACCTGATGCTAAGGGACGATGTGACGCGAAGTCGTACACGCTAACACTGAGCCATCATTGCTTCAAAAGCATCTATTGCTTGCATTGCACAAGATCGTCTGGGATAAAGCTGGGGTTGTACCAGGCTGTCTATCCATGCCCAGCATGTACCCGGGCCGGCCGCCAGGCTGACGCTGTGGCGTGCATATGTGATCCCGTATCGTCCCATTACGGCGGCGGATGGAACACCGCTGGGTTTTAGTCAGTCGAGTCTGACAAACCCTTCCAGCTCCTCCGAGCCGGAGGGAATCCATGATGGATCGTGATTCGCATCTGCTCTCGACCGACAGCATTCTGTAGTCCACGCGAGTGTAGCCGCGGGCCCAGCTAGTAAAATATAGTTGTAATGCTATTGGTTCCTCTAGCCTTAGCGTGTTACCATCTTAAGCCAGATCCCCACTTAACATCAGGTGAGATTTTATATTTGTAAATTTGAGAATTAAAATGACTTGATACATTACTGTTTCTGACATTGCGCGACGCATATTACGTAATGTTGTCAAGGTGTGTAGTCTGGTCACCCCTTTGAACCCTGATCAAAGATCAATAAGGGGTAAAGCATGAACTATAATTACCGAAACATCACCTGTTCGATTCCCGTGCAGCATAATTATTATCGTAGACTGACGAAGCTGTTTTCTGTTTGCATTGTACTTTTTAACCTTTTCTATTTTTCACTAATTGGTGCTCGCGGCTTCGTTCACGTGAGGATTCTTAAAAATTTTTCATAGATTTAACTTTTCTCCATAATCTCACCTGATGTTAAGTGTCGATGTGGCCTAAGATGGTAACACGCTGATCCTGGCGGAGGAACTCACTCTCGGACATTAGAAAATGGTCTACCACTATGAGATGGTTTCATCACGATGTTTTCCTTCAATGAAAACTCAGGCGCGTTGCGGGGATTGGAACACGTCAATCGACGCAGCGTCTGTACATGTTGCTACTGAGCCATCATTGCTTTTTTGTTCCACGGGTAATAAGTTTTACCGTAAGCGGTTACCTTAGCCTATGGGCATTTGTAATACCATAGATATCACTAACACGTTACCGACCTTGAACCTCCTTACCCCAAGCAGCTTTGCAAGCCCAACTTTCCACAGGAAAACAACACAAGGTTATTTAGCTGCGATCTTGAGTAGAGTAGAGGTATTCCATCAGTCAGACTGTCCCAGGTAGAGAGAAATCTCCAAAGAAATTTTATCAGCCTTCCTTTTAAAAGTAGGTTGTAATTCTTTTTTATGGTAATTTCATTTATTTTTCACTTATAGCGTAATGATACGTAGACTAGCTGTGCCCCGCTGTTGCACCTGTAATGAACTTGTTCTTACTTTGCCGATTTGCGTACAGCTAGGGAGAGTGATTAACGTTTATGTTTACTACTCCACTCCTTACGGTCGTAGCGTAAAGATCTATAGCCTTTAATCTTTCTCAATAAATCTATACTAATATATTAAAGCCGAACAGTTTTTTCTTAAACACGCTAACCTCTGCAACTAGCAGTCGGAATCGAAAAGTAGGAGCCACCATCTTGTTAGGACACACATATCGTCATAACACTGGAAACTATATACACTCGATAATGGCAGTAATGGTCTTCAATAAAGAAGACCGGTTGCCAAGTTAGGAAAAAGAAGAAGAAGAAAATACACAAAGAATATGTTTCAAATTTGACAAATCAGTTCTAGAAATTGCTGCATCCAAACATACAATCTCTTGAGTTTTATAATTTATTAGTATAGATTTACCATATTATTAATTGTTTTCTACTGCCAGCAGTGTCGAAAATGTATTTTAGATTGTTTTGTTACAATCTGGACTATACCTTTTATAAAACTTTATAAAATTTCATACAGTAGGGTTAATGGAAGCGATCGAAAGAGGTAAGTGTACAAACGATTAACCGAGTCCGACAAGTGTAGTGCTTCACACGGTCGCAGGTGAAATATGTTTGGTTTAAAAATCGCTATAATTGCCTTTCCTTTCGACACAACTTGATATACATATAAGTAGCAGTGCTCCGCGACTTCGCACGAGTTTATTACCCAGTAATTTCTTCGTATCCTATTTGGGTCTCGAAGTCAAAAGTGTGATAAAATGTGACAATTTTTTTTTTATCGTTATAGGTTTTGCTTAGTGGCCACAATCTCGAGGGTGGTAGCTAGCAAGGCGGGCATCAGAAAAAGCCCTACCACCATGCTATGGCTTCCTCACGATGTTTTCCTTCACCGAAAGCCTGCATTGTAGGGATTCGAACTCACGTCATTCGACGCGAAGTCGTACACGCTACCACTGCGCCATCATCGCTTCAACCTCAATAGAACAAGATGTTTATTTAACTTCATAATGTAGACTTTGTTACAATGTGAGCTCGCATCGTAAATATTCACTCTTATAATAAGGGTTTCGTAATACATAATAAAAAAACGCAACCCTTATATGATCATTTTGTTGTTCGTCTGTATGTCCGTGTGTAAAGGCCCTTTTTCTCGAAAACAACTCGAGGTATGAAGTTGAAATTAATATCATATACAAAGGTCATGGCACATATTGCTATAAAAAAAATTATTGTGTGATTTTATGAAACCACGATGCAAGTGAAACTTTTAAAAGAAAATATATATATTTTATAATTTATATAATCTTATCATATACCATGCGTCTTTCACTTTATCCGTACTCCACGACCAGCTGTAATGCGATATGCGATAGATGAACGAAATATTTTGGGGCGATAGAATAAATGTTTCACTTGTGGGGATAAGGTAAAAGGCGCATGTAAAGAATCCCTCGGGGTGATTTGACTGGCTCTCGGATCTAGCAGTAGCTGGATCCTCATTGACCCTCTCACACATCTCGTGCTGGACAACTCCCCCCTCCCCCTCCCCACATCTTATGTGGGACAACTCCCCCTACTCACGCCGCCTTTTAAAATTTAAAGTTTAATGCCTACAAATCGAATAAAGTTTCACTTGCATCGTGGTTTCATAAAACCATACAACATTTTTTTTTCTTAACGCACTACGCTTATAACTACGCAAATCACGTATATTAATTTCATGGGCGATAAGTGTTGAACAAACGTTGCAGAGAGAGCGTGTTTGAACAAATATTAGTACCATTTAGAGGGTCGGGGATATCGCATAGGGGTTGGAGGGTCGCGTGCCCGCGATCAAGGCTCGATTAATAATTTACGCCACTCGTTAATTGGCCGACATTTTTTTTATAACAATATACGGTTACAAGCAAGAGCATCTGTTTATTATAAGAGACAGAATTTAGAAACAAATAGTAAGTCATGATTTCAAAGGGCCCAAAGAAATCTTTTTGCAAATTTCTCTCTACTTGAGACAGTCTGATTGGTGAAGTAAAGAAGATTGCAGCCAAATAACCTTGTGTTGTGTTCCTGTGGTGAGTAATGTTTCCAGAGCTCCTTGTGGAAGGAGATTTAAGGTTTACCAGCGGGGGCTCTGAGGAAGAGCGAGAGGTAGGGTCGCTCCAGGCGCCCGGTAACACTAAAATGTCGAATTCGAAAAGTAATTTCTAGCGAAATAATAAGTTTAGTTAGTTTAAAAAATTAAAAACACGCTTTAATTAAGCACTAAATATTATAAAACCTTTTAGTCTTGTAATAACATCTCGTTATCAAGCCCAATCTATTTGACTTGCCAAAAGAATCGTATGTCGAAACTCAAAGGGTTTGCTAGTAACCACTGAAGAGTTCCACTATCCACCGCTTAATTCCATCACCAGACCCTCGTTACCAAGCCTAATCTATCTGCCAAAACAAATCATATGAGCCCAAACTCGAGGGGTTTACTAGTAGCCACTGATGTGTTCTACTATCCACCTCCTGGCTCCATCATCAGAGCAGCTCCAAGATACCAAATTATAGTGTTGTCATCCGAACTACAAATACATACAAAGTTTCATTTCGATACAACAATTAGAAGTGGGTTAAAATTGTCTTCTAAGATTTTATTACATTGTTTGTTAGTTAGCTAGTCAGTTACAAGTGTAGCTAATTAATATAAGCGTGTTAAAATATAATTTAATGGCGCTTTTTGAGAGGCGCACTTCTTATGGTTTTGAAAGCGTCGATCAAAGGGCGCCCAAGACACATGAATGTCTTCTAGGTAGTAAAAGAAGACAATTAATATGTTCGACTGAATCGCGATCACCATACAACCGGTCAAAACCCATTCAACTTACTCCATTTCAAAACCTAGTAAGGATTTAAAACTAAATTTCACAGGAGAGCGTATAAACGTAAAATACGTAAAAAAAACGTAAAAGGCTGACCTTTGAAAAGTATTTATGTTGAGTAAAAAAAATGCTACTTAAAATGCTAAAAAATAAACAAATACTACTACCACCAATGTTTTAATATGTGTAAGTATCAAGTCTTAGAGACTTACGAGGTTTTGAAATAGTTAAAGTGTCTTACTAGGTTTTTAAGTGGTCACGAGGCAGTGAATAGTGCACTTACTAGATACTTAATATATCTGACTATTTGTGTGTTTTCAACGCTGGTGTTTTTTATTCGGTGGGGACTTACTAGGTTTGCAGTATTATGCAATAAAACAAATTATGTAAAAAGTGTCCCTTACTGGGTTTTCAAGTGGGGCAGCCGTGTGATATCTGCCACAATGGCTTAGAGATGTCGCGTTCCGGAATCAGCCATTGTAGTCAATAGTCAAGCAGGTGGAAGGAGGGATCTGTATCAGACTGGGTCACGACTATCTTAAACATGTTGATAAAACTGCCTCAATGATTCTCTCTCTCTCTCTCTCTCTCTCTCTCTCTCAGGCCGACATTAAAGCGACGACTGGTAATAGATTACCTACCGATATCTCGGTTCGTAATCGATGTTGGTTTTGATTATACTGTGCTTGCAGTCAGGCATAGTGCCTGCAAAAAATCTTTCATTATAAAAAACGCTATAATGCACGCTGATGTCATAATTAATAGTCATTGATGACACTACTCACACTATCACAATCCTAGTAAAGAGTAAGTGAGATAGAAATACTAAGATATGTTCGTAGTTTTATTTAAGCGTTATATTATTTTCTGACAAGATAACCTGTTCATTGAGACCATTCAAATGAGACCAAACACGATATCGTGATCAAAACAGAATAACAAATTTCGACTCGATCAGACCTGTGAAAGATGCCGACTTTACTGTTAGCCTTAGGAGGGGCCCCGGAGCATTACGGCTTTTACATCTTCACCGGGCTTGGGGGCGAGTGTTTAAGGTACTCAGCGGCGAAAGCAAGGCTACAAGTTCCAAGGGTGCCAAAGTGGCCGAACCTCAGCTCGGACTGTTGCCGCGTATGCAATGAAGCCGCGATCTGACTATTCCCTATCCGTAATTTGATCTAAACTACACATCTATACATGTTTCTTCCCCCTGGCAGGAGGAAAAATGCCTGAAATCCTTCACTGTTTCGGCATTATGGATTATGGTTAAACGCTAAACCAATGCTTAAAAGCGATGATGGCTCATACGGTAGCATGTACAGACACCGCGTCAATCGACGTGAGTTCGAATCCTTATAATAAGCCTGAGTTTTTGGTGCGGTAAACGTCGTGCCGAAACCATAGTATGGTGGTAGGGCACTATCTACCCGCTTGGCAAGCGGCAATCAATCAGGCATCTAGAGCGTCCAGCAGCTCACTTAAAAGCCAGTCCCCACTATGCATGCGTGTTACCATCTTGAATAAAAATCTTTAAATTATAAAACAAATGATATATTTTTATTTCTTTCGTTTTTCAAACCCTGGCTAAGTTTGGGACTCTGACATTGGATGCCTCATTTACTTTTCGCATCTCTATCTAGGTTAAGCGGCTTTATATCTAGATTTTATTTATTAGTTACTAACAAAAAAACTATTCTCAGAATATCCAAGCTTAAGGGCGTAGCCACGTACGAGCATGGAGGTAGTTTTGCCCTCCTAGCAGGGAAGATAAGCTGGGTACTGGCTGACTTGAATCACACGCAAAGGAATACTTCATTCAGCATTACGTGTAACACTGTGGTGGGGAAAATATTACATATTTTTAACGAAGAACTGGAAGACATTGTCAATGTAGTTTCAAATAATTTTAGATGAAGCATTGCTGCGGCAAAGTATGCACAGTATTACTTAGTTTTCCCTTTCCTACCTCGTCCATCCCTGAACGAGATTTTCTTTGTTAGTAGGTATTTCTCATGAGTTATCTATTTTTCTTCTTTTATAGATATGCCTGGAATAATGACTCCTCTTCTATCAGGATTACCAACACAGCCTTCCTGCCTGCCCGCCTACTGCCACCATTTGCCCTTAAGGACGGCCGCACGTAAGAATTTTCTATAATATTCATTCACTTGTAATGTTTATTGGAACCTTTGATATTCTTTGTAGAATAAGCTCGCAATTAAATTGTTTTTGACGCCATCTAGTGACGAAAATTTGTACTCGTGGGAAACGCTTAGGAGTTTTAATTTTAGTTACTCTTAAATATCGCTAGAGGCGCTGCTAATACAGAACGAAATAAAATTACATAAGATAGCAAAGCTTTTAAACATACATTCATCTATATAAAGTGATGTATATATTTATATAAGTTAGTGTATCTTATGTATGTCTTCGATAAAATTCAAAATTATAAGTTACATTACAAAGCATGATACTACATTTTAGAAGTAAAAGCAAGTATGTAGTTTACATTTTTTGCTAAGCCTCGTACCGTACTCGTACTCGTGATATAAGCTAATAAAAAATATTATAGTATGTGGCGACAGGTTGGAAAAAATAATTGAACTACAGTAATACGGGCTGATGGTGACTAGAGGCCTGCAATATAGAACCTTTATTATTTATTGAGCAAAAAAATATTATTTTATATTTAACATTCGTTTTATCAAGACGATGCCGATGCCGCGTTGGTTCTTACATCATACTTGAACACCATAGCTACACATCATACTGAACATCATAGCTTTGTTAGGATCCGATAGATCGCGCTGCCGCCATTAATTACCGGAATGGATAGAACCTTAGACCAAAAGGTTTGGTCTTTTTGTTATTTCTTTTTAATTTAAGTTAACCTTAATTAATTTTTGTAATAACATAAATAAACTCATAATTCTTTGTACAAATTGGCTGAGTGACTTAAGCGCTCGCCCCCAAGCTCGGGTGAAGCTGTAAAAGGCGTTTGAGGCTTCAGGGCCCTTATGGCTAACAGAATAGTCAGTACGAAAAAAAAACTATCTACAAACATTAATGTCGTTCCAATGCTCTCGTTTACAGTGATCAGTCCACCGCAATGCGAGACCGAGTTACGGAGACGGGGCGAGAAGCGACCAATCCCTCCGGAACTGAAGGACGATAAATACTTCGAGAGACGAAGAAGGAATAACCAGGCCGCTAAGAAGTCAAGAGACGCTCGGAGAATACGAGAAGACCAAGTAAAATACGTTTGTGGCTTCAATACATATTATATCTCAGTGCTTGCATCCGACATCATTATAATATTTGGAAGGCAACTTCAGATCCAATTCATATGGCATCAAACAATTTTTAGCTATTTCTATAACCGACTTCAGAAAAGAAGGAGGTTATCAATTCGACTGTATGTTTTTTTTGTATGTTTGTTACGCGATTAATCCTTTGATTTTGTTGATTATTTTTTTTTTGTTTGGTAGATCATACTTCAGAGGTGGTCTCATATATATAAATTTTATCGAAAATGATTCATCGCTTTTTGGAAAACAAAAAATTATGTATATACGATGAGCGTTCAATTTATTCTCGGTATCGGGATAACTAAGTAATGAAGTGAACAAAGAACTAAAAGCAGTCGTTGCACACAGAGTGAAGCCATTTCAAGTCAGCCTTTAAAGGCTACGTACGTAGCTCGGCGTGTCATTGTTAAAAATGAAGTTATAGTGCAAACAGCTCTCGCAATTTTCACAAAATATTACTTATTGCGTTTAATGATCTAAATAATATATACCAATATTTTATTGTTAGTTTGAACACATTAATGATTGGAACGACCAATCTGATTTGAAACATTCTTTTATCATTTCATAGCCTAATTGTTGAGAAAGGTCATAGACTAAGTTATATATAATATCACGCTAACTACCTTAAGAATCGGAGCCGTAATTATGAACGTTAAGTAATCTGGCAAGCTGTAGGCAAGTACACGTACTTAAATCGAATTTTGTTCGATTCGATTCAGAACTCGAACGCGTCAAGAGTAAGGCGGTAGGTGTAATACCGTGTTACTATAATAAAAAATTATTAAATAAAAATGTTACAGATAGCATGGCGAGCGTGTTTGTTGGAACAGGAGAATGCGTCCCTTAGAGCTCACGTCTCCGCTCTGCGTCAGGAGACGCTGGCCCTACGTGGTCTACTCGCTGCAAAAGACGAAGCACACGCGACCCCAACATCCACAACCAAAGACTAGATAAAAGATTTCTTTGTAAAAAAAGACGAGTTAATATTAGGTCCTTACATATGAAATTGGCGTTTTGTACGGGAGGAATATAAAGTTTTTTTTTTTTTTGTAAAATATATTTAATAAATCAAAGTATGCACCGTTGTTATCTATGCACTTTTGCCATCTCATAGGTAGTTCATTGATCCCTTTACTAAAAAACCATCGAGGGCGAGAATCGATAAACTCTTTGAAGACGGTTTGGACTGCCGCATCGGAGTTGAATTTTCGTCCTTGTATGAAGTTGTCCAAATTCTGGAAAAAATGGTAATCTGTTGGAGCATGTTCCGGGGAGTACGGTGGATGTCGCAGACATTCCAATTGTAGCTCATCTAACTTAGTGGTTGTTTGTTGTGCAGTGTGTGGTCTTGCGTTTTCGTGAAGCAGCATTGACCAATTGACCCCGGATTGACCAATCTCGGTTGTTTAGCAGCTAGTTCTTCCTTCATGGTTTGTAGTTGCTGACAGTAGATATCTGCCGTAATCGTTTGGCCAGATTTTAGAAGGCTGTAGTGAACGACACCGGCTCTAGTACACCAAACACTCACAAGTAACTTTTTCTGAGTCAATTTTCGTTTAGGGCAGGATTTGGCTGGGTCTCCAGGGTTCAGCCATTGCGACGAGCGCTTCCGATTATCGTACAGTATCCAATTTTCATCACAAGTAATGATTCGATTTAAAATCCCTTCATTATTGTGTCGGTTGAGCAAAGTAACGCAGCAGTCGACGCGTGTTTGCAAGTTCGATTCACTCAATTCATGAGGTACCCATCGTTCAATTTTTTTTACTTTCCCGATTTTCTTCAAGTGAATTAATACAGTTTTATCACGTACCCCGAAGCCTGAAGCTATCTCTGAAGTTCCACAATAGCATTGCCTTTAATTCTGCATTTTCCACTTCGGTCTCCGGCCGTCGACGGGGTTGGTTGTGAAGGTCGAAATTTCCAGAACGAAAACGTTGACACCAAAAATGTACCGTGCTTTCTTTTACGACACCAGTGCCGTACACATCATTAATCCTTCGAGCTATTTCTGCAGCACTGGTGCCACAGTAGAACTCGTACTCGTAAATATACCGATATTTCATGTTTTCCATTGTGCGGTAATAAGCGACGCCAAAGAAAAAAATTATGAGGAAAAAACAAATGAATGACTGTTTTCAAAACTCAAATGTACCAGCCAACGAAATTTACAAATTTGAATTTGGAATTCTCACCCAAAGAGGAGAGATATTTCAGATCAAAGTGGTCAGTACGACAAAACACTAATTTCATATGTAAGGACCTAATATATGTATATAGATCGGCAACTCGAAAGAACATAGTATACGCTTGTGTTAGTTAGAGAGAGATAGGTATATGAGACCATTTTCGTATGCGATATCGGCCTAACATATTTCGTGAGCAAAACAAATCCAGCTTATTATAGCAAAATCTAAGGTTTGAAAGTATTATTTAATGTTTAGCAAACGTTTTTAATTGTGGTTACGTATACTCTAACTGGATGTAACTCGTATAACTAAGAAAATCAACAGATTAATACGCACACTAGTGTATTCCGTTTCTGGTGTCGTCTTCAACCTATTGCCGATCTATACTGTACTGTATGTTAAATACTTAAAAACGTGAATTTATTTCCATTTAATATGGTATCTAATACAAGCAAATACACTTTTTATTAGATAACATCGTTTATCCACAGTCAATTCAGAGCCTAGTGTCTCACACAAAACAGTATTTATTCCGATCTGACTATAGTGTTAACTTTAAGGGCCCTGAAGCCTCAGACTTTTACAGCTTCTCCGGGCTTGAGGGCCGAAAGTGGAAAGTGGCCGAACCTCGGCTTGGGCTGTTGCCGTAATTGCAAATAAGTCGCGACCTGGCTAATTCCTTATCAGTAGAAAATTCGATCTAACTAGGTATACGGAGTACATGTAACATACATGTTCCTGCCATCTAGGGGGCGTTCAAGTATTACGTAACGCAATTTGGTAGGCGGAGGGTCTTGTAAAACGTTACGATGCGTAATAATTGCTTTTTTACTTAAATAAAAAACTAGGCAATTCAAATTTCCCAAGTTCGCAACCCTTTTTGTCTATGTTTTACGGGGAATCCCTCGATTGTATTGTACGTCATCTTTATTTTGTACTGGTAACGCTTTTTTCGTGTTTATGCGCAACATAATTATAATTTTTAGGTAAAAATGGTCACTTGGGTGTTACATAACGTTTAAGGGGGGGGGATGGGGTACAGAAAAATGTTACGGCGCGTTACAAGGTGGAGAGAGGGTCAAAAATCTTCAAAAATTGCGTTACGTAATACTTGAACGACCCCTAGGAGGAAGAGAGAAACATGCGTATATTAATCGTTTAGCATTTAGTAATCAGGTTGGTACCTGCGCCGTTACACTCATTGTTTGGAGCCGACTTTCTGTATCTAGGTATTCTGTCGCTTAATAATAAACTATTAGGGGAAAATAAAACTCAAATCTTACTGTAAATAAAAATATATAATTGTAACATAATTGTTGCGAATTTCTTATTTATTTACAAAAACCGACCGACCTTTACTAGACTTCTACACCGAAATAAATAAAAAATAAGAAAATTATTCTAGACACTTTTCACTCCTTAATACAACTGAATGAATGGTAAAAAGGTAATTTTTTATATTCATGGTACAGGCTTGAACAAAGACAGTCAATTTAGGGGGGTGAGAAAAGCATTCGAATTGAATAATTAGAATATTCTAATTTAAAAAAAAAGTTAATTACTCGATTTAAGTTTGGAATACATTCGTTTTAAATATCGAATACATATTCAATTCCAGTTCCCAAATAATCGCTTCCAATATCGTATTGTTACGTTAACTGTACATGTGTTTAAAAAAAACCCCCGATAACAAAAGCTGAAAAAATCAAATTAAATTGATATCCCTAAAACAACAATTGAAAACATGTATTTTATTACATTGCAACTTATATTTAAGAAGTTCGTCAGAGTTTAAATTAAAAATAAACCTAATATAATAATAGCTAATCAACCACCGATACAAGAATTAAATTAAAAACATTGTATTTATAAAGATTTATAATAGTTAAATAATTAATTATAAATAAAAATAATAATATTAAAAAAAAAAAACAATAGAATCGTTCTCATATTGTCGACTCCATCAGTGAAATCGTATAAAAGGAAAAAACTTTTTATTTGTGAAAAAAAAGGAATTCGCATTAATAAATATTATATAGTAGTTTCAAATTAGTGTTTTTCTTTGAGAAACTTCTGTCACACTTATTTTGTCACACGGTTTTGATTCCAAATAAACCAAACAGATAAGTCCTGTTCGGGATTTACTACCACTACGCTACGGAGCCTAAATATTCGAGTGTTAAATGGAAATTATTTTTGAGACGTTAATTCTAGAACTATATTGATTAATTCTGCGACTTTTTTTTATTAATTCTGCGACTTTATTTATTAATTCTGGGGCTTTATTTATTCTAGAATCTTATTTATTAATTCCAGAATGTTATTTATTAATTCCAGAACATTATTTATTAATTCCAGAACGTTATTTATTAATGCCGGGATATTATTAATTAATTACAAGATTTTATTTATTAAGTTGAATTGAAAAGAGTGTAGTTAAATTGGCACAGGCCTGACTTTACTATGACAGTGTGTACAGGTCGAGCTTTCAAACAGAACTTCCGATGGAAACTGTAAGATGAATGCTCACAGAAATCACCATTTTCATTTTATCTGTTTACCTTAAACATAGCCATAGATAATAACGTTGTGATTATGAAATACGTTAGAAATATAAATACGAGCCGGCAATATGAAAACGGTCGTGACAGATCTAGCAAACATAATATACCCTTAAGAGATATTTTGAGCCATGCACTGCTGTGAAATATTGTGATATAAATCAAAATATACCGGGTGCTCGTGACTGTGGGACAATAATTTGCGAAAGTTAGTACGATGTCACATTTTTACAAGCGTTCATTGATATTGTTTAGTAAGTATTGGTCAAAAATGTTGCATTTGAATATTAAAACAGTTATCCCCAATCGATTTATTGGAAATTTTGCATACACGTTTAGTTTGGTTAGCTAAGTGACGTCATTTTAAATCCAATATGGCGGACTCCCAAAGATGACGGACCAGGTATTTCTTATACACCCCCTTGATATGGGTATCAAATGAAAGGCTTTGCTGAGAAGAATACGAAAATAAAATGATGCCACACGTTCTTTATACTATAATGGAGGCAAACAAGCATACGGCCCGCCTGATGGTAAGCTGTTACCGTAGCCTATAGATGTTTGTAATACCATAAGTATAACTAGCGCGTAGCAACCTTTGGAATCCAAGGAGCTTTAGAATCCCTACCCACCGCAGGAATAAAGCACAAGGTTATTTGACTGCGATTTTCTGTATAACCGAGGTAAAGTATGTTTAAAAAAGATATGTTTTATTTATTATTAGCGATGAGAGATCGACAATTCCTCGATGGTGATCACTGTTATGTCGTCTCCAAGCCTCTCGGGTTGGTTTTAATATGTTTTAGATTCATCACCATGTGCATCGTTATCACTACCCAGTCGGGTACAAATCCCTGACACTCAATTTGATTTCGGGTTATACACCAGATTATCCCGGAACGCGACACGTCTAAGCGTGATAACGGATGTCACAACTGGTCGCGGATGACCGAGGCACTTCGACAATGTTAAAAAAGGATAGATAGACTATAACTTACGCGCATCAGAAAGAGATACAAACGTTTTTATTTGTTACGATTTAGTTTGTGTGAAAACTGAATATTTTCGTTTTTTATAAGTATTTTTATTTTATTTTAATAAAAGTCTACTTCGACAATGTTAAAAAAAGATAGTTAGAATATAAATAACGCGCATCAGAAAGAGATACAAACGTTTTTATTTTATACGATTTAGTTCGTGTGAAAACTGATTATTTTCTTTTTTTAGACAGTAAAAATTTTCTATTTTACTAAAAGTATACTAACAAGTCGCAATAAAATCTGATTTAATGTCCCACGTATACGAGCACGCAGTATATCTGTTAATATAATCCGTGAATGTTGAATAAATATGCTGGTTAAAAAGCTTTGGATTTTTCCACGGATTTAACGATAGCTTATGGTATCATTACGCTTTCGCTTATATGAGGTAAGTAAAAACGATAAATATACCTTACTGGTGTACAAGTAGACTCGTGTATAAGTAACTTTTTTTTTCTTGTTTAATAATAATCAAACCTATGGAATGATATTTAATTGATATACAACTGGCATAAGCTAAAATTTATTAAATCTTACAACCCATTGAATAATATAATGATTTATAGGAGTTCAAGTATTCCGTAAGCAAGCTTTCAATGATTTTAGACCCCCCCCAATCCATGTGGAAGCAAATGTAAGAAAATTGTGAACTCCCCCTCCCCCAAATAATAAGAAGTAAGATTTTACTTACAACTTTTATAAAATAAAATGTATTTATTTTTATTCATTACAAGCCGTCCTGTTTATCTTACGTAAGGTTAATAATATTCCCCCCGCCCCAATTGCCAGCAAAATTTAGCCAAAGCCTACTTACGTAATACTGGAACGCCCGGTAAACCGGTAATATCTAGGAATCTATAATCTTAAATCATATAATAAATATTTTAACCAGTTTACACGATGTCACCTAATGTTAGGTCGGAAATCAGAAGTGGGACCTGGTTTAAAATACTTCGATAACCGTATTCGAATTTGAGGCTAACTATGGGAATACTAGACACATACGACTATTTCAATTTTTTATATATAATACGATGATGGCAAACAAGCGTACGGTACGCCTGATGGTAATTGATCGTAGCCTATGGAAGGTCGCAAAACCAGATGTATCACATGTTTACTCCCTTCCTGAAGAATCTCATACTAGTCCGGGAAAACATCAGCAGCCATATCCGGAGCGCTCGCAGAAATGGGCTCAACTTTAGAATCGCTACCGTCGGGTTCACACTCCAATTTTTATTATAATAATAAATTATTTACTGATAGATCACTTTATAATTATGCTTAATATATAACTTTACACTCCGGAAATTTATAGTTTAAGAGAAAATCACTTTTAAAAATCGTATTTAAATTAGTAAATTTGACAATACCTACAAATGTCAGATCAAGTTATTTTCAAAGTATAGACAAAAGAATTTCATCCATAGAGCCTAATTATCTTACAAGTTTCTGAACGTTTGTTTTGAACTTTTACAAAATTTTCGTATACTATTGCATATTATTATTAATATTTAATACATATTATTATTAAAGTACAAGCCTTTAGTTATATATATAATTTAATTTAAAATTTCTTATTTTTCTTATTTTTTTTTTATTAGTTTTTGAACGATCAATATTTTGGGTAGGTTAGGTTTGGATCGTGAACACAAGACAGAAAACAAATTACCTGTTGGGAATTCATATACAAGTCTCAATAGGTAACATAATTTTGCTTATTGAATGACATAACCTCAAAATTTTCAAATATGATTTCTCGAAAACTATTTGTTTCTGCACTCTTTCTTTCACAGTGGAGTTCCCTTTCACCATCCCGAACCTCCTCCGTCCCTTGGCATCATCAAATTCAGCGTAGGTAACCAAATTTTACTTAATAAATGACATAACCTCAAAATTTTAAAATTAAAATTTAATTTAATTAAAATTTTAAAATAATTTCTCGAAAACTATTTGTTTCCGGACTTTTTCCTTTATAGGGGGATTACTTATCATACTCCCCCCCTCCCCTTCACATATTGAAATTCAGCAGTAGCGATTCTAAAGTCCAACCGAAAACTCCTGGACATGTCTTCAAAGGATGTGGAATAACCATTCCACCTGGGAAACCTCCCAAACAACGTGTTTTCTCCTATCTACGATACTGGGTCTTTCGAACGAGAGTCATGAGAGGCATTTCATTAGACCAGTATTTTTTTATCATTATAGGTTTGGCGTAGTGGCCACAGTCTCACCTTATGTTAAGCGACGATATCTCCCAAGATAGTAACACGCTAAACCTAGTGGAGGACTGGCTCTCAAGTGCAGCTGCCGAAACACACCTATTGGTATTTGGCGACAGATTTTCAACTTGAGGGTGGTAGCTAGCCAGGCGGGCATTAGAAATAACCCTACCACCATACTACGGTTTCCTCACAATGTTTTCCTTCACCGAAAGCTGAGGCTCATTGTAGGGATTCGAACTCACGTCAATCGACACGAAGACGTACACGCTACCACAGAGCCATCATTGCTTCAAAATCATAAATATGACATCGACGACTGCCGATATTTGTGTCACCGACGGTCACCGTCGTTTGTGGACCCTACTTACCATCAGGTGCTATGTATTTTGCCAAGTTACAATAAAAAAAACGAATATCGTTTAAAAAAAAATGACGATAAAAAATAACAAAACTTTTTCGAGACGATATTTTCTTATCTCGCCGATTCTAATAAAATTAAAGATCTTTACTAAAGAAAGTCAATTATTGTAGAAATAGTAATCTTATGAAATATTTTTCTAAGCAAAGTCGCGGGTCATAACTTATATACTACATATATTCAAAAACTACAAATACCGTCACCTTTACTTATTTTTTTTTCTATTAAAAATATTGAAGGATTTTTTTTTCGCTAAAGTTTTATTTTGTGCACACGCTATATATAATTCTATATTAGCATTTTTTTAAATCGTGTCCTACATATTTAATCTACGTTTAAAGGATATATTAATGTTTTATAAAATATGTTTGGTTTATCTCTACCTAATAGTACGCATGTAAATTCTAGCTATTATAATATAATTGCATAGCAGTGAAATTATTTTTTATCACTGTTATTTCACAGTGATAAGATCTCTAGACTGCTAAGGTGTGGTGGCCATGCGACTAAATCTTTCATATTACTAACAATGTCTTTGATTTTCGAAGAGCTTTGTGTCTTAACTATCTTTTATAGCCGCTCGACCGATTTAATTTCATGTGACTAATTATTTTTTTCAAATAGCAGTGATACCAAATCACCTACAATTATAATATAATTGCAATATAGCAAGCAAGATTTTTTCTAAATCACATGAAAAATACCAATTAGATAAAATCTTAATTATCATATGACAAGTCATTTCAACTTTGACAAATTAGTTTTTGAGTTAAGTCGTACGTAACGGATACTCGTCTAGTAAATTTATATGGGTCATAGATAGTTTTTGTCATACCATTGACGATACCATTCCTCGATTACTTTTTTAATTCGGATGATTACAATCATTCGGGGTAACTTTGATTGGATTGGGTAACATTGACAGTCAGATCACAATGTATTAAACATTTTTTTTAGTGTGCAATATTAATGCTAATTCCCCGTTTTTTTTCTAATATAAATCACAGAGACATGCTTCGTAAATGCACCTATAAAAAAGGTAGCTGTCAGTCTAAGATAATGTCAAAAACTTTGACAAATTGTAGCGCGCCAAAGTTTTGCTCCAGATACTGTGATTGACTTTTTCTGTTAATCGGGAATTATTGTATTCACAAGGTATGTAATATGTTTCTTAAACCAATTGATATTTGTAGTTTTGTGTTTAGTAATAATATTAATGTTTTAACGTGACATTTCTCACAATTATGAATGTAATTCACAACGGTCGTATTTTAACCAATATGCGGGTAACTTTGACACAAGCAAAGTTACCCTGCCATTTTCGAATCGAATGATTGATATTGTGGGTAACTTTGACATAGTTATTTGAACATAAATAAGTGATTTTTACGCCTTATGTACATAGTTTGTATTTTATATGAACACATTCTTACTTTCTAATTGATTTCTAGATTATCGGTACTTACTTTGCACAATGCCTAGGAAGACGAAAATTACAGAACCTGGCACTCGTAAGTATGGAACGAAATCTAACTACACACCAGCCATTTTGGAAGAATGTCTAGAAAAGGTAAAATCTGGCGAATTAAGTGCGTATTCGGCCAGCAAATCTTACAAAATACCAATTAATACCATAAAGAACAAAATCCGGAATAAACACGTGGAAGAAGTTGGAAGGCCAACAGCTTTATCTAAGCAAGAAGAAGGTATAATCAAAGACCATATCAAGGCTTTATCAGATAAAGGACTTCCCATAGGGCTTCATGATGTTACCCTTGTAATACAGCGTTATTTAAATGCAATTAATAGAAAAGTAAAGGTCTTTACTAATAATCGTCCTGGATGGGAGTGGGGTCAGCTGTTCCTCAGCAGACACCCAGACTTAAAATTAACATTTGGGCACAATATCAGTAGGAGCAGAGCGCAAGTTAACGAGGAAAAAATTAATGAATTTTTTGATAATCTTCAAATTGAATTAGAAAATGTTCCTCCAGAGAACATTTATAATTTTGACGAAACAGGGTTTCACGATGACCCAAAAAAGAAAAAACTCCTTTTTAGGCGTCAGAATCGTAACCCTGATGTAATACGTAATTCAACAAAATCGTGTTATACAACTGTTTTTTGTGCTAATGCTGCTGGTGAAGTAATACCTCCCTATTTTATATTTAAAGCCAAAAAGACATGGTCAGATTGGCTAATCGGGGCACCACCTGGTTCGCGCATGACGGTCACCAAAAGCGGTTGGATTGATCTAGAGAGTTTCGAGGATTGGTTCAGCACACACTTTTTACCAATAGTGTCGAAGAAGGAAGGGAAGAAAATACTGATCTGTGACAAGTTAAGTTCACACATCTCAGTGAATACTTTGAGGTTGTGTAAAGATAATAACGTACAGTTTATTTGCCTTGTACCTAACTCCACACATCTTCTTCAGCCACTCGACGTTGGCTACTTTAGCCCCTTAAAGGCAAATTGGCGGACTGTTTTATTTGATTGGCGGCAGACTCTAAGAGGAAAAAAAGCCATTTCCCTTCCCAAAAATTGCTTTACTTCCCTAGTAAAAAGAGCTTTAGAATTGGGAGCCCAGCAGTCAGCAAATAACGTTTTGGCGGGTTTCAAAGCCACTGGAATCTACCCGTTGGACAGACAACAGGTATTAAACAGACTTCCGGAATATGCCAAAACTCAGATAAGTGTCGAGAGTGCCATAGAAACTTTAGGCGAGAGTTTTAGGAGTTATTTAGCCGAATTACGTGACACAGATCTAGGCATCAAAAATCAGAGGAAGTTCCAAATGCCTATAAGTGCTGGTAAAAGCGTTTCATTGGAAGAAGTTGAATTATATTATCAGAAAAAAGCTGAAGTTCAGGCAAAAAAGTCTAATAATTCTACTGAACCAAATAGTGCTCCAAAAAGAGGCCGGCCTCAAGGTTCAAAAAATAAAAAAAAATTGAAGACTGAATAAAGAAAACACAGACCAAAATATCCCCAGACCATCAACGCCAGACCAAATTTATTTCAAAAATATGGCAGCAAAATCTGAGGTTTCAGATGCAAACGATGTAGAAATTAATATGTCTACGCAACAAGATTTTATATCAAGACCGGCTCCCGACAAACCATTACAAGTCTCGCCTGAAGTGATCGATGATATAGTGAAGGACGTCGCCATAGAAGATTTGACGTCGCCATAGAAGATTTTTTCGTTTTAGACGGTGATTTGCAATCAGGAATAGAAAATGAAGAAATATTAGAGAACACTGAAAGCCCAATCTTCTTTTTCTGAGATCTTGCCGTGAACTCAAGTTATATTTAAAGATGAAGGCTCTCTGTTTACGGGGAAAATTTATTCTATGGCTTATCCGTTTTATGTCATCGCTTGTATGTGTAAGGATAGGGATGGTGGCTGGAAGTGGCCAGATAAGAGAAATACAAATTAAATCACGTGGTATTTACCACATTGATGACGATTTGCTCTACATAGTATGGGGTGAATAAATATTATAACGAAGCGAATGATTCCAATTTATATTAAAAAAAAAACTTTGTTTATGATTATGTAGTTACATATATTAAACTAGTTCGATGATTAAGATTACTTATAATTTTACTTTGATTGCAAAATTAAAGAAATGTGTCATACATTTTTCCCAACTTAATATGTCTAGAATAAATATAGTGGCGACATTTATAATTTTATGGTTTTATTTACTCAACGATATATAACCTGTGTTAAAAACACAAACCAATATTATCACGAAGCATTAAAAATTAAATTAAATCGGGTTTTTTATGAATGGCTCCACCAGTGTCAAAGTTATCCATGTGCGTCTGGTAACTTTGATATGCACAAAAAGTACACGTTTTGTTATTAACTAGTATATTTTCAAAAATTTTACTACCTGAAAAGTAACGCAATCAGTTTCGGAACACCGGAAATGAAACCCTTTATTGTATATCAACCAACATTTCTCCAATATTAGACTAAATACAATGCTGGCCTGTCAAAGTTACCCTGATTGACTGTACCTGTTTTTATATAACCTCTCATATGTACACAAAAATATATATTATTTTTTTTATTTAGGAATCGGGACCCGGCTGCCAGGATACTTTACAAAAATTATACAAAACAAATATCATAAATGTCTTATTATGTGTTCCTATGCATTATAATTATTATATTTAATTCCTAGATATTACCGTATTAAATTAATAGATTTAATTGAGCGGCGACATGTAAGTGATATCGTCCCAGGGATGACGGTAGAGGGGCTGCTTCATCCTCTTCTGATCCAGGTAATGCCCAACGAGACCTATCGTTCGGCCTAGGACGAACAGCGCGTTGATCGAACCCATCTGTATATAGTTGTTGCCCTCCTCTCTGTCGATAGAGAGGCAACATTACCAGATCTAATGATACAGGGTATACTTAAACATACTTACTTACTTAAACATACTATTGATACTTAAATATTCAGAAGTTATTGTTTAGCTGATAATATGTTAAAACTCAGAAGTGGGATAAAAATATCAATTCAATTGCTGGAATACACTAATAGATGATAGAAGTTTTATTAACTTAAATAATTTTTATAAGGGCATTAAATAAAAACAGGAATGTATTCTACCGGTCCATCTGATGTTAAGTAGAGCTAAGTTCTGACTGAGGCTAGTAGTAATAAGTACTTCTGAGGAGTGAGTTGGACAGAATCGTGTCGATATAGGTCCGAATTAATATTTCATTTTCTAATGCACGCATACACCTATAGGTGTATGTAAGTTGTATGTTGTGTGTTGTATGTAAGTTTTACTTGATAATCAGTCTCTTTAGGCGTAGTGTGTAACCATTTTTGACCACTTCATCACTTAACATCAGGCGAGATTGTCGTCAAAAGTGAAACTTGTAAAATGTTCGAGACCACGTCCCACTTCTGATTTTAATGTAAGCATCACTTAAAACTCGAGAGAATATAAAAACTATAGAGCGGTTACTCACTGAGTGAAGAGCTGACAATGTCTGAACAGGTCGACCATGGCCGCCGCCACGATACCGTCCACGTTCAGGATCAGGTTCGGCTTCTTCCTCGTCGTGATGGCTTCCACGTCGAGCGCGTAACGCGTCACGGGCCACATCGGCCAACGTGACGTCACATACGCCTTCAGCTCCCTGACCCTCGAATCTGGATTGTTGATCGACTTCACCCTGGGAAATTATTGATACAATGCCAGCTCATTAAGGAAGCGGCTACTTTATCTCTAATAAACTGAAGAAGGCTTCATCTCAGGCGGTTGCGCCCGGCTGGATAGCAACTACAATATACGTGGTAATATTACATAATGGTAATTTTCAGCTTTCAGAGATCAATTAGTGTTTCAGCTATCCGGAGGCTTAAATCATGGTAGCGTAAGACCAGTAATCGTGGACACGATGCAAGGCTTAAAAAAGTCTTATTCAGCAATCGACTGACAGATAAATTATAATGAAGTAGTCGACTTTGCTTATTTAGCACGGCTCGAAGGATCATTTAATTATAGAATGGGAAAAAAAACAAAAGCAACGATTCTCATTCGCTTCCCTGAAATCCTGCTTTAAGGCAGTCGAAGGCCAAAGGTACCACAAGGGTATTTACCTTCCCCACGCTTAGAGGAGGTTCAAGTGTACCTTACCTGTGACCGATACCCATGATGAGCTCGCCCTTCGCCCGCTTTTCGTTGACGAACTCCTGAGGGTGCTGTCCCTTATCGTATGCCGCACAGAAGTCTGCCGCCGCCCGGTCCAGAGCTCCTCCGAAACGATCACCCTGGATTAATAATATAATATCACTAGGGGTGCTCTGTGGTTTTACCCGTGTATAATTTAAAAGAAATCACTGATTTATGATTTATAATACTTCAGTACACAAAATATTTTTATTGGGCGGCCAGGGTTAGTGGCGTCACAACTCACACGGCTCGTTCGCGCCACTACACCTATAGACAAAGACCCGAGCCGAGTGTTGACTTATTATAATTTTACATTATCTCACAAACTATTCGTCCAAATAACATGCTATAAAGGGCAAAGTTTATCTACATAAAATTGTCTTGATGATGAAGTAACTTTCGCATATGGTATAGAGAGCTTTTTTTTAGATGTACCAAGAAGCAATATTTTTGTAGAACACTGTATTTACGTCTCACTAACCATTACCCCAGCGTACGCCGATAAAGCAGTACGGGTGCGCTATTTCTTCCGACTTACTTAACAAAAATCGATATTTAAGGCTAGCTGAGAGTTGTAACCTAATGCTAGATAGTATATACTATACCTAGTGAATCTGTTTATCATATACAAAAATATTTTTTCGAATCCGACTGGTGGTTTCAGAGATTAGTCTGTTTAAACAAAAAAACAAACCTGATTTATTATATTATACTATAGATTGGCAGATTAGTCTTTTGCATCCCAAAATGTAAGTGTAAGAACGGTACTGACGATGGTGAGTAGACCGCTGATGACCGAGGAGATGAGGTCCTTGCCGGCGCGGGCGGTGACCATGGTGTTGTGGGCCCCGGAGACAGCCGGCCCGTGGTCCGCCGTCACTATCAGCACCAGCTCGAAGAACTTGCACGCCCAGTCCGGCAGTTCACGCTGGAACCTGGAATAAGTCATATCAATCTAAAATACTTTATTCAAGTTAAGCTCTAAGCAAACACTTATGAATGTAAAAACACTACTACTGGTTCCAACAGAGACCAGGCATCGCGAAGAGCCGACAACAACTACAATCGGACTTATCAATTATTGAAGTGAAACTTCTTTAGAATCGTTGTGATTTTAAACTGTGATTTGAGGTAAGAGACAAATACAACAATGTGTAGGATGAAACCGGCGAGAGAATGAGACAGAAATATACATACTAGTTTATATTATCGGTCTCTCCTGTTTGTGTGAGCCAGAGCGAGAGAGCAATATATTATCAGTCCCTCCTCTTTGTGTGAGCCAGAGCGAGAGAGCAATATATTATCGGTCTCTCCTCTTTGTGTGAGCCAGAGCGAGAGAGCAATATATTATCGGTCTCTCCTCTTTGTGTGAGCCAGAGCGAGAGAGCAATATATTATCGGTCTCTCCTCTTTGTGTGAGCCAGAGCGAGAGAGCAATATATTATCGGTCTCTCCTCTTTGTGTGAGCCAGAGCGAGAGAGCAATATATTATCAGTCTCTCCTCTTTGTGTGAGCCAGAGCGAGAGAGCAATATATTATCGGTCTCTCCTCTTTGTGTGAGCCAGAGCGAGAGAGCAATATATTATCGGTCTCTCCTCTTTGTGTGAGCCAGAGCGAGAGAGCAATATATTATCGGTCTCTCCTCTTTGTGTGAGCCAGAGCGAGAGAGCAATATATTATCGGTCTCTCCTCTTTGTGTGAGCCAGAGCGAGAGAGCAATATATTATCGGTCTCTCCTCTTTGTGTGAGCCAGAGCGAGAGAACAAATGTCGGTGTGTATGTATATTGCACACTGTTTAAATAAAATATACAATATCTTTTAAAATGAAGTTTCACTTCTATCGTGTGTGAATCGCACACACATCTTTTATTTTATTATTTATTTATTTATTATGGCTCACCAACATAACTTAGCATTATACATGGTTGATAAATATTGATATAATAAAATTAAAATGCCCTTATATATACTGGTGTACACGGCATACACAGACACCATAATTAAGTAATAGATTTAACTATGTACATATAAAATAACAAAATTTAAACTTAAAAATTTAGCATAAATAAGAATAATAAGATAAGATATTTGGGTAATAAAAATAAGAAAAATTGAATTAGAATTAGAAACTAAAATAGAATTAATTAATTCATATAGTTTATAATATCATATATATTTTAACTGCTTAATTATTGTTTAAAATAATGACTATATTTACTGGATGCACAGAGAGGGAGTCACTTCCAGGCATCATTTCACATAATAATCCAACCCTATAATAACCTTTCGACAGTAAAACCTGCTCGATATGGTCCTTGAACTCATTGTCTGGCAAATCAGTAATGTACTTCGGGATCTTATTATAGAACCTAACACTATTACCTAAAAAAACATTCATAGATCTAAGCATAAAACACGGTTTGCTGATTGTATACAAACCTTTACATATCCACAATTATCTATATTAATATAGATCTTTAATCCTGTCTGTACATGTACTGTTTTTCTCTAATTTCCCGATATTATATAAAGGATACAGATCACGAATATGCCATTAAAATTTTTTTTGTCTCTCTGTTTGTAAGACCTGTTTTATTTTAAAAACGTCTTGACTGATTCCTATAAAACTTTGTAATCTAGAAGGCTAAATTAACTACATACTTTGAATGAATTACTTTTAGAAATCGTAGAAAATATTAATAACTTGAGACAAAAAAAATAGACGGGAATCAGAAATCATTTACAATGACTATATGCAAATTATTATGTTCAAATGACAATATGAATTGTCAATAATATGAGTAAAATAAAACTACGGGATGTAAATACTACTGCGTAGTATAAAACGTGTGCGGAGCCACGGGGCACCACTAGTATTTAATAAATAGTTTATTTATCACTTCCAATAAATACTGACGAGCAATTCATTTGAATGTTTTTGAAGTGAACCTTGCGAATGCGTGAAATCAAACAACAGGGGCGAATAAAGTATTAGAAAGAGACAAGGCATGTGATTAATTAATTAAATATTTTGACCAAGTACAAAACATAAGCAGCTTTGCACCGAAAAAAAAAAAAAACAAATTCTGTAAAAAAAAAACTGTGCCCACTTCTGATTTTTATCACATCAAATCAAATGTTAGACAATGCGTGCGATTTCGATGTAACTCACCACAGCAAACTGATCGTTCCACCGACGCCGAGCTGCCTCTCGAGGACCTGGCTGATCGGGACGCCGCAGTAGCTCAGCTCCTGGCCGCGCTCGTCGCATATCGTGCTGATGAACGCCGCCGGTTTGCGGATTAAACCTAATTTCTATTTCAAACAAAAAAAAAATGTCCTTTAAAAATATTTTTAAATATCCCAAATCAGCGGGATTCGAACTATTGACCACTCGTGCGTACTGCGTATGAAGTCCGGTCGCCTCACACTACTAGGCTAATCCGACGACGATCACAATCATGAAAATCAGGACTTGTATTAACCGTGCATAATGTAAATGTATTCTATCTCGTTCTCTCGTAGGCTAAATCCTATATATGTATATGGTTGTCTCTTTTTACTGTCGATTTTTCGTTTCATAGAGTATCTAATCACAATGGTGCTATGTGTTCACTTCGTTGTGTATCGTAATAATTCACCCAATTAGTACATTTTAGTAATATTAAGCCATATTATATCTGTGTCTGCGAAGAACGAAACGCTATAAATAATACGCTACATGTTTTTTTTTAATACGGTTATAAAGACTACATTATCGACAACTATGTGATCTCTCCTGAAAATTTCATTCAGATAATTCCAACGGTTTTCCCATAATTAATTCTCGAAATTGTTTCATCTAAGAAAATTATGTACAAATGGAAAAAAAGGTAAATTTAAAGTTAATAAACCCCCGACACAAGTAACCTTTGCAAATTAGATTATTCCATTGAGCCCAAACACGACATGTTTACTGTAAGTTGATGAAGAGTTAGGTATCCTGCAGATTCCAGATGATGCTGCAGCATCAGCTCAAACTTGCCGTGTTCTTCTAATAGCAATGATGTAACAGAATACCAAAATTTGACTTGATCAGACCTCAGATGCTCACATCCATTCGCTAATTAGAAAAGTGCTAATTATCTTCAAATGGCTGAACAGATTTTCTGTGATCATAGCTAAGAACACTCTCAATCAAGTCACTTTACAAACAAAAAAACTAGACCAAAATCAATTCAGCCATTTGGAATCTACGATGTTATAGACAGACACACAGATAGACACGTGAAACTTATAAAACTCCTTTTTTTAATCGAGGGTTCATAGAAATAAAACACTGGTTTGAGATATGGTTCCTGGTAATTAATAACTTCCATTAAAATATATAAAATTAAATGATACGATTTACTAGCTGTGCCTGCGGCTCCGCTCGCATAGACTACTTAAAAGGTTTATTTAACATTTGCACGGAACCCTAATATTATTCTAAAATAAAATTCTAAGTTACTCCTTATAACACCAGCTATCTGCCAGTGAAAGTCCCGTCAAAATCGGTCCAAACGTGTCGGAGATTAGCCGGAACAAACAGACAGACAAAAATGTTAACTATTGTTTATTTTTATAGGTACCGTGTGTACTATCATATGCATTTAATAAAAAGCTGTTATTTTGAAATTACAAACAAACACTTCAATTTTTATTGTAATCTATGACTTACCCTAGCCCAATCGTAGTCCATCGGCACCTTGGGCGGTTCCACCTCTTCTTTAACGATGATTTTACCCTCGTCGACTAGCTTCGTGTAGACCTGGTGGACGGCCGAGCCCAGCTCGTCGAAGGAATCCGGCACGGTCGCACCGTAAGCGCGAAGGGCGGCGTTCTTCGCGGCCGCCTTCTCTAAAGCGGAACCGGCGAGCGAACCCGCGTGCCCGAACTGTACTTCGGACGTGAACATATCTGTGGAGCGATGAGGACAATGAGAATTATGTTACCGACCAGCTGAACAGCTTTTGATGACAATTTTACGTCATCTTAATTGACGATGTTTTCACACTCAGAAGTGGGATTCGCTGTTAGGAACACACACCTATAAGTACTTGGCAACAAATTTTCTACTTGAAATGCCCCAATTAGAAAGTGTCATTCATAGATTCATCACTATTTAAGAGGACTGAGTTTGTACAGCTCTTGTGGCGGCGAGTGTTAGCAACAACAACCTTCGAACCTGAAGACTTCTGAAGATAATAACTGCTTTGCGACAGTAATAACGCCAATGATAACATCACAGTTTGTCGACCAGACACAAGTGGGCATTGGTTACCCATTCTATACCCTATTCAATGAACAGCGTTAATATAGCGTTCTCACTTTTGTATGCTACTAACTATGCTAACAAATAGATGTATCTGTAAAAGAGGTTATTGTTATGATATTATCAACATCATTATTATTCTACTGTTATGTCTGTAGGTAGCGAAAATGTCGTTAAATTTTACGTAAATCAAAATTCAAACAAACTCACTATACTGATTTTCACTATACAGTGGTCGTACTTATAGTATCTCTCTCTATGACCAATGGTCTTCTTGCTGTTTTTTTTTTCATTTTGTCGCTTGTTTCTACTTGGTTGTATAAAACAGAACTGTTTTGGCTCGGATTACGGCTCGCTTATATACCAAAATAAAACGAATGTCTAACTCACTAGAAAGGCCTTGAACTTTACGTCATCGTTTGAAAGGGGAAGTGTTCTATTTTTAGACCGTTGTTTGTTGGATTACGCAATCAAAGTGATGAGCTGTGTGAAAACTGCAATGTCTTCTCGATATTTCGAGGATAGTGGATTTTCTGGTATTAACTGCGTTCGGTGAATAGAATGTACATAATACCACAAACATACGATCTAAAGGGAGTCAGTACAAACCGGAACAAGTTCCTATGCACCATGCTACCATGGGCTTCTTGATGAGTCCGTCCCTCATGGCTTTGCAGACGTGGTACTCCTCGACACCGCCGACTTCGCCTAACAGAACTAGCATCTTCACCTGCGGGTCCGCTTCGTACCTGGCCAAGGTAAAACACCATTGAAATAAATAAAAAGTACTTTGGCAGCACCAATAACTATTAGGCATAATGGGAAACTTGATTACGTTCTCAAAAATCTTTTATTCCTATGAAATGACATGGTAACTCAGGATACGAAATATCTGTTCCATACAAAATATTCCTGTCAAGATTAATCCTGTCCTGATTAATTTGTGATTTTTAATTTTTAAATTAACTTTTTACTTGCGGTTATTTTTTATTATAGAACAAGACGACATGATTAGTTTATCGTGTGTAATACAAAATAGTAACAAGACAATAAAATTAACAAAAAATAATTCGTATCGTTTTCAAATTGTGTATACTGAGTTACTTTAAGAATTTCGTTAGATATAAACATAGATGATATTTTTATTGTGTAAGTTAGTTTCCATTGTATTTGCCTTCACTTGTACGGGCTTGACGGTGCCCTTTGATAGGGCCTTAGGTCAAAATAAAAAGTTTTTTTTTTTGGAAAAAAATGTTACCCAACCTCTCCAAAGTAATAATAATAATTTATTTCAATTACAAAATTCATGATATTATATTATTTTTACACGATAAATGAAACTAAAGACTAAATTATATTTTTAAATTTCTTAATAATATAATTGACGTTGGTGTCTGTACTAGTCGTGAGACTGTATCACAGATACCCGCGCCACCGTTCACTGTATATAAAAACAATTGAATAAAGTTGAGACGTTGAGAGGGGGTTAACTATTAGTAAGGAGTGTGATATTCTATGTTTTTGAATGATGGGTGAACCTGTATGTGTGTGTGTGTGTGTATGTGAATAACCAATGATGTGTAAGTAAGCACAAATAAAGTGTAGGTACATTAGTTGATTGGCCAAATAAGACCGACAGTCGACGCAAGAGTTATTCTCGCTCGGACCGTTCACACGTCTACAGATTTCATGACGTCATAGGTTACCTGTGCAGATGGTCCATGAATGTGGTCCCGGGGTACCTGTCGCCGCCGATGGCGACGCCCTCGCAGACGCCGTCCGCTTCCTTCGCCAGGATATTGTTCAGCTCGTTGCTCATACCGCCAGAGCGGGACACGTACGCGACGCTGTCCAGAAATAACATCAATCAACTATTACTATTGTTGAGGACAGATAAGCTTAGGTCGCCTTGTTAGGTGAACGATGGACATACATAGTTTTTTAACTACTACTAGTTGTGAGGCATAGTCTCAATACCGACGACTTTCGGTGAGTTCACTCATGTTTTGTTGGTTTTAATATTTGTAGCTTTTGAAGACAGATAACCTTAGGACACTTCACAGTAGAGATACATAAGGTTTTGATGTTTAAGAGTCGTGCATATACACTTATATCTTTTATTTATTATGTCTTTTATTGTAACTCTTATACAAGTCATATATACGACGTTTAGGTGTAAATTTTTTATTGAATTTCGTGTAGCTCCATGTAAGTATACGATTTAAATGTGTTTACGTGCTATATATAAGGTAATTTACAAATTATAGGACGTTTTATACGATGGGTGAAAGGCATAAGCGCCTTATGTACAATGTATTATGGAGTACAAAGAAATATTTTTTGTGTGTATTGTTTTATTAACCGTAATTACTTCCTTATATATTAACTATTTCATGGGTTTTTGAATATAAATGGTCAGGTGCGATACCTACGGGTTACGAAACTGTACTGAGGGCATGTTTTGCATTTTTGAAGATTATTATTATTATTTCGTAACCTGATATCCGATTTTAAGATACTAGGTAAATTGTATGGGTTATTGTATTATTTATTATGTACCAGTTCTAAGTATCAGAATTGTTTACATATGGTACCAAATTGTATGAACGACAATACGCCCGATAATCCACCGTTCACCGTATGTTCTTAAAGAACATAAACGGACAGACAGACAGAGAGACGTTGAGTTTTATAATATGTATAGATACCATCAAGTAACCTTACGTCTCTTAGCTACTAAAATTAGACAAGCATAGAGCAATTATCCGTGCGTTCCAGTGGCAACACTTGAACGAGAGTCCCACTTCTGATTTTTAATATTACCAACTTTAAGAAAATCCCTCGTAATCAGGTCTTATTATAGAAAAGGAAATACGAAGAACAAAATTTGTGAAGAGAAAACTATCCTTCAGATTGTTGTGAATGAATTTGCAAGATAAAAAACTGAATCCCTCCCACCTGCCGGGCCTGTAGAGTTTGCTGTCAATAATATTGTCAATCATGCCGGCCGTGTTGCCGATCTTGAAGCAGCCGGGCTTGATGCCGCCCACTGTCGCCGGGCCTATGATGTTCACCTGTGATAATAATAATTGAAAAATACATATAGGCATATAGTTCGCATGAGGTGACCACTTCAGCTTATAGCAATATTTAACCAAACTCGAAAGGACCATAGCTGCTACTCATGGGTAGTGAGTTGAAGCAATGATGGCTCAGTGGTAACGTGTACAGACACATCGTCAACTGACATAAGTTCAAACCCCTACTACGAGCCAGAGCGCTCGGTGAAGGAAAGCATCGTGATGAAACCATAGCATGATGGTAGGACATTTTCTAATACCCACCTGGTTAGCTACCACACTTAAGTTGAATATCTGTCGCCAAGCATCAACAGGTGTGTTCACTTGAGAACCAGCCATCTTGGGCTACAATGTAATTTAATATCAGATGCGATTGTGGCTAAAAGCTAAATAAAACCGTGTTTTTTGATACGCGACTTGCGGGATTAGTCTAATTTTGTTGATGAAACATCTAACGACACTTTTACACGGCAATAAAAGCGTTCTGATGGGACGTCGCTACGTGTCATTCGGGAAGAGTCGCGTCTGGTCGGCTTCTTCCGACTCAGCGCTCTCTCTCAACGTTTATACTGAACGCTTCTCTTTCTATTACACACACTCTCTACTTTACGTGTGTGTTGGTGTTCTCTTATGCCAAGTTGGATATTTGTGAATATTAGTAAATTTAAACTTATTATGCACCATTAAAATAAATTTCTTTTGTAAATAATTAAAAATTTTTTTTAGTCAATAACAGTAATATTATATTTAATAGATAACTACCTTTTTTTTTTATTTATATTTACCTAACTGGCCCCGCTCAAAAGACGAAAGTAAAAACGCTTATTGAGGGTGGTCCTTAGAAGATAAACATAAGCTATCGCTGAATTTTTTAAATCTAAAATTATGTAGAACATTAATTTGATATATTTCGTAAGCCATTTAAGCGCCCCAAAAGCGTCTTTTTTCCGAATTGATCCAACGTTATCGTCACTGCTTATTTCGTATGTTACTTTATTTAACAAAATATATCAAAAGAACATAAACGGACAGACAGACAGAGAGACGTTGAGGTTTATAATACCCATGGAACATATAAATCTCATCACTTAGAACGGCTCGACCGGTTTGGCTAATTCGTTTTTGTAATGTTACTAATAGTCCGAATAAAGATTTTTGGGGAAAGACAAATTCGAAAAGTTACCTGAATAATTGGCAAATTTTGTAAAAACTAAAATTGCCTTTCCTATTAAATGTTTCTATGGAAGAACGATGCATATGAGTAATTCTCATTATTTTGGATTTACGGAAAAAACAGGATAGATTGGGAGAAAGTATAGAACATCGTCTAACGGGCCAACCAGCATCCCATGACGCGCTACAAATTTTTACCCTAATTTAATGAGAGTATATTAATAAAATAAAAAAAATCACTCACCCCTCTGGTGTCGGCGAGTTTTATCAGCTTCCTGGTCATGTTCTCCGGTATACCTTCCGCGATGATGACTATCGTGTTGATCTGGGGATGCTGCATCGCCTGCACACATATAAAACGGTTCATCAGACTGACTAGTGACGTCACTAAACAGCTAAACAGTAATAAGCTAATGATTGTGATTGTGAGGTCGGATACGGCTCGATGCTTTGGACGAAAGAGCTTATCATTCCCGACTGAATACGCAACACTATTGTATTAATAATTTGTGTAGTTGTCATAATTTGACGCAATTTTAATTGCCTTGTGACGAAATTGTACCTGATTGTAAACAAAGTACGATCCAGAAAACAACAAACCCTTGGCAGCTGGGTACATACTAGCTGATCCCGAAATGTGACAAGCCAAGTGACGGATTCATCACCATATGTATGGTGGTGACGAAACAGTCGAATACAGATGGCTACCACTCCCCATGATTACTACTAGATAATAACATACATTTCAAGGACAGCATTAAAACGAATCACAACACATTTGATGAAAAACTAGAGATACTTGTTTAGAGATAAGACTAATAATGCTAAGTACTATATTTATGAGTTATTATACATATTTCAGCGCTGTTCTCGAACTTGAAATCTCACTTACTATGAAGCGTAGTGTAGTTAGTCAATGTATTTAAGTCATTTCCTAATATTCGCCCCTTAAAAATGGTTTTTTTTTATCGTTATAGGTTTTGACGTAGTGGCCACAATCTCACCTGATGTTAAGTGACGATGTGGCCCAAGATGGTAACACGCTAAACCTAGTGGAGGACTGGCTCTCAAGTGCAGCTGCCGGAACACACCTATTGGTGTTTGGCGACAGATTTTCAACTTGAGGGTGGTAGCTAGCCAGGCGGGCATTAGAAAATGCCCTACCACCATGCTCTGGTTTCCTCACGATGTTTTCCTTCACCGAAAGCTCAATCTCATTGTAGGGATTCGAACTCAAATCACTCGACGCGAAGTCGTACACGCTACCACTGAGCCATCATCGCTTCAAACTCCGATAACTCCGGCGAGTCCCACTTCTGATGTAAATTGATCAATTAAACTTTGCACCCGGAATGAACTGGCTCTCCTCGGTGACTGCGATGTTTGTCCGAACCGGTGCTAGTGTTATGACATTCAGAAGTGCCTTCTTAGGGTCAAAGTTTAATAAGACATTTTTGACTAACTACTGCCCGCGACTTCGTCTGGGTTGACTTCGGAATTTGGTATTTACCGCGATAAAAAGTATCCTATGTCTTAATGCGGGTTTTAATCCGTTTAGCCGTTTTTGGATAATTGAGTAACAAACATTGATACTAAATGAATAAATAAATTAATTAATAAATTAGTACATTGATAATAAATCTGATACAGGCATTGAAATCCCTCTATAGGGATTCCAGTGCTTGTGTCAGAATAAACGGAGCATACACTGAATGGTTTAATATCCAAAAGGGTGTTAGACAGGGATGTGTAGCGTCTCCATGGCTGTTTAACCTATTCATGGATAATTGTCTGACAGATTTGAAAGAGAGTGACTGTGGACTGAGAGTGAATGAGTTACTTTTTAAATGTCTTCTTTACGACGATGATCAAGTATTACTTGCATCGTCGGCTAAAGATTTACAAGCGATGGTGACTATTATGAATGATGCCTTGGAAAGAAAGGGAATGAAAGTGAAAGCAAAAAAGACTAAAGTTATGGTATTTGAAAAGGAAGAGAGCATGACAGAAGTATGTATCCGGATTGGTAGAGACAAACTAGAGCAAGTGAATGAATTTGTTTATTTGGGATCAATGTTTACTAGTGATGGAAAGTGTGAAAGTGATATTGAAAGGAGAGTTAATGCTGGTAATAAGATGAAGAGGGCGTCGCACGCCTTTATGAACAGCCAGAAAATTTCTAGAAAAGCTCATCTGGCTGTACATGGAGCAGTGTTAGTTCCAACACTCATGTACGGAAGTGAAAACTGGGTGTGACAGAAAAAACATGAAAGTAGAACAAATGCAGTAGAAATGAGAGCACTAAGAAGTATGATAGGAGTGAAATTGAGTGACAGGATAAGAAATAGTGTAATAAGAGAACGTTGTGGTGTGAAAGAAGATGTAGTGACACGGATTGAGAAAGGGATGCTTAAATGGTTTGGGCATGTAGAGAGGATGAATGAAAGAAGATTGGCTAGATAGATTTATAAGATGAGTGTAATTGGGAACGTAGGAAGAGGAAGGCCTATATGAACGCTCCACGATCAAATCGGGGACGTTTTGAAGAAAGGTCAGGTCAAGAGTACTCTAAACCGACGAGCATGCTTGAAAAGATTGATGAATGTTGAGGAAGCGAAAGTTGTATGTCAGGATCGTAGCAAGTGGAAGGACGTGGTCTCTGCCTACCCCGTTGGGAACGAGGCGTGATTTATGTATGTATGCATGAGTAACAAACAAACAAACTCACTTTCGCATTTATAATATTGTATAGTTAGGATTAGAAGTGTATAATGTTTACCTGCATTGTGCTGTCGTAAGCTGAACGTAGTGATGCGAAATTGACCAGAACCGTCGCTTCCTGGTGTTTCCTCATCGCGACGTCCATGTCGGAGAACACTGTGCATAAACTGACTGATCAGTAAAAAGAACAACTCCTGGCTGACGGAAGATGAAGAAACTTATTTGACGAATAACATGTGCACCCCGTGTATACAATTTCATCAAAAACGGTCGAGTTTCGTTTTCCTATTTCTAAAAATATTCTTGGCATTTATGCAATAAAAATCATACCGTTATATAAGGTATAAATGATAGTTACAGTCCTTTTAAGTACTTTCCCTGAGCGTGAAAATATTTTCTATTTAAAATACACGTAAATCAAGATATATTTTTTTGTAATTTCTATAATTTAGCCGCATTTTATGCTATCGAAGCGGGCTTGAGTCGCGATTTACTCAGAATTAAACAATCTTCAATAGTGTCCATTGCGTATTTTTGCTATTATCGCTGAAGTAATCGACTTGACGAAAAAGATAATAGCAAATTCAATTTTCTACAAAAAAAGTCCTATAAACCTAATTGCTTAGATCAATATTTTCTGAGATATTGAACTTTATCTAATAAGTGGTATAACATTTTTATGGTTTATCGAATGAAAAGTTTGAAATTACTGATTTTCCATATTATGTTAAGATTGTTTAGGTGAAAACCAACTCACTAGTATGAGTTACACTATCGCCGCAATGGACACTATTGTAGATTGTTTAACGCTGAGTAAATCGCGACCCAAGACCAATTCGATACCTTAAAATGCGGCTAAATTATAGAAATTACAAAAAAATCTATTTTTACGCTCAGGGAAAGTACTTAAAATAGTTTAAACTTTCAGGGATATTTCCCGACATATACATAAATAAAAAAGGTGTGTGTGCGATTCACACACGATAGAAGTGAAACTTCATTTTAAAAGACATTTTATATTTTATTTAAACAGTGTGCAATATACATACACACCGACATTTAGCGCTCGTTCCCACTTGTCGGGTGTCGGGCCCGGATTTTAATCGGATGTCGGCGCCTCTGTTCACACTACAGTTAATAATCGGATGTCGGCGCCTCTGTTCACACTACGGTTAATAATCGGATGTCGGCGCCTCTGTTCACACTACGGTTAATAATCGGATGTCGGCGCCTCTGTTCACACTACAGTTAATAATCGGATGTCGGCGCCTCTGTTCACACTACAGTTAATAATCGGATGTCGGCGCCTCTGTTCACACTACGGTTAATAATCGGATGTCGGCGCCTCTGTTCACACTACGGTTAATAATCGGATGTCGGCGCCTCTGTTCACACTACGGTTAATAATCGGATGTCGGCGCCTCTGTTCACACTACAGTTAGTAATCGGATGTCGGCGCTTCTGTTCACACTACAGTTAATAATCGGATGTCGGCGCCTCTGTTCACACTACGGTTAATAATCGGATGTCGGCGCCTCTGTTCACACTACGGTTAATAATAAGATGTCGGCGCCTCTGTTCACACTACGGTTAATAATCGGATGTCGGCGCCTCTGTTCACACTACGGTTAATAATCGGATGTCGGCGCCTCTGTTCACACTACGGTTAATAATCGGATGTCGGCGCCTCTGTTCACACTACGGTTAATAATCGGATGTCGGCGCCTCTGTTCACACTACGGTTAATAATCGGATGTCGGCGCCTCTGTTCACACTACAGTTAATAATCGGATGTCGGCGCCTCTGTTCACACTACAGTTAATAATCGGATGTCGGCGCCTCTGTTCACACTACGGTTAATAATCGGATGTCGGCGCCTCTGTTCACACTACGGTTAATAATCGGATGTCGGCGCCTCTGTTCACACTACGGTTAATAATCGGATGTCGGCGCCTCTGTTCACACTACAGTTAGTAATCGGATGTCGGCGCTTCTGTTCACACTACAGTTAATAATCGGATGTCGGCGCCTCTGTTCACACTACGGTTAATAATCGGATGTCGGCGCCTCTGTTCACACTACGGTTAATAATAAGATGTCGGCGCCTCTGTTCACACTACGGTTAATAATCGGATGTCGGCGCCTCTGTTCACACTACGGTTAATAATCGGATGTCGGCGCCTCTGTTCACACTACGGTTAATAATCGGATGTCGGCGCCTCTGTTCACACTACGGTTAATAATCGGATGTCGGCGCCTCTGTTCACACTACAGTTAGTAATCGGATGTCGGCGCTTCTGTTCACACTACAGTTAATAATCGGATGTCGGCGCCTCTGTTCACACTACGGTTAATAATCGGATGTCGGCGCCTCTGTTCACACTACGGTTAATAATCGGATGTCGGCGCCTCTGTTCACACTACGGTTAATAATCGGTTGTCGGGCGCGGTCCACGCTCGAAGCTGGTGACAATTTTTAACACTTACCGCGAGGCGACTGTGCACGATGGAAGTTGACGAAGTGGTTGTGATGTACCTACTATTATTTAAGAAGAAAACAACTAAAGACAGCTAAGGGTTTAAGGATAAAATTTTAATTTTTGTCCCAAAGGGTACCTCTTTCCTGAACTAGTGTGATCAATTCTTCAGGGTTTATATTTATTTCCACTATTACGAAACACCAAACATGCGTACAATAAAAACAGAACTCTGCTTGCGGAACAAGGGTAGCGGGGAGAGGGCTGTCGTCCGCGACATCCGACAAATGTGAACAGCGACATACTTACTCATAGGCGAGCGAGACCCGACACGTTTGTTTCCCGGGCGTAGAGAGCTCGCAAAACACCCGACATTTCTTGTCGGCGCCGACACAAAATCGGCTTCCGACAAGTGTGAATAACTTCATATAAAATGCCCTGCCGCTGGAACATCCGATTAAAATCCGGGCCCGACACCCGACAAGTGGGAACGAGCTCTTACTCTCTCGCTCTGGCTCACACAAAGAGGAAAGACCGACGTTTAACATTTAACGTTTAACGCTTGGAAGTCGCATAAGAAGTTTCACATAAAAAAAAAAATTTACAGGCTGATCTACATATCTATTAACATAGATAGAGAACGCGTGCGGAGCTCACAGATATCTCAAATAACTTAAATAAGTTGCATCTAAGTATTTCAGGACGTAAACCGTGAAATACATTGTATAGGAAAAGAAAATTGAAGGGGATAAAAGGGATCACCTACTTACCGGGTATGAACACTTCCTTATTCCCGAAATAGTACTTCTGCTTGTGATCGGCCGTGAACGGGTACACGATGGCGACCACCGAGGGCTCCGCCCGCCGGCTTATGTAGTCGAAGTCCAACATGCCCTACGCGGAGAAACGATACAATACTGTTAATTTACTGACAAAACCATTGTAGAGGCAAAGCTCAACAGAACAGGGAAACATAGCTCTGCTCAAATGTACTACTTAGCTACGCTCAACTGTGCTTAGCGTTGCTCAACTGTGCTTGGCTTTTCTCAAATATGCTTAGCTTTGCTCAACTGTGCACTGCTTTACTCAAAATGACTTTAGCTTGTTCTATTGTGCTCCATTCTTAACAAAATGGTTGGAATGGCTGACACATTAAGTATCGCAACCTAACTTTCAAGAGTAGTTAATCTTGGAATGAAGTAAGATCCTATTTGCTTTTGATAATCGCTATGGGCCGACGTGACCATCTAAAATCAGATGTAATGTATGCTTGTTTGACATGTCAATACCCACATTCCCTGTGCAGTTCGAATCCCTGCAATGAGCCTGAGCTTACGGTGAAGAAAAACATGGTGGTAGATCTAGATCTAGATAGCCCTCAAGGTTCCAGCACCAACCCACCCACTATGTTTAACCACAACACCACTAGATTTAACCACAACGAATGTGAACGCCACAAGAACCTATGAATGATTTAAAAAAAATATCTAAAATATGGCACCTGTATAGCTCTGTTCTGCATCCCCCATATGATAGCCTTGGTTCTATCGCTGAACAGCGGCAGGCTCGTCGAGATGCCCTGGCCCAGGTCCTGCCTCGTCGGAGCCTGCGAGCAGACCAGCTCCAGCAGGCTGTGCGTCACCTCCGGAATGTCTAACTCCGGCTTCGGCTGTGGAGACAAATTCAATATATATCAGATAGGAATTTTTTGGATTATTAATATATACTAGCCGTGCTCTACGGTTTTTATCCGTGTTAAATTTATCCGACCACCTTCCTACGGCGCCGCCGTCAACGCGACCAAATGATTTTTAAAATCGTAAAAAGAAATTATTACTAATTCTCAACTGATCTTGATGAGATTTTGTACGCTTTCCGCATAGCTCAATCCATAATTGATAGACTAGAAGAATTATACAGTAAAAAGATGTGTGTGCGATTCACACACGATAGAAGTGAAACTTCATTTTAAAAGATATTTTATTTAAACAGTGTGCAATATACATACACACCGACATTTGCTCTCTCGCTCTAGCTCACACAAAGAGGAGAGACCGATAATATATTGCTCTCTCACTCTGGCTCACACAAAGAGGAGAGACCGATAATATATTGCTCTCTCGCTCTGGCTCACACAAAGAGGAGAGACCGATAATATATTGCTCTCTCGCTCTTGCTCACAGAAAGAGGAGAGACCGATAATATATTGCTCTCTCGCTCTGGCTCACACAAAGAGGAGAGACCGATAATATATTGCTCTCTCGCTCTGGCTCACACAAAGAGGAGAGACCGATAATATATTACTCTCTCGCTCTTGCTCACACAAAGAGGAGAGACCGATAATATATTGCTCTCTCGCTCTTGCTCACACAAAGAGGAGAGACCGATAATATATTGCTCTCTCGCTCTTGCTCACACAAAGAGGAGAGACCGATAATATATTGCTCTCTCGCTCTGGCTCACACAAAGAGGAGAGACCGATAATATATTGCTCTCTCGCTCTGGCTCACACAAAGAGGAGAGACCGATAATATATTGCTCTCTCGCTCTGGCTCACACAAAGAGGAGAGACCGATAATATATTACTCTCTCGCTCTTGCTCACACAAAGAGGAGAGACCGATAATATATTGCTCTCTCGCTCTTGCTCACAGAAAGAGGAGAGACCGATAATATATTGCTCTCTCGCTCTGGCTCACACAAAGAGGAGAGACCGATAATATATTGCTCTCTCGCTCTGGCTCACACAAAGAGGAGAGACCGATAATATATTGCTCTCTCGCTCTGGCTCACACAAAGAGGAGTGACCGATAATGTGCGTTAAGCGTTTAACGTTTAATGCTTGGAAGTCGCATAAGAAGTTTCACTTCAATAAGTATATAGGTTTATTGAAATAAGGTTCAATATATAGGTTCAGGTACACCAGTTCATGACCGCTCTGAGTACATGTTACTAATAGGACCATTTGACGATACTGATGTACAAGTACCAGAAAAGCACGAAGTTAATACACGACAGGCAATAACCGAATCATTGAAAATACCACTTAAAAATATCATTTATGGCAGACGTAACGTATCTTTCACAATACCTAATACCAATCAATAGTAAAAACATCAAATACAAACTTAAAGAGCACTACTTCAACTTGTTAATAGCATAAGTACATAAAATAACAATGAAATATTAACTGAACTTATACCATACATATGTTACAAACAGCGGGTTGAATACCTCAGGCTGTGGCATTCTAAGACAAACCCCATAGGTTTAATAGGATGCCTTCAACTAAACGTATTGTAAATTTATTAGTGTAAATAAAACAAATTAATAGTCAGAAGTATGAGTAAAAATGCATACAAAACCGCGGGGCACCGCTAGTAAATTATAATTAAATCAAAAAAACCAGGACAGAAGGAAAAAAGTGTACCACTGAGGTAAAGCGATGCGATTTTGAAGCGATGATGGCTTAGTGGCAGCGTGTACGACTTCGCGTCGATTGACGTGAGTTCGAATCCCTGCAATGAGCCTGAGCTTTCGGTGAAGGAAAACATCGTGAGGAAACCGTAGCATGGTGGTAGGGATTTTTGTTATGCCCGCCTGGTTAGCTACCACCCTCAAGTTGAAAATCTGTCGCCAAGCATCTGTAGGTGTGTTCCGGCAGCTGTACTTGAGAGTCAGTCCTCCACTACATTTAGCGTGTTATCATCTTGGGCCACATCGTCACTTAACATCAGGTGAGATTGTGGCCACTACGCCAAACCTCATACAAAAAAAAAAAAAACCAGTTGAGACTCACCGCGGCCTTCGGCTTCGGCAGCTGCTTCGGCGCGTAGTCGAGCTGGTGCTCGTTCGGTATCGGCGCGTGGCCGAGCGCGAGCCGCACTATCGAGGTCATGTTGCTCTCGGGCCCGAACACGTACAGCGGTATCCGGAGACGGTGACCGACCTCGCGCATTTGCCTGTAATATTTTCATACACATCTCTACGTTATTCTATATATATATAATAAAATTAAAGTGTCTGTTTGTATTGACAATACAACAGCTTTTTGCTAGATGCATACGAAAGTATACACGGTAGCTATAAATTGAAAAAAAAAAAAATTTGCGGCTTGGCCGATTTTATATACAAGGGAAACTTATGTGATTGGTTCAATTATAAGCTATGCGAATTTTAAATAATACGTTTAGGAATCGTAAAAAAAATATATTTCTCAACCAATTTTTTCACTGGCATATATATATAGCTAATGTTATAAGGAATAGCTTAGGTTACTTTTATTTTAGCAAAATAAATAAGGTAGGAAAAAAATAAACCTTTTAGTAGTCCACGCGAGCCGAACCGCGGGCACAGCTAATTATATATACAGCAATATAAATGATCTAGATATAAGCTGTCATGTTCATCAAATAAATAATGCCTCCTACATTTTACTGGGATATACAGTGGTATCTCAATAATGCGAACCTTGTTAAGTCGTAATCCTTGGTATGACGAAAAAAAATTGCCATTCCCTTCCGCTGAACCCCTAATTACGCAGTATCTCGAATTATTTAGACCTTGTAACTCGCACAAAATGTTATTTTCCAGTGAAGTATGTATTAATAGTCCACATTCATACTCGTATAACTCGAAGGTCAAGATGCAGACTTCATGAGTTCAATTTAGTAAAATATAATGATGTCTTCTTACTTGGGATTCCCCGAACTTTTAGCAATAAAATCTACACAGAACGTTTGGTGCTTTTGTGTTTTTATCTGTAAGGGTAAAGGGCTTTGTTTCGAATGTAAATATTGACAATCAACTAGTACTTAAATTTCTTTGTACACGTGCAATCAAGCAATGATTCTTGTTAAGTCGAAACTCATTAACTCGTTTTTTTTAGCATTTCCTTTGAAATTCGAGTTATCGAGATTCCACTGTATTTTCGTTAGGAATCTCATCATATAAATAAAAATAAAATGCTCTTCGTTGGTAAGACCATCACTTGAATACAGCTTGACCGATTTGGATACATTTTGTTTTAAAATATCCGTAATAGCCCGAATTAGGTTTTTATAGAAATCCGGGAAAACCTGAACGTCCTATTTTCTATCCGAGTCTTTGTGTGAACTCAGGACCATAACTCACGATATACGTAATTCTTATGTTGCTTTGTTCAGGAAAAAAGAATTCGTGATAGGTGGCATTGTGCTCGAGTTATGAACTATTGGAAAGAGGAAACAACGCTTACTGGGCCAGTTAGTTCCTAATAAAAATATCCTTTTCATAAAACGTGTTTTTTATCATTTTAATAACAACATTAATTTCAAATTAACTTGACCTTGAACTTGACCAAAAAGGTCAACAGCGTCATATTCAGAAGTGGGACTCGCTCTAAAGTGAAGCTGCCGGGGCACATTTGTAGGGTGCTTCATATTGAGGATGGCAGTCTCGCCAGGCGAGTAAAAAAATGCAATATTGATATAAAGAATATTCTGTACAATCTTAACCTGGTCCTTCGAGCCTGAGTTCGAATTTCAACAATGTATCGTTAACGCTTTAACACAATTGCCTTCTTTACAGTTATCTTAGAAGCCATGAGTCATGACGCCACACATGTTTTTAGTGTTTGGTAAGTATGTGCTCGTAATATAAAACACGTATATAGTGTACTAGCTGATACCCGCGACTTCGTCTGCGGTGTTTATTTAAATAACACCACGGCAAGAAAACACATTGCTGAACGCGTAGTGCTTATAAAATACGTAGTTTCTTAAAACTGTGTATTTTTTTATTTATAATGACCAAATATCTAAGGAGTGAAACAAAAAAAAATGATCAATATCTGTCCAGTAGTTTTGCGTGATCGTTTTCATTTTATTCAAAGTCATTTTATTTAAATAGATTAAGGTGGTAGTTATGTCAAATAGAATATCCCATGGGGTATAAAACAACCCCACTGAAAGGGGTGGGAGCATGTGTTTCCTGGCACTGAAGGGGTATTCCTTTAACGTCGATGACGTAGCATTGATCTCATATTATGAGGAGTGACGGCTCACCTGAGCCCCTCTTGGTAGTTGGGTCCTCCCCTCCTAACGAATATGGTGACGTTGTACTGCAGCAGGGCGTCCTTGTACGTCTCGATGGCGGTGATGATGCCGCGGAACGTGTCCGCGACGTTCGTGAAGTTCGCGATACCGCCACCTATGATCAGCACCTGAGGAATAATCACGGAATGTACAGAAATACAATATCACCTTGAAAATACGCCCGAGAACATGAGCCCTGTTATTTATTTTTTATTTACCCAATGAGGACAAAACGTAATTGTGGTGCCCGTCGGGGTGGTGGTGACCGTCGGGATGGTAATGACCGTCAGAGTGGTGGTGACCGTCGGGGCGGTGATGACCGTGGGGATGGTGGGTGGCCGTTGGGGTGATGGTGGTGACCGTCGGTAAATTTTAAACTTAATCGCCATCTCTTATAACGCCTAAGAAGTTTTACTTCAATCGCGTGTGATGGTTACACGCTTGAAAAATATTTTTTTATTTACTTTTAGATTAGTATAGGCCGTCATTGTATTAAGTATTTTTATTTATTTTAACACCATAATATATATTAACTATAACTATTCCACGCTTATTTTTTGTATACACAATCTATAAACCTTGACGAGAATTGTCGATTGACGCTAAAACTAGCCTCGTAGCTTCTTCTAGTTATAATTTAAGTATACAAAATAGAAATTATGTAAACCGGCGAAATGACCTCAAAACAGCGACGCATCCCTCTCCTCTGCACGCGATGCATCACAATCGTCACTCTACGTAACGAATTGTTTGATTCTTTGACAAACGACAGATATGATGATAGATAGCTGTAATTTAGTTATCACATGGAAGCAAATTTAAAGACGCATACACGTCAAAATAACACACCTTCCCATGTGGATGTTTCTCCCTGCACATGAGGCTGAATATCGTCTTCGCGTAGTCGGCCGTCTGGCTCTCTGTCGGGGCCCCGGAGTACTCGCCGTAGTTGGCGAGGTCCGCGGCGCCGCCGAGCTCGCATATCGTGTCCGTGTACACGACGGAGGCGCCGCCGCCGGCCACCATGGTCCATATCCGTCCGGACTTGTTCAGAACTGTCAACTGTACACGATACATCACATTCACTCATTGCTTTTACTCGGAAATCGATATGTTCAACATCGATATATCTTACATCAATATCGATAAAGATTTTTTAAAGGCCGGCTGTCTAGCTACAACCTTTAAGTTGAAAATCTGTCGCCAAGCACCTGTAGGTATGTTCCGGCAATAGCAATTATAAGCCCCCTTCACTAGGTTTAGCGTGTTATTATCTTGGACCATATCGTCACATAACAGAAAGTGGGATTTTGGCCAAACGCTAAGATTTATAAACAATAAAAAAATATCGATATATAAAAAAGGGGTCTATAGTGAATTTATAAGGCAAGTGGAGAAACGGTCAATGACACATGGTACTATGTTTGCGTCGACAGAAAACGATACGTATCGCTCTCCATACATTTTCTTTTAAAACAACAGCTAGCAACGCGTTAGTGGTACGGGGTCGGGAGAGCGATGCGGTCATTCAGAGATAACAAACACGTTTCCATTTCTGATTTTTGAAGTGAAAACTTCTTTAGCACCGTTGTGATTTGAAACTCGATGAAACGAAAAAGAGACAACTATATACACCTATATATAGGATTTAGCCTACGAGAAAATGAGATAGAATACATTTACACTATGCACGGTTAATGCAAGTTTTGATTTTCATGATTGTGATCATCGTCGGATTGCCCTAGTGGTGTGAGACGACCAGACTTCATACGCAGTACGCACAGTTAATACTGCATAATTAAAATAACTTTAAAAATAGGTTTTATTTAAAGTAACTATAGTTAATAAAGACACAATAATATAAATGACACGGTTAATAATATATTTACCGGTAAATGTCCTTTCAGGACAGAGGTTGAGCCCGAACTGAACTCGAAGACATTTGACAATGTTCGTCTAGACTGTCTCTAGGGTTAAAGGCGCTGGCTATGCGCCTATTAATCTATTGTCGTTACAATATAGGGATATAACAGCACGAGTCGTCGATAGTTCGAATCTCGCTGGTTTAGGATATATAAAAAATATTTTTACAGAACATTTTTTTTTTTCGTAAGGTTTCACATCTGACACGTGTGAACTGCTCTGCACATATATATTTTTTTATTTATTGTTTATTTTAATTTTCTATTATGTAAATTACAATTTTACGTGACCGTCAACAGAGAACGATTGAATTTAATTTAATCTAATTTGATCTTATAGCTGCACTAAACACGTTTTCTTACTTCTTATTTAATTATCAATAAATAGATAATCATAAAATCATTTATATGTCCGTATGTTATTATTGTATAAATAAAAATATAAAATAATTTTATTGTATTTCCAACATCGATACGAACTTTGAATAATCAATATAAATTGAACCAAACCAAACCAAAAGGTTTGTTACCTCTGTGGCTGGCGCAAAGGTCATTGTCCGCTTTTTCCGCCTGCCTTAGAAATTAACTATAGTTTAAAATCAAATGACAATTAAAAAGCAATGATACCTTCAAACTGGCCCCACTCTTGGCATCGAGGTCCGCGATATGCGCCTCCTCGGGGTAGGCGTCCCTGCCGAACGGCGGCGGGAACGTGATCTCGCCCCAGTTCTTCGCGCAGATGAAGTCCGCCGTCTGGTCCAGCTTCGCGGCGAGGTCCAGGAGGTAAATCCTCTCGTTGGTGATCACCAGAGGATTTACCTCCATATAAGTGAAGTAGTCATCGACGTACACTCGGTATAGTGCCAATATGAATGTCGTTAGAATCCTGTAAAAAAATATTGAAGTGTACAGTTGGGGTAAAACGGTGTAAGAAAACATCGATATCGATAAGTATTAGTCTTAGACACGGGGCAAAACGGTGTACAGATAGTTCTCGAGTTACACCATACATCAAACAAACGTAGCTTTTTTAGACTTATATCATATAGGCGAATTTACCCATCTCACCAAGGTCGACCGACCCACTGATACGTTCTTGAAGCGTAAGGTTTCATTTTTCATATTTTTGATAAAATCATTACTCAAAAATATAATTAAAGCGGATAAATGGGAAGAGTTTTTTTTGTTTGTTTATTTAAACGCGCTAATCTCTGAAACTACTAGTCCGAGTCGAAAAAATAAAATTGTACATGACAGCCAGATTCAGGAGGAATAGTATAGGTTATCTAGCATTAGGCTACATCTCTCGGCTAGCCTTCAATATTGATTTGTGTTAAGTAAGTCGGAACAAATAGTACATCCTAACTGCTTATTTGGCGTGCGCTGGCATAATGGTTAGTGATACGTAAATAAAACGTAAAAAAGTTGTCGATACCGTATACCTATCTCTTATACATAAGCCAGCTAAGATTTTTATTGAAAATTGAAAAGTGATATATGAGCATTATTATTAAGCATGGCATAATAATCCTTACGAACGAAAATTACTTCATCATCAAGACAATTTTATGTAGATAAACTTCACCCTTTATAGCATGTTATTTAGATGAATAGTTTGTGAGATAATGTAAAATTAAAATAATGCAACACTCGGCCCGGGTCTATGACTATAGGTGTAGTGGCGCGAACGAGTCGTGTGAGTTGTGACGCATAACTCTGGATGCCCGATAAAAAATATTGTCTATTCTGAAGTATTGTAAATCATCAATAAGCGATTTCTTTTAAATTATACACGGGTGAAACCGCGGGACACAGCTAGTCAAAAATAATTTGACAATAAGTACTAAGAATAATGGCTAATTCGATAAACAAATATTTAAGGAACTTGCTTTGAGTAACAAAACATATTTAGCGTTTGACTAAAGTAATGATGGGATGAAGCCTAGAGTGACTGGCTCTCAAGTGCAGCTGCCGGAGCACACCTATAGGTGCTTGACGATGGATTTTCAACTTGAGGAACCCAAGCAAACCAAGCGGGCATTAAGAACACATGGACTTGATACGTGTGTTTTCCAAAGACTTTTCGATTCCTTCACCGTATCACATTCACAGACCATGACATTTATTATTACAATCGTAAAATCGCTCACCTTTTTGTTGACGCGGATTTGATATTCTTGAGTAATAGCCGTTCGACGTCCTCACCCGTTGGGAAAGTATCGACGGGTATCTGCAATATTACATTTTATAAATAGGTATACTATATGTTGATGTATTGATTATAAGCATACTATTGATCTATTGTTCGTACTATTGACTAATGTAGTTACTATTGACCTATCTTCCATACTTTTAGCCTGGCGTCCATACTACTGACTATCTATTATTCGCTAGAGGTTCTTAAAAGGCGGCCGACAGCTAGGGCATTAATATTAAGATGGCGCAGGCTTGGGCGTCCATAACAGAGCCGCCCTTGTTCACACCATTTTATGTGACGGTATACATTATCACATAAGTCCTGAATACTTAGTGATATATTATTCTAAAGCCAATCTCTTCTTCTATCATTTGAAAAATATATATTTCCTTGGTAGCTGATTCAGACGGCCGTACCAAACATGGATTCGATTACTAACAATAATAGATATGGCCATGGTGCTTCTGTAGTAAAACGTAAACGTGTATGGTGGTTGCCATCGGGTGTAAGTACCCTACTGTAAGTACTGTACCTCTCCGAGAGTATGTTCCGGTAAATGTACTCGATAGCGAATCCCACTTCTGAGTTATCGACTTTCAACGTGACGAAAGGAAAGTGTTATATCACCTCGAGCCTCACTGCCAGAGCGTCGACATCACCGACGTCGACACCGCCCTGGTGATGAAACAGGATCGTGTCCGACCGCCTCCCGGACTGTATACACAGGTACATCTCCTCGTTCTGTAATGTTAAAAGGACACAAAATTTTAAAAAGATTATAATGACATCTAGCGATACAATTATGAACTACACAGTCATCCAAAGAGCAAACCTAATAACTGATTTCAACATTTGTAACTCTAAACTGTAATGAAACAGAATTTTAAAATATAACTCATAATTAAAAAAAAAAAAACAGATCTTCGTCAAACTTAGCTAATATAGTTCATTTTAAATTTCAGTTAATTAAACGTTAAAATTGACACATGAAAAAATATTAATGAATGTAAAAATAAAGACTTTAATTTCGGTTGAATAAATAATGCTTCACAAAGAAATATTTATTTTGTTGTTTACTCAAATGGATCGAAATTTAGACTTTACTGTTATTTTATCATTTTTATTACAAACTAGCTGTACCCGCGGCTCCGCTCGCGTCGACTACTGAAAAATGTTTTTTTATTTTTTGTACGGAACCATAATTATTTTCCTTATAACATCAGCTATCTGCCAGTGAAAGTCCCGTCAAAATCGGTCCAACCGTTTCGGAGATTACCCGGAACAAACAGACAGACAGACAAAAATAAAAAATAAATGGGTTATAGGTACTGTGTATACTTTCATATGCATTTAGTAAAAACCTGTTACTTTGACATTACAAACAGACACTTCAATTTTATTGTATGTATATGTAAAAATGTAACAAAATACATCTTATAACCTGGCAAGATATCATATCTATGAATTAAAGGATAAAACATGCAAATTGGGTAAGTGGTTTTCGCTTGAAAATAATATCAACGGACAGACAGACAGAGAGACGTTGAGTTTTATAATATGTACAGAAGTGAAAGACTCGCAGATATCCCTGTATGTAATAACGTGTGTAATGTAACTGCGGGATAGGTTAGTATAGGTTAGAATTAAGTACATGTGCACTCACCGATTCATGTTTGACGAACGGCTCGACTATGAAATGACGTAATTTCCCGATGCACGCCCCGACCGCCTGCTCCTTGCCCATGTGCTCACTCAACCATCTCCTCACTTCAGCTGCGGTTTTGTTCACGCCAACCAAACCGAGTTTACCTCGTCTCTTGATCAGCTGATCCGGCTTCACGACTAGTTGCTGTTGAATATTTTTTCATTACAAGTATTTTTATCATAACAGTAATAATCTTAGGCGGGATAACGACTCCATAGAACGGCTGGTCGTGCAGGAAAGAGTGGAGGGAACTAGATCACGCGACAGGTTACCTATGCGCTGGACTGACTAAGTGAAATCCGCAATAGGAAACTTCGTATCTGACGGCGCCAGACAGTCTGCTAACAGAGAGAGATGGCGAGAGATCGTGCGGAGAGCTGTGTCCCCCTCTACGTGACCACGACCGCTCTGCCAAGAGCGAAACAACAGAGAAAAAAAAATGAAGAAGAATAATCTTCAATGGAGAGGATTAGTTGCTAAAATGAAAATAAAAAAATGTTTCGTTCGTCAATTTCATAGGGCTTTTTCTAAGCCTACCTGGCTAGTTATAACCCTCAAGTTAAAAATATGTCGTTAAGCATCTATGTGTTCCAGCAGCTGCACGTGAGAGCCAGTCCTCCCAATACATTGATGTTTTTTTTCTTTTTTGTAAAATTACAAAACAATGTTTAATTATGAAAAATTACAATACTATACGAGTAATTTTACTATACGGGAAACCTACAAAAAAGTGTTGTAATTTTACAAAACCGTTTGTCGATCGAATCGTTGTGCGATGAAAAGATTCTCAAATTTACAAAAATCGATGGTAATAAGATTTATTTTGTTTTGTATTATTACTCGTACAATACCCGTTTTCAATAAAAAAAATTCTAAAATTTAATTTCAATTTATAACAGTGTAAGCTCGCTAAGCGTATTGGCCCTCATAAATATACAAAATAACTAATTAAGTTTAAAAATTAAAACCCGACTACGGAAACCATCGCGTTCTGAAAAGCAAGATCTATATTTTCGAAATGGGCTGATTAAGACCTTTCATTTGAAACCCAGCACGGCACATTACAAAAATGTATTTTTTAAACATAGGCCTGCATTTCCTCTAGAAGGCGCCATATGCTGTGAAGCAATGATGGCTCAGTGGTAGCGTGTAAGACTTCGCGTCGACTGACGTGAGTTCGAATCCCTGCAATGAGCCTGTGCTTTCGGTGAAGGAAAACATCGTGAGGAAACCATGGCATGGTGGTAGGGCTTTTTCTAATAGCCAATCACCAATAGGTGTGTTCCGGCAGCTACACTTGAGAACCAGTCTTCCACTACATTTAGCGTGTTATCATCTTGGGCCACATAGTCACTTAACATCAGGTGAGATAATGGCCACTAGGCCAAAACCTATAACGACAAAAAAAATGAAATCACTGTGACATCACATAACAGAGGATCAAGACACTTTTAACGATATCTCATTTGTAAACATATTATATAAGGTAGTTTAATAGATATGTGTGAAGAAATGAATATGAATACGAACATAGCCTGCTGAAATCATAAATCACATTTGGATACGCCGCAGTCGATTAAAAAAAAAAGACTCACCTCCTTCGAGAGCCAAGGGTTTCTCCCCAGCTCATCTTCCCAGACAGTACTCCGCTCAAACGTTGCGAACCGGCATGGAACCAACGCCGTCCCTGACGCAATATGCCTGGAATAACAATACTCTAGCGATAATATGGGGACACTATTTCACACACGGCCATTTAATTCTATATTAATCATAGCTTGTATTATGGGACACACAACTGACAATTATGCTCATCACACAAAATTCAGTCATGGGCGGGGATCGAACCCGCAATATTAGGGCTTACTACAACTGCGCCACGAGGCGCATATATAATATGGCTGTGTATATGGCTGGATCGATGACTATGGATAATGGCTAACAAACGTCCAGCTCAGACGCGTAAGGTTGTGGCTTCAAATCCTATAACGAACAACCTAAGCTTTCGATAACAGATGACACATAATCTTGATAAGCAAATACTTGACTCGATCGTGAACACCTCCACATGGTGATAAAACCGACTTTTGGTTTCACACGTTTCCGGATTAGACAGTACATATCCAGCTGCCGAGAGGCCGGCGATGGATTTCTGGTCTCTCGGTGGTCACCGCCAGCCAATCTATACACTACCTACTGACACTAGCTTATAATATGACACCAAAATGATATCATATATTCTTCTTTTTAATACTAGCTCGGCAAAATAACTGTACAGCACCTGGTGGTAAGGACGATACAGTTAGGATTGCCACCCGTACTTTATAATCAAGTTAACTGTTTAGTCTAAGAGAGGGGTTAACTCAAAGAAAACAAGATCTCTATTTTAGCTATGAAACAAGCAAAAAATTAGACTAACTTCACCAGAACTGACTAGAAAGATTCCTAAAAATTTTTCTATTATTTATCGATGAAGTCCTAGAGTACCTAAATAAATGATTTGATTTTAATAACACCAACTGGTCATTCAAACTTGATGACATAAATTTAAAGAGAAATATATAATTTGATAATATTGTTAAGATTAATGAAAATTTAAATCTGCAAAAACTTAATGTAGATATGGATGATCTATATGGAGAAATTTCTTGATTAAACCAACTTTATAATGAGTTATGTACTTCTAAGGATTTTACTGAACTGTCAACTGCACAAAAATGGCAGCAAGTGTTTAATAAGAGCAATGATAATTTTTTAAACTTTTATAAAGTCATTTCATTTTTATTATCTATTCCCGCCACGTCAGCATTCCTAGAGAGAGTTTTTTTTGTGATGAATAGCAAATGGCGAGACGAAAGAAATAAAGCGTCTCTGAATTTGATTAAAAACGAATTACTTATTTATTTTATTTTAATTTAAATATAGACTATAAAGATGTTGTGTTTAGCAGATCTCCACTAAACAATTGGTTTATTAGAGATACTAATTTGATACAAATCGCAAAAAATAATAAAAATTATGCTTTTAAACATAATAATAATAACAAATAAATTGTACTTTATTTTAATACTATGTACTTAATTTTTTCCTACCTATAATAACCAATGTACTATATCTGCAAACAAAAAGGTGGCAACCCTAAATAAGGTTCACAAACAACGGCGACTGTCGTTGAACAAATATCATGGAATGAAACGAGAGAACACGTCGGCTGGGAGATTATGCCACATATGCACCATACACCAAAACTAGAAATTAGCGAAGTTATTTGTTCGTGCCATGACGGGCTAATAACATGTAGATTACATTTTATTCAAAAAAAAGCAATTATTATAAATGATCTCAAAAATGTCCTGAATAAAATAAAACAATTTGGAATATCACGATTTCCAAACAATATAAAATTCAAACAAACTTACCTATTGATAAGGTCTTTCCCGGCGGCTTCGTATATGGCCTTAGACGACATTGTTTCGAATCCAGTCGCTTACGATCAGGGGGTTTCACGTTCAACTTTCGACATATAGATGTTAATGTCTGCGGGCAAAGATTTTTTCTTTATTAAAACCAGATTTTTTTATAACGATATATTTTCTGTATAGAAGTCACTAGTTAGGTGTTTTTTGTCTACTCTTGTAAATATATAGCGAGAACAAGCACTCGGACGCGCATTTAATACCTGTTCAAAAATATCATAGTCCGCATTTACAGATCAACGTAAAAAAAGGAAATAATTCTAAAGCGATTCGAAATAAGAACGCATGGCCGCCGGCCGCAAGCGGATACGTAATTGGTCCGGAGGTCGTACGAATCGCCACGATTGGCCGAGAGCGATGGTGTGGCATCGCGTGATATCGTCATCAGTTGTAAGTTTTGTATGGCGCGATACTAAAACGTTACCATACCACTGCGTAAGCGCAACATACAGGTGGGAAAATCGAGTGACAATACAGAGGAAAAGTACTTACATTACGTATAATAATAATGTAAGTGTAAAGTAAATATAAATCTTTCTAAGCAGCAAACAAGTTTTACTGTTAAAAGGTTTATTACTTTCATTACGTGAATGATAGTTATGGTTAGAAATGACTCCCTCTCTGTTCATCCACTGAATATAATTAAATAATAATTAGGTTCAAAGCAAAAAAATAATATATATATATATATATATATATTAAAATTAAAAAAAAACTTTTCTTTACTATTTCTATTAGAAAAGAGATTTACTATTTAGAAAGGAGTTAACTATATATATATATATATAATATATATATATATATAATATATAATATAAGCGAAATACCACTCATCACGAGATCTCCGAAACTATAGGTCCGTCTGACTTAAAATTTAGCATAGTTAACTCCTTTCTAAATAGTAAATCTCTTTTCTAATAGAAATAGTAAAGAAAAGTTTTTTTTTAATAATTGACATTTTAATTGTTATGCAATTTTGATGACATTTTGTACACGGTGCTATAAGACTTCTCATGACTGATGGGTTACAAGAATTGTCAATAATACTTTTAGAACTTGCAAAAAAAGGAATTACAAACTAATAATTTGTATTAATTTTCAACCGATTTTGATATAATTTCTTCTTACACGGGAAGCATACGTCATTTAATAATTAATAGCTATAATAATTGTTATAGTAATTTTTGAAATGGTAAAAAAATAAATTTCTAATATTTTTTTTAATTCTCAGCAGTTATTTATGAAATTTTGTACACGAGAAATTGATGTCATTCCTCAATTGATAGGCTATATGAATTGTCAATAATAAATGTAAAATAAAATTACGGAATGACAAAATTACTGCGTAACATGGGCGTGAGGAGCCGCGGGCACACCGCCTAGTATCATACTTAGTATTATAAATGCGAAAGTAAGTTTGTTTGTTACGCTTTCACGCGAAAACTACTTAACCGATCATCATGAAACATTGTACACATATTCTTGCAGGTATTAGAAATAACATAAGATACTTTTTAATTAAAAAAACGGATGAAACCGTGCTGCACAGCTAGTAATTCATAAACCCGATTGAGTTTCTTGTCCGACTCTTTTCGATGCTGAGGATCCTTTCCGAAACAGGTCTCATAAGTGCCTACTTAAGACCTAAACTGAATAAGGTATTTTTAATATATTTTTAAGAACTTAATAATATATAAATAATTTAGCTGATTATTATAATTCATACATAGGTAAATAGTCTGGGTTAGTTAATATTAGAGTTACATACTTTATTTAATTTAGGCCCTAAGAAGGCACTTATGAACGTCGAACACTGCTATCGTTCCTAGTCATCGAGAAGAACCGGCAAGAAACTCAATCAGGCTTATCTTTTTGTAATTGTATTTTTTTCCAACTGATTAAATAATATTTACAGTTAATAATTTAGTGGATGAACAGAGAAGGAGACACTTCCAGACATCACTATCATTTACATAATTATCCACCCTGTAATAACTTTTTGATAGTAAAACCGGCTTGGCATGGTCCTTGAACTCATTGTCCGGCAAATCAGTAATATGCGTCAGTATCTTATTATAGAACCTAACACTATTACCTAAAAACTTTTATTAGTCTTAGTAAGTCTAAAACTCGGTATGACTAATTTAAGTCTATTTCTGGTATTACAACTAGAAATTAAGCTGGTCTTTGACAAAATCAACCTGATCAAAGTTTTTACGAATATACATTAAACTATCAAGAATATATTGGGAGCGCAAAGTTAAGATATTAAATTCCTGATACTTGTTCTATAGTGATTCGCGAGGTCTCATGTTGTATATTGCACGAATTGCCCGCTTTTGTAATATGAATATGGTGTCTACCTCAGCTGTTGAACCCCACAGCAAAATACTGTAAGACATTATGCTATGGAAGTAAGCGAAGTAGACTAACCAAGCAGTGGCAATATCTGTTAACTAGCGAATCTTACGCACTGCGAATGCAGCAGAACTTAATCTAACCGCCAAAGGTTTAATGTGCGGGCCCCACTGTAATTTTGAATCAAGCGTAATACCAAAGAAGACAGTATTATCAACTAAGCCTACTAAATTCTCTTCTATCTTGATACTACTATCAACACGCCGAAGATTGGGCAAGCCAAATCTCATTTAGTCTTGTTTGAATTTAGTAGTAAATTATTTAAAACAAACCGTTCCGAAATTTTTACTAAAGCATTATTTAATTGCCTAGCCTCTGAATATATTCTTTTCACTTTGGATATAAGTGAAGAGTCATCTGCAAAAAGAACCATGCCAGCACTATTCTTAACTACTAGCGGCAGTTCATTTATATAGAGGAGAAACAGAAATGGTCCTAAAATCAATCCCCGGGGAACGCCGATTCTAGTTAATGATTCTGAGGAGGTTGCCCCATTTACAGTTATTTTCTGACAGCGATCTGTTAAGTAAGATATTAGCAGGTCTAGAAGAGTTTCACACACACCATAGTTTTTCGACTTAAGTACAAGTGTACTGTGATTAACGCAGTCGAAGGCCTTTGAGAGATCACAAAACACACCGATTGCATCCTGCAACTCCTCCCAGGCGCTAAATATATGACTTAGCAGCGTTGCACCTGCGTCAGTGGTTGATTTTAATTTCGTGAAACCATATTGCAAAAGCTCTTGTGTATTGAAATATTTAACTAGCTGCTTAAGCATAATTTTCTCGAAAATCTTACCAATCGAAAGAAGTACAGAAATTGTCTATAATTTCCAAGATTACTTTTACAACCTGATTTAAACAGAGCAACTACTTTACTAATTTTCATTAGATTAGGGAAGTCCCTGTTACTAAGCACTGATTAAATATATTATTAGCCTGATATGGTGAAATATTGACAATTAATGACTAAATTACTATTACTGATTATATGTAATACATGCATATGATATATAATCGTAAGATACTTTTTATCAAAGAGATTTTATCCTTATCACAGACCCTATCGATCGGTACAATAACATTGTCAATGTCTGTTTTTTAGTGTGTTCCAATCCCGACAAAGGAAAGTTGTAAAAAAAATCTGGGCATGCATTATTTTTTTATAACAAAAAAATGTTTCCTTTAAGTAAAAATTTTCCATCTTCAATTTTTAAAGTACTTTACTTCCATGTTAGAATGTTATAAGTGTGCACATCGTAGCACCTAAACGGATCAATTAAGATCTAGTTTTTTTTTTTGTTTGAAAGACAAGTCGTCTTTCAAAGAACGAGAGTGTTCTCAGTGATCAAGAAAATTTGTTCAGCCGTTTGAAGTCTCTTTTCTAGTTAAAAATGGATGTGAGCATCTTCCATGGATCTGTGAGAGTTGAAATATGGTATTTTGAAGAACGTGGCAACCTTGATCTGATGCTGTAGCATCACCTGGAATCTGCAGGATACCTAATGCTTCACCAACTTGCAGCAGAGATATCGTGTTTAGGCTCATTGGAATGGTCTCAACGAGTAGGTAAATGGTCTCAATGAGTAGGTGAATATCAGACTATAAAACCTATATAATTAATAATAAATTATAATTATTTTTGTGGAATAACCCATCGACAATAACTCGAAAGTCCCCTATGAGATGAACTTTCAAAAATGCTTTCTTACGCAAAGTCGTATGCAAGATTGTATGCTCCTAGACCAGTTTAAGATGTACGTTGTCCGTCTGTTAGCCTTAAGATTTAAGTTCAAAAGATTTTCTATCAGAATACATTCCTCTTCGAGATTACCATTTCCGCTCTCCTCTTAAACATCTTTCGACAATCAATAGATACTATTTTTATTCGATCCTTATAGTTTTGTTTGAATTCTTTCGACACGTAATGAAACAACGACAGACTTCGACGAATACCTAAAAAAAAAAACTTTCTCTCTAATAGTCAATTTCATTCTTTATCTTCTATACATATTATAAAACTCAACGTCTCTCTGTCTGTATGTCCGTTTATGTTCTTTTTACACGAAAACTACTGATCATATTGAAATGTTTTTATTTTAATTCAAATCCATGTTATCTGGCCAAGTAATAGGATATACTTTGTAACATAAAGGAACATACGAAATAAACAGTGACGATAAAAACGCGTTTAGGGCGCTTAAATGGCTTACGCTGAGTAAACCATACGAGATATACCAAATTTATGTTCTACATAATTGTAGATCTTAAAAGATCTACAAAAAAGTCTGGGATATCCTATGTCTATCTTTTAAGGATCACCCACAATTAGAATTTCGTCTTCGGTCTTTTGAGCGGGGGCTGCACGATTTGCGCGTGCGCTTTATCGACGGCATTCAGATTCCACGCGAGCAGAGTCGCGGGCACAGCTATTTGCACATAAGTGTACAATTGGAGGACTTAATGTTTTTTTTTTTTTTTTTTTTTTTTTTTCTTTTTTTTTTTTTTTTTTTGAACTGACTATACTGTTAGCCTTAGGGGCCCTGGAGCCTTTACGGCTTTTACAGCTTTACCGGGCTTGGGGGCGAGCGCTTAGGGCACTCAGCCACGAAAGCTAAGCAACAACATCCGAGGGTGCCAAAGTGGCCGAACCTCGGCTCGGACTGTTGCGCGTATGCAATTAAGTCGCGATCTGACTAATCCCTATCCGTAATTCGATCTAAACTAACTATACATATATACATGTTTCTGCCCCCTGGGAGGAGGGAAGGAACATGTGTATGTGTATTTAGTGGTCTGAAAATTTTTGTCTAATCTAACTAGGCAAAAAAAGAAAAAAAAAGGTCCCTTATAGAACCTATGTACCTATGTGTGTTGTGCATGTGTGTATAATGCAGTGTCATGTATGGCTGTGAAAGCTAGTGATTGTAGAGTCACTTGTATCGCGCGAGCGGCTGCTTGGCTCAAGGGCTCCATGCCGATGGATCGGACCTAGGCTTGAGTTGCCGCAGAGGAGGGCGGTCGTGGCGGGTGTGCGGGAGCGAAGTTAACCGTACGTCCCCTGCGGAGGGAACGGTGGTTGCGCGGGCGTGGGCGCAAGCACGCATATGTTGCGGGAGCGGACGTGTAGAAATTGTTAGCGTTCTCGATGTCGTCATCGGGATCGACAAAGAGATTTCGCGGACGGCGTTTATAACGTTTGGCAACGGGGATCGAGTTGTCTGGGACGTAGTTCACGGTGGATTTTACGAGCGGGTTGGGCTGATTCGAAGCGCTATCGAAGTATCTCCTGGTGAGAAATTTCACATAAGCTTCTATCGAGGGAAGCCTCATGTCCCTGTGCAGGTCCATGTTCCTAACGAAGGCTGGAGGGTCAAGCAGGCGACGGAGAAACCGATTTTGGACTCTTTGCATGCGGGCAAAGTTATGTTTGGACATATGTGCGAACGCGGCGCAGCTATATGTCAAGATCGGACGGACGCACATCTTGTACAGTGTGAGCTTATGTCTTAAGGACATTTTGCTTACCGAACTGAGCAAGGGTCGCAAGCGGGAAAGGATCCAGATGGCCCTATTCCTGACTATAGTAACGTGTGCGTTGAAGTTAAGCTTCGAGTCGAGGGTGACACCCAGATATTTAGTCTTGGTGGCCCAAGGGATATTCGTACCGAATAATGAGAGGGGTCCTACCGTGCGTGGTAGTTTGCATGTATGCGGTTCGAACATTATCGCGGCACTCTTTACCGGATTAATAGCTATTCGCCACGTTCGAAACCACTCCCCGAGAGTGGTTACGGCACGTTGGACTGCGCAGGCGAGATTTTTTCTGTGTCTGTTTGACGCATATACGACTGTGTCGTCAGCGTAGAGCCCTACCTCGACCCCGGGGGGCTTCGGGAGGTCGCTGACGTACAGATTGAAAAGGCAAGGCGCCAGAATGGAACCTTGCGGGACGCCTGAGCGTATAGGGTGGGCGGTAGATAGTACTCCTTCCACTCGGTAGTGGAAGGTGCGGTCGCGAAGAAAATCGTGAACTAGATGAACTAACCTATCCGGGACTTCTAATTGATGCAGCTTGTGGACTAGTCCGGCATGCCAGACCTTATCGAAGGCCTTAGCTACGTCGAAAAAGACCGCAAGCGTACGGGCGGGGGCGATACTATTTTTGGCAAAGTTGCTCGTGATGTGCTCCGTGAGGCGGTGCACTTGATGTGTACACGAGTGTCGGGCGCGAAAACCGAACTGTTCGGGAGGGTATAGATTTTTAATATCTATAACGGTTTTGAGACGGTTCAGAAGGAGCCGCTCGTAAAGTTTCCCTAGTGTGTTTAAAAGGCTGATCGGGCGATAGCTATCGGGAAGCGAAGCTTTTTTGCCGGGCTTGTGAATACCTATAACTATAGCTTTTTTCCAGACGGCTGGAAAATAGCAGTGGGCTATGGCTACATTGAAGATGCAGACCAAAAGAGCTATGAGGTGATCGGGAAGAAGTTTAAGTACTTCATTCCTGATACCGTCGGGGCCTGGGGACTTTCTAGGCTTAAGGCCTTTAATAACAGAACAAATCTCGTCATGCGTGACCGGGTTTAACGTTTCCGCGGGGGGAATCGTCGTTAGTTCCTGAACGGCGGTCTCGATAGTTTCGATGTGGGCAGTGTCTACGTTGTCGCAGTTTGGAGAGCACTGGCTCTCCAAGCTTGCGGCAAGGCATTCTGCCTTATCGTCGCTATCGAACGCGGGTGGGAGATCGGGGCCCCTTTCGAGGGGCGGCATCAGGGCGGAAGCTTCTAACTTCAGAGAGCGGGCGAGGTTCCAGTAAGCCAGATGGGACGGCTTGAGACCCTCTAGGAGGTTATCCCACCGGTGACCTCTGTACTCGCCGATGCGAGTTCTAACCTCTCTCTGAAGTCGCCGTAACCTACGGGTGTTATCCCTCGTCGGATAAGAATCGTGTGCACGTGTCGCGGCGTTCTTTTCAGTGATTAACGCTCGTAAGCCGGGGGGGAGTATAAAACGGCGTTCGTTCGCCGCTTGCACCTCTCTCGAGGCCTCCCTTACACCGGTTTGGAGGTAGTCGACCAGGGAATCGATCGCTAAGTCGGCGTCTGCTGTTGACTCTAATACGTCGGGGATCCTAGCTAAGCTGGACGGGGTCGCGTTATCGGTTAGGTAACGATTTAAGATCGCAGGACTTAATGCTAATAAACATTCTCTACCAGTCTTTCAGGGGAGCAAAAGAAGGGTATATGCAGCGTATAATTAGTAAACAAAGTCTAGTAGATATTTAACTGCTCCGAGTAGAACTTACGTAGCGAATGCTTGAAGGAATCACGAGAGTTGGCTAACTAGATGTTGATAGGAAGGCGAATTCCACTGCCGTGCGAAACGAGTATGGTGACTTGATATACTGAGAGTTAAAGAATCAGAAGATATTAGCATTTTTTTTTCGATCTGACTATACTGTTAGCCATAAGGGCCCAGAAGCCTCAGACGGTTTTTACAGCTTCACCGGACTTGGAGAAGATGTTTGCTGTATATTGTGCATATCCGCGAGTGATTGTAATAGTGTTTTTAGACAATTAGGAAAATTGGGATTGTTAAGTATATGTGTAACTAGCTGTGTTCGCGGCTCCACTCGCGTGGATTACTGAATGCCATCGGTCACACGCGTGAATCGTACTAACCCTTGCTCCTTACTCATGGCGGTCGCCTGTAGGTTATTTTAAAGACAAAAATGCTTATTATGGGTGATTCTTAGAAGATAGTAATATACTGTCGTGGACTTTTTTGTAGGTCTTTTTATGTTCTACAATTATATGATACATTAATTTGATATATCTACTATGGTTTACTCAGCGTAAGCCATTTAAGCGCCCCAAAAGCATCGTTTTTTCCGAATTGATTCAACATTATCGTTACTGCATATTTGTATCTAACAAAATAAATCGTATGACCTGGCCAGATAGTACAGCTATGAATAAAATAAAAACATGTAATTTTTGTGCGGGTAAAAAATAATGTAAACGGACAGACAGACAGAGAGATGTTGAATTTTATATGTACAAAAGTATTTATAGGAAACACAAAGCTGACAGTTTATTATATACTATATAACCATGTTATATAACTAGCGCTTTTCCGCGGCTTCACTCGCGTCATAGTTGATTTTTAACTATCAAATTGAATCGCTAAATACCAATTTCAATATATCTATCTTCAAAAATGACCTATTTTCATACAAATTTTCACCACCTTTAGGGTTTGAATTTCCAAAAATCCTTCCATAGTGCTCACCTACAGTGTAAAAGGAACCCGTGTGCAATTTTTCACCCTCCTACTCCTAGTAGTTAATTAAGGCTGTATAACGTTGATATTTCAAACAGTCAGTTACTTATCCCTTTATATACAGTCAGTAATTCTTACGTACAATCAATAAGAGAGCGTATGTGAGATCAAGGCCACTCAGACGCCAAGTGGGCCCGGCACGGCGCGTGCGCTGCACCTCGTAACCACAAGCTAGATAGTTATAAGAAAGCGAACTCCGTGCAATTGTTGTTTTTTTCGTTATTGGTTTGGCGTAGTGGCCCAAGATGATAACACGCTAAACTTAGTGGACTGGCTCTCAAGTGCAGCTGCCGGAACACACGCGTTGTTGCTTGGCGACAGATTTTCAACTTGATGGTGGTATCTAGCCAGTCGGGTATTAGAAAAAGCCCTACCACCATGCTATGGTTTCCTCACGATGTTTTCCTTCACCTAAAGCTCAGGCTCTTTGCAGGAATTCGAACTTACGTCAGTCGACGCGAAGTCGTACACGCTACCCCTGAGCCATCATTGCATCAAAATGAACAATGTACGATAATGACGCCCGCGACATAAACGAGTACGTACGATGATCTCGGATCAAGTCGGTCACGGTTTTATTTTTCGAACTGACCATACTGTTAGCCTTAGGGGCCCTGGAGCTTTTACGCCTTTTACTTTACCAGGCTTGGGGGCGAGAGCTTAAGGCACTCAGCCACGAAAGCTTTGCAACAATATCCGAGGGTGCCAAAGTTCAAACCTCGGCTGGAACTGTTGCGCGTATACAAATAAGTCGCCATCTGGCTAATTTCCTATCATTTTATCTCTAACTACACATATATACATGTTTTTCCCCCCTGGGAGGAGGGAAGGAACATGTGTATGTGTATATAGTGGTCTGAAAATTTTTGTCTAACTAGGCAAAAAAACAAAAAAAAGGTCCCTTACAGAACCTATGTACCTGTGTGTTATGCATGTATGTATAATGCAGTGTCATGTGTGTCTGTGAGAGCTAGTGAATGTAGAGTCACTCTATCGCGTGCTTGGCTCAAGGGCCCCATACCGATGGATCGGACCTAGGCTTGAGTTGCCGCAGAGGAGGGTCGTGGCGGGTGGCTTCAGGGCCCATATGGCTAACAGTATAGTCAGTTCAAAAAAAAGTTTGTCAAGTGCCAAGTGGGTGCCATCCCAGAGATATTTTTTTTCTACATGCATTACTCTTAGGTACATAGGTTCTGTAAGGAATCTTATTTTTTTTGAGGCTATTTAGTCTAGATCAAAATTGACAGATTACTAAATACATATTACACTTGTCTCTTCCCCTCCTCTTAGAGGATAGTGGCAGGTATATATGAATAGTTAGTTTAGTTCGAGTGTTAGGGCATTAGTCAGATCGCGACTTAATTGCAATCACTGCAACAGTCCGAGCCGAGATCGGCCACTTTGGCACCCTCGGAACTAGTTGCATTGCTTTCGTGGCTGAGCGACTTAAGCGCTCGCCCCCAAGCCCGGGTGACGCTGTAAAAGCCGCTTGAGGCTTCAGGACCCTTAAAACTAACCGTATAACCAATTCGAAAAAATAAAAGTTTTTTTTCTCTCGAAAGACGCATTTTGTTGGTCGGTATAAGCAAATATTAAAGGTTAATAATAGTTTCTCGTGTATAACCAATGATCTTTGACACATTACGGGTTGTCACAAGGTAACCGAATATCATTATATAACATGTTTTATTTTTACAAGTAGGTATATATATACCTACTACGATTTAATTTATTTACTTTTGTAAGTGTATATGTGACTGAACTCTTCCGAAACTGCTGGACCGATTTTGATGGAATTTTCTGCGTGTGCGTGGTTCTCTGGGTAGTTTAAATTCGCAACTAGACCCGGCAGGTGGCGATGCGATCGAGTTGTAGGATTTTTTTTTATTACAGGCTATCCAACGGTCGGGCATGACAACGTCTGTCAGGTCCGATTGTAACTATGTAAAATCTTTGACTTATAATTATATAATTTTTCTACTTTTAATTGTTTTTTTTTAGGGTTCCGTAGTCAACAAAGTCATAGTTTCGCCATGTCCGTTCATCTAGACAGAAGCCGAGGTTCGGCCACTTTGGCACCTCGGAACTATACGAGTTGTTGGAAGTACTGCAGTTATTAAGTTAACAATAAGTAAACATAGTTCCCGAGTGACGTCACGCTGCTGCCCGTCTCGGCCGCGTTGTACCTATATCGTAACAGATGCATAACATCGACTGTGACAACTATTATTTATCATAATAAATCAAGACATTTAGCGAGCAACTTCTAATGTGTATAGACTTTTTAATACAATGTGCGCGCGCACCTTGTAAATATTCTTCATCATCACTTTTCATAATGCGTCTAAAAAAAATAAAACTTAAAAAAATACTTAATGGATAGACCACTTTTAATTTGAACAAGACACGTCGTCCCGGCGGAACGTTAAAAACAATTCCACAGTCATCATATTTATTTAAAAAAAAAAAAACGCTTTCTCTCTCTCAGAATGACGTAACGATATACCGGCACGAGACTTTCATATTTATCAACTCACTAGATGTGCTCCAAAGTTTTAACCGTGTTAAATTTATTCGTCTGACACTCCATCGCGCATCCTCATCGTGGTTAGATTATTTGACATTCATGGTTACTGCTCCGCACCTTACGAGTTGCAGCGTGAAGTTATACAGTATATATCCTTCCTCAATATACTATGTAATTCAAAAATATTTTTTCAAATGCAAACTAACTGGTAGTTCCAGAGATTAGCGCGATACGAAAAAAAAAAACATAAAACAACAATTTATCTGGCAGATTTGACTCTAACAAAAATTAGCACTTTATAGCTTCATATTTCGCCAAGCGGATGCCTCAATCGAAAATTGGTTTTCACATACCCGCAATAATTTTGAACTACCTATCCAACGACACGACATACTAAAGGCTAGACAAAAAAAAAACAATTTACATGTAGGGTAGGTACCAAAAAAAAATTATTTTTTCAAGAGTTTCTTTTATATTATTGTCGGTGTGATTAATACGTAGGTATACCATACCAAATTACAGCTTCCTAGTACGATGAATCTCTAAGCTAAGCCGCGGACAGACAGACGATGATCGCGAAACTATAAGGGTTCTTTGTTTAACTTCGGAATCTTACAAAGCTGAGGTGTTTACATAGGGGATAGGTCCGTTCCTCCGGCATGGAGCCCTTGAGCCAGCAGCCGCTCGAGCGATACAGTGACACTGCCTTCACTAGCTATCGACACACACACACATAACACTGCACTACACACATGTACACCACTCAGGTACATAGGTTCTGTAAGGGACCTTTTTTTATCTTTTTTTTGGCTAGTTAGTTTAGACAAAAATTACCAAATCACTAAATACATATACACATGTTCCTTCCTTCCTCCCAGAAGGCAGGAACATGTATATTATTTTGTATAGTTAGTTAGCTCGAATTTCTATGGATAGGAATTTAGTCAGATCGCGACTTTTTCGCATGATCGGCAACAGCCCAAGCCGAGGTTCGGCCACTTTGGCACCCTTGGAGCTTGTTGCCTAGCTTTCGCGGCTGAGTGCCTTCCGCGCTCGCCCACAAGCCCGGTGAAGCTGTTAAAGCCGCAAAGGCTCCAGGTCCCCTAAGGCTAACAGTATAGTCAATTCTAAAAAAAAAATACATAGGGGAATTTGCACGCGCAACTACAAATATTGAAATCGGTCGTAATTCTTACATACTCCGTCATTTATCTTTCGAATCACGATTTATTACGCAATTTATCACAAGATTATTACATTTATTACAGAATACGTTCAATAACAAAAACTTAAATAAACAGATACGAGATAACAGGGTTGCCAGCTTTGGGTTAGACCTTAGATTTGCGGATAATAAAAATGTATTGTAAATTTTATGAATTAAAACTGAACAAATATGAACGCGGAAGGGGTTTATAATGATAAGAAATGTGGTGTGGTACCTCACTAAAGACACCGTGATAGATAGACACTAGCTCAAATATAGAAGCCAATAATTACATAAAATTGGACAAGTATGGAGTGGAATTTGCTCCCTTAGGGTTTCGTACTGATAACATTACACAGTTAAGTATAACTTTATACCTCAAGTCATTTTTAAGAAAAAGAGTATTTACACATGGACAACAAAGTTATCCTAAAAGGATTCCGTTTTTGGGACGAAGTTCCTTATGGGGCGTTGCGGAGGGGTACCCTAGCCGGCAAAAAAGTCCGTATAGTTAAAAAAAAAGATGTGTGTGCGATTCACACACGATAGAAGTGAAACTTCATTTTAAAAAGACATTTTCCATTTTATTTAAACAGTGTGAAATATACATGCACACCGACATTTACTATCTTGCTCTGGCTCACACAAAGAGGAGAGACCGATAATGTGCGTTAAACGTTTAACGCTTGGAATTTGCATAAGAAGTTTCACTTCAAAAAGCTTAAGATTTTTATGTATAATCTATGTATGATGGCTATACGGTGTCTAATGTATAGTCTATGTGATGACTGTTATTATTATTGCAGTTTGCTATTATTTTATTATAAATCATTGTTAATAAAATAAACGTGTTAAGATAATTTTGTAAAGTAGTTTTACCGTTTAGTTAACCGAATAATTATTTTCTCTATACCTCGAATAGAAATTGAAATTAATATTTTATAATAAGGAACTTCATTCCTATCTGGTGTCCCACGACACCACACGGTTTTATTTTTCATTATGATTTAAAAAAAACCTAAATGTCTATAAGGTATAAGTTCCAAAAACCCCTTTTTAATTAGTTAGTATTTTAAAAAAGTATTTAGTTAGTAATTTAAAAAAGTTAGTAAACATGTATTAGATGATATTAGCCAGGAATTTGGCAAGGAAAAACGAATGTAAAGTTTTTTTTTTTATATTAAACTTGATAACACGTCTCTTCACTGCCAGATGGTAAGTATACAGTACAATAAAAACAGTGACTGTCGGTGACAGACTCCATTGACAGTCGTCGACGTCATTCATACTGTCATCCTGAAATGCCTCTTCCCGCCTCGTTTGAAGGGCCTAATATCATAGGAAAAAGCGAAAACCTTGACTGCTAGAAAGCCCCACATCCGCATGGCTTACCAACACCAAGATTTTGCAGAAATAAGTGGGATTTGTTTTGGTCACGATTAACGTAGGCCGATAGCATATACTAAAATAGTCTCGTATCCCTATCTCGTTCTAACACAAGCTTATACTATGCTCTTTCTCTTTCGAGTTTCCGATCTATATGTACGTAAGCAAATACACCTAAAAGAGGTCACGATTTGACTAACACCAAAACATCGATTTATCGGACATCGGTATTTACTTTCGGTTATTGGCATCGATGTTTTTCTAATATAGCTTTACCCTAGTTTGTAGGACATCCCTTTTTTGACCTCAGAAGTGGGAATACTGTCGAAGGATGCCCAATGGCATCTATGACTATGATCTATGACTAAGCACTATTAATTCTAACAAATACATAACTTAAATAAATAAAAAATTAAGTACCTATCCAATCCCACGATCTTTTTTATTCATCTACAAATCGGTACAAAAATAACACAAGTAATTAAACAATTATTACGATGTAAGTAATTATGTTATTGTTCAACCTTTAAACGAAAAATTATTAATTAAACTTGGCTATTTATTACAGACGCCTTTGCCACGATTAGATACGTGTTAAATATACTGACTAGTTTGAAACAAATTTACCAGTCTTCGGTTTCCATTCTCATAAAATATTGTAATTTATACATTACATAAAAATAATTTGCAATTCATTTACGTCCCGAATTTTACATAGAGTAGAATAAATAAACTTAACAAGTAAGTGATTATGCAATGAACTAAAATTTACTAAATTGTAATTATCATCATCATCATCAGCCTATACTAGTCCACTGCTGGACACAGGCCTCCCCTAATGAGCGCCATAGCGCCCTGTCTTCAGCTTGCCGCATCCAGCATCTGCCTGCAGTCTTTCGCAGATCGTCATCCCATCTGGCCGGAGGGCGTCCTACACTACGTTTGCCAAGTCGCGGTCTCCACTCAAGAACCCGTTTACCCCAGCGCAGTTGTCGCGTTTGCCAGCGGTAAATATGTACTTCCCTTAATATTCCTTTTCGGAGTTTTTTATTAGGAACTAGTTTTGGAGTTTACTCTTACGAATCGATTTTAATTTATCTATACATATTATAAAACTCAGCATCTCTCTCTCTGTCTGTCTGTCCGCTTATGTTATTTTCAGGCGCAAACCTCTTATCCGATTTACATGACTTTTATTTTTATTCATATTTATGTTATCTGTACAGGTTATAGGAAATATTTTGTAAGGTAAAGTAACATAAGAAATAAGCAGTAACGATAATGGTGAATCAATTCGAAAAAACGACGCATTTGGGGCGCTTAAATAGCTTAATTGCACATATATTGTACATTGTACATACATTTTACATAATTGTAGATCTTAAATAGACCTACAAAAAGTCAGCGACAGCATATATCTATCTTGTAAGGATCACCCACAATAAGCATTTTCCTCTTTTGAGCGACGCTAGCACGATTCGCGCGTACTCTCAACCGACGGTATTCTGTAGTCCACCCGAGAGGAGCCGCGGGCACAGCTAGTACATAGATATAGTATAAAAAAGTATTGTAATATTTACATTTATAGGTCAATCGAAAATATCTATTTTGGAATATAAAAAAAATCCTGAGCGACTTTTAATTTTTTTATCGAGTTGATTTTTATGGGAACTTTAAAGCATGTTAAATTTACATATGTATTTTCATGTGAGAAGTAAAAAGAAAACGTTTATTATATGGTCCATCCAAATACATAGGCACATTAAAACGGTTCCAGACACCTTAAATTTAGTTACCTAAAAAAAAATAGGCGTATTTATTTCTACTTAGCTGTGCCCATGGCTCCGCTCGCGTGGACTACTAAAAAGGTTTATTTTTTGTGCGGAACCCTAATATGTTTCTAAAATAAAAGTTCCTAAGTTATTCCCTATAACACCAGCAATTTGCCAGTGAAAGTCCCGTCAAAATCGGTCCAACCGTTTCGGAGATTACCCGGAACAAACAGGCAAACAAAAATTTTAAAAATGGGTGTTATGTTATAGGTACCGTGTATAATTTCATATGCATTTAGTAAAAACCTGTTACTTTGACATTACAAAGAGATAATTCAATTATATTATATGTATACTTATATCTATTTATTGCCGGCGCTTCTTCAAAAACGCCAAGAAATATTACGCTTGCTATAACAAAATGTATCCGACCTGTAATTACAGTTCAATACGATAACAGCAACTATTGGGTGATAAGGATCACGTCCATTAAACACGGTTGTCCTTATTAATAAAACATTTTTTTTAACCATTCACTTTTTAATTTATCAAATAGATAAAGAATAAAAATTGCATTGTATTCGATTGACTCTAGCTAATTTAAAAAGGTTTAATACCAGCTCTGCCCGCGGCTCCGAACGCATTTATTCTGTAGTATTTTGAAGCTATGATGGCGCAGTGAAGCGATGATGGCGCAGTGTTAGCATGTACGACTTCGCGTCGATTGACGTGAGATCGAATCCCTACAATGAGCCGGAGCTTTCGGTGAAGGAAAACATCGTGAGGAAACCATAGCATGGTGTTAGGACATTTTCTAATGCCCTCCTGGCTAGCTACCACCCTCAAGTTGTAAATCTGTCGCCAAGCACCTATAGGTGTGTTCCGGCAGCTGCACTTGAGAGCCAGTCTTCCACTAGGTTTAGCGTGTTACCATCTTGGGCCACATCGTCACGTAACATCAGGTGAGATTGTGGCCATTACGCCAAAACTACAACGAAAAAAAAAAATATATATATTTACCCCTCGTAACTTTATACTTTTTTTTTTGTTCTATTAAAAAAAAATTGTATCAATTTCGGAATGACATACCTATACTTATTCCCTGTATATAAAATTTTAATAAAATCGGTTGAGAATATAAAAAATCGTACTTTCTTGACATATATTTTTAAAATTTAATGTTATTAAAATTTATTACATATGTGTTTAGATATACATATTTAAAATTTAAAATTAAATGATATTGATATTTTTATAACCTATAAAATTCGGAATTCATATCCTTCCAGTGTATAAAATTTAAGTTTTGAACTGTAATCCACACGTAGAAACAAACTAATTTTAATGTCATATTCATGATCAGTGCATTAAGAACAGACAACAATTTCAAAAAATTGGAAATAAAAAATGCAAAAACATAACTAAACATTTATTGATGTAGACGACATAAAACGTCTTTATTCATGTAAGCTGTATGTATATTGTCGAATTGTATTAACAGGTGAGACGAACTTTGAACCTAATAGATCAATATTGTTTCATATTAGCGGTAATGACGTCTACCGAATATGTTATTTAAAACTACTTAAAAACTCGCGTACAACGAATCGATTTAAAGTCACACCGGTCTGTCAATAAAATGTAATATAACCGTTTTAGGTAAACAAAAATATTGATGATACCTATTGTTATTTCCAAAGTACGCGCCAACTTAAATTCAGTCTGTTGTTTACGGAAATTCGAGTTTTCTTTTAATCGTACGCGCACTTAACCTACAGCCGCGACCGTAACCTGTTCAATTATTTATTATAAATGCTATAAAGATTTTTTTTACAAACTAATTTTATTATCTTTGCTTCATTTTATTAAGAAAAAAAAACGATAACTCAATTTCTAGGACACACTTTCGCTCTGTCTCACTACGTTTACATATTAAAAAGCAATTACAGATACAAAGTTTGATTGATTAGGACAACTCACTTTTATGAATCGATGTGCCGCGCGGCGCACTTAAACACTGAATCGGTAATACAGATAAGGCCGTGATATAAAGTCGTCCCGATTGTTTTATTACTTCGCGAATTTACAAACAAACACGAAAAACGAACATTCCGTACAGCTGCTCGAAGACGACTGACTCGAACAGCGATAGGCCGATGACGGCGAAACGCACTGACCGTTGACCAATGACGTTCATTATTCACAAACGCTAATTTATTCAACTCGACAAACATACATTTACGTTTGACCAAAAATAATGGACTAAGTAAATTGTCGATTGCGGTCGTATTTTGACTGCAAATAGAACTTTGTCGATCTACCGTTTCGTTCCTCGCGTACGTTACGCGTGTGCGTACCGTTATCGTACAAGATTTTGACTTGTTGTTAATGCCATACGTATGAAAAATACAACTATTTTTCTTTTTGTTGTGTGTTGTGTTACTGTTACTGCAGTGAGTAGGGTTTCCAGAGCTGCTTGGGGAATGAGGTATCAAGGTCGGCAACGCGTTTGTGATACCTATGGTAATAGAGTTATTCCTATGGTATTAGAAGCGTCCATAGGCTACGGTAGCCGCTTACCATCAGGCCAACTTTACAGTGTATAAAAAAAATAGTGAACTTCTAAAGACTTTATAATAAGCGATTTTGAATATATATTTTTTTATAATAGACATATGAACTGAAATGAGACATATTACATATGAAATAAGCGTTTTATATGGAAAAAGTAAAAATATAATGAAAGTATACATTTAATCGAAGTATGTACCTTTATTATCTATGCACTTTCGCCATTTTATAGGTAGTTCATTGATTCCATTGCTGAAACAATTGTGAGAGCGAGAATCAATAAAATCTTTTAAGGCGATTTGAACAGCATCATAGGTATTGAATTTTTTTCCTTGCAAGAAATTGTCCCAATTCCGAAATAAGTGGTAATCTATTGAAGCAAGGTCCGGGGAGTATGGTGGGTGTCGGAGACATTCCAACCGCAGTTCCTCTAATTTAGCGACCATCTGTTGTGAAGTATAGGGTCTAGCGTTGTCCTGAAGCAGCAGTGGACTAGAGAGATTGACCAGTCTCGGTTGTTTAACGGCTAGCTTTTCCATCATGGTTTGCAATTGTTGACAAAACAGATCTGCCGTTATCGTCTGGCCAGATCTTAGGAAGCTGTAGTGTATGACACCAGCACTGGCCTACCAAACACTCACCAGTACCATTTTCTGAGTCAACTTCACTTGGGACAGGATTTGGCCGGTTCTCCTGGGTTCAACCACTGTGATGAGCGTTTCCGATTGTCGTAAAGGAACCATTTTTCGTCACAAGTAACAATACGGTTCAAAACGGTTCCCTCGTTATTGTGTCGGTAGAGTAATGTAACGCAGCACTCAAGGCGTGTTTGTTGGTGTGCTTCAGTCAATTCATGCGGTACCCGATCCTCGAGCTTTCTCACTTTTCCAATTTGTTTCAAGTGAATTAAAATAGTTTTATCACTCACACCGAAGCCAGCCGCTAAATCTGACGTGGTTTGCGTTGGATCCGCTTCCACTATCACCTTTAATTCTTCATTACCAACTAGGGTCTCCGGCCGTCCACGGGGTTTGTTTCGTAGGTCGAATTTTCCAGAACAAAAACTTTAGAACCACTTTCTTTTACAGTAGCTTCCCCATACACATCATTAAAAATTCGAGCTGTTTCTGCAGCGCTAATACCACGGTGGAACTCATATTCGTAACTATTGCAATATTTTATCTTTACCATTTTGTGTGTTCTTTACACAAAATGATATCAAAGAAAAACCAAATGGTGCGAAAACAAATGAATTACTAAATTCGAAACACAAGCCAAAATTTGAAATAAAATTTGAATTCCTAATCAAACGCATATTCATATGTAAGGACCTAATACGAGTAGTAACACGGTAAAGCGACGGCACTTTTCATTACGTAAGGTTTAGCATAATACAATTTAAAAAAATGGCGACAACTGATAGATCAGCAATGCATCATCAGTCACCGCTGTGACGCCTTTCGGTTATTATAGCAGTACCTGATGGTAAGTACGATACAGTCCCCAAACAACGGCGAGTGTCCATGAATTCCATGATAGATTTAATCGGCAGCTATCACCGGCCTGCTGGCTTGCTGAAATGGGATTTCACGCCACGTTGGAAGGACCCAATATCATAGGAAGGAAAGCAAAAGTAGTCTGGGAGGCCATTCCACATACGCTTGATACAGCAAAGGCAACAATTTGCAAACTTCTTTGTTCGGACCGTAATGGGTGATACCATCTTGTTCCCTAGACCGGTCCGCATTCTTCTGTAGTGGAAGGGACATGATGGGATAAGGTCAATCTTCGCAGCATTCCCCTATCTCTATAGCTAGTACATTTTTTATTTAATCCTTCGTCGTACTATTTGTCTCCCTTATATACCATGCTATGGTAACATTTTTTATTAATTACGTTAAGTGACGATGAAGACCCAATATATAACGCTAAGCCTTGAGAGGAACTGGCTCTCAAGAGTCTCAAGTGCAGCTGCCGGAACACACCTATACATACTTAACGACAGATTTTCAACTTGAGAGTGGTAGCTAGCCAGGCAGGTGTTAGAAAATACCCTAACACTATGCTATGATTTTATTAAGTTTTCTTTCACCGAAAACTCAGGCTTACTGCAGGGATTCGAGCTCACGTCGATCTACGCGGAGTCCGTACACGCTACCACTGAGTCATCATCGCATGTTTATTAAAATTCAATAACATTAACAGTTAAATTCACTCATCGGATGTTTTCACTTCAGTGAACGCAATAATGATATCATTATAGAACTAGTTAAAAACATTAATACCAACTTCAAGGTTATCTGATCATCAACAGATCCCATTAAAATGTGATTTGGTCATTTGGCCATGTTGAATGCATTTGAATAATTGCTTAGGAATTTAAGACATAAACGCGCGAATACGTGGGCAACAACCAGAGCAATAATTTCTCAGTGGTACAAAGAAGAATACGATATTCCGAGCGCAACGACTTTTGAAAAATTTATTTAAATTTAACCCTTTGTGTGTCGAAAGTAATATACAAGTACTAGAATTAATATTCTCATTATATCTTTAAAATAAAAGTAATATAAAAATATTTTTGTAAATATACCATAAAAATAATATTCCAAGCATTATTGTCACGTGACCACATTGACGTAATCGTTCAAAATAAACAAAACTCAAATTAAAGGATTTTAAGTGCAAAGTATAATTTAATAGAATTTCAATTATGAAATTTCTTCACCAACTATATAATTTACCATTATTTCCACATGAGTAATAATTTTAGACTGACTTCATCATCATCATTCATCATTTCAGCCGAAAGAAGTCCACGGCTGGACATAGGCCTCTCCCAAAGATCGCCACAACGACCGGTCCTGTGCTGCCCGCATCCAGCGGATTCCCGCAACCTTTACCAGGTCGTCGGTCCACCTTGTGGCGGGTCTGCCCACGCTGCGTGTTCCGGTACGTGGCCGCCACTCGAGAACTCTTTGACCCCATCGGCCATCCGCTCTACGAGCTACGTGGCCAGCCCACTGCCACTTAAGTGTAGCTATTCTTCGGGCTATGTCGGTGACTTTGGTTCTCCTCATTTCTGATTCGATCACGCAGAGAAACTCCGAGCATAGCCCTCTCCATTGCCCTTTGAGTGGCTTTGAGCTTTCTTATGAGGCCCATAGTTAGCGACCACGTCTCAGCACCATATGTAATCACTGGCAACACACACTGGTCAAAGACTTTCGCCTTGAGACACTGCGGTATCTTGGACGAGAATATGTTACGTAGCTTCCCGAACGCTGCTTAGCCGAGTTGGATTCGACGATTGACCTCTTTCTCGAAATTGGATCTACCTAACTGGATTGTATGTCCCAGGTAAACATAATCTTCAACAATTTCAAGCGTGTAGTCTCTGATCTTCACGGGAGTTGGCGCTACATGGACGTTCGACATAATCTTCGCTTTGTCCATGTTCATTCTAAGACCAACTCGTTCAGAGGCTTTACTGAGGCCATCGAGCATCGCACGGAGGTCCTCCATGGGGTAGACTGACTTATCACAAGATAACCTAATAGGATACCTAACACTTAACCAAGTATATTTAATGAACAGTGACGATTTGTCTTTTGAATCACGTGACTCGGAAAAAATCTAAGTTTTCCCCAGGGAAAATTAAATAAATGAACAATATATTTTACCGGATTTGTATTATTTTATGTTATTTATTATTTGTATTATTATTATGTATGATGTTATTAAATAACTACTTGATATACTTTTTTATTGAATAAAGATATTGTGATATATTTTTTTACAGAACAACTGCGCAGTTCTCACAGTAGGAAACGGTAAGAAAGAAACCGCGGGCACGGCTAGTGTAATATAATTAGTAGTATTATATAATTTTGCAGCATTTCGTTCTAACCAATAACAAATTGACCTTGTCCCGTTGGGCCACCAAGACCAAGACCAAGACTAAATATCTGGGTGTCACCCTCGACTCGAAGCTTAACTTCAACGCACACGTTACTATAGTCCGGAATAGGGCCGTCTGGATCCTTTCCCGCTTGCGGCCCCTGCTCAGTTCGGTAAGCAAAATGTCCTTAAGACATAAGCTTACACTATACAAGATGTGCGTCCGTCCGATCTTGACATATAGCTGCGCAGCGTTCGCACATATGTCCAAACATAACTTTGTCCGCATGCAAAGAGTCCAAAATCGGTTTCTCCGTCGCCTGCTTGACCCTCCAGCCTTCGTTAGGAACATGGACCTCCACAGAGACATGAGGCTTCCCTCGATAGAAGCCTATGTGAAATATCTCACCAGGAGATACTTCGATAGCGCTTCGAATCACCCCAACCCGCTCGTAAAATCCACCGTGAACTACGTCCCAGACAACTCGATCCCCGTTGCCAAACGTTATAAACGCCGTCCGCGAAATCTCTTTGTCGATCCCGACGACGACATCGAGAAAGCTAATAATTACTACGCGTCCGCTCTCGCAACATATGCGTGCTCGCGCCCACGCCCGCGAAACCACCGTTCCCTCCGCAGGGGACGTACGGTTAACTTCGTTCCCGCACACCCGCCACGACCGCCCTCCTCTGCGGCAACTCAAGCCTAGGTCCGATCCATCGGCATGGAGCCCTTGAGCCAAGCAGCCGCTCGCGCGATACAAGTGACTATACAATCACTAGCTTTCACAGCCATACATGACACTGCATTATACACACATGCACAACACACATAGGTACATAGGTTCTGTAAGGGACCTTTTTTTTTTCTTTTTTTGCCTAGTTAGAGTAGACAAAAATTTCAGACCACTAAATACACATACACATGTTCCTTCCCTCCTCCCAGGGGGCAGAAACATGTATATATGTATAGTTAGTTTAGATCGAATTACGGATAGGGAATTAGTCAGATCGCGACTTAATTGCATACGCGCAACAGTCCGAGCCGAGGTCCGGCCACTTTGTCACCCTCGGATGTTGTTGCTTAGCTTTCGTGGCTGAGTGCCCTAAGCGCTCGCCCCCAAGCCCGGTAAAGCTGTAAAAGCCGTAAAGGCTCCAGGGCCCCTCAGGCTAACAGTGTAGTCAGTTCGAAAAAAAAAAAAAAAAAAAAACCTTGTCCCGTCCGCGTTAAGTAAAATTATACACATAAATACTCCACCGGTTAGGAACTCCATACGCACTGGGCTCGTATAATTATTATAACATTAAAAAAAAAAACATTATTGTGGTAGTATTAATAAAGCTTTGTTTCAGATGGTTCCCACGGCGCGGAGTCGATCTCTGCAAAGCCATAATTCAAGTATGGGCAACCTTTGACATGTTGAGGGCCAAAGTTTAGCGTGCAAATACGTTCGCGGGCCGCGTTTAAAAGTATTTAGTCAGTACATCAAAGGATTTGATGTTTGCCGCCTCACTGTCACTCTCGTGAGTATAAAAGTACCTTATTTAATATTGCTTAATTGCGTTTTTTCAAAATGTCTCGGGCCAGTGGTTGCCCATATATGCCTTAGATTATACTAAGGAAGACTCTACTACTTCAACCGCAAAGCAGCAATGTACTTGCTGTGCTCCACTCTAGAAGGTGTTTCTTTTATTATTTACTAGCGTCCCGCCCCGGCTTCGCACGGGTGCAATGTAGATACTAATATGGGGCAGTGTGGAGTCATTAATATTATGATTAATCTATACTACAGGATGTCTTTGTATACAATATTTAGAGCTGATTTTTCACAAGACAGTACAAACATGTTTTATTTAGAGGTTATTCTTGAAAGTGCGACAGATAACTTAGCCAGCGTTTGCGATTTAAGCAGTTATTTTTTTTATTACATTACATATCTTTGAATTTTTCGGCCTTTCTGTACCATAATATGTATGTATTATTCCTCTCGAATCACTCTATCTATTGCTGAGAACTGCATTAAAATCCGTTGAATAGTTTAAAAGATCTACGCGAACCGACAACGGAAGCGACTACATTTTATACTATGTAATGACTATCAGCAACCCGCGGCTTCGTTCGAGTTAATTACAATACATCTATAACTATTAATAAATTTGTACTTCTGTCTGTACATTAATTTTTTTCCAAATTTCCCGATAGACATGCATAGCTAGTGAATGCAGTGTCACTGCAGCAGCAGGCTTGAGGGCTCCATACCGGAGGGTTGGACCTATTGCCCTTCAGGGTGTCGCAGATTGCTTATAAAGCACGTGCGGTTACAGAGCACACCTGTTGCTATTGCGCTCAGCCAATAGTGATAAAATCAATAGTATTGTTTCCATAATATCATCGACGATTCTCGGAAATATATTATATAATAAATAGTATGTTATTTGATATAACGTGTAGTTACAGGAAGCCAGTCTTTATAACACTTCCTATACTAGCGCGTTGGTTTGTGACACTGATGAATCTCGTTTGCGCTGTTTTTTTTTTTTTCGAAATATTGGGATACTGTGCTTTGTGCCAGCTGCATGATATGTTGCTGGGTTCACTTTAGTACGGCGCACGCATAATGTTGCCACATTAGCGATTTGTCACAAGATCTGGTGATCTTTTTTTCTACTACAAAGGTGGCAAACAGGCATACGTCCCGCCTGATGGTAAGCGGCTACCGTAGCCTATGAACGCCTGTAATACCATAGGTATCACAAGCGCGTTGCCGACCATGAACCCCCTACCCCAAGGAGCTCTGGAAACCCTACTCACCACAGGAACACAACACTAGGTCATTTGGTTGCGATCTTCTGTAGGGTGGAGGTATTCCACCAGTCGGACTGTCCCAAGTAGAGAAAAATCTCCAAAGAAATTTCTCTGTGACCTACCTCTCTTTTGACTTTTGACCTTTCTTAGCGATCTATTTTGCTAATATAGCGATTTTTTATTTTTTTAGTGGTTCTAGCTATATTTGAAATCAATAAAGTTTCTATTCATTACCTGCTAGATATTATTTACTCAACGCTATTGTTTTTATAAGAAACCGATTGAAGATTTTGAAAACAAATTGCTTTAAATATACCTTGCCTGATGATGTGGTGTATCGGAAAAAACCACAATTATTCATTTAAACAACCGGATACTCAAGAATCTACCACATCCTGTGATTCTGCTGAAGCTAATGTTTAATTTTATGAAAAATAGAAAAAACTTTATATTTATGTTTTTGAAATAAACATTGTTGTTTCTATGAAATAACCTATGGTTAGCGATTTCTGGTGACTTTTTGAAACACGATTTCAATTAAATCTGGTAACTTTTGGTATCTGGTCTAGCGATTTTTTTTTTTTTGTAAGGTGGGCCAACACTGCGCACGCACTCGTGCAAGTACCACGGTGTTTTTGGCGCCAATCGGTCGGTAAAACCGACGCGGGTATACGTGTAACATTGATGTTTGTAAACTTTTTTTTTACTGGTTTTTATTTATTACTTTTACTGTTTTAGTGGACTTTTAACTATTATTATTATTTTTAGGTTATAATTTATATGAACGATGAACAAATACGTTTGTTATTGGACGAAGAAATGTCGGACTCCGAATATGACGACGAAAATGACAGCGAGGTCGAAGATTTTATTGAAATGCAAGGATAATCGTGTGAAGAAGACGCTGTTCAAGAACAAATTGGGCATTCTGAGGATGACTGTGAAATAGCGTCAGAGAGTCATAAAATTTCCCGGGATAATTAATAACCTCGGAAAAAACGGAAAGACGAGATGGAATCAAAATCCTGCCTCAAATCCAGTTAGACGGCGAGCTAGAAATATTGTTACCCTGCTTCCCAGTGCTTACCTCCGATAGAAAAAGAAGTTTGTTAATTTGCTTCCGTAGATAAGAAAAAAATGGATTTTAGTAGTATCTAGAACAAATACTGATAGTCAGTTAAATAATAATAAGTGATTCATGCAATATTGTTTTATTATATCCTGAATTTATGAAAACATAATATTCATATAGGCTTACCACGTAAAAAGAAAATAAATAGGGTTCCGAAGTTTCGATCTGTGACATCGCGCGCGAGTATAGGAAAGTTAATGTACTTAGTACTACCCAAATGTAGGGATCGCCATTCAAGTGCAGCATCACTGCAAGTCTGTGTCGTCCGACGCTAGCCGCGACAGTGACACGCTCGTTATTTATTCAAGAATAAGATTAACTTGTTATCTCATAGGTGTCTCAACACACTATTTACTTTACAATTAAACATACAATATTACAAAAATAAGAAATAAGGGCTTTTTCTAAACTGAGGTAGTATCAAAATAAAAGATCATCTTGCTCTTCTTTGAGCAATTCGAGTAAATGTTATAATTTTACAAAAACTATTGAGAGACAAGATCAGCGCGGCGAAGGCGATACGACTGTACTTCTGACGCTGAACTAGTGTATCATGCAGGGTTTTTGAAAAATAAAAAATAAATTAAGCACATATTATAAGATTAACGTGGCTACTATTGTACTACGAGATAAAGAGCCCTAGACGTGTGTAGTGTTATTGTTAATTTGGAAAAAAAAAAACAGTACCAACTTTTTGGGCATCGCCATAGTCGGATAAAAAAAAAGTTAATACAGAGGTGATTCAGGACTAGCTCTACGCCATTCCAGAGAACGTTGATCGATTCGATATAAATATGAAATCGGTAGATAAAGGTTATTTTCGAATTACTTACTGTCCAATAATTATTCATTACAAATATGACCTTTAAAATGAACTAAAAATAGAATCATATATAAATATTATAAAACCTAGATTGTAGAATTAACAAAGGCCAATGTTGTGTATTAGAAGGTTGACGAAAGTAGATCACCATGTCTTTCGAGGTGAGACAATTCTACTAGCATTATTATCTGTGTCACATTACGTCTCGAACATGTTCTGTAATTTTGTCATGCGTTTTGTGTCGTAGACAGAGAAGGAACTAGACAGACAGATCGTGTAACCGGGTGTCAGATAGCGATAGATTTATTATTTTATTCAGTTTCCTTAAAAAGTTTTTTTTATAGGTCTAAGGTGACAAAGGCGCTTACTGCCGACCTGATGGTAAGCAGGTACCGTAGCCTATAGACGCATGTAATACCATAGATATCACTAGCGTGTTGCCGACCTTGAAGCCCCTACCCCAAGAATCTCTGGAAACCCTACTCATCGCAGGAACACAACACAAGGTTATTTGGCTGCGATCTTCTGTAGGGTGAAGGTATTCCAACAGTCGGTATGCCCCAAAGAGAATTCTCCAAAGAAATTTACCATTGTACACACGAAAAAAAATACTGTTCAATATCAGATATACAAACTTTATTCTCATTAAAACACTCTCTATAACAGTATAACACTCTCAACCTCGACTGAGCACCAAGAAAGCTATCACAGCGATCGTGGAAAAAAAAATCCATAGCTCTGTCTCTTTTGCTATTCATATTATTTTTAAGTCGCTCATTTAGTTCGTCTTTTATTTGTTCCCTCTACGTTTTGTGTACAGTTTAGTCATGAGACATATCATACGTCACTGTTATATTTCATGTGAAGGTTATAGGCTATATAACTTCACGTTATGGCTCTAATGAGGGGAGCAGTAACCATGAACGGTAAGTACGGGAAGTGAGCACAACAATTGGCTACACTAGCGAGTTGTTCGAATATATTTAACATGGGTGAAGCCGTGGGGCACAACATACAGTGGCGGATTTAGGCTTGCGGCCGCCCTAGGTCTCGTTAATACGCCGCCCTTTTTGATTAAATGAAAGTGATTATCAAAATTAAACATCTAATTTTCAACTATTTAAATTATTATGTAATAAATTTTATTAATTTAAATAAAACTTTTAATATACTTGTAACTTTTAAAATATAACTTTAAATTATTTATTTATTTAATTTTTAATTATCACTTTTACATTAATTGCTTGTTCCAGGCTTTGGTTCGCGCAAAGCTCTTCATTTTTATAAATTATATATTATATTTTTATAATTATATATACCTTTATAAATTAAATAGCATAATTTGATAAAGGCTATTATTATTGATCTATTGAAAAATTAACATCGCACCGATAAGATAATATTATATTAAATAATTGATATATTTAATATATTTTACTGAATTTTTTTTATACATTCATAGCAAAATTAATCCATTTTTTATTACAGTTATCCTTGCATTTATTCGCCTTTAAAATGTTGGCTTCGCGAAAGTTTTGACGCCCCTAAAATGATGCCGCTCGAGTAAGTAGTAAATATCTACGCGACCGGATTTCGTATTATATCACGTTCGTTACGATATTGGCGCGGGGTTATCACAGGTGAGGTGTTCCGAATCATGCGCTGATCACACGATAAATGATGACGAGCTGAGGTTTACTCCAAAAATATGTGTTCTCTGTCACTAAGAACGCATACATTGGTGTTGTGGTTCTTGTATCGAGCTAGTACAGTTACTAGTAACCGATAGAGTATTGTACTGTATCCTGATCTGAGTACTATAATATACTGTTAAATATATATCTATACATGTTATAAAACTCAACATCTCTCCGTCTATCTGTCTATGTTCTTTTCACGCGAAAACCACTTATCCAAGTTACATGTTTTTTTTATTTTAATTCATAGCTATGATATCTGGCCTGGTTATATTCTATACATATTATAAAGCTCAACGTTTTCCTGTCTGTCTGTCCGTTTATGTTTTTTTCACACAAAAACCACTAAACCAATTAACACGTATTTAATTTTAATTCATAGCTACGTTATCTGGCCAGGTTATAGGGTATATTTTTTAAGATAAAGTAACATACGAAATAAGCATTAACGATATTGGTGAATCTATTCGGAAAAAAGACGCATTTAGAGCGCTTAAATGGCTTAAGCTGAGTATATACGAAATATATCAAATTAATGTATTATATCATTGTTAATCTTAAAAAGACCTACAAAAAAAAACAGCGATAGCATATGTCTATCTTCTAAGGATCACCCACAATAAGCATTTTTGTCTTCCTTCTTTTGAGCGGGGGCAGTACGACTTGCGCGTGCGCTCGACCGACGGCATTCTGTAGTCCACGCGAGCGGAGCCGGAACCTTTGCCAGTTGCCTCATAAGACAGCTATATTCATTGTACCAAAGATTTTTAAAAATTAAATATGATTAAATTCCACTATGCAGATTTCTTCTTCTGTTACAATGAAACAATGTTAACATCAAATTGAGATAAATAAACTTAATAGAAAACTGTAATTATTACATAAAAAAATCCTTATTAAAACAACACTGATCGTATCAAGAGTCAGCGATTAAAAAAAAAACATTCTATATAGTTGTACTAGTATTTCAATCCCTGGAGCAACAGATAACATGATTAAGTGATACTGATATATTGATAAGGGAGCATGTGGCACTGTGGCATCATGCGTGTGCAGATCGATAACACTTCACCCCGACTGACCTCTACAATGTCACTGGAAGGACGCCCGCATATAGAGGTCATTTTATTCCTCCTTCCGCAACAAAAAAGTATTCAATTCACTTTTTATACAAATGGTGGTACACAAAAAGTACATAATTTTGCCAGTGTAATATGATTATGTCATATTTTTTAAACAAATATGATGAAGCTAGTGGGAAGCTCTGGTCTTTTGTTTTCGTTATAGGTTTTGGCGGAGTGGCCACAATCTCACCTGTTGTTAAGTGAGAATGTGGCCCAAGATGATAATGTTAAACTTAGTGGAAGACTGGCTCTCAAGTGCAGCTGTCGGAACACACCAAGTGGTGCTTGGCAGGAGATTTTCAACTTAAGGTTGGTAGACAGCCAGGTGGGCATTAGAAAATGTCCTACCACCATGCTATGGTTTCTTCACAATATTTTTCTTCACGGAAAGCTCAGGCTCATTGCAGGGATTCAAACTCACGTCAAACAACGTGAAGTCGTATACGCTACCACTGAGCCATCATTGCTTCATTGGTCTGTTCTATTGAAGAAATAGATCAACATAATTTTGCCTACAAGCCTCACTATGTATCACTCTTGATAGTTTTCGAATTCGATAAAAGGATAGCATTTATTTACAATACATTTAACTAAAAACAAAATTATTAATTATATTTAAACAAAAACAAGAAATTTTATAAAATCCCTAAAAAAAACTTATGTTTTATGGCACAAAATCACTTTTTACAAAACACAAAAAACTTGCAGAGTGTGTGTATACAGGTTCCTTGTTGTTTTTATAAATATTCTATGTATTAAAAATAAAAAAATTATACAAAAGTATTTAATAAATTTTTTTACTAGCCACTAAGTTAACTAACTTTGTGGAACTAATAAGAGCACAAAAACCCTAAAGGAGTTTAAATTATACTAGATAGCAAACTGGCTGGAGACCACATTAATTATCATACAAAACTTTATAACTATAAAAAGTATCCAATATCGCTCATAGATAATGTAGTTTCTTATAAGTAAAACAATTTTAGTATTTTGTGATGACTCTATTCGTTTGGATTGTCGAGAAGACTACTTGACACTGGCAGAATTGTGGTATAAAACTAAAAAAAAATATTTTAGTATTAGATCCATTGTTTTAGATACCTCGCACATACATAGAAACCCAACCGAAATCTCATTTAGCATATATGCTGAATTTGAAGGCAATTTTTTTTTTATTGTGTCATATTCCCGTACGGATTAATATAAATAATGGTATTACAGTAGCTGCACTCGGAAACCAGCAACGTTTTACACCTAGTACTGTGGTTCTTTAGACTGTGGTGTTACGATCACAGAATGCTTTCTATCCAGTAAGACTGTAATAAAAACTTATAAAAAATCGATAAAAAAAAATTGTATTTAGTATTCAAAGAATACTTGATTTTCATTTGACATGATTATACAGCTTAAAACTTTACAACACACCTGAGTGATATTGTACAATTTTATAACCTGGAATTCTTAATGAAATGCCGCTATCCTAAATTAGGTATGCATTTTACACTTGTAAAAAATTGCGTTATCGTATTTATTAGAGTGGAGAAGCAGTGTAATACATTAAATATATAGACGTGATTCCCGATTGAACGTGTTGTTAGTTACAGTCCGCAATCAGTGATGATCCTACAATCGAATAATACTGACTTATCCAATCACTTTTTCAGTAATCAACTAGACAATGATATGTTATCAATAATTAAAAGAATTGATTAGGTTAAACATATTTCATTCTCGTAACGTTACTCACCGGTGTAAGAAAGGCGCGGTGAGCGGCGGGATTGGCTGATGAAATTAATCACTGATAATAGATAATAATGATTTTATATTCTCAAACGTCGATACCGAACACTGAACTGAATAACCGACAAATTGTCGCAACAACGTACCGCTATTGCACTGTCAGATGTCAACCGTATTAGGCATGTGACCTCGGTATACTGGTCCAGATTTTAATACTAGGTATGAGCTTACCAGTACGCAGTCCGAGTGCAACACGAAATATCCGGTATATGCTGTAAGCAGCATAATGCCGCAGGCTTGGTATCAGAGAAATATCGTAATATCTTTACACTATTATTCCTTGTACGATACTGTCTAATAGGCATGACCCGTATATACTGTTCCAGTTTTTAAACCCTGGTATGAGCATACCAGTAGGCGGACCGGATGCGGATCGAAACACCCGATACATACCTTTGTACATCAATGTTTGTTGTACAGTTTTTTTATGGCATTGTGTTAAGGATAGATTAATAAGAATAGGAAATATTATACAGTGTTCGAATATATTTTAAAACCGATGTTTTGTGTTCGTTGACAATGTTTTGGTTTCATAACCCACATCTTCTTGAAGACCTGGTATTGCAGATATGTCTCATGCCTAGTTTCCAATATGATTTAACAATGCTTTATATGACAAATACTGCTAATCAAAACTATGCACAGATGGCGTGCTGAAGCAACTTTCGCTTTATTACGACCGAATACACTGACTGATGACGGAATTCATTAGTATTATTTAATAAATCTTCGCCGCGCTTCCGCCGCTTGATTTGCTATATCACGTACATTTTTAGTAATACCTTGCTAGCCACGAACATTATACATGTATGCAACAAGTTGAGTTTAACTAAAATATTACTCCGCATTTTACTAGATATAGACTGGGTGATCTCGAAACTCGACAAACCAAATGAAAATCATTGTTTGGCTATTAGTTTACTACTATGTGTATGGCTGTTGCGATCCCTAATATTCCGCTTTCTACTAGATATACACTGTGTGATAACGAAACGCAACAAAGCAAATGAAAATCACTATGAGAGGATTACTTTATTATTATATGTATGGTGGTCGCGACCCCTAATACCTCACTTTTTACTAAGTATACACTGGGCGATCCCGAAGTGCGACAAACCAGCCAAAAATCACTGTGAGATGATTAGTTTATTACTATGTTTATGGTGGTTGCGTTCTCTAACACTCCACTTGAATAATGGATATAGCTGAATTTTGCCCGCAGCACCATCTACACAAGCACTAAAGGTATTACCTCATCTGAAAGTACTTATGAAGGGTATATACTGGTAAGGTCAATCGTGGCTATTGTAGCCAGGGGGCAAATGTAGTTGATTTAAATAATTCGTTACGGTTTTGTTTTTTGAATTAGTGACATCTGTGGCTTTAAAGAGTAACTTCGGTTTAACTACATATCAATAGATGGCGCGACTAATACGTAAACTGTCTTATCTAGCGAGCAATCTTTTATATCGCTATTTTGACGTGTATTAGCGGTAAAGAAACGCAGTCTAAAATTTTGTCAAAAAAATTGTTTTAATCAATGAAAAACTCGAAATGGGTTTTTGATAGTGAGGGCACTGGGTCTAACAGTTTAATGGATTTTTAAGAAACTGAAGACGAAATAATCTTTGAAAATATCTTAAATGAAAACGAGGATGTTTGTGAATTTATTCAAACAAGGGAAAAGCAAAAATGAGACCAAAAGATAAACAAAATTAATAAAGAAAAACAAGATGAGGTAGAAAATAAGAAGATAACTAAAATAACTAAGGAAGAAGCAAAAACATACTAAAGTAACGAAAAATATGAAATATGTTTCTGACAAAGAGCTTAATTTAAACAGCGACCATTCTGAAATAATACAACAAAGCACATCAAAAGACCGTCCTAAAAAAGAAAGTGAAATTCCAGAAAAAAGTACATTGGGTATAGTGAAATTCGCGTCTAATAAAGGAAAAAAGACATAAAATATGTGTGCCTGATAGAAGAAATAAATTCTGAAAAAATTGTGGTTCAAGAAGTGGCTTTAAGAAGTAATTTGTGGAATTTATCATGAACTTGTTTACTTTCTATTCGTTTGCATATGTCAACATGATCATTAATACATGACTAATCATAAGAATTCACCAAATTTGCTGATCTTATCATTGATAGTGAAAAATATTAAAATTTGAATTCAATTTTATGTAGCTACAATAGCCCCGAGTGACTTTACCGGTTTTAATAACAAGCATGTGCTATCCAGTATGCAAACCGGGTAAAGATCAAAATATCTGATAAATGTATGTATCCGGACGGCGCGGCGTAGTGTAGCGACTGCATTCTAGTTGGTCCGCCGCCTATATCTATCGAAGTGGTCCGAACAATCACAACTCACACCGAAGTGAGTTGCATAATTTAGGTATTAGAAACCATTTCATTCGTTGAGACAAATTGATACGGATATGTAAGAATTTAAAGAACTTAACTGCGTAACAAGGCTAAAGCATAATAACTATTTTGAGGTATAGTTTTTTCATGTTAACGTGTTCTTTATGTTTATAATAAGCTCAGAGCGTCTACTATAAGGATAGAAAATGTTATAGAATGTTCGAATATATTTGAAAATTTACTGTGTTTTATGTGCGTATTTTTTTTTTTTCGAACTGACTATCCTATTGTCCGGGACGCCTTAACAGTTTCACAGCTTAAGGCACTCAGCCGAGAAATAAGAGCAACAAGGGCAAGGGTGCCAAAGTGGCCGACCTCGGCTTGGGCTGTTGTCGTATATGCAACATCGCGACCTGGCTAAATTCCTATCCGAATTCGAGCTAACTATATATACATGTATGCATGTCTCTTGCCTTCTGGGAGGAAGGAAGAAATACGCGAACATGTATTTATTAATCTGAAAATTGGTCTAACCAAAACTAAACTAACCAAAAAAAAAGAAAAAAGGTCCCTTACAGAACCATGTATCTGAGTGTATTTTATATGCGTCGTCAATGTTTTGATTTTTTATGTCAGTTACGTTTTTGAAGTGATTACGTCAACAACTGACCTTCACTTTTTGGCACGTTTACCTTAGCTGACAATCCTAAGCCTGGTAAAGTAGTAAGGAAAGATTTCACTTCACACAGATACACAACACACAGATACGTTCTATTAAAACGAAATCCAATTTCATTACATTGTATAGGCATGCACACAGCAATGCACAAAGCATATGATTACCTAGCGAGACCATATTCACGCATATACAAAACTAAGAAGTTTTTTTTTTTCGAACTGACTTTACTCTTAGCCCTGAAGACTCAAACGACTTTTACAGATTCACCCGGGCTTGGGGGAATTTGAAGTATTTTTATACCTGATATTTATACTCTGTATTCGGCCATACCCGTACCTTGAAGATGGGGTATTGATATTTGCGGGTATGTCTCATGTCTAAACCGTATTTGCTAATTGCTTTGACGAGTGACGACTCTGTGGTGACGACTGTGAGAGCGACTGGCGGGATCTCAAACTGTCATTTAGTGGTTTTTATTCGTAAATTTGTTATTTCACCTTATATTGTCTAATACAGGTGGCGTTATGCATATTAAAGTTTGGTTATTGTGCACAAGTAAAGTGAATTGGAAATAATAACATGTATCATGAATTCTGAGATGCCACAAATACTCCTTAGAAAGTTCTAACTAGTGAGCCACCATCTTGTTAGGATAGATACACAAATCGTCATAACACAGGAAACTATACCTATACACTAATTAATGTTCTTCATAAAGAAGACCGGTTGCCAAGTTAGGAAAAAGAAGAAGAGTGACGTTGAATTTAGGAATGACAGGAACGTAGAAATACAAATTCATACCCGATAGTCGTTTATTGATACCAAATACTTTTGGCTTCGGTACTTTATTTTCGAGTTGCAAGTATCGGTAAAAATTACTCGTTTCGGTACTCGCTTGTAGCAGATATCAATTTCACAAAATTTGTGGATAATCTTCGATTCTTGAATAAATATTTATATATTATGCAGTAGCAGCTTTGCAGACATTGCTCGGGCGATAAACACACATGATTTGAGGTTCTCTGGTTGATGGAAGGATTTTAACCATGGAGTCTAGGTATGAGAACGATCGTAATATGTTAAAAATGTCAAAAAATTTGAGGACTGATCCTGGAGTGCATTAGGTTTGCAAATATCAACTGTTATTTAAGAACTAAAAAAAATCACATAACATGAAAGTGTCACATATTTTAAGAATACATAATTCAATGAAATATTACTATCATTTCAAAGGAACTAGTGGAAGGAGTAAAAGGAAAGTTTATTTAAGGTGTAAGATAATTAAGTTATTTTATATTACAATAGGAACGGTAAATAACTATCTATAGTGCCACAAACTTTTCTGGGCCGGTGAGAGAGTCGCTGTTATCGCATTTGGTGTTGTCAGTAAAAATAAATTTTGCAATAAAAAGGGTAAGTAAGTCGATGAAACAAAAACATTTTTGTCCAAATCTTGAAAATAACTGAACCGATTTTTCAATCCAATTAATAGTGTCGGAAAAATACGTGGACAAACATATGTACATATCCATAAAAACTTAATATTTGTTTGGAAGCATAATAGATTATGTAAATATAGTGCACTTCCAATAATAATAATACATAGGTACGTGTCAAATTCATAACCTCCTTGTTTGAAGTTCGCTAAAGTGTGAAATTATGCACACACTACCTTACATAGAACCTGATGTTAAACACCTGGCGATTTGAAAGAACGTAGGTAAAATGTTAATTAAATAAATAAAAAATAAAAACATATTCTCTGAAAATATATTTATATTTTAACACAATAATCATCTACATAAAATGTATGGCGGGTGTTTTCTAACGGCAATACTCCAGCTGGAGTTATTTGATTCATTGGTCACTTCACTTGGTTCACCTGGTTCACTGTCACTGGCCAAATTAATGATGAAAGGCTCGTCTAAGTATGCACCTCTACTTCTATACTAGTTTTCAAGTTTTTTACGTGATTGCTATGCTTTGCCATTCATTCACTGTTATATTATTGAAGGCGTCTGCAATCAAAGAAGCATTTCATAATTTGATTTATTAATCTTATGATTAGCTACGTTTCGTTTCATCGAGCTCTAAATCATTTCGATTGCATTTAGGTCGCAACGGTATGGCGGTAATCTTAACACACTATGCCTATTCTTTTTCAACAGTTCGTCTATTTCTTATACAGGTTTTGGTCTATGTCTTTTAATGAGTGCGTAGAGTTGCGGTTTTGTAAACTGTTCATTTAATTCTATTTTATTTTCTGTCAGCCACTTCTGCATCTTGGCCTTTTTATTATTTGTATTAGGAGTTTTGTTTATGCAAATGCTATGATATGGGGCATTATCCAATATAATTAGTGTTGTCTCATGTAAATTAGGCAGAAGTTTATTGGTAACCCATTTTTTGTAATTCGTACTATTCATTTCGTCGTGATAATTGGCAATTTTTGTATTTGATTAAAACAGCAATAACGCATTTTCTACAAACACTGCTTGTCTTCCCGCATGAAAAATTATCGATCTGTTTCCCTTGGAGACTGGGTTTAGCACACCATCAACTTCATCACTCTGCCAACAGCATTCAGCTATATGAGATGCGTGAATATAGGTCTTGTCCAAAAATGTCAGGTTTTTGTTCACCTCGTTCATTCTCTTTAATTTTTTGAAGATAAATGCAGAAATCCTCTCCATGCAGAAATATCATTTCGTTCTACTTGAATTTTTCTGTTCGATTTTGTTTTCTTGTAACGAAATCTAATTTTATGGAGTATTTTCCGAAGACTTTCTCGACCCCCCTTAAAATCAATGTCTTCTTGGAGCACATTTAATAACTTTGCTATTGTGGGAATTTCTTTGCGCATGATTTAAAATTCATGAATTTTTCTTCTTATGACACCGAGATCAAAATCATCCACTTCAATTTTACCTTTCCGCCTTTTCCTTATCTTACCTGGCGTGGAAACTTTTGTTCCAGTTTCATCTGCCTGTTCTTTTTCCTTTACAAGTTTTCCAACAAATCGCTCCTCAACGCCTACAACAAAAGTAACGAAAAAATTAAATATATGATACTTATATCTATTTTACTAGCACGTGCCAAATAATGTTTATGTAGAATTACTTTCAAAAGCTGGCAACACTAACCTGTGGCGGCAGCTACGCGTTCATACGATTTTACGAAGGGTATTATCGGTGTCTGAGGACGCTTTTCTTCCTTAATTAAATCTAGGACTTGTAATATAACGTTCCTCGCATCACTTTTTAAAGCTTTCGGCATTTTTCACGAGCTATAACCACGAAACGAAAAATAAAAGCTCGGAGCAAACAACCAAATGCGGATATGTCACCGAATGGCAGGTAGATTGACATTTCAAAATGGCGTCGTTAGTTCCTCTTTAGTCCACCGGGCCAGAAAAGTTTGTGGCACTCTAATATACACTGTTTATAACAAAAAGTCAAAGCAACACTGTATTATTTTTATATTTTATTTTATTGGACACATTTAATTTAATGTTTTAAATATAAGACTTTTCTTACCAAGCACATAAAATTGGTAATTTTTAGGAATTTTAATAAAAAATTAAGGTGTGTGTGCGATTCACACACGATAGAAGTGAAACTTCATTTTAAAAGGCATTTTCTATTTTATTTAAACAGTGTGCAATATACATACACACCGACATTTACTATCTCGCGCTGGTTCACTCAAAGAGGAGAGACCGATAATGTGCGTTAAACGTTTAACGCTTGGAAGTCGCATAAGAAGTTTCACTTCAAAAACAATTTTAAAAGATTCTCGTGAGACTAGCTAAGCCCTCGATGTCGTACGCTATTATTACAATGAAATTATTTCTGTTGTGCATATTAGATACCTTAACGTAAAGAACGTTCCAAGTTATATAAATTCACTGCTACGATCCTATGGAGCGGACCTTAAATATAATGCGCGAGTAAAACTGCACAACAAACTGTGCATAACAGTGTCTTAATAATAAAACCAAATTTCCAAATAAATATTTAATATTATTCATGTTCACTCTACTAAAAAATTAATCTTTTGCCGTCCTGGCCGCTGCGGTGGGGTCACCACCCCGTGCTGCCGAAGAAGGTGCTTCTTCCAATAACAACGGCGGGTGAAGCAAGCGTGGCATACATCACATTCGAACCTGAAATTAAGAGCGCAAATCATGATGATTATAACTACAATAAGAGATAGCAAATGTCAAATAAAAGCAAGGTGACTGCACTGTGCCTGATACTAAGCACAATACAATTCAGAAACAACGGCCGTTTTCAATAACATATCTGAGCTTATGGATAGATCGCTATCTCCGATTAGTACAAATAGAATATGTATCCATAGTTTGAGTTTCAAGAATAAGAGTTACGTTTCATCTGAAACTTATATGGAAACGCAGTTAAGTTCAATTTTTATGAGCGTTCCTATCTTTAGCAGGCTATCTATCCATAGGCTAGGGATGGCGACCTGGGATCGATTAATCTAAGAATCTATTTTTGGGCCAAAACAAACCATTTTTTAAATCGATACATAGTACTGAATCGATTCATGGACTCGATATTTCAACCTAGAAAATTGATTCAATTTATTTGTTTTGATAAGAACCATAAAAATATTTACAATTAATTAAATATAAATACATGTTAGTTTTTCACGTTCAAAATTACTCATAAACTCGTGAAAAAAACATTTTGCACGATAACTAAATAACTTCCTCTACACAATGATTTTTGTAAATTTTCGTTTTTTTTTTGTTACTACGTGCTTCGTTACTTTCTATATGACTTAAAACTAGAGTAGGCCAAAATAATAAAAACAAGGAATCGAAAATTAATCGTATTAATCATACGAATTCGAAAATCGAATTGATTGAACGCCGTTATTCATTTAAATTTACTTTTATGTGACACACCAGTATTTGGAACAGGTATGTACGAACTGCTATTTCAGTTTACAGATAACAGTTCCAAGCTGTTACTTGTAAATACCTGCTCTTTTAAACTATTCTGATAAATATTTCTCATTCCTAATAAGATATCTACTGTTTGTTTGAATGCGCTAATCTCTGGAACTAACAGTTAGTTAAAAAAATAAAAACTTTTTTTTTTTAATTTTTACACTTTTTAGCTTATTTATTGAGGTAGGATATTGGCTATATAACTTCACGCTACGACCCTTAGGATCGGAGCAGTAATCATGAATGTGAAGCAATCTGGCAATCTGTAAATGAGTACGGGAAGTGAGTAAAATGTTAGGCTACACTGGTGCGTTGGCGGTATGGTGAAGAGTAGGTACTATAAATTTAAGATGGATAAAACCGTGGGGCACAGCTAGTATGTAATAAATTAGTCAGTTAGTGAAATTAAAATAAAAGTGGATACCTTTTGATGTCATTATGAGAGTCGATATGCCGGTTCAGTTTCGTACGGTCATAGAATCTCTTCTGACAGATGTCGCAGGAGTAACGCTTCTCACCCTGATGGATTCTTCGTATGTGGTTTATTAGATTCGATACTATGTAGTATGAAGCTGTACAATACTCACACTGATATAGTTTAATTCCTGAAAATGTCACATAAAAACGTCACACTATAGATTATTGTTACGATCTGTATAAAAATTCACTATTCTCGAAATATCTAAAAAGTTTAGAAACCACTAAAAACATCAAGTATAAATTCGTACCTAAGAAACGCGTCACGGAACTCGGACACATTGACAACCCTATAAATTCGATTACGTAAGGAAACAAACAATGATTAAAATTAGCACATTCTGTCGGCATGTTAAAAAGAAATCAGGCAAATCCAGAAATTACGACCTCCTTTTTAGGTTTATAAGCGAGTCATATTCCGACGGAAGACAGTTCTATTTTGTACAACCACGTGAAAATAAGAAACGATAAAAAGAATAAATCTGCAAGAGACTGCAACCACAGAATATGTAATACGAAGCAAAAGGGTACTTAGGAACAATGTTTATTGTAGTCTACTTATTAATTGAGGTCTTCTCTATCCCACAGCTTAAACGAGAATGCCTTTAAGCTGGTCGTTGCCTGCTTATAAAGTATGTCCGATCACAGAGCGCACCTGTTGCTACTGAGCCTAGTCAATAGTGCGGGTCAATAGTATGAATACTAAGTCGTTACTACGGATTCCATAATCACATCGACAAGATTTTGCGACATATATTAGGTCCTTACATATGAAATTGGCGTTTTTGAACTGGCCAAATTCAAATTTATTTCAAATTTAGGCTTGTGTATTTGTGTTTCGAATTTAGGGATTCATTTGGTTTTGCACCATTTCTTTGATATCGTTCTTTTCACAAAATGGAAAACTTAAAATATCGCGTTATTTACGAATATGAGTTCCACCGTGGCATCAGCGCTGCAGAAACAGCTCGAAGGATGATGTGTATGGGAACGCTACTGTAAAAGAAAGCACGGTACGTTTTTGGTTCCAACGTTTTCGTTCTGGAAATTTTGACCTACGAAACAAAACCCGTGGACGGCCGGAGACCCTAGCTGATAATGAAGATGGTGATCGTGTGAGCGGATCCATCGCAAACCACGTCAGAGTTACCGACAAGTTTCGGTGTGGGTAATAAAACAATTCAAATTCACTTGAAAAAAATTGAAAAATTGAAAAAACTCGAGAAATGGGTACCACATGAATTGACTGAAGCACACCAACAAACATGCATTGAGTGCTGCGTTACATTACTCAACCGACACAATAACGAGGGAATTTAGAACCGTATTGTTACTTGTGACGAAAAATGGTTCCTTTACGAGAATCGGAAATGCTCATCACAGTGGTTGAACCCAGGAGGAACTCTGTCCCAAGCGAAAGTTGACTCAAAAAAAAAGGTACTGATGAGTGTTTGGTGGACCAGTGCTGGTGTCCTATACTACAGCTTCCTAAGATCTGGCCAGACGATAACGGCATATCTGTATTGTCAACAATTGCAAACCATGATGGAAAAACTAGCCGTTAAACCACCGAGACTGGTCAATCGCTCTAGCACACTGCTGCTTCAGGACAACGCTAGACCCCATACTTCATTACAGACGGTAGCTAAATTAGAGGAACTACGGTTGGAAAGTCTCCGACATCCACCATACTCCCCGGACCTTGCTCCAACAGATAACCATTTTTTTCAGAATTGGGACAATTTCTTGCAAGTAAAAAAATTCAATTCCGATGAGGCTGTCCAAACCGCCTTCAAAGATTTTACTGATTATCGCTCCCACAATTTTTCCAGAAGTGAAATGAATGAACTACGTATATAATGAAGAAAGTGTATAGATAATAAAGGTACATATTTCGATTGATTAAATGTATAATTTCGTTTTATTTTTTTCCATATAAACTGCTAATGTCATATGTAGACCGACCTATTATTAAAAATAGTATCTCATTTAATATGACGTGTAGTGACCAGCTTATAGAAAGAAGACATGTAAGCAAACTCACCATCATGCCTTCGAAGGTGCTTTACCAAATCGTGTTTCTGCCAGGTCTTATAATCGCAGTGATTGCAAGCATAGTCCGGGGGATGGTGGGATTTCACGTGGGAGTAATGGGAACCACGATGAACGAACACTTTACCGCAAATCTGAATTAAAAAAATCTATATAAATAAAATAATTGAGGTTTAACGTTATTCTCGCATCACGCAAAAACTACTGGATAAATTTTCATATTTTTTTTCTTTACATGACGCTTAAAAAAAAATATCACTATATCTTCATAAACAATAATTCCGTAGCAAGCGGAGCCGCGGGCACAGCTAGTATATAATAAAATTATAGAATGTTAACAATATAACTAACAGCTCTCATGGGCAATAATTAATATTCATGAAGAATTAAGAGAAAAAGAAGAATTACCTAATACAATACACCTTACACCTTTGAGATAAGCAAAGACCTTGTGGTCAAACTGCTGATTCGAAACCGTAGGTTTGAGCACCGGCGTGTACCAACGATTTTTTTTAGCTGACGGAGAAAGAAAACTTCGTGAAGAAACCAGAATGCTTTTTGAGCACCGGCGTGTACCAACGATTCTTTTTTAGCTGACGGCGAAAGAAAACTTCGTGAAGAAACCAGAATGCTTTTGAAATGTTCTTGTATGTACGTGGGAAAAAACAGAATTGTAGATTGCTCAACTTTTGAAATCGCCAATACATCGTTGGCTGGTGTGGTGATTTAGCCCGTATGTGTATTATGTACGTGGGAAAAACAGGATTATAGACTGCTCGAATTTGAAATCAACAATACATCGTTGGCTGGTGTGGTGATTTAACTCGTAAGTGTATGTACGTTGGAAAAAAACAGAATTGTAGATTGCTCAACTTTTGAAATCGCCAATACATCGTTGGCTGGTGTGGTGATTTAGCCCGTATGTGTATTATGTACGTGGGAAAAACAGGATTATAGACTGCTCGAATTTGAAATCAACAATACATCGTTGGCTGGTGTGGTGATTTAACTCGTAAGTGTATGTACGTTGGAAAAAAACAGAATTGTAGATTGCTCAACTTTTGAAATCGCCAATACATCGTTGGCTGGTGTGGTGATTTAGCCCGTATGTGTATTATGTACGTGGGAAAAAACAGGATTGTAGACTGCTCTAATTTGAAACCGCCAATACATCGTTGGCTGGTGTGGTTATTTAACCCGTAACTGTATGTACGTGGGAAAAAACAAAATTGTAGATTGCTCAACTTTTGAAATCGCCAATACATCGTTGGCTGGTGTGGTGATTTAACCCGTAACTGTATGTACGTGGGAAAAAACAAAATTGTAGATTGCTCAACTTTTGAAATCGCCAATACATCGTTGGCTGGTGTGGTGATTTAACCCGTAACAGTATGTACGTGGGAAAAAACAAAATTGTAGATTGCTCAACTTTTGAAATCGCCAATACATCGTTGGCTGGTGTGGTGATTTAACCCGTGCCTTTTTATTATAACTCTTATACAAGTCATATATACGACGCTTTAGTGTACATGGTTCGATATAACACAGCCTTATATATTAGAAATGCTTATTGTCGCTTTATATAAATGATCTATATTTCGTGTCTATATGATTAAATGACAAAATAGTGAACTTATATTGCAATTTATGGATAAGGTTTGTGAATTTCCGTGTTAGGATGTGATTTACGTGTTTATATAAGGTTATTTACTGAATATAGGACGGTGGCTGGCTTATGTACAGGTATAAGCGCCCTATATACATTGATCTAGAAAGTACAACAAAGGGTTTTTTTTTTGTGTATAATTTTATTTGTATGATGCCTACAGGTTATGAAACAACACTGGTGTCATGTGTTGCAATTTTTAGACTATCATTATTATTACGTAACCTGATATTTGAATCTACGGCCTACTATAGGCGAACTGTATGTATTTATAAGTAATTTACCATTTACTAGTTCTAAATATCCGAACGGTTTAAATACGTTGGAACATTGTATGTATGGCATGCTCGAAATTAACAGTTCAGTATCTGACTACGGTCCGACTGCATTGTAAAGTATTCGACTTCATTATATTGAAAACATAGTCCACATTGAAGATTTAAATGATAAGATGAATTTAAATGATAAGATAAAATTAAAGATTGAAATGTAAATATAAAGAATAAATACCTCACACAACCAGCATTTAGTGTTCATATGCTGGTCCTTCCTGTGCCCGACTGCCTGGAGCTTGTTCTCAAACTTTAAGTTACAAATAACACAAGCCAATGGGTCGATTTTATGTGTATTCTTTGAGACATCTGTTGTTACATTTCTCAATTTTCTCTTCTTATAGGGACCTCTTGTTTTCCTCACTCCACGGATCTTGATTGCAGGTGCGCTGTGAAGGTAAGATATCTGTTATTTGGCTAATAGTTAGAATTTTAACCCAAGTTCGACAGAATAACTTCACTAATATAAATAATCCTTACTTAATCCTAATAATATTATAAAGGCGAAAGTAAGTTTGTTGATTACTAAATGACGGCTGAACGGATTTGGATGAAATTTGCACACAGATAGTTTATAACCTGGATTGACACATGATATTTTTTATCCCTGTAACAATAATTTTTGTACCTCACGCGAGCGGAGCCACGGGCAGAACCTAGTAATGTAATAAATAGGAAAGTAAGTTTATTTGTTTGTTACTCAATCACGCACAAACGGCTAAATGGATTTAGATTTAATTTGACACACAGGCAGCTTATAATCCGGATTAAGACATAGGACACTTTTTATCCTGGTAAAGGCCCAATTCTGCAGTCCACGCAGACGAAGTCACGGGCATAGCTAGAAAATAATAAGTTAAAATAGTTTTAAAAAAACATGCTTTAATTAAACTTGTTAGTCTTACTATACCTCGTTACTAAGCCCAATTTATTTGACTTGTCAAAACAAATCATATGAGCCTAAACTCAGGGGGTATACTAGTAACCAATCAAGAATTCCACTATCCACCTCCTGGCTCCATCACTAGACCCTCGTTACTTGTTAGTCTTACTATACCTCGTTACTAAGCCTAATATATTAAACTTGTCAAAACAAATCATATGAGCCCAAACTCGTGAAGTTTACTAGTAGCCACTGAAGTATGCCAACATCTACCTCCTGACTCGATCATCAGATCTGCACCAAAATACCAAACCATCCGAACTTCATATACATACAAAGTTTTATTTCGATAGGATAATTAGAAGTAGGTTAAAACTGACTTCTAAGATTTTATTACATTGTTAGCTAGGAGTAGTTAGTTACCTGGGAAGCTAATATAAGCGTGTTAAAAATTGTTAATTTTTTTTGTAGTCCTATTCAGTCCTGTGCACAATGAAAGTGAAAGACATGTTTTATTTCCCTTACAGTTTTTGTTTATCCTTATAGGTTTAGCATTCTGGCCACAATCTCACCCGTTGTTAAGCGACGACGATGTGACCCAAAAAGGTGGACACGCTAAGCCTAGCTGAACGACTGGCTTTCAAATGCAGCTGTTACCACACAACTAACAATAAATTTTCAATTTGAGAGTGGTATTAGAAAATAACCTACCACCACCATGCTATGATTAATTTCTTCAAGATGTTTTGGAGGGATTCGAATTAACGGTGTCCACTGACACTATCACTGAACCATTATTGCTTCCTGTATATGTCTAAAAATGGAAAAACCTTTTCTTATCCTTGACAATTTTATCTCTATGTTATGATTGCTCTCAAAGTATGCAAGAATCTGCCGTCATCAAAATTAGTGAGCCAATTAAATAGCATATTTTTAATGTGCACATCATACTATATATATACTAGCTGTCCCTGCGGCTCTGGTCTCGTAGTATACAGATCGGTCGAGCGCACTCTCGTATATTGCTGTCCCCGCTCCAATCCACGGCTGTCATCCGCCAGTTATTTTAAAGACAGAAATGCTTATTCTGGTTAATCCTTAGAAGATAGATATATGCTAGTGCTGACTTTTTTGTAGGTCTTTTTCAGATCAATAGTTCAGTGGTACATTAAACTGATATATCTCTTATGGTTTACTCAGCGTAAGTGATTTAAGCGCACCAAAACCGTATTTTCTCCTTATTGATCCACCATTATCGTTTACTTATTTCGTATGTAACTTTATCTAACAAAATTTATCTTTCAACCTAGCCAGATAGCATAGCTATAAATATACATGAAAAGAGGACATGGATATTTCAACAAACATCTTTTTTAACCTAGGTTCTGCAGAAAGCCCCCTGTGCAGATCATGAATGAGTCAAGAAGAAACAGCCAGATGTGTACTGTTAGAATGTGAGGAACTGGCTCTATAATGGTACAAATACCTTGGCAAACCATATTTTCTTCCAGAGGTTTTTAGAAACATTGAGCACCAGACTTTTTAGAAGACTTAGGATGGCAGGATTGAAGTTTACTATCTTTACATAAAATAGACATCTAATTCCTGAAACCTAGACAAAGTAAACATGATGGAGTCACTCTCCTTTTCTTTAGCACAGCAAAAATACCACTCAAGGATAGTAGCAACATCCAAGAACTCTACTAACATTCTCTATCATACTGATCTTAAAATCAACCACACAAATATAGTCTTTAAGAAGCTGTCGGGTTATCGTAAAAAACCCATTTTTCGTCACCAGTCACAATGCGATGCAAAAATCTTCTCCGTTTTTGTCTTTGAAGCAGCGTTCACAAATACAGAAACGCCGTTCAACATCTCTAGATTTCAACTCATATGGTACCAAATATCCTTGCTTCTGGCTCATTCCCAGCTTGTTTAGGCGTTTTGAAACTGCTTGCTGGCTCACTTGCAATGATCTTGCTTACTCCTCTTGACTTTGATACAAGTCTTCATTGAGTAAATGTTCTGAATCTTCATCTTGAAAAACATTTGTTCTTCCACCATTATGCCGGTTTTCTACACAAAAATAATCACTCTTGAAGTGTTAAAGCCAGTCACGCACTCATAGCAGCTTCACCATAAGTGTCTGAGAGCATTCGGTGAGCCTCAGCCGCAGAATTTTTTTATTAAAAGAATAAATTAACACTTCCCGCAAATGATAAGAATTCGGCTCATAAGTTGACATTTTTATTCGACAATAACTATATGATGTAAACACAAATCAACTACCAGTGCTATCAGGTTATGTTCACAAGCTACTAAAGAGTATTATAAGTCATCTATAATGTATGTACTTGACGTCTACTTGTTGCTAATGCCGTCTATAGAAAAATGGCGGAAGCAAAGTTGTATACCTTAATACTTACCTATCAACGCATTTAGGTCCACTTATAACTCTACTGTTATCTCTATGATTCTCTTTCTCTATTTCACCATTACATATTTCTTCTTTAATTTTACTATCTTCAGTACAATTATTGATGGGGACTTCATCATAACTTAGCATTGGTGATTCATTATTCATTGAATTATCGTAAGCATCAAGCAATTCAGTTTTAATAGTAGCATCTAAGATCCTTCTGAAAGTGTTGTCGGCAAGCAAGCATGATGTTTTGAAACTAAATGCAATGGAAAGATTTCCAAGACACGTCTCACACACTTTGGTTGGTAAACCGGCTTCATTCTTTATCTGAAATAACAATAATTGGCCATATATGAATATAATGTTCCCAGGAGTTGCTAGGTGGTAGGAGATAATTATCTGACTGGATGGTGACCACTATATACCAGGTATAACACCAACCATAGTGTGGCCAGGTGTGTTGCGTTCCAAGATCTGCTACTACATATTCAGTAATCAAGTTGGTTGGTAGGAATTTGTACATGACTGAGCTGCGACAACAAAACACATGAATATTTATTTATCTTATTAGGATCACCAGTGGCTTGCGTACATAATTTAGTTACTAAAACAGAATTACATTTCTAGATCAAAATAGGCTTTTAAGGCAATCACTACATGCACATAGCAGATATAAGAAAAATAAAAATTAAAAACATAATATATACATGCATAACACTAATAAATATAATTAAATAATCAATCCAAGTTAAACTACCTTAAATTAATATAAACTTATCAGACAAAAAAATATCAACAATGTACATAACAATATTTTTTTCTATTTGATGTAGGATTTTTTTTAAAGTTCCTATTGACACCCCTAACTTTATCAGGGACCCTATGTCTTCTAAATTAATAATTAACTCTGTGCTCTTCCTGCCATGAGGAACATCCCAAATAACCCCAGGCTACATTTATTAACAATTCTAATATCTAATAATCCTAGTTATAAAAAGTTTCTTAATGTAACTAAAGCTTCCCTTCTCTTTATTTACTCTAACTTATACTAAGCAAAAGCTTTCCTTCTCTTTTTGTCTAACACTAATCATTAATTTAACATAATTAGGATTATAGGACCCCATCTCAGTGTCTCTCTTTTGCTTTGTCTCATTTCGGTATCAACTAGTGTATATCCAACTGCCGAAAGCGACGATCAGCGATGAATTGCAGATAGTAGATGGTAGTTGCTGTTGTTTCTGGCTTGACCTGTGCTTACCATCAGGCACGGTGAAGTCATTTTGCGGTACTACAGTAGAAAAAATTAAAAAAAAACTAAATAACACTTACCAATAAACCAGTGCAGAATTCAATATCACTAATTATTTTAGTTTTTCCGTCATCAAATATATAACACATGTCTGAACAACGTGCCATACATATTCTGCATGAATCTAAGATGTAATTTATATTCATATCAAATATATTTTCTGAGATACAACTTTGTTTCTCCTCCATTGTTTGGTAATTTTAAAAAATTATAATGTTTTTTATAAATATGATATAAGTAGGTGTTGATATTATTTATACATTTTAAAATTAAATTTTTACAGTAATACTTATACAAATTATGACTAATTAGGCAATAATTTAATAAATTAATAATAAATAGTAATATACTATATATGACAACCATACAATGCAATACAATATTTATACAATGTATGTAATTTTTATTTGTATTAATTATTTTGTAGTGATGTTGATAATCGATTAAACAATTATATATAATCGATTGCTAAATAAAAAATAATTGTTTATGAAAATAATCAAAAAGGAAACGGTACTACTGGAGCTGCTTTTCATAAGTTGGAGTATTGTTTACTATATGGGTGCATTTTTTGTTTGTCTGTCTGGGCTTAATTGAAAGATGATGTTGGCGACATATGAAACACGTAATTAAGATGTAGAAGTATTATTAATAGAGATAACAAATAAGTAACTATTCTATTACTATTATATAGATATATTTGATATAATTATGTTAAGAATGTGTTTCGAAATAGAATATTGATATTTTGTTTACAATGTATGGAATATGTATAGGGTTGGTACTAGATAATACGATTTTCTTGAGATGTATGTTTCATCGGTTTAAGTAACCATTAATTATTGAAATATGTATTGAGTTTGTGTTTAATATTATAGAATTATAGATACAGAATAGAATGCAACAAAGATAATAATAAGATTTATAATAGTTTAATAGTAATATATAAAATACATAGACCGGACGGCGGGTTCGCCCATAGAAATTAAGGTTTTTTGTAAATTATTATAAAATGGTAATTTTTACGAATAAGATTTAATTTGCATTATATAGAGCATAGAATAAGGAAAATAATGATGTATAATACATGTATGTAAGGATTATAAATAAAGAATTATAGAGCGGGAAATAGGCCGACCAAAGTGAAAATAGATAACAATAGTGAACCGAGCTCTCTAGGCGATAGGGGCTCTCTTTAAGGTAACGCCTCGGAGTACTTAAGCTCGCGAGTTTTGTACTGGGGCGTGTGATTTAGCGTCTATAGATAGATGTCAATCCGACAGATGTCAATAGCAGCAATACGAAGATTGGTCGGCCTAAGAACGCTCCGCTACTAAGAAGATTTTGGTGTTTCATTGAAGAGTCGTCGCTTCGGGTGGATATTGAGGTGCAATATTGCACCCCCCCTCTCCTCGGACCCTTCATCTCCGCCTCGAGGCTTCGAGTCGCCGGTACATTAGTAGGGGTGTCACGAGACGGGCATCCGGCACATACAAATTTCGCCCGTCCCCCTCCCGGGTACTCGTCACCCCCCCTCTCCTCAGTCGAGGGAAGTGACGCGGACCCAACAGTTGGTCCTTCGAGCCGGATCCTCAACACCACTACGAGATGCCAGTCACAAGAAGCCAGAAGGGTTCATCGAGGGAACAGGCGCCTGAAAACACAGAAGCCATCGCGGCAGAGACTCAAACACGGCAGAGCGGCTCACGAACTACGGAGTTCACTTCATACGAGACCACCATGACCGGCACGACACGTGACACGACGACGACTTCCCAGGGTCATGAAGACAAAGAAGCATCCACCGTGAGAAGGAACCGCCCTGCATCAGTGAAGTCACAGAGAAGACGCAAAGAACTGGAGGCCCGCGCCGAGTTAGCCGAGAAGGAGCTTCGGGAGGCACAAGCAGCCACAGTAGCCGCCAGGCTGCGCTTAGAAGTCATACAAGCCGAAAATGAAGAGGATGAAGACTCAATTATAGAAGAGCCATTGGACCGGGTGGACCACGTCAGGGAATGGGTCCAGCAGTCTGCAGAAGGATTCTCCAAGAAGGGACACGAGGGGGAGGCATCCAAGGAGGGGTGCATAGGGATTCCCCCACCTTCCGCCGACAAGCCCGACACCAAGGCAGATATGGAGATGAGTCACAGAAACCTCGCAAGGGCTATTGCTGAAGAAATGAAGAGCGTTCACATCCAAGGTCAAGTGCTGCAACCGGACTACATGCATCAGCTGCCATTCTTCGATGGTGACTCAAGGGAGTGGATGGCATTCAAAGCCGTCTACGAGGACACAGCCCCACTCTTCTCCGACGTACAGAACATGGCAAGGTTAAGAAGAGCCTTGAAGGGGGAAGCAAGAGAAGGAGTTCGCAGTCAACTATACTCCGAGAGCACACCGGGGGAAGTGACGGAAGCCTTGAAGCGGTGTTATGGAAGAGCGGACGCGCTGGTCCTGGCAGAACTGGACAGAATAAGGAAGCTGCCACCGATCAGCGACAACCCGTACGACGTGTGCCTGCTCGCAAGCAACGTAAACAACACCGTGGCGGCGATACGAGGACTGCGGAAGCCACAATACCTCCAGTCACCAGAAATACTGAGGAGCATCGCTGACAAGATGCCAGCCATACTGAAGTACCGATGGTATGACTACGTCGCGGACAAGGCTGAAGGGGATCCTGACCTGAACCTGATGGCAAGGTTCCTGAACAGGATGGCGGACCGATGCGGAACACACGCCACACCAGAGGCTGCTACGAGGAAGCAGGTACCAAGAAGGCAAGCTGCGCATACGACGACTGATCACATCAAAGAAGAGAGACCAGGAAGAGAGAAGCAGGGGATTGATCAAGGAGGAAGAGAGAAGACTGCATGTCCACATTGCCGCGAGGGACATTTTCTACATGAATGTCCCAAGTTCCGTCAAGCACCTGTGAAGAACCGATGGAATATCGCGAAGGAATCGCGGTTATGCTACAAGTGCCTGAGCGGACGACATCGAAAGGAGACCTGCCGTCACCCTCCATGCCCAACCTGCAAACGTTGGCACCATAGCTTGCTGCATGAAGAAAGAAGAGAAGAAACGAAGCAAGAAAAAGAAGTGGCCAACAACGTGAGACTTCCTGTGAACTGCACCAGGTCATCGAGAGCGTACCTGAAGATGATTCCTGTCGAGGTTTATGGACCAGCAGGAGAAGCCAGGGTCTTGGCTCTGCTGGATGAGGGGTCAACGGTCACCCTATTGGACTCGACGGTAGCTGAGCAGGTCGGCCTCGAGGGACCCAAGGAGACGCTTCATTTGGAAACCGTGGGTGGGCAATCCATGGTGAAGAAGGATTCGATGAAGCTCAACATGCAGATAAGAGGACTGCACCAGTCAAAGAAGAGAACAGTCACCGGGGCACGCACCATTGACGACATGAACCTGACGCCTCAGCGACTGGAGAAGAGCACCATAGAGAACTGCGCTCACCTTAAGAAGCTGATGAAGCAACTGCACTATGAAGAGGATTCCCCCAAGTTGCTGATAGGACAGGACAACTGGGAACTCATCATATCGAGAGCGACGCGCAAAGGAAAGAAGAACCAGCCAGTGGCATCCTTCACTCAGCTCGGATGGGTGCTGCATGGTTTCGATGGAGGCACGTCGCGACCAGTCAACTTCGTGACATGTGCACACGTGTCAGCCCGTGAAGAGGCATTGGAGAAGTTGATGAAGGATCACTTCGCGGTGGAGTCACTGGGGGTCCTGCCGAAGTTGCCAAGCACAGACCAGGACCAGAGAGCACTGGACATTCTGGAGAAGACCAGCCGGCGCTTGGAAGATGGACGCTTCGAAGTTGGACTCCTCTGGAAGAATGATGAAGAGGAACTGCCAGACAACTTCAAAGCCGCTGAAGTGAGGTTGAATGGAATCATGAAGAAGCTGCACAGAGATCCGGAACTGAAGAAAGAATACGAAACTCAAATAGAAAACCTCGTGAAGAATGGATATGCAGAGGAAGCCAATCGAGATACAACCTCAAGACGGAAGTGGTATCTGCCACATTTTGCTGTCACGCATCCCACAAAGAAGAAGAAACGCCTGGTGTTCGACGCTGCAGCCAAAACAGGAGGGAAGAGTCTGAACGACCTGCTCTTGTCTGGGCCAGACCTGCTGCAATCACTCTTCGGTGTCCTGCTACGGTTCCGGCAGAAACCAATCGCCGTGGTGGCTGACATCAAAGAGATGTTTCTGCAAATACGAATACGAGAAGAGGATCGTGATAGCTTGAGGTTCCTATGGAAGGGCGAGCAAGCTAGTGGACCCATCAAGGAATACAGGATGACATCAGTCATATTTGGGGCCGCTTGTTCTCCAAGTGCTGCGATCTTCGTCAAGAACAAGAACGCTGCTGAATATCGAGATCAGTTCCCGGAGGCCGCTCGTGCAGTGGAGCACAACCATTACATGGATGACTACTTGCAGAGCTTCGATACAGACGACGAAGCAACCAAGATAGCCAACGAGGTGGACATCATCCACAAGAAGGCGAAATTTGAGCTGAGAGGATGGGCGTCCAACAGTCCCTCCGTGTTAAGAAGCCTCACCAAGGAAACTGGGCAGATGGAGATCGACCTCGGACCGAAAGAGGAGAGGACCCTGGGCTTACGCTGGTACACGGAGGACGACGAATTGGGATTCAGGACGTGTCTAGGGAAATTTAAGGAAGATGTCCAGCAAAGAAGAGGACCTACCAAGAGGGAAGTGACGAGCGCCATGATGGCCACCTTCGACCCTATGGGAGTGGCATCACCGGTTCTCATACAAGGGAAGGTTCTCATACAGAACATATGGAGAAGCGGCGTTGACTGGGACGAGGAAGTCACCGCAAGTGATCAAGTAGCATGGAGAGAGTATCTCGCGAATGTTCGGGTGCTGGAGACCCTGCGCATTCCAAGATGCTTCACGCACTCAAGCGACGAGGGGGAACTGCACACGTTTACCGACGCTAGCGAGACTGCCTACGCTTGCGCGGTATATTATAGAGTGCGCAAAGAAGATGGAGGCTACCATGTTGCACTGCTGGCAGCCAAAGCAAGAGTGACTCCCCTGAAGCCGGTATCCATCCCACGGCTAGAACTGCAGGCAGCGCTGTTGGGCACTCGGATGACACGGACGGTGGAAGAAGAACTGGACTTGAAGATCAAGAAACGGACATATTGGACTGATCAAGCACAGTCCTCTCATGGATCAAGTCGGATCCGAGAACCTTCAAACCGTTCGTGGCGCATCGGCTTGCAGAGATAGAGGACCACTCGAAACCACAAGAATGGCGCTGGGTCCCGACTAGCCAAAACCCGGCGGACGACGCAACAAGAGGAGTGCCTTGAGACTTCGGGAAGGATCATCGGTGGTTCAATGGGCCCGCTTTCCTGCGTCTAGAAGAGACCGGCTGGCCTGAACCTCGAACGTTCAAGACGGAGCCAACAGGGGAAGAGAAAGAGAAGCACACTGTCGCGGCTACAAGGACTCCAGAAGAGCAGCTACCTACACTAGAGCCTGATCGGTTCTCCAGCTGGACAAGATTATGGAGGGCGACAGCTAGAGTGCTTCAATTCATCGACCTGTGCCGTAAGCGGAAGGAGCTCACCTGCATATCCCGGAAGATGGAAAAGCAAGATCCGACCTGGAGAAGAGCGAAGAAGAAAAAACTCAAGAGCATTGTGAAGCCTACAACAACCGAAACAAAGAGAGAAGGTCCTGCCTATAGACAAGATATACTTAGAGAGAGCAGAGAAGCTGTTATTGAAGAGAAGCCAAGACGAAAGTTTTGGAAGTTCGACGACCTCCGATCGACAAGGAAGACTGAAGAAACTCGATATTATAGTGGAGGACGGATTATTGAGGGTAAAAGGAAGAATTGACGCAGCCACGTTTATGGAAAGAGCATATCGACGTCCCGTGATCCTGGATGGCAAGCATAAAATCACGAGGCTGCTCATACATCACTACCACGCAGCATTCAACCACGGAAACCACGCCACCGTGATTAATGAGGTGAGACAGCGATACTGGGTTCTCGGGCTGCGGTCAACAGTACGGACAGTGGCGCATCAGTGTCAGTGGTGCAAAGTATATCGAAGCGCACCACATACGCCACCTACTGGAAACCTTCCGAAGGAGCGGTTGAGATTCGGCGAGCCTCCGTTTACGTGCACTGCCGTCGACTACTTCGGCCCCATGACGGTCACGGTAGGACGATGCCACGAGAAGAGATGGGGAGCGTTGTTCACATGCCTCACAACAAGAGCCGTACATTTGGAACTGAAGGCATCGCTATCGACCGACTCAATGATACTAGCTCTCCGGCGCATGGCGGCAAGGCGAGGAATGCCCAAGGTGATATACAGCGACAACGGTACCAACTTCTTCGGGAGCAACAAAGAATTAGAAGAAGCAGCCAAGGACCTGAGGACTGAAGATTTCGCTACAGCTGCGGGAAAGATAGGTGTCCAGTGGAAGTTCATACCACCTGGAGCACCAAACATGGGAGGAGCATGGGAACGCCTGGTCCGGTCAGTCAAGTCGGCCCTGGCCGTTACCCTGAAAGAGAGATGCCCACAAGAAGAGACACTACATACGCTTCTGCTAGAAGCAGAACACATAGTAAACTCAAGACCGCTCGTCGCCACGGAAGAAAATGAAAACGAAGAAGCCCTGACTCCAAATCACTTTCTCATCGGGAGATCCTGCGGGTCTCCAAGGATTGGGAGCTTCACTGATGAGGATCTCGCCGGGCGACGAACTTGGAGAGTGGCACAACGCATGGCTGACCATTTCTGGAGCAGGTGGCTCAAGGAGTACCTACCCACCTTACTCACCAGGAGGGTCAATGGAGGGACTTACAACAGGGACCTGCAGTGTGGGGACACAGTGCTGATCGTGGACTCCACGCTGCCACGAAACACGTGGCCCAGGGGTGTGGTAACCAAAACGCACCCTGGACCAGACGGCCGCATCCGGATAGTGGAAGTGCGCACCGCAGGCGGGACGCTGAAGAGACCGAGCTCCAAGGTGGTGCTGCTGGTTCCAGCGACGAGCAACGAGCAACGTGACGCCGGTTCCGGACAGCCTTCAGCAATGTCGCCATGACTGGAGTTGGTGCTGCGCACGAGGGGGAGGATGTTGGCGACATATGAAACACGTAATTAAGATGTAGAAGTATTATTAATAGAGATAACAAATAAGTAACTATTCTATTACTATTATATAGATATATTTGATATAATTATGTTAAGAATGTGTTTCGAAATAGAATATTGATATTTTGTTTACAATGTATGGAATATGTATAGGGTTGGTACTAGATAATACGATTTTCTTGAGATGTATGTTTCATCGGTTTAAGTAACCATTAATTATTGAAATATGTATTGAGTTTGTGTTTAATATTATAGAATTATAGATACAGAATAGAATGCAACAAAGATAATAATAAGATTTATAATAGTTTAATAGTAATATATAAAATACATAGACCGGACGGCGGGTTCGCCCATAGAAATTAAGGTTTTTTGTAAATTATTATAAAATGGTAATTTTTACGAATAAGATTTAATTTGCATTATATAGAGCATAGAATAAGGAAAATAATGATGTATAATACATGTATGTAAGGATTATAAATAAAGAATTATAGAGCGGGAAATAGGCCGACCAAAGTGAAAATAGATAACAATAGTGAACCGAGCTCTCTAGGCGATAGGGGCTCTCTTTAAGGTAACGCCTCGGAGTACTTAAGCTCGCGAGTTTTGTACTGGGGCGTGTGATTTAGCGTCTATAGATAGATGTCAATCCGACAGATGTCAATAGCAGCAATACGAAGATTGGTCGGCCTAAGAACGCTCCGCTACTAAGAAGATTTTGGTGTTTCATTGAAGAGTCGTCGCTTCGGGTGGATATTGAGGTGCAATATTGCACCCCCCCCTCTCCTCGGACCCTTCATCTCCGCCTCGAGGCTTCGAGTCGCCGGTACATTAGTAGGGGTGTCACGAGACGGGCATCCGGCACATACAAATTTCGCCCGTCCCCCTCCCGGGTACTCGTCACCCCCCTTCTCCTCAGTCGAGGGAAGTGACGCGGACCCAACAGATGACTTGACCAATTTTAATGAAATTCGGTACACAGGAAGTATAATGTCACGTTGTATCATGTTCACGGAAATAAATCATTCGTCAATTGTAAATTAATAAATGTATTTCAACATAAATATGTGTAATTTTTTAATTGATAAGGCTTAAGAACTATCTATGATAATTATAGGACACGTAAAATAAATCTATAAATTAAATTTTCATTATTACTCATCGGATTTTAATTATTATATTTTTTACACGGGTCATATATTATGTTATTAATCAAATGGTATGATATAACAATAGCCAACTGAACATCAATTACAAAAAAATAGTTAAAGTGTAGCTGAGTTCTTTTACCTGATTTTTTTTTCTTTTTTTATCGTTATAGGTTTGGCGTAGTGGCCACAATCTCACCTGATGTTAAGTGACGATGTGGCCCAAGATGGTAACACGCTAAACCTAGTGGAAGACTGGCTCTCAAGTGCAGCTGCCGGAACACACCTATTGGTGCTTGGCGGCAGATTTTCAACTTGAGGGTGGTAGCTAGCCAGGCGGCCATTAGAAAATGCGCTACCACCATGCTATGGTTTCCTCACGATGTTTACCTTCACCGAAAGCTCAGGCTCATTGTAGGGATTCGAAATCACGTCAATCGACGCGAAGTCGTACACGCTACCACTGCGCCATCATCGCTTCAAATAAATAAATATATTGATTTATAATTTTAAGTTATTAATAAGATCGAATATTTTATGCTGTTCTTCATGTCAAACGAAACAGCAATTACAAGGCATGATGTGATAAGGTTAAGCAAAGTTACAAGTTCCACTGTGGGAGCACCACCGTTGTACCTACTTTTGCCACAAAACAGCTGTGCTAGCACTGCTGTTTTTTTCCGAGGAGTGTTGTTGGCAACACACTCTAACACATGAGACGTTCCAAAACCTCTTATGGCTAGCTTTATGTTTACGGTCCCTTTGAGGTTGGATGTAGGTAAGTAGCTATAGGCTGCAGTGAACACTTAACCTCAGATCGACAGCATGCCTGAAATCTCTCAAGTAATGTATTTTCAGTGAGAGAGAAAGAGACAGAGACATCAGAAAGACACCGGAACGGACACGGAGACACCAGAATTTTCCTTGATGTCTTCATTACGGAATCACAGATGTTGTGGACGTAATCAAGGTTAAGTGCAAACATTGTAGAGATGTATACGGTCCGACAATCCAAGTGAGAGTGACGTGTATTTTATTTCGGGTTGCCCCCTGTGGCATCCAACCCCCCTTATATAACCACCCCATGCCTCGCATGTCTGATGTTATCGCTATCCGTAGGCGACCTACTAATTGATCTTGCACGTTCTCACGATCCGACAAGCTCCAGCCAGAATGATTTCTCTTCGGTTTCCGACTTAGTAGGTAACCCTGAACAATTTTAGGATCCATATTAACGGAGATCTTCGCAATGCGAGAGCTCGAGTTAGAACCATCCTTCAAGTCCGTCGTTGTCTGGATACGTGGATCACAGAGCACACCTGTTTCTAGCGCGTGGTATCTTTTTTGAATTCCTGTCTGTTATCTCGTTGCTATTAGACATGATTTCTATTAAAATAATGACGTAGACAAGATTTTCTGACATATTTTTATTCTCTTTGGTTTTATTATGCTGTCTGTGTTATTACGTGGGTTGTCACAAAGATTACAATTAAGTCATTTATTATTATTCTTGTACATCTGATAGTCTGTGTTATTATTTATAAATTACAGATTCCCTAAATTATGGATATTTCATGTAATAAAAATTATAATTCTGATAGTTCAATACAATTTGAATTATTTGATGCTACATGTGTATGTCGAACTTGTTTGTGCCGAGGTTTAAAAATGAACAGTTTATTTGATAGTAAAATTGCAAACATTTGCGAAAGAATCCAATTTTGTACAGGTTTAAAGGTAATATACCTATTTATCTCTTACTTGGATATTATGCCTGTAATCACAATAAATCACTTTATATTTGTAAACATTTGTTGATTTCCTTCAATGCTTTCACTTGAGTATTGATATCGTTGATAGTTCGAAATTGCCAAAATCTGTTTGCAAATGTGTAAATTAAATACTAGCTGACCGCCCCGGCTTCGCACGGGTATTTAACAAAAAATTCAAAAATTATAAATTTTCATACGGATCCCTGACTTTTTATTCTATCGCTTATGTTCACCAGGGGTAATGTAGGATTCTAATAGTGAAAGAATTTTTCAAATCGGTCCAGTAGTTCAAAGCATATTCAATGTAAACAAACAATCAATTCTTTCCTCTTTATAATATTAGTTTAGATATGTGTGTATGGTTGGACTTTAGAATTGCTGCCGCTGAATTTGATGTGAAGGAGCGGGAAATAAAAATAAAAGATTTATATTTTGAGAGTTTTGATAACCCTAAATTTTTTTGTTTAAATTTATCCTAATTCAAATTTAGCTTAACCATAGGCTTAGTTTGTCACAATCACGGGTTAACATTTAGAATCGTTTGGCAGACGGAGTAGCACGGGAGGGGACGGGGCGGGTGTGAGGGGGTATCTCTAACACTTTGACACTACTCCTGTTACAAGGTAACTCACCAGACTAGTTAGCTAGACAGACAGCTAGTTAGACAAGTTAGCTATTATAGCTTCAAAGGGTTCAAAGCTTCAAGGTCAAATTAGAAATTTCGATATTTTCTAATCTCTGACAAATTTAGAGGCAAGAAATGGATCAGAGATGATAAAGGGGGCAGCCACCTACACTCTGACAATCTTCTCATGAAGAAATAACCTTCCTGGCCAGAGATATACGAGGTGAAAGTTTCAAAGTTAAATTTAAGGTTTTGATGGGACTTTACATATAACATTAATGATTAGTGATAAATTAGGACATGGCTTAAATTTATCGCAAGACACCTAACACACTCGTCACTCACTTCGGTCGCTCCTCGCTACTTATTTGTTGATGAATGACTAAAAATTTGCATAGAACTTTAGTATCCTCGGATTATCGAAAATCATAGTACATAAACAGGTCGGTCAGGAAAGCAGCAATCGACATCTGTTGAACATGCATAACATAGATTATATTGAGTTGCCAACTCATGAAAATTATGGAACTGTAGTAACAAGTTACCAAAATATATTAACAAATTTAATTATTATATTAGTGAATTGTTTAATTACTGTTTTTATTTTTATATATTTGTAAAAAAAAAATTACTAGCAAACTATTCTAAACTTCTTTAATGTGTGTTATTAGTAATTTATCAAACTAAAAAAGGTACAACTTTGTCACAGTCTGTGAACCATTATAGTATTTGTTTATCTGACATCACTAATTATATGTCATTTTCATGTTTTGTAAATTTGAGGTTAAGATAGTTTTTATTGATTTTCTCGAAAACGCCTAATTACCTTGTAATGGAAATAGTTACGTTATAATCGGGGACCAATTCTCTATCAACTTCAACCACTTTCAACCCCGAATTCGTGCCAAACGATTCTAAATCCAACCCCAATCACTTAACATCACATGAAATTATGATAAAAAATTAAAAAGAAAACATGACTGGCAGGTGTCTTTGATAGTGATTCATTTTTTACATATTTATCCTGGCAGAATTGCACACTATTCTTCAACACATTAAAAAATACAAAATTAATTTATTCCTTTATTTTCAGTTTGTACAGGGAGATCCTTTACCAGCAAACATTTGCAATGCATGTGTAGATAATCTTACTGTAGCTTACAATTTTAAAGCAAAATGTTTACAAACGGACCAAAAATTATGGACACACTACTCAAAATCAAAGCAAGACTATTTGAATACAAACAAATTGTACATAAAAGACACAGAAAAGAATTGTCATAATGGTGATGATAATAAAGAAAAGGAAATGACTAAACATGATGATGGTATAATGGACAGCGATGTTATAGGTGAATTACCTAAAGATGAACAAAAAGATACACTGTCGTTAATTAATATAGCAGAAAATAAGGTAACTAATACTGACTGCAAGAATATTATAGCCAGGTATATATTTTCTAAAATTAAGTTTACTTGTTCTAAATCTTTTTGATTCAAGTATTCTACCTATCAAAGGAGAGATTCCAGGGGTTCAATTTTAGAATCGTTTTACACGCGGAGGGGGTTGGGGAGGGCGGAGAGGATGTCCCTAATCCTCTGACACCACTCCTATTACAGATAATTCTATTGGCCCGAGCTATTGGTGGTCAACCATTTCAAGATCAAATTTGAAATTTCAATATTTTGTATTATTTTTTGCCTTCTGAGGGGCAGGAGATGGTACAGGTAGGGTGGAGGAAGCAGTTCCCTATATTCTGCTATCATCCCCATGGAAAAGTAACGATCTGGACGGAGTTATAGGGGGTTTAAATTTGCAATGTCAATAAGTGATAAAATTTCAGTAAGTTGGCAGTTACTCATTGCAAGAACCTGACCTAACAACCTTCTCAACCCCCAATTCGTGTCAAACAATTCTAAATCCAACTCATTCTAGGTTTACCAAAAGTATACAAATTGTCATTGCTCTGATTCCTTAATCTCTTGTATCCATTTGACAATTTCTCATAAAGCACCTTTTGATGTATTGTGACATTTGTGACCAGATCCAGTACAGTTCTGAGTTTACCATGTTGGCATATATGAACAAACTCTTTCTTATAATAAAACTAGTTGTGCCTGAGGCTCCGCTCGCGTGAATTACAGAACTATTGTTTATGAAGGATATCATGATATTTTTTGGTTTTTGTAAGGACCAAGTATCTAAGGATCTTTGTATGTTTATACAAAAAAATGATCAAAATCTTTCCAGTAGTTATTGCGCGATGCACGCACTAGGGCAAACCTCAATAATTGTATTAATATACTAGCAACTCGTCCCGGCTTCGCTCGTGTAGTAGAGTAATATTATATAACTCTTTTGATTTACGCGGCGCCCAATAAACTTAATTTTTTCCGACATCTTTAATAATCATCGTCATATTTCAACCAATTTATACAAAACCTTAAGGACGCGCTCTCATTTTTACGCAATTCATTTTGAGGTGTAGAATCTTACTACTAGACGCACACAGCGACGTTTGGTATTAGTTAGCGGTAAATTATAATGTTAGTGACATAGTGTCATACTTTATTTTAATATATTCTTATAATAATAAAGTATGGTTAATAAATTGTTTTTTTTTAAATATATTTATGAATAGCTTCCAACTGCCACCCGCGGCGGTCGCCACCGGCTAGTTTAAAGACTATGAGTAACCCTTATAAGATTGACATGTGCTATCACAGACTTTTTAGGTCTTTTTAAGATCTATAGATATGTAGCACATTGATTTTATATATCTCGTATGATTTACTCAGCGTACAAATAAAATACATACATGCGACGTACACGAGCTTGTGGAAAGACTGATCGCGGATGCCACTTTGTTTTTTCTTTTTTTTAAATACCGACAAAAAAGCGAGAGGACACGAGTCGACCCGAGCCCAAGCCCGGTGAAGTTTTAAAGCCTCTAATAGCTTCAGATCTCTTAAGGCAAAAAATTGTGTAAAATTAACACTTTATTTATGAGAGCGCGTCCTTAATCAATTATACACCTAAGCCTTCCTCATGAATCACTCCATCCATTGTTAAAAACCGTATGAAAATCCTTTCGGTAGTTTTTGAGTTTATCACGTTCAGACAGACAGACAAACGCGGCGTGGAGATTTTGCTTTATAGTATGCACAATAAGATAATAATTGAGAATATAAATTTGACATCATATTTACTGATTTTATTTCTTATATTTATACATATAATAAAAATGAAGTGTCTGTTTGTAATGTCAAAACAACGGGTTTTTACTAGACAGTTGTCTGTCTGTTTGTTCCGGGTAATCTCCAAAACAGTTCGACCGATTTTGACGGGACTTTCACTGGCTGATAGCTGATGTGTTAAGGCATAACTTAGGCCCTCTAAATTTTAGAAAAATAATTAGGGTTTCGCACAAAAATATAAAAAACCTTTTCTGTAGTCCATGCGAGTGGAGCCGCGGGCGCAGCTATTTTATTACTATAATGTATACACATGCTGAATAGAATTTTATATCACTCACAACTTCCAGTTCACCAGACAAAGCCGATATCACAGATCAGTGTCTATATAAGAAGAGTATTCACCAGTTGAAAGATACCAAAAGGACCAAATTCCGAAGGTTGGACTGCGAATCCTGCAACTTGAGATTTGAGAGTAAACAAGACTCGAACGAGCATAAGAATACTATTCACAAGGATGAAGCTTGGGTGTGCCAGGTGAGATTACAATCGTACTAAACGCTATTTGAAAGATAATACTACAGGGTACTGAATAAATGTCCTTCTCTCGAGGGTCTGATGAAGAGTCCCAACGTGGCAACTGGTTCTTAGTCCAATATAGCATGGAACTGTATATATATTAATAAATCTGGTCTTGTTTGTACATTAACTTTTTTCTAAATTTCCTGAGCGATATTGTTTCTAATTTTTTGTCTGTCTGGTTGTATGTCCAGATTTAACTAGTACACACAGAATGCTTTTGTCATTGGTCAATTGATAAGCTATATGAATCGTCAATAATATATGTAAAAAATAATAATTAAACGCATGCGAAGTTGCAGGCACACCGCTAATACTAAATAAAAGTTATGGTACCTTTAGTTCGCTTTATGGCTTATGGACTACATGGAGTCATTATGGAACGCCTGACAGATGTGAAGCATCTAAATTTAAAAATATTTTTCGGCGCAAAGGCTTCAACTACGGTCGAAATAACGCAATTTCCGCAAAATAACTTTATTGTAGTACCTTGTAGACACGACGGCTATCAGAGAAGTCCATATAAATACGACCGATATCTGAGGCAAAGGACCCAAGCCCGGTGAAGCTGTAAAAGCCGCAAAGGCTGCAGGGTCCCTAAGCCATTTAAGCACCCTAAAAGCATGTTTTTTCCGTATTAATTCACCATTATCGTCACAGTTTATTTCCTATGTTACTTTATCTTACAAAATATATCCTATAACCTGGTCAGAAAACATAGCTGTGAATTAAATAAAGAACCATGTATATCTAATAAGTGGTTTTTGTCTGAAAAGAACATAAACGGTCATACTGACAGAGAGACGTTAAGTCTTATAATATGTATAGAAGATGAATTGACCATAATCTTAATTGAAGAATAATTTTATGTTTTCCAGCACTGTGGCAAAAGCAGTACAAAGAAGTCGGCGTATTACTACCACATAAACTCTCACTTTAAGAATGGCTTGTCAGGGTTAGACGGTGGAAAGCCATCAGCGCGGGGCAAGAAGCGCCTAGGAGTGAAGAGAGGGCCGTACAAGAAGAAAACTGGTGCCGTTGAAACAGCAGATTGTGGGGGTAGGTGAGTAGTTATATGCCTACAAACACTAGCTATGCCCCACGGTTTTATTTGTGTTAAATCCAAATATTTTTTTCCTCATGATGTTTAACTTTACCCTCAGCCAATAGTGTTCAAAGATTTTTTTTTTTCATTTTATGCCCTGAGAAGGCATTATGGAAAGTCAAAACCACCTATGCGGAAAATATCATTCTATCGAGCTTCTTATATCCCTTACAATATGAAATCACTAACTGACCCATGTGAAATATTTTACACGTTATCGATATAGAATGTAAATAATTTAACTGCTATCATGTTAGTGTAACATATTTTGATTGGGAATGCCATCAACTAAAAATGTTTTGCAAACAATTTTTTGTAAAACCAAACATTAATTTTAAACTATTTCTTTATTTCTTGTCAATAGCGAGGAACGTAATCTTTAAAATGATGTTCGAACCAATAATTTTGATAAGGAATTAAGAGAGTCATGGCGTTGACAAAATAAAACACATTTGAGAAACAAAATATAAATATTACACACGTTATTATAATTAAAAGGAGGTTGTAAAGAGTATTCTTACAGCACAACGGAAGGCGCAGTGAAGAGGTCTCGTAGGAAATTCAAGCTCAATAAGCAGTTCTGTGAGAAATGTGACGTCAGATTCGAGAATGATCAACAATTCATAGCCCACAAACGCGACGTACACAAACACATCTTTCTATGCGAAGTGAGTTGTTTTTGAAGTGAAAACTTCTTTAGCACCGTTATGATTTCAAACTCAATGAAACGAAAAGAGCCAACATATATATCTATAGGTTTTAGCCTACGAGAGAATGTGATAGAATACATGGTTAATGCAAGTTTTGATTTTCATGATTGTGATCGTTGTCAGTTTGGCCTAGTGGTGTGAGACGACCAGACTTCAAACGCAGTATGCACGAGTGGTCCATAGTTCGAATCCCGCTGATTTAGGATATTTAAAAATAATTTTTAAAGAACATATTTTTTTCTAAGGGTTTCGCTTCTAACACGTGTGTATTGCTGCACACATATTTTTTTCTATCCTCCCTATGCCATATTCCTACATTTCATTCGATAGTAAGTCTTGTATAGTTTAGAACGAAAGAAAAGCTGTAAGGATCGGTGTAGTTCCAGTCGCCTTAGGTGAAAAACACTAGGTAGTTGTGATCGAAATAGCAGCTACTTTAACTTTTTTTATAGTTTTAGGTTTGGCGTAGTGGCCACAAGCTCACCTGATGTTAATTGACCATGTGGCCCAAGATGATAACATGCTAGTAAATAAACCTAGTGGAAGACTGGCTCTCAAGTGAAGCTGTCGGAACACATCTATTGGTGCTTGGCGACAGATTTTCAACTTGAGGGTGGTAGCTAGCCAGGCGGGCATTAGAAAATGCCCTACCACCATGCTCTGGTTTCGACGAAGTTTTCCTTAACCGAAAGCACAGGCTCATTGCAGGGATTCGAAATCACGTCAATCGACGCGAAGTCGTACACGCTACCACTGAGCCCTCATTGCTTCAAAAATAATATACCTAGAACGTCGTGACTTGATTCTTTTGTGACGTTATATCACAGGTGATATTTCACGAGCAGTTATATTTCCCATGTTGCTACTTTCAGTCGTATTATTTATTAATTGCAGCGCTATTTTTAAGTTATACTTTAGAAGCGTTATGATAAAGTGTTGAGAGTGAATTTGAAAGATGTTTTACATAAGTCTACACAATGGAATATAGTTGCTCGCTAATTTTTTTATAGCTCGATCTATCGGACGTTGAAGACCTCACTTAATAAATGTACTTAAATAAATACAGTTTCCAAGTGCGGTCTTGCTACCTCCCAGTGTATCACGCAGAGTTGTCGCGTACACTGGTTTGCATGTACGCATTGTGTTACCGTGTAAGAGTTGTGGCGGTGATCGGTTTAAAATTAAAATTAAAATAATGTTTATTTATAGAATGTTAAATGATTATTACAAATTTTGAAAATATATAAATGTCGTACCGCGAAGCTGTGGGACCATCTCCCGGCTAATGTGTTCCCTCCGTCTTACGACATCGGGTCCAAGAGTGACATGAAGAGATATTTAAGCAGGCCGGTATGACAGTGACGACTGCCGATGGATTTCGATCTCTCTGCGGTAGCCGTTGGGTTTGCATTGTATTGTTTACCATCAGGGAGTGTACCGTCAATTTGCCGAGCTACTATAAAAAATATATATAAGTTAGTAAAATGATTTGGTAGAAATATTTTTGATGGGAAACAGAACGGAACTTACCAGGAGCTCGCGACGTTGTATGTCGCCGGTTCGCGATGCTGATTCCACCACATTTCCAAAAAAATCCTGTTCATGTTTTTATCAATACAATTGACACTTTTAAAGATTAAAAGATTAACTTTCGATACGTTAGTTGTATTCACTTAAGCAGTCAGTTCACGAGAGTGCGGGGGGCGGCGTTTGCGATTGTGTGTTCCATTGGGGAAAGAATAGCATATCTACACAGATAAAATAGCGTGTAAATACATACAAAAGAATATGAATTAGTACATACTTTACATAATGGCATTTACATATACAGGTGGCGTTTCAATGATTTTACATTAATATCATTGGTGGCCACTTCATAATATAATTGGTGGCTAACTACATCGTGTTGCTGGCAGGCGGGATAATACATTTTTGTAGTTTGTTATGTTACGCCAAAGATTTATAACCTCATTCGTGCGTACGCAACGATACACATATTTTTTTTTGTATATCAGATATGCGGTCGCGTCTTCTATAACAGGGACGCTCGTTTCTCGCACATGACGTCACACGAGCGACCGAAGTTCGCGTGCGACCACTGCGACTACACGACCACGAGGAAGCAGGACCTCGTTAAACATCTATACATACATAACGGTACTTAAAAAAAAAACTTCAATAAAAGTGTAGGTAATATCTTAATTTTTAGTTTCTACTCATATTATTTGACAATACATATTATAGTCTATACTACAAAATTTTCATAAAAATCGTTTGAGAGTTAATAGGACAAGACGAAGCCAACAGACGGACGAGTCGAATTCTTTTCAGTACAAAAAGTAAAGTAATCACTTATACAGATTACCGGAATGTTAAATTAGTGATAGTCGTCAAAAAATAATTAGTATTAACTCGTATTAACAAATTTTTATAACCTGTCATTTGAGCTTCCCGTGTGCGACATTTCATAATAATCGCTCAAGCCGTTTTTGAGTTAAACCTGGGCGTACTAATTTTTTTTTATATGATATTTTTAATAAGTGAACTTAAATATAGGATGTCTATCAAAAAATTTGAAAAAAAAAAACAAAATATTTGTACGAATTATTGTATGATTGTTACTTAATCACACACGGTTGAACGGATTTATATTTTATAACTTATATTAACGCATACGATGCTTTTTATCCCGGTAAAAGCATTTTTTTGTAGTACACGCGAGCGCAACCGCGGGTACAGCTAGTATACAAATATTACTCTTCCAGGCGTGAAAAGTTACCAATGTGAGTACTGCCCGCTTTCGTTCTACACGGCATCGAACCTGCGACACCACGTCCGGCGGCACCGCGACGGGCCGCACGTCTGCACGGTCTGCGGCAAGCGGATCCTCGACCGGTATTCCTTCAGACGTCACATGGACACCCACAGCGGCAGCGCTGCTAACATACAGTTAGTTGTCTTTAGATTCTTTAAATAAACCCCTTTTTTATATACAACTAGCTTTGCCCTATCGTTGTTCCACTTGCCAGATTGCTTGACGTTAATAGCTGCTGCTCCGCTCCTTAGGATTTTAGCGTGAAGTTATATAGCCTATACTATTCCTCATGAATCTGGCTATCATATACAAAAAGAATTTTTCGAATCAGACTGATAGTTCCAGAGATGAGATGAAACAAACAAAAAAAACTCTTCAGCTTTGTTATACTAGTATAGATAGTAGCACGACAAAGTGACTACACTATGCCTGATGGTAAGAACAGGACAAAAAGAACAGCTATCACCGAGGGATCTTCAATCGACCGATGGTCATCGCTGCTGGTCTGTCGCGTCTCGCTAATATCTTTTTTTTTATTATTTTTTGAACTGACTGTACTGTTGTTAGCCTTAGGGGCCCTGGAGCCTTTACGACTTTTACAGCTTCACCGGGCTTGTCGCTAATAACAAAAAATGAGTCACTGTGACAGGTTTATAACTAATATGTGCATGGTGGTCGCTTTATTATTAGATATATGGGCCAATCCCGGAATGCGATACACTTATGCATGGCATAGATTTGCTATAGTACAGATCGGCTATAAGTTGAATAAGACGGCCACAATCAAACACGTCTAGTAGTCATTAAACTACACTTTAAAACCTTAAACTGTACGAAAATAAGCGGTATTTGTTTTGGTAACTATTTACGTAGGCCTATAGCACATACGAAAATGGTCTCGTACAGCTATCTCTTTCTAACACACGCATATACTATGCTCTTTCTCTTTTGAGTTGCCGATCTTTGTAATATACTAGCGGACCCGATAGATATAGTTCTGTCCGAACGTTGGCATGCCTAAAAATAATAAAAGTAGAACTCAACTACAGCGCCATCTACCGAGTCCAATTGTGAATCTAAACTACAATCTAAATTCAGACATCCACGCAAACATATAAAAAAATCATCAAAATCGGTCTAGCCGTTTAGGAGTTCAGTCACATACACACTAACAGAAGAACTATGTATGTATATGTAAAGAAATTATAATTGTTTCTTTAATATGTACAGCGTGTTTTTTGCGGTTAAAACAGTGCGCATGTACTCATGTACTTGATAGATGGCGCTGTAACGTAATAACGGCTAACTCTGTTGAAAAATTAGTTTATGTTTGAAACTGACAGAACTAACCGGGATTGAGAAAATTGTTTAGTTATTATAAAATTTGTACTTATATAAAGGAATTGACAGTTTAAAGAATATACTTTAAATGTTGTTTCTTTGTTTTCAGGTAGGATAGTATGATTTAAGTTAAACAGTGTAATTATTATTGAGTGTAGATAGGTACTATAATAAAAACATTTTTTTGAGAGCAACGCATTAGTTTAATTACAATTCCCAATAAATTTGGAAAATATGAAGAAGTTATATTAAAAAGATATTAAATCTATGGTGCATATTGCGGGTGTTTTTATAGGATAATCACAATCTCACTTTATCTTAATTGACGATGTGGCCTAAGATGGTGGTAACACGTTAAGCTTTATGGAATCGACTAAGTGCATCTACCAGAACACACTTATAGGTGCTTGGCGAGTTTTTCAACTTGAGTTTGGTAGCTAGCCAGGCGGGCATTAAAAAATGCCTACCACCATGCTATGGTTTCATCACGGTTTTCCTTCAATAAAAGCTCGGGGTCATTTTAGGACTCGAACCTACGTCGATAGACGAAGTATCCGAACACGCTCTGAGCATTCGTCATAATGGCAACTTTAAACTTTGAATTGAATTATCCTTCTTCTCCATCAGATTCGCTTGCCAGCTGTGTGGGTCTTGTTTCCGACGTAATACAAGGTTAAACCAACATATGCTGAAGAGGCACAACGTGCGTACACCACCGCGAAGACCAGGGAGACGCAGGATTGAACCAAGAGACATTTAGTAAATATTCGACCTTTGGTGAATAGTTAACCTTCTGTGAACAGTTAATATTTTGTGAATCGTGGGCTACTCTGTGGTGAATAGAGAAACTTTATTAAATTGCTTTATCTTTATCGACGACTGCCGATGAAATTTGTGTCACCGACGCTCGCCGTTGCTTGTGAACTGTATGTACCGTACTTACCATCGGGTGCAGTAGTCATTTTTAAGTGATAGTATTAAACATTTTTTTTGTGGACTTTTTATATTGACCTTTGGTGAATAGTTTCACCTTTTGTATGCAGTTGATTTTATATTTACTTCCATTTTGTCAACTATGTTATTAAAAAAAAATTGTTGCACCTTAATGATGTACCTAAGCTTGGGCATGCACTTAATACAATAATTATTTCTATAGTTGCAAATATTATTATATTTGATTGTTACATTTCTATGAATATTTTAATAAATAATAATTATGTACATATTGGAGTATTTTTTTTACGTTTGTAGTTTAGTGCTTATTGAGTTTTGTAGCTGATAAATAACCGTAAATCAGAAGTGGGACCCGCTGTTAATTACAACTGCCGGAACACACTGATATGTGTCTGACGATAGGTTTTCACCTTGAGTGTCACTATCCAGGCAGGTTTGGGAAATGTCCTACCACCATACTATCTATACTTGCATCATGTTTTCAATCACAGAGTGATCCTTTAGAATAGCTTCCAATTCTTCTACCGCTTAGCTAACACCGTTTTAAGACTGCATGTCATAACAATAGCTGACAAGGTGGGTCCAGATGGTGGATCGTTGCCTTATTAAGTTCATAATTATATTATGTGAAAATAGAATGAAATTTTGACAAGCTTTAATAATGCTTAGTTTCTAAGTACATTACAAATATTTTTTGTGATATTTAAAATACTATGTGTATACCATATACAAAGATGTACATTTAGATTCTGTGAGATAATGACCTTATCGAATGTGTAGCCTAAAATAAAATTCAAACAGCAATGATAGGTGTAGATGAACTATCTTTTTTACCTTTAAATAATTCATAGATTTTTTACAAGCACCTAAACTTGCGTTTTTTTCCCACATCTTATGAACTGGTTAACAACAAAACTTTGTGTCAAGTAATATTAAAAAAAAAAACTGCAGTAAAAACATGGTGTACATGCAATGAGGTGAAAAGAAAAACAAGAAAATTGTTCTCACATTTTAATAATACTCATCAAAACATCAACAAAAAGTATATATTACAGTTTTCAAAAGCGCTCAAAATTATATTTACATAGAAGATGTTTGAATAATAATCATTTCATAATATTTTATTACTCTTAGAACTAAATACTTTAGACAAAATCAGCTAAGTGTGAAACTCGGGCGTAGCAAAAAAAATACATCTTTGGAGGGAAAATAATAAATAATTTCACCAATTTCCCCCCCAAAAGCTTCAAACTGACAATAATTTATTTTGAAGGCCACTTATTTACTGAACTTTAGATTATACATTTTTAAATATATTTATTTATATATTATTATTATTTTTTCGAAACATTCTACAACATTGAATTGGCACTAACATGGAGGGATTTAATTTTAAATATAATTTATATTTAATTAACAAGTACATGCGTTGAAAAGCTCGGTTAATTATTTATATCGTTGTTTTCTATTTTTATTTATTGGGGAATGAAAGTTTTTCTCAGACTTCTGTGTGACGTGTAAGGCCATAGACAAAACTACGTTAAGCGATCTAAACGACGACAGGAAATATATAAAAACTTTCACGTAATTCATGGCATTACGTTAATCACTATAAGCGATATATATTTCCTGTGCCAGAGAAATATATTCACAATTTCTCTTAAACTATATCGAAAATATATATATCTTATATCCATAAGTATATTTCGGTGAAGGTTTGCAATATTCAAATCCGTAATTTGCATTATTATAATGATTATTTTTTTGTTAAAATTATCCCATCATTGTTTATAGATTTTGATAGATCTTTATTAATTAAGTTTTGAGTTCAACTTGAACTCAAGATGGAAGTCGAACTGTACAATAACTTAAAAATTAGTTAGTAGGATTACTCATTTAGCTTTCTTCCGAAAGACACAACCTCTTGGTATAATAATACCTATTTTAATGCAAATTGCAAATTCGAATGTCGCAATTTCCCCCAAACGTACTTCAAAGAGAACCCTTAGGCACATTATTGGTATAGACAATAACATTACACCCTAATAATACATAGCGCTATAGAAGAAGCGATTTGTAACGTTATTCACTACAAGTTTATATATTGAATAGCATTTTGGAATGAATTTTAAAACATTATTATAGGATAGTTGTTACATGTTTTTTATAGCAGTTATTTAACTTTTTTTTTGTGGCAAAAGTATCTTCGTTACTTTTTTCAGGAAAGAAATAAAAGAGCCAAATACAATTTATTTACACGTTCGTGCGTTTTTTTGTAAGTCTTCGAATCTATTGTCTATGTTCTGTGTCGTTGAGGCACCGTTTATGTCAGCTGACAACTTTCGATATTGTAAGCTTTCCTCAGCTTATTTCGATTATAGAATCGCTTACAATATATACTGAGCAAAAGTTATCAGTAAATCAAATAGTAGTGATCCAATACGGAAAATATCGTAACATTCAACAAAAACGATATTAATTCATAAAAGTTTTTAATATTGATTTTAAAATTATGTAAAATAAATAGCTAGTAAAAAAAGAGAATCTATATAAAAAGGTTTTTTTTACCGTACTAGATCTTATTTTGAAAAATAGTATATTAAAATCTAATTTGTTTCGCGTTTTATATATATATATTCTATATATAAATTTGAAGTTATTTGAGCTCTTATTAAACATTCAACACTAGGGCACCATACAATAATATAATTTAAATACATTACTTTCATAAATACGGTATTTGGTATTAAGTGAAATATCAAATAGTTTAGTAATTTTTATTGTCGTTACTGTTTAAGCAAAAGTGCTAGGTTAGATTTTGAATATTAATATTTACCACCATGGCTAAAAGACATGTATCCAATGTTCTTTAAAAAACGAACATTATGTAATGCATATGATTTTTAAAATTATTTTATATTCATTTCATTTAATAGCAACACCATTTTTTCTTTTACATTTGATGTGTCACCAGTGAATAAAAAAAAAGAGTTGCCATTTTAAAACTGTCAAAAGAACCAATAATCTGATACTTATAATAACATATCTCACAACTAAATACCGTATTAATGAAATAAATACAGGAATTCTTACTCCCCAGCGTTGATGGTGATCGTTTTACCTTTCGGATCGTCGAACCTGTCCATGGTACGGATGTCCATCATCATCATGATACCGTAGAATGTGATCGCTAGAAGGATAAAGACTACAAACAGAGCGGACCAGATCGGAGCGCTGAAGAAACCGACACAGTTGAAGGAATCTCCGAAGGGCATCGTTTCGTTTGTCGGCTCGAAGAATGGTTGTACCTGAAACATAACAAGTTTTTTAGGCATATATAGACATTTTTTATAGGAATGGCGATATTTTATACTAATATTGTAAAGTTCAAGAGATTCCTGGTCAGATATACAGGTGCGTTGACAGAAGGATGGAGAGTTAGTTAATTCCTGGTCAGTTACACGGGTGCGTTGACAGGAGGATGGAGAGTTAGTTTAATCCAACTTCATCCAAACCAACTTTTGTTTGAGTTTTATGCCTGTTTTTTTAATATTTAGTTGTTTGTGTGTGCATTCGGAACAATAGAAGAATTCTTTAAAAAAAAATTGTATCCTATCTGTGAGGACTTGTAATTGTCTGTTTGTTTATAGATTGTTTCTTCCTTAAAGTAAATAAATAAATTTAACACAGAGGGGAAACCATGAGAGATTGCTACTATTAATAATAAAGGAAACACTTTCGTTCACGGAATGATCCTCTCTATAACATTTTATCAGTAAAACCTTGTTCACATACCTTAATATCCTCAAAAGTGAGAATGTATTCAGTTGTTTCATTGACACTGGTGAAGCGGACAAACTGCTTGCAGCGGTAGGAGAAGCCGAGAATCGCTTCTACATTGGACGTGGGATACAACTCCTCATTGACAGTGGGGGTGGTTTGCTTCAGGATGACTGTGTCTGTTAATTGAAAGAAATTAGATCCTTTCCTTTTAAATTCATTATAATATATACTACTACCATGAATTTTTCACATATCCTAAAACAACCATTTATCTGGCAGGAGGAGGGACACTTGACTCTAACAAACATTACCATTTTAAAGCTTAATATATCGCAGATGGATCCCTGAATCGATAAATGATTTTTACAGACCCACACTATCTTTGAACAACCTATCCATCAAAACCCTGATGAGATAGATGAGGATAAAAAATTCATTCCCACTTCACGTGTACCCTAAACATTTTTTTATTTTACCTCTTATCGGCGTGATTAATATGTATACCCATATCAAATTACAGCTTTCTAGTTCGAAGAATCTCCGAGCTAAGCCACGGAAATACAGACATACATAGTGAAACTAGAAAAGTTCCTTTTAACTTCAGAACCATAAAAAATAAAGCAGTGGTAACTGTACCTTAAATGTCAGAACAGAAAAATTAAGTAACTTAAAATAAACATTGTATTTACTAATACATTGCAACGTATTACTATACTTAGTATACATATAAAAACACAGACAATAAATTTTATTGTACATAAAATGAAAACTTGTGCCATATTTACAAAAAAAAAAAAACAACAAAAGTGATTTCATTATTATTGATAGAACTGAATTATTAAAAGGACTTAACACCATAATATGGTTTCACCATGATGTTTTCCTTCAATCTTATTGTATGATTTGAACAATTAACCAATGAGATGTCTGAGATATACTCATAACCACTGAGCTATAATTGCTATGATAAAACCAGAGCATTTTTAGGCTAAATACCACCATCAAGTTGAAAAGCTGTTGCTAAGAGGCCATTCATAAAATAAGTTTGAACTTATGGTGGGGAGGAGGTGTTGCTTACTGAGACAAGATGTACAAAGGCGGGACAAGGTAGTGTAAGGACAAAAAAGCATTTTTTTCATATTTGTAAATATATATATATATATATATATATTTCCATCATAATGGCTTAATATCTTGTTATATTTACTTGTGATTTGTTTTTTGTTTTACAAGTAAATTAAAAAAAATGGTGTTACCACATGCTCACGGCTCAATAAGTTGTTAGTGCAAGTCGTTTTTTTATTGAAAATAAAAAATATTTAAATATAATGAAATTTGTGTTTATAATTGGCATATATCATGTACGGGTGGAATCTATCGGTGGGATTTATCATTTATGATGCAATATTGGTCACAGAACATGTGACATAGTGACGAGAAGCCAGAGGGTCTATAAAGGTAAAATTTTGTGTGACATATTTTATGTATGGCCCTTAAGCACATGTGTGTTCCAGCAGCTGCACTTACTTGCAAGTAAGTCCATTTTCGACGATGTCATCACTTAACAACAGGTACAATTGGGGTCAAATGATAGAATTAGAAAGAATTTAAAGCACTTGACAAATGTCTGTGACATAAATAGACTTTGCAGAAAAAGGTAATGTAGTATTAAGTCAACTAACCAAAAAACCAGTATCCTCCTGCCGATCTGAAGTTCAGAGTAAGGCTCGTCGTGCTAAAATTCATTACTGTACTCATGACAGTGTCGTTGAACTCAGTATTACTGTTTACGAACCCCGTAACATTGGTAGTTGAGTTTGCCGTTGTGATTGTAATCTCTTTCACATACAGGCGGACACCATTCAGTGCATAGTCAGGTGAGCTGACCACAGATTCATTCGCTTGACGACGCACCCTCGAATGTGTTACTGGAATGGTCCATGATGGGTTACGGGCAGTGTAAATTCCAATAACATTATCATACTTCTTTTCAAGTTTATCGAACAGTTCAGAAATGAAGTTGTCGTGACGTTGCAGCATTTCGCTTCTAGATTCTCCTTCCCTTGCATCCTTGAGGTTTATGAAGAGCACTTTGTTGTTATAATTCTCAATGTCTTCGGATAGGCCGACTTCGGTTAGCCTGACGTGGTCAGCTTTGTCGGCGAAATTGTTTAGCACACGCAGCGCATTTTCTACTGCAGGCAGGTATAGGGAATCGGGGACTTGGCTATGTAAGAACGGAAAATACGTCTCACCATCAACGTTTTTCCTTGAAAAATCTTCAACCGACAACGATTCTTCGACGAATACGACCACAAAAGGGTCGTTCTTTATCTCCCTTGCTAACACTGTTTTGAATTCTGGGCCTGTTAATGTTAAGGGGTTTGATTTCAGCGAATCTTTGGGCAAGCCCCATAGGTACACTGGTACGTTAGACGCGCTAACAACACTTAGAACTAACAACGGGAAAATCAAACGGCAAAACGCCATTTTTATGGTAAAACTAATGTACGTACACGGACTAAAAATTAAAGTTTTAGTCCAAGAATTGTCATAAAAAGACAGAAAATGGGCGATGACGACTGACCATCGGTCATGTGAAAAATGATCATATGACAAATTTGACGCTTTGTCTATGCCTAATAATATTGCCACTTTATAATATTAATTTGTTATTTTATTATATCCTAACCACTTATATCATGAAAATTATACCGAAATAGGCTTATAATTATGACTGTAAAGTGAAATTCGGGTTTTCAAAAATATTTCACTGTTCGCGCAAATCGAAAACATTGTTTTCTGTTAATATCTATTAGTTACAAAAATTGAATATACAAAACAAATAATTGAAATTTTTAGGTAGGTCGCCCTGTAAATAATAATCTATGGGTCATCCTAAAATCAATAATATATGCCAATGCCATGCGTGAAAATCTTTGGTAAAAATGTACATAACCATAGATTATTATTATTTTAATGTTAATTTTTTTAATAATTATTATTTTAAGGGCAAAGGTACATATGATTTATCTCCAATGTGATTGTGATTTTGAATGTGATTTTCAGCTCATGTCAGTAAATGACGTACTTTTATAATGATGATATGTTACCTTTAGGCCATAATCATTGCTAGGCAGATAACAGCTCTGTTCGTGGGTGGTATTACAGCAAGCCCGCTTGCGGTTGGGAAGAAGAAGAAAAGAGACAGGAGGAACTTGCTATTGAACATAACCAATTCTCGAACCACATACATCTACATCTACATGGGGAGAAAGTAACTTGGTTGAGTTTAATGCAAAGATACTTAGATAAGCGCGTTTTCTATAAAAAATCCCCGTTGCCTTAACTTCAGGCATTACATTGGAAGTGTCGTCTCAGTCACATGTCGGATACTCGTTATCTTAAACAGGGTGCGACGGGTTTTCACGCTAGAACAGTTGTATCTGTTTTACAAGGCACAAGTTCAGCCTTTTATGTAATATCGTTCGCACCATTGGGACGGATCCGCAAAAGACCTCTTTGATGACGACGTTATTATGTAAGTTCATAGAGCCGCTTCAGCTGCGCAGGTACATTTCCTGACTAAGGCGTGTTCTACCGTCTGCACCGTCTGTGAAGAACTTAATTGAGTTAAAAAAATTATAATAAATGAAAAGATCTCAGCTATGACGAGCACCTTCGCCTGTGGGTTCCTCTTGGTTTCACCATGGTTACTAAGCCCCCCCGCCACGATAAGGCGGGACCCTTCGGGGGGGACCACTCAAGAGACCTCGCGTTTTACATCGAACCTCATTTCTTAATTAGTACCTATTTGTTACAGTTTTTTGTCTACATTTTTCAACGACATAATATTATTATACTCGTAATGTCTAAGTTTGAAATCTTCTGTTAGAAAAATCAAGTCTACATTTGAAAAGAAGCCATCAAGAATCAGAAGTATATCATAACGTATCGCTTCGAAAAGGACGCTGCAATCAACAACGCTTTAGTTCAGCAAATCATCGACACGATCGAGATTCTAAAAAGTACTTGCGAAAACGCACGCATCTACATACCTAAAAGATTTTGCGCTCACTATACGATGGACGCTTCGTGTCAATTCGGGTAATGAGTGACGTAATACGTAGCTAAAAATATAAAGTTATTCTTTATTATTTATTAACGTTGTTATAATTCATCATTAATCGCAGTTAAATAATTAATTGCAGAAGTCAATAGTCAAAAGTCCTGGACTCCCCCTCTGTGTATTCACTAAATTACTAATATTATTAACTGTAACTAATAGGTTACTAATGTTACAAATTGCCGATTTTTATTACTGACTAGTGTGAAGAAAATATCTTTCACTCTATTTGAAATTCCTATGTCATATTAATTTTACATCTTTGACATTTCTTTTAAAAAATAAGTTGTTTATTTGTTTTTCCGCCTTTTGATTTTCTTTTTTATCGCTGTTTCACTGACCATGGGAAAGTCGAAATTCGCATTATTTTCGAATAAGAGTTCCACCGTGGAAGCAATGCCGTACAGACGGTACGCAATATCAACGATGTGTACGGTTTAGGTACCGCAAGTAAACGCATGATATGTTTTTGGTTTAATCCCTTCCGTTTTGGAAATTTTGGTTTCAAGAATAAGTCCCGTGGCTAACAGGAGACGAAAGTCGATAACGATGAATTGAAAACCGTAGTGGCAGCAGATTCATCTCAAAACACGTCCAAATTAGCAGCAGCCATTAACGTATTTTATAAAATGATACTGATTCATTTACGTCTAATTTCAAAGAAACAAAAGCTCAGAAAGTGGGTACCGTAGAAACTCACTGAACAACTACAAAAAAACTTGGTTTAAAATGTTGAATAGGCACACAAATGAGGGGATTCCGATTAGAATTGTCACTTTTTATGGAAATTGGATCTTTTATGATAATCGAAAACATCCGTCGCACTGGTTGGATACAGGGAAGGCAGACAAACCATGTCCTAAACGAAATTTGAGTTAAAAGAAGCTCCTCGTGAGTGTATGTTGGACCGGTGCCGCACACACATTGCGGCATCTTGAGACATGGCACAACAATTGCTAAGGGGTGTACTATGAAGAATTGCAAATGATCATGGACAAGCTTGCTGTTAAACATCCAAGAAGTCTATTGTTCTAGTCCAGTCCCTCTCCACGACAACGCTCGCACTACAGAATAACGATTGGAAGCTCTCCGTCACCCACCATGCTTACCAGCCGTTGCTCCAACTGGTTTCCTTTTTGTTAAAAGGGAAAACTTACAAATCCGATGGCCTCATCGGGTTAAGACGCCTTTAAAGAGTTCTTTGATTCCCGTCTCCAGGATTTCTATAGCAGAGACAATAATGGCCAGTACTGCGACTTATTCAATATATAGTATTCATTTAAAAAAAGATTATTTTTTCTATATAAAACGGCAATTTCATAGGTAAGGACCTAAATATTATTTCTACAGTTCGAAAAAAAAGATAAACCCGATCGAGTTTCTTGCCACCTCTTCGCGATGACTGGGATGTTTTCTAAACCGGTAGTAGTGTATTGAAATTCATAATGAAAACCTAAATTGTATAAAGTATATTTTTTTTTCATAGTTTTATTTTGAAGTCGAATCTCTTTTATTATAAGTTTTATTTTATAAAAAAAATTACCGACATACGTCAAACAATACTATAAAGAAGAAGTACTAGTAAAAATGGATTTATTGAGTTTTTTCATTACAGTTTTTATGTTGAAAGTTTGCAGTGCGAATAAAGACATCCTACCAACCTTTCTACTCGATTACGAAGGAACTATGAGACACGTCGATTATGAACCGAATCCGTTTAACAAGATGAGTTCAAGCGATTTCGCTGATATCGTCCACTCTTCTATAAAACGAAGCGAATGTGTCATAGTATTCATCGAAGAAACTTTTTCAGTTGAAGACGTGACAATCAAAGATCATATGGGCACCCCTTTCTACCATCTCCGTCAAGGGCTATTGGAGAATAAGGTGTTATACCTTCCTAACGTGATAGAACCGTACAGAACCTTGAACCGAATCTTGCAACCGCGTAATCGGAACGTATTTTATCTAAGCGTTGGTACAAAATTAGAATTGCCAGAAGATTTTAAATACATTTATGTATTCTTTGAGAACGGTGTCAACGATACCTTAGTGAGGCGGTTGAGAAAGCATGATGTGATTATTAAGGAGGTATATGTCGCCGTGAGGCAGTTGAAGCAAGGGCCGGTGGTAGGTTTCTACACCGGGAAGTCAAATCCTATGGTTGTAGAAAGGACACAGATAGCACCAGAACAGCAAATTCCTGTACCTAAAGACATGGACGTTGTTATATTATCGGAGGGTGCTTTATTTCGGTTTTCAGGTGGGTTACGTGTTATTAGCCGAAAGATGGTAACATTTCAATTTACATGTAAGATGTAATATTTCAATTTGGTAATAATAATAATAAAGCGTGTCGATGAGGTGGTAGGGATGTGTACTCGACTCTGTCGCGAGATGGGTTTATCACCCGTCCCAATGTTTTTTGAAGAGAAAACTTCTTTAGCACCGTTGTGATTTGAAACTAGATGAAACGAAAAAGCGACAGTATAAAGAGACAACCATATACATCTATAGGATTTGGCCTACGAGAGAATGAGATAGAATACATTTACATTATGCACGGTTGTAATGTACTTACCGTTGGGCACAGCACTGTCATTTATCTGTACTACTATAAAATAATGGGTTTGAAACAGAAATAGAAGATAAGTTTTATAGTGCTGTGCCCGCGTCCCCGCTCGCGTGGACTACAGAATGCCGTCGGTCGTACGTACGTGCAAATCGTGCTGTCCCCGCTCAAAAAACGGAAGCGGAAAAATGATTATTGTGAGTGATCCTTAGAAGATAGACATGCTATCACAGACTTTTATGTAGCTCCTTTTTAAAATCTACAATTCTGTAAAATATTAATTTGATATAACTCGCATGGTTTACTCAGCGTAAGCCACTTAAGCGGCTCAAATGCATATTTTTCCAAATTGATTCAACATTATCGTGTCTGCTTATTTCGTTTGTTACTTTCCTTATAATGTATATCCAATAAGCTGGTCGGATCACATAGCTATGAATTAAAATAAAATAGAAAAAAACATGTAAATCGGATAAGTGGTTTTCGCTTGAACAGAACATAAACGGACAGACAGTCTGACAGAGAGACGTTGAGTTTTATAATATGTTGTATAGGTATATATGCATCGACTGCGACACGGCGTACCATCTTTACCCAAATGCCGGCGATCGCTGAAGAGACTTGGACGAGATGGAAATTGTCTACAAAGATGACCTACACGGACTTCGAGCTGCAGTTCAATTTTAACTTGGAAGATACGAACTGGTGGATACTGGGTCAGTTAGAGGTTGTAATATTTGGAAATATTAGGCTTTAAAATACTCGTAGCACCAGTGACAGAGAAGTTCAGTATTAGTATTTTATGTGGTCTGTAGACCACAAATAAATATGTGGCTATTTTTACGTGTTGGTCAAATTGTTTTGATTATGCGGCTCTGTTTGACGTGTTTGTCAAACAAAAGTTCTTGTTCTTTTTTCTTTTTTACAATCGGTGCTAAATTAAACACAAAAAATGATTTGTCCACATTAGTATATTACACATTTTTAAACCAGAAAACTGCTTCACTTCAGGCACCAGTTGTTAGTCAAATTTAGTATGGACGTCAGTTGTTTGCTAAATCTGTTGAGAGCAAACGTAAAATTTGACTAACAAATTCGTTGGTCTACATGCCGCTATAGCGTATAATAGGCAAGCTATGAGGAGGGATGAAAGTGTCAAAGATAGGTAGGGTACAAATAAATTTTTAGGACATTTCTGTCTACTTGGGACAGTCCTACTGGTCCTACAGGTCCTACAGAAGATCGCAGCCAAATACCGTGTGTTGTGTGCCTTCGGTGAGTACTAATTGTACCTATAGTATTAAAAGGGTCCAAAGGCTAAGCTGGCCGCTTACCATCGGGCAGATAACTGGAAGACTGTTAAGTATGAAGGTGTTTAAAAGTGTTTATTTTAATCTAAAATATAGGAGTAGAGGAAGACCGAAAAAGGTATGGATGGTTTGCGTAAGGAATGATATGTGGATAAAAGGTGTGAGTACTGAGATGGAAATTGAAAGAGAAGAGTAGAAGTGGAAAACATTATATGCCGACCATACTTAGGTGGGATTAGGGCAATATGCAAATTCAAGTTGATAGGTGGTGGTTACACGGCAATTATAACGCATGTGTAACACCTGCCTTAGCGGCACACTTCGGTGTGTCACGTTCCGGTGTAAATCCAGTAATCAAGAAGGGTAGTAGGGATCTATACCCGACTGGGTCTTGACCACTATACACAAGATGCAACAAAGTCAAAAATATAATTATACTTCATTTACTTTAGGGCACTCATGTACGTCAAACACTACTACCGGTTCGAAAAATATCCCATTCATCGAGAAGAATTGGCAAGAAACACGACGGGCTTATATTTTTTTTTAATTATTTCTTTCCAACTGTATAAATAATATTTTCAGTTAATAATCACATTATGATATTTATAATTTAGAGAGGGAGTAAATTCCAGGCATCACTATCATTCATATAATGGATCCAACCTATAGTAACATTTTGATAGTAAAACTGCTTGACTTGGTCTTTAAATTCATTGTCTGGTTAATCAGTAATGTGCTTCGGGATCTTATTATAGAAGCTAACACTATTACCTAAAAAACTTGTATTAGTCTTATATACTAAGTCTAAAACACGGTACGCCTAATTTATGTCTATTTCTAGTATTAAGCCCCCGACACCCGCCATAGTCGCATGCTTAGGCTTATTGTGTTTCGGGATCTGCTAGTGTATGTTCAGCTGCCGAAAGACTTCCCAATGAACACGACCTATACTTGACATCACGCTCATATCATATGTGTAAAATTCATGTAAATCTGACACATATTATGTGAATGTGATGTCAAATTGAGGTAACGTGTTCACTGGGTTGCAGTCTGCAGCGATGGCTGACGATGAGTTGCTGATATTTTGTATTGTACTGTACTTACTAGCAGATATAGTGCAATAACTTTGCCGTGATATTATAAAAAAAACGCAATTATAAACAATAAACTAGCTCTTTAGCTCACACAGGCACAATAGGTGCTTAATTTACAAATTTTTGGTGCCAATTTATCAATCATCAGAAACGGTGTCCCTGCTGGAAGGTGGTGAGGAAGTGGGCCGGACAGTGATACACGCGAGCGCGCCCTGGGACTGGTCTTACATTTGCGGAGAACCGATCATTCTCTTCAACGCTAGAGATGGCAGTTCTGTCATGATATCCAGATATCAGGTAAGCAAAAATTTTTCTAAAGCAGTATGTAGGTCTGGCAGTGCGTAGGGCGGTGCTTGTTCGTCAGTTAAAGGTGGACAGAGCCCACACAATGACATATGAGTTATTTTAAGCCCACAGTATATTATCGTTTCGACTTAACGCCTTAACTGTACAATAAACCTGGTACACACGTCACTACAAGTTGGTATTTGGAAAAGAGTTGATACAATCAAGCAAACTCCAGGCCTTCCTTGCATCTTCTACCCCGAATTACCTTTTTTTTAGCTCGTTGCTGGACAAAATTAGTATACGGCCAGGGGCCTTGCTCGATATTCCATCCATCCATTCAGCCAAAAGACGTTCACTGCTGACATAGACCTCTATCAAAGATCGCCACAACGACCGGTCCTGGGTTGCTCGCATCCAGCGGATTCCCTCGACCTTCACTAGATCGTCAGTCGGTCGATATTGAAACTTGGTATTATTGTGTACCAGCATAATTTTTACTTGGTACATTGTACAATACCCTGAAAGCTGGTACTTGTACCTGAAAACTAGTACGTCTACCATCTTTGTGCTCGCTAGAAAGTCCGCTGAAGCTATCAAGGCCACACAGGCCAACAGAATTGGTCCGAAAAAAAAAGTCAACAATATGATTTTTTAAACAACAGTAAAATAACACCTGTGCTGAAAAGAGAACAAGTTCACCTTCACGAAGCTGTTTATTTAATAATTTAAAGATAATTAAAATGAATTTTCAAAATTAGTCAGGGGCTGCGCTTCTTTAGTGCCCTTACACCTCCCTGCCTTTAAACCCGGCACTGACTCTGGCTAAGAGAAAAGTTTATTTTTTTTTATTTTTAAACATCGTCTGCATGTCGTATTATCGAAAATATCGATGTTTTGACATTAGTGTTGTTTTCTAGAACATCGAAGATGATTGGTTCGTACGTAAGCAGAATATTTTCCTAAAAAATAGTCTTAACGCGAAGTATTTTTAACGCTAGAAGTAGCACCCAAAAAATAAAAAATAATTTGTTATAAACTTATATAGGTAATATGATCTTTCCATTTATAAAAAAAAAAAAACAAATAGCCAATTGTTTTATCTTAACGCTCTTGGCATTTCTAAGCTGGATTTCTAAGAGTAACTCTCACCTATAGGTGCTTGACGGGAGATTTTCTACTTGAGAGCGGTATAGCTAGCTAGGCGGGCATTACTTAAACCGTAAATTTAGTATAATAAAGATTGGCATTAGGTTGAATAAGACGAGACCAGAGCGCAATAGTGTGCATAATATTTTATTAATTTTCTTTTGTTATAAGAGTTATACCTAGGCTTATACGTTTAAAACCTTACGATTTTGCAAAAATAAACGCGATTTGTTTTGCTCAAGATTTACGTACGCCGATAGCATGCATACGACAATAGTCTCATATCCCTATCTCGTTCTAACACAAGCGTACATACTCAACTTTTTCTCTTTCGAGCTACCGATCTATATATAATTAAATCTATGATATAAATTATTTATAAGTGCTTTATTTATCGCTTTTGAAATTTCCTTATGCAGATGTGGCTGGCTAAGGAAACATTTTTAAATTTTGACAGTTTTTCCATACATTATCTGGGAAAACGTGAAAATTACTCCTCGTATACCCAAATATCTGATGATTGAAAAATCGGCCCTTAACCCTTAAATGCATCTTGTATCGATATTGATACATCGCATTCTAATCGTTTTTACTGGTTTTTTATTTGAAGTACAGCATAGGCTGAATGTTTACAGGTTTCTTTGCCTTATTGCCCACAAAAAATAAACATGTCATTTGTCAATATCATTTCTGAAGGATAATTTTCTTGTCTGTGCTAAGGACATCAACGAGGTGCGCATAATCATAAAACTGAGTTTATCATTTAGCAGCGAAAACGAAAATAAGTGGATTTTTTACCAATAAAAATCACAAAATGGATGGTAAGTCCTTCATTTACTTGAAAACATTTGAAATTGCACGACTTTTATGTGTTTACGTGAGCAAATATCGCATTTTATTTTTGTATCGAAAACGATACAGCATGCATTTGATTCCCGCCTAAACCCAATTCAATTGTTTGTTCATAACGGTTTTGCTTATGATTTTGCTTGCTTTTAGATACACTAAACTATACGTTTACTTTGTTAAGATATAGCTGAATGCATATTTTTGCTTTTCATAGCAACAAATAGAGGATATGCTTAGGAAATGCTTAAATAAATTTGAGAAAATGCGAAAATTACTGCACTTCAATAATAATCATGATCATCTGCCAGTAGATCACGCGCAGCATTACAGGCTTCATAACTTACGTCCTATAATCACCCATTTAAACGAAAAGTTCTCTAGCGTGACCATCGAGCAGCGATTATCCATAGATGAACAGATGTGCGCCACCAAAGTTGGACATTTTCTCAAACAATATCTCCCCAACAAACCCCATAAATGGGGTTTTAAATTGTTTGTTTTAAGCAATTTGGGCGGTTTTGCTTATAGATTCATAATCTACACTGGGAAAGAAGCTAATGAAGGATCCTCAAACAATCAAAACCTGGGAGTTGTGGGACAAACAGTTATGAATTTACTGAGTGTGATACCCAGGCAAAGAAATCATATTGTCTATTTTGACAATTACTACACATCTTTGCCATTGATGTGTATACTTGCTAAGCAAGGTATACATTCCCTAGGCACTATTCAAAGAAACCGACTGGGAAAAACTTAAAAGTTGCTAACTAAGCAGGATGTTATGAAGAGTTCAATTCCAAGAGGGTCTTATGAAGAGTATGTTACAAATTTTGAAGGCATTGACATGACAACAGTAAGTTGGAAGGACAATAAGCAAGTTGAGTTAGCGTCGACATACGTTGGAGCATGTCCCGTAGGGAATATTGAACGATTGAAAAAAAGAGGATTCTTATCACATGCCCAAAGCTAATTAGGGAATATAACATGCAGATGGGTGGTGTAGACCTCATGGATTCCTTTTTAGGAAGAAATAGGATTCGAATGAAGAGCAGAAAGTGGTACATGAGAATCTTCTATCACCTGCTTGATTTGACTGTAATAAATTCATGGATTTTATATAAAAAAGTTGAAGAAAAAAAGGAAACCACAAAAAATCATGACCCTTGCAGACTTTCGATCAGAGTTGGCAGAAACTCTTTGCAAACATAGTCCCGCTAACAACAGAGGGCGCTCAAGCACCAGTGCAATTAGGGAAGATCAACCCCCACTTAAAATGCGAAAAGGAAAACCTTGCCAAGTTTTGCCACCACTTGAAGTTAGACTCGACCAAATGGATCATAACATCATGAGAACAGAAATACGTGGTCGATGTATGATGCCATCATGTAATTTATTAAGTATAATTAAATGTTCTAAGTGCAATGTTCACTTATGTAGTAAGAAATGCAAAGATTGTTTCACCCATTTTCACAATTCTTCAACTTTGTAAAATCATGATTATTTGTAAAGTTAGTGCATACTGTATCGAAAATGATACAAAAATATTTTTATAAAAAAATAAATGTTCAGACTAATATAGATTTTTTATTTTATTTTTTTCAGTAAATGTTACGCCTTTATTAGACAAAATATTTTTTTTCGGGTAAAAATCTTTTATTATGCATTTAAGGGTTAAGCTATTTATATAATGTTATTCACCCATCATGCACCCTCTTTCTCGTAACAGATGAAATGTACAAATCTTTCTTTTTTAATAGATCCAACCGCAGAGACCTTATTCGACTGCAGTCCTTCGCAACGGATCCGGCGGTAACGACTCTATGTGTTTCGGACCTACAGTTAACTGCGGACCCTACTTTAACACCCATATACTCGCCGGACTGATGATTACAGGAATCTTAACCTCGGTTCTTGCTTGCGGCTTAACGGCGCTGTTTAATTGTAGCACAAACAGTAGATATGACGACCCAACGGGTAAACAGCTTATAAATGAGACTATTCGTTGATCTATAGCCACGCTGTTATTAAACTGATGAGGTAATAAAATTTATTTATAGAATCTTTATAATATATATGCGTATATTATATACCTTATATATGCGTGGTAAAAAGTTAAGTTTCAATTTATTGATTAAGAGAAATATTTTTTTATTCTTAAAAATACTTGACAGGTATTAAGCGAACATCTTTCTTAGCAAAGTATAAAGGATCGAGTAGGTATATGATATGCCTTCGATTTGTTGTCGAGCAAAATTATCCACATAATCAATCGTACATGAAGGTCCTTGATAATATCTGTCAATTTGTATCACTTTTTCTGGCATACTTTATCAGTTCATAACACTGGTACTATAATAATCATTTGTTTCATAATAATTGGTCTATAGAAATAATGTTCAATTATTAATATTTCGTTTTTTTTGCAATTACCAGTACATCTTACTAGCAGGTGTTATGCGAATAACCACTTTAAGTAATTATTGTTAATTTAATGTTATTCCGTAATAAATTAATTTAAATCACATTCTTTTCTACATGTATAAAAGTATCTTTTAACATGAGTCACCTGACTTGCGAAGTTTTAGATATGGACATCGACAACTACAAATATGGTATATAAAAAAATTATGCTACTTACCGTATTTATCCTTAAGCACGAAAGTGTTTAAAAGGTAAGAATTTTCGATTAAACATTATTAAGAATATGGAAATAAAACAACAAAAAATATTAAATTTAATAACAGTATATTCCTTAGTCCGTAACACTCGCTGGATACTAACTAAAAAAACTACGAAAACAACATACATATTGCATAATATATTAACCGAAAATTTATAACTATTACTATTCTAACACATATTGCTAATAATTTACAAAGCAAGTTTTTTTCCGTATTTATTGGCCTTCACCTAACCATTCACTCAAACAAACACACAAACAGTCAAACGCGAAAATGTAATTGCCTTTATACGCTATGTCGGCGCTTCTGAGTCATTTTATTCTCATCAATTCATCAATTTTATTTGTACATAAGTGACAACCGATAGTCAAAAATACGATAGTTTATTTTATATCAATTATTTCGCGTGTGATTTAACTAATAGCGGTTAAAAAAGCAGTCCTTTACGAAATAACTGTTTAAATTTTCCACCCCAATCTCTACTTCAGATATCAAATTCTGTTTCCTGCGATGACTTGAGGATGCAGAGCGCCAACCTCCACTGGCACGCATGCCTAACTAACCTCGGTACATCATACTTGTAAAACGGAATCACGCTGCTATTTAAAAAAATAACAGGCTATTTCTAACCGTTAAAACGTTATTCAATAACCGTTATAAATTATAACAATTTCACTGTTATATTTAAATATTAATTATAGCTAGTTTTGAATGTTGCAGATATTATAGATCTGTCTTTCGATATAGATTCAAATATACATCATTGTAAATGCTAAGGTTCATAGTGAACTTCTTTTTATTATATAAAATAACGAATAGGCACGCAGCTTATCTAATATTAAGTGATCACTGCTGCCTATAGGGATTTATAGTCGACCTCAAAATAACCGTATTTCTAATTGAGGTCAGTAAAAGGGTGTTCCTCCGGAGGTCTGAGTTGAAACCAGTGTGCGTTATCCGTGTTATGGTCGATAAAATTTTATATTATCGATATTAGAGCTGTCAATTTTACAATTGTACGTCACGCTGGAATAGTTTCTGAGGATTTACTACTTTCGATATTTTCAATACACGTACACACGTCGAAATAAATTATCTTTAGAAAATATTAATAAGAGTCTACTGGGCCTAGTGAATGGTTACACTAGATAGCCGTCGTCTTATTCTTGTTGGATACGACAGGAAATTTATGCACAAAGGTTACCGTCTAGAATCCAAGATGTTTGTACAAACGTTACCGTCGAGAATCCGGGAAATTTATGCACAAAGGTTGCCATCTACAATCCGGTAAATTATACACAATGGTTACCATTTACAATTTGAAAATATGACATCAAATTTACGTTTCAAATTACGAGCGTACAAGCGGACATTGAAAGTGACACAACTGACATTGACAATGGAAATCAGTATATAAATTTTCTTAATAGTGTTAGATGCTCCTGCTTTTATCTATTATAAACGTGCAAGTGACGTCACGTAACGTGTCAAACAAACCTTTAAAGCAATTATTATATAATCATTAATTTATACACAAGATTATTAAAATTCTAAATATATTTGAGACCTAAGCCGGAACCAATTGGATGTGACTAATGGGTTTCAAATACGACAGCTGGTGGTATTAACCCTACTTATTATATAACACGTTCAATTTTTCTCTTCTTTCTTCTCTTGACTCGGGTCGGTCTGTTGCTGCTGCTGGCTTCCTTCGCGTTCTGCCGCCATCTGGTGACCATTACAACAAATTAAACATTAAATGGTTGTGAGACACTTAAATGATTGCGCAGTTGACTGCTATCAAATATGCAATCATCAGTGAGTGCCCGGCAACTTTATTATACAGAAAGTCCCACTTCTGAGTTTACGATGTCTTCAAATTTATAGGTTTTAACGATTAACCATCATCTTACCCGATGTTAAGAGACAATATGACCTAACATGGTAACATGCTAGGCTTAGAGACAGATTGTACGAACAACCTATAGGCACTTGCTAACAGATTTTCAACTTGAAGGTGGTAGCTAGTCGGAAGGACATTAGAAACAGCCGTAACACCAAGAATACAAAATATTAAATAAAATCAGTACTAACAATAGTATTGATAGTAGTCAGTAATAATAATACAGTCTGTTTGTATGTCATTGCATGACCAACATGACAACACATAACTCATTTGAATGATGTACTTAATTTGATTATTTAAATCAGCCAATTAATGTAGAATAACAAAGTGCTTTCACTATGGCTAATGGTTAGCGCACGGCAATACAAAAACAACATCGACTAACGAGAGATTCGCTAAGCAATCGCTTTCACTTTTTTTATGTTCCTGGCATCGCTTCACTCAATCATATGGTGTTTTATGGGTATCCCTAAATAGCTATTGAGGAGTCCTTTCCAACCATATATCATATCATTATTATATTTTAAATTGGCTTTCTGACGAGTATATGCCAACATTGTATTAAGTTTCCTTAATTTTTAACTCTTAACAACATCAATAAGTTTTGACGAGATAAGTCGATTAAAACTAAGACGAGCGTCGTAGCTTCTCCGAGTAATAATTTATACAAAACGTAAATTGTGACGCAGTGAAGCGACCTCGAAATGGCGGCGCGTATCCTACCCTGCGCGCGGCGCGTCACATTCCTCAGTCTACGTAGCGATTTTTTTTATAAATTACCTATTTCTGTCGTAACCATTAATCGTCCGGCAGGCTACTGAATAAACGCATACAGCCGGATGATAACTAGGCTACATGATAATTTAGCACATTCGCTTGACCGCTGCGTTCTCTATGATGAATGCAGTGGCTCAAATATGTGCACGACCCACATGGTTGGAACTACGATATAAACCTTGTTTAAAGTAAAGAAAATTTTAAAACATATCCACTCTTCCAAATAATAAAACGTTTATTAAATATAGTATTTAAAAATTGAATTGTTTTTAAGATTAAAGTAATAATTTTTTTATAAACTCAAATAACAGACTAGCTTATTGTTCCCCTCCCGCGTCCCGCAGACCATTAGGAAGGTCACGCTACACTTAGTCTGTCTAAACTGTAAACTTATATATCACTCGAGGACGCGCTTCAAAGTGCTACTTTTAAGTATTACGGCGATAACTTACGATAGTTCTCTGGAGGAATTACTTAGTTTCAAATTTTATCACCAGTTCATACCTTCTTGTAAGCCTGCTCGAAGAGCTTGAGACTGGCCTGCTGGAGTTGCCCGGTGGCCGTCCTGATCTCCTCGGGTTCGACGGAGTCCTTCTTGGCAAGCAGGTCGCGCAGTTTGGTGATCTCTTCGCGTAGCTTATCGCACTGTTACAAACAAATATAGGTTACGTGTTGGAGAGAGACGGATCTGATATAAGGTTTCACTTCTTTATCCATTATGAGCTCTTCCGAATCAGTTATTAGGATTAGCACACTATCTGTGATGGAACGAGAGGATCGTGTAGCTTATGTTAAATACATTACCGGTATAAAAAAACTGTGTTTAAGATAGGGTAGGGTAGGGGTATTAGGTTTGCTGGACCCTTCCACCATTTTGACTTCACGTAATTAGGGGCTATTCGTTAAATACGTAAGGGCCCCGAGGGGCCCAAGTGCTTGTCATGGAATGCTAAATGGTTTTCTTCATTCTATAATAATGTACACTTCGATATACATTTTATTTTACAAATTTTTATTCTTTACGATAGTCTTTTTATTATTATCCATTTGCAGATTGTTCAACTGATTTATGTCTATTCACTTGTAAGATTATTTAAAAACTTACTTTTAATTATAATAACGATATTCCAAAGATAAGATATTACAGGTTTATAATAATAATCTATATCTGATAGCAAGTAAAAGAACATAAATCTAAATTATCTGTTAAAAAATAAAAATCTTCGATTTACGTCTATCTGTGAGTTTTAGTGTAACCTTTTTTAGTGATCCTTTTCTAACAACACTTTATTCTGAAAAACGGGATAGAATCTTATGTAAGAAGAGGGCGGAGGAGAGTTCGATAAAATGTATATACCCCTACAGAGGGATGGGAGGGGAAGAGAGGGAGAAGTGTGGCACCTTAGTTAGCGGACACACCCCCTCTAAAGGCTTTGCCAAATAGGGGCTCGGATAATGTTGTCGACTGACCTCGTCCTGGGGCAGCTGCGCCTTGTACTCGTCCATCTTGGTCTCGGTGTCGTGCAGGACGCCCTCCGCCTGGTTGGCGACCTCGACCCGCTCGCGGCGCTGCTTGTCCGTCGCCGCGAACTGCTCGGCCGCCTTCACCATGTTCTCGATCTCGTCCTTCGAGAGCCCGCCCGAAGACTGGATCACGACTGCGATGGATAACTTACATTATTGGTTATGTTCGATTTACACAGCTAAAGAGATTGCTTATCGGTTTTTAAAGTGAACATCTCTGGAAATACCGGACAGATTATAAAAAAAATATATTCTTATACTAGCTGTGCCTGCGGTCCGCTCGTAGTCTAAGTTACTCCTCATTAAATCAGATATCAAAAGTCCAGTCAAAATCGGTCCAGCCGTTTCGGGGATAACCCGAAACAAAGAGACACACAGGCAGACAAAAAATTTAAAATTTGTTTTATAGTACACTCTGTTTTAGAAATTAAGCTCTTATTAACTGTAATGTTTAGTATAATTGTCAACGGTGTGTCTAACAAAAAAAAAAACTCTGCCTATCCTAACTCAGTAACAGACTTGATGTATGAAATGTAGGATCTTGTTAATCCATCAGCGTGATAACACGTTGGGACATACGAGACTCCGTCACTATCGCATCCGGGTTTACTTGCAATCTATCTGCGAGATTGCAAGTTTAGAACGAACGCTTCATAAGTGAAAATGGTGGTCATAAAGGAAGTTCCACAATGAGCTTCAATTGCAACGACATACATTGATAATACTGCTTGCCACACAAAAGTCAGTTATGTGCGGGGACCGAACCCGCAACCTCTCGAGTCAATAGTAAGGCGTCCTACTACTGCCCCACGAAGCCTGTCAATATTGTCTCAAAAAGTTCTAGAACACTATCAGTTAGTACTAGACGAAATTGTGGTCAAGCTTTTAATCATATTACTTCAACTAAGATGTCAAACAAGCGTACGGACCGCCTGATGGTAGGTGGCTACCGTAGCCTACGGACGCTTACTATAGGTATCACAAGCGCGTTGTCGACCTTGAACCCCCTTTTCCAAAGAGCTCTAGAAACCCACTCAACGCAGGAACACAACACAAGATTATTTGGCTGAGATCTTCTGTAGGGTGGAGGTATTCCACCAGTCGGACTGCCCCAAGTAGAGAGCAATCTCCAAAGAAATATCTCTGTGGTAAAAGCAAGAGATGCCGCTGATACTCACTCTGTTGTTCTTTGCCAGTTCCCTTGTCTTTAGCCGAGACGTGGACGATGCCGTTCGCGTCGATGTCGAAGCAGACCTCGATCTGCGGCACGCCGCGCGGCGCCGGCGGGATCCCCACCAGCGAGAACTGCCCCAGCAGCTTGTTGTCGGAGGCCATCTCCCTCTCGCCCTGGTGCACCTTGATCTCGACCTGGGTCTGCCCGTCGGCTGCCGTCGAGAACACCTGGACGAATGTCATGAAAAAATATCTTTTTATCTGTTACACCTGTGCATCATCATATTATCAGCTGAGGGATGTTTCACTGCTGGACATAGGCTTCCCACAATAACAGGCGTTATGCTTGTCTGCTGCGGATTCAGGTAACCTTCACCAGGTTGTCAGTCTACCTTGGGCCATGTTACGTCTTCCCGTACCCGAGAACTCTTCAGTCTCATTGGTTATCCGTTCTAAAGGCAATGTTCTCTGCTCACTGCCTATTAAGTCTAGCGCTGCCAAGTATATATATATATATATATATACTGTATTTTTTATCATTATAGGTGTTGGTGCAGTGGCCACAATGTCACCTGATGTTAAGTGACGATATGGCCCAAGATGATAACACACTAAACCTAGTGCAAAATTGGCTCTCAAGTGCAGCTGCCGGAACACACCTATTGGTGCTTGGCAACAAATATACCTTTCATCGATCACAACTAATGTCACAATCTTGAGACCATAGTTTGTGTTAATTATACTTACACAAGTGAAGTGAATTTAAAATAGATAATTTTTTAGTTAATTAGCCATCATTTTATGTGCCTTATGCAAATTCAGAATAATTTCTAATCGAAATATATTCTAGTCGTTAAAATATTGACAGTGGCAGATTAGCATTCCACGCCGTTTCAAATAAAAAAAAAAACCTTGATAATGTTGTGAAGCTCTACTAAAACAAATTATTATAGATCACCTGGCTCTTCTTAGTGGGTATCGTGGTGTTCCTCGTGATCAGCTTCGTGAAGACACCACCGAGGGTCTCTATGCCGAGCGAGAGCGGGGTCACGTCGAGGAGCAGGATGTCGGTGACGTCGCCGGCTAGGACTCCGCCCTGCACGGCGGCGCCGACCGCGACCGCCTCGTCGGGGTTCACGGCGCGGGACGGCGCCCGACCGAAGATCTCTTGAACGGTTGACTGGACCTAGTGGGAAACAAACATTTAAAAAAAAAAATAAACCCAAAGTTTATAACATTCAACAAGCCAAATGCTATAGCAGATATATCACTACATGTACGACCATGTACATTTGGCCGTATGTGGGTTGTTGTCCATAAGATTATAACCCGTTAGCGCGATGATATAGCGACGCCCGGGGAATATGTCCACGTTATAATCTTGCACATGTCGCTTGGACCGCCTCGGACAAACATTACAGGTCTGTAGTCAGCGTGTGCTGTGCGTATTGTCGTTAAATTAAAAAAAATATCGATATTCTTTTCATCGATATCGAATATTTGAGAAAACAAGATAAAGAAAAATATTTAAATAAAAAACCTAATTTTCCGTGCCTATTAGAATCAGCACCAAGTGAAAACTACTGAACCAAAATGAATGTTATTTTCACATTAATGAACAAGTGAACCCTGAGAAAGGTTCTAGGTTACATATCATTATGCTATTAATACCCATACGAGGTAAATACTACAAGATGGTAGCACACCAATCCTACTAGAAGTCTGGTTGAATACACATCTGTTGATGCTTGGCGACAGATTTTAAAATTTGAGGGTGGTAGCTAGACTGGTGAGTATAAGAAAAAATCCTACTACTACCCTCATAATGTTTTTATCTACTGAAACCTCGAGCTCATTGTCAAAACCTACATAACTCAAAATGGTGTCCAAATAGGGTACCCAAAAGACAACAATTGAATAAACAAAAAAAAAACTACTTTTTCGTATATTTTAAAGCTTTATCATAATTATATTAATAGTCAATTGGGAAAACTTACAATTTTTTTTTATTAATTAAAAACAATTCAAAAATGATAATATTTTAAAAAGAATCACATGACTACGGAAGAGCCACGATTGGTCGCCAGGTTTGTGACGTCATAATGTCAAAGGAATTTCATCGACTAAGAGTGAAAACACTGTATCAGCTGTGTGCTATAATGAGTAGAAATTAATATTGTGACGTCACACGCGCTTGGGTTTGGTCGGGAACGATCGGCACGTTCTTGTGTACTGGGTTGAAAAAAATATTTTTAATTGTAGCGAAAAAAAAAAAACTAAAAACTTTTGCTATAAAACTTCATATGATCTTTCCATTTATTACAATTTTTTTTTCAGAAAACCCAATTACTTCCAAAATAAGCAAAAGACATACTATCGGTACTAGTTTACAAATCAGCACCGAGCTACTCGTGACAGCATCCTATAAGCTGGACGCCATTTTTATAAGTAACACGACAGAGTGACTGCACTGTGACTAATAAGCACTGTACAATAAAAAAAAACGGTAACCACCGACAGATCGGCAATCCATCGACAGGCACCGCTGTCATATCAAGCTGCAACTTCTAGGTATAATTTCTAAGCCACTGTGATTAGTTTTCATCACTATATGCGTGGTGGTAGTGACCCAGTCCGGTACAAATCCTTACCACCCCCACATGATTACTGGATATACATGGTGGTAGAGACCCAGTCCTGGTACAATCCTTACCACCCCACATGATTATTGGAGATACACCAGCTGATCCAGAATAGGCTGATCGTGATCCAGTCAGACACAATTGTCCTATCCTACCACCTAGCAAGATCTTAAGCTTAAAGATGTCTTTCTATACAATTTAAACCTTATTCGTTATACGAAGACTTGCATGACACATGCACAGAACGTAAATTGTTACGTCGTGCAAATTATGACGTAATCTAAAAACATACATTTTGACTATCAATTAACATTAAAAAAAATACTGATAAACGTTATAAAATTATTTTGCACGGCAAAATCCTAAATAACTTTCTCTATACACAATGTGGATGGTACTGGCCATATCAGAGCAATCTCGCTATTTCACCAATCTGTTCGCAGGATGCTAGAATACTGGTAAATCACAACCAAGAGGATGCGACGACTGGAAAGACATAGAATGGAGCAGTAGGGGGACTCACCAACGTATACTTGTTTGCATTTGCTGTGATCCGAGGGTGCACCCTGAACTTCCTTGCACGTCTTACAGTCACAACACTTCTAGAGCACTCGAAAGATGTATTTTGCTTGATTTCCGATACTTTTTGCCATTTAACACGAAATTACTCGCAGCGTGTGTATCACTGCAGTTCCGCGGCGGCCATTATAATTTGTTCGGTTTTACGAACAGTTACGCGGCAAGTTTGCGCGCGTATTTTAAATTCAATGATGTCCCCAAGGAAATAGGAGAAATAGGAAGAATTTGGAATAGGAAAAAAGGATGTCGCAACACAATGATTTTTGTGATAGTTATTTTTTTTAGTACGTACATCGTTACTTTCTATGTTAGTTAAAATTAGAGTGGACCAAAATAATAAAACCAAGGAATCCCAAAATTAATCGTATTAATCGTACGAATCGAAAATTAATATTAACGTAATTCCTACATTTTTACTGCAGCGACACGCAACGAAGAATATTGACTGGAAGAATTAATCTTATAGTTTGGAGTCAGCCGTTCCATAATTTAAGTGTACCTGACTGCGATCTCAATTGTTGTTATACTTTATTTTTGTCATTTCATTCACACAGCTTACACACCCCATCAATTGATTCAAAGCGTAATCGTATTATCGATTATATTTAGCTCTAAAAAGAATCGATAATCATAAAAACCAATTAACAATTTCAATTATGCTACATCTCTAAAATAAACATTTGACATGTGTCGTGCAAGTCTTCTTACGATGAATGAATATTAGTACCGGTGTTATACCACCAGACTTCCTCAATGATGATCATGATGGTCCAAGCCCGGTAAAGGCTCCAGGGCCCCTAAGGCTAACAGTATAGTCAGTTCGAAAAAAAAAAAAAAACATGTTGGTACACTGGAAGTATGATGCGTTTACCATACCTTGGGCATACGAGTCATGCCGCCGACGAGGAGCACCTCCCCGATCTCGGACCGCTGCACCTCAGCGTCCTGGAGCGCTCGCTGGCACGGAGCCACCGTACGCTTGATCAGATCACCGACAAGCGACTCCAGTTTCGATCTCGTCATCTGCATCACATAGACATCATAACTATTTTAAGCAATGTTATTAAATACATAGAAAAATTAACATGTAACATGTTTCCTCTCGGTTGCTGGATATTTTTTATGGGAGTGATTTAGGAAAAAGGAAGGAAATGTGTTACAGGAAACCGGGGAAGCGAATAACCTAACTACATAACTAATATTAAACAAAATATATAGGGCCAAATAAAATAGGTTTACGAATTAAACGAATAAAAGTAAAAACCACCAGATGGCGGATCCCGATCCCACCTAAATAATTGTATTTAAAAAACCAAAAACTCTCAATATATTAGATGTTTCTTTTATGAGGCCCGGAAGCCTGTGTTGTCATCTCCTAAATCAAACACACTGGGTTGCAAGGTATAAAAAAAAACAATAATCTAAAAAAGTGACTGTTACATTTTATTTTGATCTGGCTTAGCAAGACGCCAAGTCAGATGGTTTGAAAAATGTATTTATATTGCACAGACTTGAACAATTCGGACGAAATCGAGTCCGACTGTTAGATGTTGAGTGCTTTCTTGCATAGTACAACAACCACTTTACCAAAATTACAAGAATATATAGTTTTTCAAGTGAAACTTCTTATGCGACTTCTAACAAGGTTGCGTTAAACGTTTAACGCTACCAGAAGGGGGTATGAAAGCATATTATCGGTCTCTCCTCTTTGTGTGAGCCAGAGCGAGAAAGCAAATGTCGGTGAGTATGTATATTACACATTGTTTAATACTTGCATGTATTTGAGCATTTAACGTGTGTTAGTGTATATGTGAAAAGTACGTGAGCTAATACTACTGTACACTGTATGCGGCTGAGTATTACAGCTTTTTAGTAAGAACTCTTATGTAACATATGTTAAATAATTTATAGTTAAATATCTTTTAAAATGAAGTTTCACTTCTATTTGTGGGAACCGCAAACACACCACTATTTTTTAAGAAACGCGTAAAATATTTAAGACAATCACAAAGCAGTGTGTTTCCTAGTAAAACTTCATTGGTGGTTGGTTAATCCGAAAGTAGACCAATTTCAAAATTTTTTTTTAAATAATTTTTATGTAGTAAATTATCTGTGCCCCGCAGTTTATACAATTTTAAATTACAAGTTTATACAATTTAAAAGAAATCGCTGATTGATGATTTGTAATACTGCAGTATAGACAATATTTTTATCGAGCGGCCAGATTTATGCGTCACAACTCACACGGCTTGTTCGCGCCACTACACCTGTAGTCATAGACCCGAGCCGAGTGTTGTATTATTTTAATTTTACATTATCTCGCAAACTATTCGTCCAAATAACATGCTATAAAGAGCAAGTTTATCTACATAAAATTGTTTGATAATGAAGTTACTTTCGTTCGTAAGGATTAAAATGCCATGCCTAATAATAATGCTCATAAATCACTTTTAAATTTTCAATAAATTTTTGTTACAATATACCTTATTGCGTCTTATGTATAAGAGATAGGTATACGATATCACGGACTTTTTTTAGATGTACTAAGGGGCAATATTTTTGTAGAACATTGTATTTACGTATCACTAACCATTACGCCGGCGCACGCGGATAAAGCAGTACGGGTGTGATGTTTCTTACGACTTAACAGAAATCAATATATAAGGCTAGCTGAGAGGTGTAGAAAAATGTTATATAGAGTATACTATTCCTCATGTATTCGGCTATCATATAAATAAATAACTATTCGAACCCTACTGGTAGTTTCAGAGATAAGCGTGTTTAAACAATTAAAAAAACTCTTTCACTTTATTAGAATAGATAATACCAGTGAATTAATATTTATTCATTATTACACTTTTTTTAAACGCAAAAATAATTACGTCACGGTAAGAGAATACAAGAGAAACCCCCCTTTTGGCTTCATCATAGGCAGGTAAAAAATCAACTACCACCATAACAGTTTCATCACGATGTTTTCCTTCACTGAAAGGTTTTCTTTTCCTAAGTCGACTGAAGGAAGTGGAAAGTAAATACAAAAACAGTTACATCACAATTAGTGACTAGAAGAGAGAGATCTTCTCACCTTGAGATTCATGTGTTTAGGTCCGGAAGCGTCCATCGTGAGATAGGGCAGATTAATGTCCGTCTGTAGCGAACCGGAAAGTTCGATCTTCGCCTTTTCAGCGGCCTCCTTCAGCCGCTGCATCGCCATGGCGTCTTTGCGGATGTCGATGCCTTGCTGTTTGAATACATTTTAAAATATTTAATAAAACAATAGTTTAAGTAGTACAAAGTTAACGGGTGCTATTTTAATAGTGTGACTTTTCGAGGCTCCAATTGCGGGCTACACCAATTGGGGCATCTTGATAACCTTCTGCTGTACCTGCGATGGGTGTTTTTAAGGTCAGTATCACGCCAGTGATACTTATAGTATTATTACGAACGTTCATAAGGTACGGTAACCGCTTACCATCAGGAGGGCCGTATACTTGTTTACCAGCTTTGCAGTATAAAATAAAAGAACAAAGGTTCAACTCGAACAGCGCATATTAGTAGCGATTGCGCTGTTGTGTTCAGGTCTGAAGAGTTGACAAACGGCACTGGCTCACATCTCAATCTTAAAAAGCAGCGAACTAGCCTCAGAACAACAATCCTCTTGGGGGACGTTCAAGTATTTTTTTTTGTATTTGGGACTTTTATTAGTCCCATTATACCCCATCCTTTATAACATCACATCAGGAGAGGCGCTGATGAGATAGCACTACAAGGTCATACAACATCTCGGCATCCTCTGAATAAGGTTCTGCCAAAATGCTGTGAAAAACACCTATATCTTGACAGTTTAAATTCATGCTATTCACCAGCGACTCCCTTTCGATCTTGTTCTTGGCACACTCCATCAGTAAGTGATGCACGTACAAAAAAAAACTTGAAAGTCCCCCAAAAGGAGGCTAGTTCGCTGCTTTTTACGATTGATTATGTTCAAGTATTATGTAACGCAATTTTCTAAATTCTAGGAAAACGTTACAAGGTTGGGAGGGGGGTTCGAACGACGCTTTACGTAATTTTTTTGTTTTTTATTAAACAATAAACTAGGCAATTAAAATTTCCCAATTTCGCAACATTTTTCGTTTATGTTTTACTGGGAATCCCTCGATTGTATTTCAGGTCATTCTTATTTTGTTTTCCCAAGATGGCAATCCTTTTCGTTTATGTTTATGCGCAACATAATTATGACTTTTAGTTAAAAATTGTCACTTGGGTGTTACGTAACGTTTAAAGAGGGGGGGGGGATGGGGGCGCAGAAAAATGTTACGGCGCGTTACATGGGGGGAGGGAGGGTCAAAAATCTTAAAAAAATGCGTTACGTAATACTTGGCTTGGTTTTTATTCTTTGGAGGGGTCTCGTTTAACCTCATTTGATGTTAAGTGCCAGGTGGGTATTAGAAAATGGTCTATAACCATGTTATGGTTTCATCACGATGTTTTCCTTCGCCGAAAGATAAGGCTCATTGCGAGATTTCGAATTCGGGTCGAACGACGCTATCTCAGCATTACACATAGATAAAAATAAATTTAATATAACATAATTGTCTCGCGGTATCTAGGAAAGCGAACAGCAGTGTGTCCGTCGCTAGCTGGTTCCGCGATTTGATATAGCACCGCTGCAAAAGTGTATCGAGCATCTGGCACGGACACTGATCGACGGTGCATAATTCTTACAAGGTCGAGATTAATACACAGTAGTCCCAATGTTGGGAAAATGGCTTAGTTAAAGCAACAATGACTCAGTGGGCCATCGATATCGCGTCGATGGATGTGAGTTCGAATCCCTGCAATAAGCCCGAGATTTCGTTGAAGGTAAACATTTTATATAAAACATTTTCGTCTTTTCTCGTCTCTGTCGCGCGCGCAAAGACTTGTCTCATTCTATCACGCAAATATGGTCAATCAATTAATACACAAAAAATCTTTTGTTTCTGATCAAAGCACCGTAGCTCCATAGTCCAAGATGAAAAAAAAAACCCTCTTTTTCTGTCATAAATTCCCGAAGGTAACTCAGTATACGCATTTTGTGAGAGACACGAATAAGAGATTTTTTTTAGAAAAATGTTTTGCCTTATTGCTATTTTGTATTAGACACGATAAACTATATCATGCCGTCTTATTGTACTAATAATATTTTGTTAACCGCAAAAAGTTAATGTGATCTTAGAACATGAATATTTTATATGGAATGCATATTTTGTTCACTGAGTCACCATGAATTTTCATAGAAACTAAAGATTTTTGGGAACAGAATCAAGTTTCCCGTTGTGCCTAATATTATCATCAATTGGTACATATTTATAATAATATGTCAGAGACAGCAAAGTATGGATAAGATATTTGCTTGACCTCTATATCTCTCTGTAAGTTTATAACATACATAGTTCTTTTTCATCCACTTGCCAAGATTCTATAAATCGTCATTTCAGATCAGAAAGGCTGCGTTATAAAAACGTTGGACGTAAAATAATACTAACTTGAAATTTGATTTTCAAAGCTTTTCAAGTGAAAACTTCTTTAGCACCGTTGTGATTCGAAATTCGATGAAACGACAAATCGACAGTAAAAAGAGACAACCATATACATCTATAGGATTTAGCCTACGAGAGAATGAGATAGAATACATTAACATTATGCACGGTTAATGCAAGTCCTGATTTCCATGATTGTGGTATGAGACGACCAGATTTCATATGCAGTACCCACGAGTGATTTTTAGTTCGAATCTCGCTGATTTAGGACACATTTTTTTTATATTTTTTTTAAGGTTAAACTTCTGACTAGTTTGAACTGCTACACACATAATTATTATTTTTAAGACTACAAATGTGCAAATCTATCGTTTTGCCGAACTTCAATCCCTCTACCCCGAGGAGATCTGGAAACCCTACTCACCAAAGGAACACAATACAAGTAAAGTCGTTTGACTGCGATCTTCTGTAAGGTGGATGGAGGTATTCCACCAGTCGGGCTGCCTCAAGTAGAGAGAGAGAGAGATACATCAAAGGAAATTTCTGCGCCTTACCTCTCTATAAAAAAAGAAAAGAAAAAGAAAGACTCACGTCACGTTTGAACTCATCGACGAGGAAGTTGACGATGACGTTGTCGAAGTCCTCGCCGCCGAGCAACGTGTCGCCGTTCGTCGACTTCACTTCGAAAACGCCCTTCTGGATCTCGAGCACCGAGATATCGAATGTACCGCCGCCGAGGTCATACACTGCTATACTGTTGGGAGGAAACATATTGTTACGACTAGAACAAAAAGAAAATAGAAAAAAAAAATCATCTTTCTCGAAATTTCTAGGAGCATCCGTAAAAATCGTGAATTTATCATAGTGCAGTCGTGTGACGTATAGTCTTAGGTTCAAGACACACACATAGAAAGTCTTATCGCTAAAACTGTCAGCAAATAATGGGCCATAAATTAAACGTTCCCCTCGTTTTAAAAAGCGATGACGTAAGTTGTTTACAAGATGTTAGGAGTTCCTGGACCTTCTAGAGATTTCGGGATCGAGTCATTTAGATATATAAGGGAGCTGAGTTGCGAGACGCGGCAGTTAATAATTCGAAAGCGAAGCGACAACAAGAAGCGAAATAAGAGAGAAACAAACAGTGTTATTCTACAAGTGCCTACAAGATTATTCTGTGAGAATATTCGGTGAACGATATATGTGTTTTGTTTTGTCATTGTTTTTTTTTTTTTAGTTTATTTTAATTTGTACTAGCGGATTACGAATAAATTACTTTTGAGTGACACTACGGCATCTTATTACCCACGAACGTGTAACATTATTATTATTCGTCATAACCTACATTAATAAATTTATAGGTCAATCTGTTCATATTCTTTTTGAATTTTCAAATTTCCCGATAGACATCCTACATGAATCATACTGACACGAATACGCCAAAAAATTGTCTGGCTCTTTAGATTTAACTCGAAAACGGCTCGACTAATTCTAATGAAATTTTGTACACGGGAAGTTTATATTACTGGTCCGTCGATGGGTTATACGAATTTTCAGTAACACTTTTGGAAATGACTTTTGGACAATTTTGAATGAAATCTTGTAGACGAGACGCACAAGGCCTCCGTTATACTAGCGTATGTCTATTGTGCGATTGCCTCCCAACGTTTCCAATAGAAACAACCGATTCAATATGTGCAAATTTATCTACGTAACTATTCAATTCAACTATTCAATTCGCTGAATATCTCTAACCAACCATATCATTTCTAGTCGTTCTCAAACGATGCGCCTACCAAAGAACAGCATTATATTTTTATTTATATATAAATAAACTGCATAAATATATTTTTTTGCATGTAATCAGAAGAAGGGCAATGGAATCCGAATCACAAAATTATTTTTTATCCGGTTCCAATGAACCCATATACCTCTATACTGAAACTTTTATCTGTACATATTATAAAACTCAACGTGTCTCTCTCTGTCTGTCCGACACCACTTATCCGTTTTTTTTAAATCATAGAAAAAAGATGCTTTTTTGGTGCTTAAATGGCTTATGCCGAGTAAGCCATACGAGATATATCAAACTAATGTATGACATAATTGTAGATCTTAAAAATACATATAAAAAAGTCAGGGATAGCATACATCTATCTTCTAAGGATCACCGACAATAAGCATTTTTGCCTTTAGTTTTTTAAGCGGGGACAGCACGATCCGCGCGTGCGCTCGACTGTCGGCATTCTGTAGTTCTACGCGAGCTATATATGGGTAATAAAAAAAGTGAGTCGTCGTGTGACGCCTGGCATATGTGAATCGTCGAAAACTATTGTTATTTATACACACAATTTAGTTATGCGTACTGCACCCTCTGTTATTACGACTTATTAAATTGGTACATAAGTAAAAATGCTGATAATTGTTTATTCGCTCAGGATGTTTAGACTACAATTTAAGATAAGCACCTGGTATTTTGGCTAGATATATTGCGACATGTTTTTGTCATTTACTCATAAACAGCACCTGGTGTTTACTGCTTAAGACATTATATATAGGACGACTGTAAAACTATTCATTCATTCTGTAGATTCATTCTGTAATAAAGTCTCTTAAGAATCACTTGGAAAGTAATTTTTAAAAACCCTCGACGCCGACCACGACACTTAACTATTTAATAAACAAAGTATCAAAACAATAATAATGATATTTTTCACATTAGGAGGAACAGGTCAGAAAAACATCGTCCCTACTGTAAAGTTTTTTTTTTTTTTAATGAAAACAATAAATTTTAACCTATTCAGGCGGCACGTCTTTTTTTTTTTTTTAATTGTCTCGCGGTATCTAGGAAAGCGAACGTCAGTGTGTCCGTCGCTAGCTGGTTCCGCGATTTGATATAGCACCGCTGCAAAAGTGTATCGAGCATCAGGCACGGACACTGATCGACGGTGCGAGGTTCGTATCCTTCTTATACGATACAGAAAAATACTGCCTGTCTTTTTATACGTAACGATTTAATTCATAAACTGTTTACACTATTGATTTAAAATTCACACATATTTGTGACGATAGAGTTTTTGAAGGCATCTTAATTATAAACTCAGATGACATTCCTCATAAAAAGTCATTTTTTAATTTATTTTTGACTATAGCTACTTTTTTATTTTTCGTCAATAGCATGGCACATACGCTTTTGAAATTATGTTTGAATCATTAATATTGATGAAAAATTAATGGAGGTATGACGTTCCCACAAACCTTTGAGAAAAAATATCTGGAGATTGTTACATTAAGTAAACTTCTACGTACATACTAACTGTCAATTTCGTCCTATAAATCAAGATAGCACAACAGCTAATTGGTTTTACAAACGGACGAGCCGCAAAAGTTTTAGGACCAAATTCTCATAAGAATTAACATCAAATTAAACTTTACTTTTCCAAAGAATGAGAATTTAGAATGCGTTTAAAAGGAATCTTCAGCTAACATAAAAATTATCAACCATTTAAGACATTTAGACCTAACAATGAAGTACGAAGAATAGGCGTATAGATCAAAACAAATGCGCTGGTAACATAAAATAATACTAAATATTTAAGACATTCACACTTAACAATATAGCATCAAGATTGAACAGAACATATGGTGTTGTTTTAAACAAATCTGATGGTTACACTGTAGTTTAGAATCCTAAAACAGACTTCAATTCTCAGTGAAAACCTTAGCAACATACTACAATCTCTGACATAATTTACGACGGTCAAGAACAGACACGATACTTACATTTTATCGTCAGTCTTGTCCATGCCGTAAGCGAGAGCGGCCGCTGTCGGTTCATTGATTACTCGCAGCACGTTCAAACCGGCAATCTGACCTGCAAGCATAAATTGTACCATCTATATTATGAAGTGAAACTTCTTATGCGACTTCCAACACGTTTAACTCTCCGTCTCTCCTCTTTGTGTGAGCCAGAGCGAGAGAGCAATATTTTATCGGTCTCTCCTCTTTGTGTGAGCCAGAGCGAGAGAGCAATATATTATCGGTCTCTCCTCTTTGTGTGAGCCAGAGCGAGAGAGCAATATATTATCGGTCTCTCCTCTTTGTGTGAGCCAGAGCGAGAGAGCAATATATTATCGGTCTCTCCTCTTTGTGTGAGCCAGAGCGAGAGAGCAATATTTTATCGGACTCTACTCTTTGTGTGAGCCAGAGCGAGAGAGCAATATTTTATCGGACTCTCCTCTTTGTGTGAGCCAGAGCGAGAGAGCAATATATTATCGGTCTCTCCTCTTTGTGTGAGCCAGAGCGAGAGAGCAAATGTCGATGTGTATGTATAGTGCACACTGTTTAAATAAAATATCTTTTAAAATGAAGTTTCACTTCTATCGTGTGTGAATCGCACACATACCTTTTTTATTTACTCCAATTTTCCTGATAGATATCTCTTAAAAAGGACACTGATCATGGATATAACATTAAAAGAAATTGTCTGTCAGTCTGCATATGTCCAGATTTAACTCAAAAACGGCTAGAATGATTCTTATGAAACCTTGTACGAACGGGAAGCTTTTTTAATTATTCCTCAATTGACATGAATTGTCAATAATATAAGTATTGGGTGGTAGAACTAACGCGTTCCAAGACTAGCCGGTGAATATACAGTAATCAAACTCATCACACTGTTTTTTGGTTTCTCGCTTTCGAGGTCAGCTAGTGTATTGTTACGGCTTGAACATAAAGAAAATAGAAAAAAAACACCTTTCTCGAAATTTCAATGAGCGTCCGGAAAGATCGTGTATTTATCATAGTGCAGTCGTGTGACGTATAATGTTAGGTTCAACGACACACACATAGAAAGTCTTATCGCTAAAACTGTCAGCAAACAATGTGCTATAAATTAAATGTTCCCCTCGTTTTAAAAAGCGATGACGTAAGTTGTTTACAAGATGTTAAGAGTTCCGGGATCTTCCAGAGATTTCGGGATCGAGTCATTTAGATATATAAGGGAGCTGAGTTGCGAGACGCGGCAGTTAAAAATTCAAAAGCGAAGTGACAACAAGAAGCAAAATAAGAGAGAAACAGTCTTATTCTGCAAGTGCCTCCTACAGGGTTATTCTGTGAGAATATTCGGTGGACGATTTATGGGGTTTTGCTCTGTTATTGATTTTATTTTTATTATTTTAATTTGTTATAGCTGAGTACAAATAAATTACTTTTGAGTGTCACTACGGCATCTTGTTACCCACGGTCGTAACAGTATGATAATTTGCCGCTTTAACGATGGTCATTGTTGTTTTTAGATTGTGCTGTGCTTACCATCAGGCACAGTTCAGTCACACTGCTGTAATACTATATGAAAACAATGAACCATAGAGCAAATCTTCAATCAAAAAATTCAAATCCTCAAAGAAAAGACAAAGTCATCAAATTACCAGCATCCTTGGTGGCCTGCCTCTGCGAGTCGTTGAAGTAAGCAGGTACCGTCACGACGGCGTTCTTAACTGTAGTGTTCAAGTAAGCCTCGGCTGTCTCCTTCATCTTGATGAGGACGAATGCACCGATCTGGCTCGGTGAGTAAACTTTACCGTCGCTGCCTGAATGACAAAGGTATGAGAAAAATTACTATGAATTGTTGACTGACAGCTTCTAAGAGTGTCCGGCTCATCTCTCAACCTCTTTCGAAAAGTAATATCAATATATTGAAAATTTTAAAAGCACGCGTATTTGGTGAACCTGCTTGTGGTTGAGTTCAAACCTCGGCATGTACCATCGAATTTTGCGAAATTCACATACACTTACTAATTCAAATTGTTAACATTCATCCCATGACAGTGAAGGGATCCTGAACGCTTAAGACATATTCTTGGGGTACCACCACTGTATGTGGAAAAAATATAGAACTGTTGATTTCCCGGTGATCACCAATTTCGACGTGGGCTGGCGTGGTGATTACCTATACCTTCCTTTAGGAAGAGGCCTTTGCTCAGTATTGGGATACTGAAAGGCTGATATTATTATCATTTTAACTGTAACTATTAAGTTTAAAAGTGTGAAAGTGATATTGAAAGGAGAGTTAATGCTGGTAATAAGATAAATGGGGCGTTGCACGCCTTTATGAACAGCCAGAAAATCTCTAGAAAAACTCGTCTAGCTGTACATGGTCAGTGCTAGTTTCAACACGGAAGTGAAATCTGGGTGTGGCAGAAAAAACATGAAAGTAGAATAAATGCAGTAGAAATGAGAGCGCTAAGAAGTATGATAGGAGTGAAATTGAGTAACAGGATAAGAAATAGTATAATAAGAGAACATTGTTGTGTGAAAGAAGATATAGTGACACAGATTGAGAAAGGGATGCTTAGATGGTTTGAGCATGTAGAGAAAATGAATGAAAGAAGATTGACTAGACAGACTTATAAGTATAACTGGGAACGTTGGAAGAGGAAGGCCTATATGAACGTTCCACGATCAAATCGGGGACGTTTTGAAGAAAGGTCAGTTCAAGAGTACTCTAAACCGACGAGCATGCATGAAAAGATTGATGAATGTTGAGCAAGTGAAAGTTGTATGTCAGGATCGTAGCAAGTGGAAAGACGTGGTCTCTGCCTACCCCGTTGGGAAAGAGGCGTGATTTATGTATGTATGTATATTAAGTTTAGCTTTAACACACATATCATAGGTAGTAAAAACGCAGATACTTTGTTTTTGCTTGCTTTAAACACGTGAAAAAAGCATTGTGTTTCTTCTTATACATCGATGTTAGAGAGAGATTTCATTACATCAATATTTTTTTCTTCTTCAGAACTTCAATGTATATTGTGTTTGCATCCGTATGCATGAGTAGTGACATGTCAGCTCATGAGGTAGTGATGATTTTAAACAGGAAGAAATCGTTAATTCCATTGGGCGTAAAGCATTTTTTTTTAATGGCGATGTATCACAACTAGCTTGTTTTTTTAATTGTATCGCGGTATCTAGGAAAGCGAACGTCAGTGTGTCCGTCGCTAGCTGGTTCCGCGATTTGATCTAGCACCGCTGCAAAAGTGTATCGAGCATCAGGCACGGACACTGATCGACGGTGCGTGGTTCGGATCCTTCTTATACAATACAGAAAAAATAAAAACCACAACATGGTAACTCAAGATCCCGCCAAAAAATCACTAAGTAGTGCGAATATTATTCTGTTGACTTCTTTGTTAGACGTAACACTATTAAACACGTCTACTAAACATCAAATTACACTTCAAAACCATACAATTTTGAAAAATATATTTTAAAAATTAAAATATTTGCTCTGATAACGATTTATGTCGGCCATTACAGGTCGATAACATACGAAAATTGTCTCGTATCCCTATCTCGTTCTAACACAAGCGTATACTAGCTTCTTTCTCTTTCGAGTTGCCAGTTATAAATATTAAATCTATGGTATAAACCAAACTTAACACAGATGAAACCATGCGACATAGTACTAGAGAAAACAGAGAAGCATTGCTGAAATCTGATTGTGATTTTTGCTGGCTCCTTTTATAAAAGAATGGTCTAAAGTTCTAGGTTTCTTGAAGTGAAAACTTCTTTAGCACCGTTGTAATTTGAAACCCGGTGAAATGAGAATGAGATACAGTACATTTACATTATACATGGTAACTGAGGTGTGAGCCCTTCATAAGCAGTACGCACGAGTGGTCTATAGTTCGAATCCCACTGATTTAGGATATTTAAAAATAACTATAAACACTTCAATAAAGAATTTTTTTTTATTGGTTTATCGTTGTGGCCACAATCTCACCTGATCTAAGTGACGATGTGGCTCAAGATGATAACAGGCTGAACCTAGTAAAACTGGCTCTCAAGTGCAGCAGCCAGAACACACCTATAGGTATGCGTCGGTTTGTCTGTACTGACCTTGTACCCAGGCGTCGCCGTTCGACGCCCTGATGACCTTGTAGGACAGGTTCTTCATGTCCTTCTGTACTTCTGGATCGTCGAACCTGCGACCGATGAGCCGTTTCGTCGCGTAGAACGTGTTCCCGCTGTTGGTGACCGCCTGCCGTTTGGCCGGCATACCGACCAGCCGCTCGCCGTCCTTCGTAAACGCCACGTGTGACGGCGTCGTTCTAGAACCTTCGCTGTTCTCCACGACCTTGAAATAAATAATACTCACATGAGCCACCATTTATTTTGACTATCCCATTTAAAATTAGTAAGACCATGAAAGTTTTTTTTTAGGTTGGTCTTAAGTTCAATAACAAGATCCCTTAGAGTTCGTGGCGCAGTTGGTATTAAGCCATACTATTCAGTCAAGAGGTCACGGGTTCGATTCCCGCACATGTCAGGCTTTTTTGGTTGAATATCTATATAGAAGTAAAGTTTGTATGTTTGTGAGAGGTAACCTCGGCAGTAACTGATCCGATTCTAAAAATACTTTTATTTATAGGAAACTGCATTATTCTTGAATGCTTTAGGCTATTTTTAACACATTTATATTAGCTTTACTTGTAATTAACTAACTAACAATGTAGGAAAATCTCAGAAGTCAATTTTAACTTCTAATTGTTGTATCGAAGTAAAACTTTGTATGTATATGTAGTTCGGATGACAACACTATAATTTGGTATCTTGGAGCTGGTCTGATGATGGAGCCAGGAGGTGGATAGTGGAACTCTTCATTGGTTACTAGTAAACCCCTCGAGTTTAGGCTCATATGATTCGTTTTGACAAGTCAAATAGATTGGGCTTGTTAACGAGATGTTATTATAAGACTAACAAGTTTTATAATTTTTAGTTCGTGATTTTTTAAACTATTTAAACTTTCTTATATTTATCAATAATTTTTTAATGTAACTATAGCGGTGCCCCGCTGTTCTTACCGCGTTTATTACGCAGTAATTATTTTAGTCTTGAAATCTTATTTGTACTCATATTAGGGTTGCCAACTTTTATCATATCAAATAAAGTATCGAGGTTACTGCCTGAAAAATTTAGCATGTAGCAAATAAAAAACTGTAGTAAAATAGGTTTCAAATAAGAAATAAAGGCTGCGTTCCGTTTCACGCTTAAACATTACAGAATAATAATGTTGCCTATGTTTTTTTATCCAATCAAAGTATAATAGTTTCGTCTACTATATAGTTTAATATATACTTGTCGGACACTTAATATAGTAGGGTTGACAACTTGTATTAATGAAGATTCTTATATCCTATGAAATGAAAAATGTCTTATACTACCTGTGTATCTTTTTTATTAAAATCGGTCAACACCTTTTAGACTTAAACCTTTCATTTAAATATAAATTTTCAAACGTAATAATTTTGACTTAATTGGACAAACATATTTTAATGTCATATAATTCGTGATAAGTGTCCCTTTAGATGCCAAACAGGAAATTAAGGATTCATTAATATAGGGCATTACGTAACCAAACTAGTTTCGGAATAAACTAAGACATTAAGTTATTTGCAATATAGACCTAAAACATTAAGTACTTATTAGATAAGAACGCTATCTTTATTTGTATTACAAGTTTCATATAGATAAAATAAAATATTCCGTTAAGCGTGTAGTAAGAAGAAAAATTAAAAATATAAAAACCCACCCGATATGAATAACATCGTTAGTTAAATTAGAATAAAATTTAAACACACGGTACTATGACTACCAAGTTGGAGCGACTATTTCCACAGACTCATACTCACATCAAAAACTTAGACCAAGACTTCTAGGTAACTCAGAAACTTTTATTACGTCAATAAACATTAATTTTAGTTAATTTCTAGTTCAAGTAGTAATTTTTTTATGAAAATATTGTGATGTTTTATTTAATTTATAAGGACCTAGATCTAAGTAGTAAAACAAAAAAAAACCTTAATTTATCCAGTAGTTTTTGCGCAATGCGCGCATAATGGCAAATCTCAATTATTTTATTTATATAGAAGATTCTAACTTGCCAAGTTACAAATCACCTCTTAAAGAAAGTTAATAAATTGTTTTGTAAAAGAATTCAAGAACGTACATTCGTGCAGATATAATTAAAGTGCTATGGAACTTGGCACCAGTTAGATTTCAGCTCTTTCTTTACCGAAATTGACCCCATTTCACATTTATGTTTTTGTAGAATATGCAATAAAGGATGTGTGGCCCAAGATGGTAGCACGCTAAGCCTATTGGAAGACTGGCTCTCAAGTGCAGCCACCGGAACACATCTATAGATGCTTGGCAACAGATTTTCATCTCGAGAGTTGTAGTTAGTCGGCGTGCATTAGGAGATTCTCTACCACCATGCTATGGTTTCATTACGATGTCTCCTTTCACCAAAAGCCCAGGCTTATGAACGAGAACGAGCCAGAGATTATGAACGAAAGTTACTTCATCAAGACAATTTTATGTGGATAAACATGTCCTTTATAGCATGTTATTTTCACGAATAGTTTGACAGATAATGTAAATTAAAATAATTCAACACTCGGCTCGGGTGGCGAGAACGAGCCGTCCGCGTCTGAGTGTGACGCATAACCGTAACCGCCCTATAAAAATATTGTCTATACTGAAGTATTATAATTTATAAATTATCAAACAACGATTTATTTTAAATTATAAGCGGGTGAAACCGCGGGGAACATCTAGTGGGAATATTTGTGGTAAAAATGACAATCACACATGACGTAATAGGCCGCCATTTTGTGACGCTAAAACAGTCGTCTGTTGTGAAGACGTCAGGAACGCATTCTCTCAGCGGCCGAACTTTACAAACACAAATCCATACGCGGTAGTTGCGCAAAATGTATAAGTCGGCCTATGTTATCGAATGAAAATAATTGTATCGCGGTTTCTAGGAAAGCATACGGCATTATGACCGTCGCTAGCTGGTGCCGCGGTTTACTCTGGCAACATTGCAAAAGTGTTGCGTGCATCAGGCACGGACACTGATCGATGCTGCGTGAATATAGGTAACAACTTACAAGCATGAGCGTAGTTAGATACAGCCAGGGGGGACTGCTACTCCCCCTCCTCCGGCAAGCTTTTGGTAAGCTCTCGGTCCGAGTGCTCCCCATAAGGGTAAAATTATTTCTCAAGTTCATGTTAGTTAGGCATTATATACTGTCATTAAAGGCTAGTGTTTTAAATGACGTAATAGCCATTGTGGATGGTGGAAACGTGTAAATAGTCCCCATCAGGGAAGGAAAGCGAATGAGAAAATGATAACATGTAACACCATAAAGTCAGATGTGGGATGTTTTCAATAAACAGGGTTATCGGAACAGTTTTGTACAAAAAATAAAAGTGATTAAATAAAAAAAATGTCTTTTTATATAAATCGCTACTTTTAATATTTTATTATAAATTTCTTATATTCGAAAACTATTTCCTTAAAATCCGAATTTCAATTATGACTGTTCCCCATTCATACCTAAAGTGCGGGTTTATTCCCACAGAGCAAAATGATTTATTGCTAATTAATTGGATGTTTTGGAAATAATACTTGTTCTTAATTTTTAGGAAAAAAAAAGTTTGAACCCTCCCAATGTAAAAGACAAATATGGTTTTTTTTTTTTTTTTTTTTGAACTGACTATTCTGTTAGCCTTAGGGGCCCTGGAGCCTTTACGGCTTTTACAGCTTTACCGGGCTTGGGGGCGTGCGCTTAGGGCACTCAGCCACGAAAGCTAAGCAACAACATCCGAGGGTGCCAAAGTGGCCGAACCTCGGCTCGGACTGTTGCGCGTATGCAATTAAGTCGCGATCTGACTAATTCCCTATCCGTAATTCGATCTAAACTAACTATACATATATACATGTTTCTGCCCCCTGGGAGGAGGGAAGGAACATGTGTATGTGTATTTAGTGGTCTGAAAATTTTTGTCTAATCTAACTAGGCAAAAAAGAAAAAAAAAGGTCCCTTACAGAACCTATGTACCTATGTGTGTTGTGCATGTGTGTATAATGCAGTGTCATGTATGGCTGTGAAAGCTAGTGATTGTAGAGTCACTTGTATCGCGCGAGCGGCTGCTTGTCTCAAGGGCTCCATGCCGATGGATCGGACCTAGGCTTGAGTTGCCGCAGAGGAGGGCGGTCGTGGCGGGTGTGCGGGAGCGAAGTTAACCGTACGTCCCCTGCGGAGGGAACGGTGGTTTCGCGGGCGTGGGCGCGAGCACGCATATGTTGCGGGAGCGGACGTGTAGAAATTGTTAGCGTTCTCGATGTCGTCATCGGGATCGACAAAGAGATTTCGCGGACGGCGTTTATAACGTTTGGCAACGGGGATCGAGTTGTCTGGGACGTAGTTCACGGTGGATTTTACGAGCGGGTTGGGATGATTCGAAGCGCTATCGAAGTATCTCCTGGTGAGAAATTTCACATAAGCTTCTATCGAGGGAAGCCTCATGTCCCTGTGCAGGTCCATGTTCCTAACGAAGGCTGGAGGGTCAAGCAGGCGACGGAGAAACCGATTTTGGACTCTTTGCATGCGGGCAAAGTTATGTTTGGACATATGTGCGAACGCGGCGCAGCTATATGTCAAGATCGGACGGACGGACCAAATATGGTAGACAAAATCACGTCTGTTGTGGGCCATCCGAAACATTCTTCTGTTGTAGTCTTTTTTATAAGTAATTCGCTATACTTATATTACATTTTTAGCTTCCTGAATTATGTAAATTACAGAGAATGTTGAATGATACACAATATTTCAATTAACAAATAAAAACTCTCAATTCAGTTTTAAAAATCTTAATGTAAAATATACCATAGCACAACAGTACAAAAATGATTGTGGTAACATTATTTTCAAGTTTGACATTAATGATTGTCAATTTACTACGAGGGGATTAAAAAGGCACTATACTAAAAGTACAAGAGTGGTAAGGCACAGAGAAATTTCTTTAGAGATTTCTCTCGACTTAGGGCAGTTCAACTGGTGAAATACCTCCATCCTACAAAAGTTTGCTTCTAAATAACCTAGTGTTTGAGTTTCTGTGGTTGAGTAGGGTTTCCAGAGCTCTTTGTGGTAGGGAGGTTCAAGATCGTCAACGTGCTAGTGATACCTATGGTATTACAAGTGACCATAGGCTACAGTCATATAGTCACTTATAACAGGCAGGCCATGCTTGTTTGTTGTATAAAAAAAATTAACCTGAATATCAAAAGCCCGTTTCTCATTTGAAATGAATAGTATTATTGACCAATTTCATTTAGAATCTCATTAATGCAGTTGATTTTGAGGATAGTTATAAAGAACTATAATAGGCTCCACTGACACTTAACATTCGGTGAACCCTGCCTGTAAATTTGAAAAGCATTAAAAAATATATTGTTAGTGTACCTTTGGTGTTTTCCCTTCCATGACGGCGACACACGAGTTCGTGGTACCGAGATCGATACCGATGACGGCACCACGCACACCTTCCGATCTGAAAGTCAATTAATTTGTTGATAAATTTAAATTTCTTTGTACTTGGGGCTGTCTGACTGGTGAATACTGCCAACCTACAGATGCTCTTTAATTCCTTCAAAAATGCCAGAAGAACTTAGGATGTTTGGCTAATGATGTTTTGCACTTTTTATATAACAATCATTTTTTGCACACACTCTTGTATCCATCTAAGCAACACAAAAGTATATAATCCTGTGAATTTTTGGCTTGCTTTCACGACTGATATGATTTTTTTTCATAAAACTCCTAGTGTCCATGGTGGATAGTGACTACATATTGTAGTGAAACAAGGAATAAACTTCTGGATTGCTCTAAATAGAGTAGAAAACGTAAAAAGAATCATCAATTATTCCACTTGATAATTCATAACCCCAGTCCATACTTTATAGCTTTCTGCATATGGTGTCATAATCTCCTTTGTTAAAATCAATTATTCTGTCAAAATGAAAACCATGTAAAATAAATTTGTAAAAATACAAATATATACATACTCTACATTGTTCTCTTTTACTCTCCGTAACTTAAAAATAACCTAATTTCACAATATAGAGTTTACACTATATGTATAGTATATCTAATCTAATGAGATTTTTTTATATTCAAGGTAGTCTTATGTCAGTGGCGGATTAACCTTAAGGTCAATTAAGTCCAGGCCTAGGGCGGCCAGATATTAGGGGCGTCTAATCGTGGCAAAAAATATGATGACAATAAATAACAGTACACTAAAGCATAATATGAAGTATACATTAAGACTCCAGGCACGGATAAAAATCTAGTTTGAATTACAATATTGACTTCGTAAAGCTGTACTTTAATACCATGAAATTTGAAAGGATTTATTAAATAATGAGCTGAGAAGGGGTCGGCTAGTGCTACATGGCCTGGGGCGGCCACGACTGCAAATCCGCCACTGTCTTATGTAACTTTTAATTAGGAAATACACAAAACCCAATTTGGTCATATCGGAGGCCACTTTTCACCATTGCCAGTATGAATATGTAGGTTCAGTAGCAAAAATTTATTAGTTAATAAAGTTCATCAGAAAATGATATTCTAAAAGTACTCTCTTTGATCGGTTTCGTTAAGATCTTTTTGTTGGCTCAACTTTAGATTCCATAACGTCGATTATAGACTTTAAATTTGTGTAATAGTTAGATAACTTTTAAATTAGGATAAATATATTCATTCCGCGAAAACAAACTGTTTTTGAGATAACTTTTAAAGACATTTAATTTTTTTAATTTAAGATGAATTCTGAATATTTGTTTAGAAAATTAATGCTCTTTTCATAAATTACATGCTATTATACATTACAACAAAATAAATAAATTAAAATAAGTACTTTGGTTAGTTTTTAAACAATCATTCTTTGGTTTAATTTGGCACTTTTAATTAATCATCTTTTTGCGCCCATATTATAGTACTATTTTATCTTAGTTACTTAGTCTATTTTGTAGCAAATAGTGGTTGCTCACTGGATTGGTTAAATTATACAGGAACTGCAATCATAACATCACAAGTTAGCCATAAAAAAATCCCATCTCGTAAGACTTGGTATCATAATTTCGCAATTTTGTTGACATAACCTCAAAAGTACAATTAAAAATTTCTCAAAAACTGCTTCTTCACTTTTTCGTTCACAAAGAATTACCTTTTGTCGCCCTCTTACACCATCAAAACCAACATTATGTAATATAAAGTCCAACCCTTTTGATAATACTCCAATATAGGTAATAGTTATGTTCGAAATAACTTGCAAGTCTATTCCAAAACAGATATGTCTCTTCCGTTACTATAATTGTTATTGAAAGTATCATAGAAATTTGATTATTTATTTACTACGCAAACATAATATATAATTTATTGTGCATATAAAGATCAAAACGGTGTTTAGGTTATGATGTAAATAATTGTAATATTTTGTCAAATACTTACTTGTGCCGATGTTGTAGTGGTCCATGACTCTGGTGAATGCAAACTGTAGGGGCTGCGGTCTGCGGTGATAAGAAAAAAAATATTTTATAAGAAAATTGTTACAGAGCGGCCATGTGCCCCGGCTTATAAATCAGTTAAAAGATAGGAATTTTGTAATTACGCTAAAATATAGGAAGATTTAACACTATTTGATCATATTCGTGACACTCTCAGCTTATATGACACCACGTTATTCATTCGTTTTCATAAAAAAATAAAATAAAATGGTCACTTACATTTTTGATTATGGATGAAAATTTTCTCTGTGTGTACAAATCTGAGGTAATTCCAGAACAATCCAAAGCCTTTCGGCTTATCACCCGCGTCGCGGTCAACATTTTAAATAGAAGACAATTATGAACTACTTATTGTATTTCTTGATATGTTACACTTTTAAATGAATGAGCGTGTGGGTGACGCAACTTCGCAAAGACAGACGTAAAAGATAAAAATTATTGAAAGGAAATTTGAAGAAAAATCTATACTTTTTTAGTGCTGCACACACTTTTATTTATTATGATTTATGGATACTTGCCCTTTAAGCCGCTGCCGTAGAGATTTTAACTGAATGACTAAGGGATATATTACTTAAGGCAGAAACATAATACGGCATTCCACCCGATACGACGTGATGCGTGTTTTTTGAATCAAATTGTACTAAATTCTATTTCCAGAAAAATATTATAAACACGCACCACGACGTAAATTTCTTTAAAAGTATGTTTCTGCCTGTACGTACTCTTTCAACATGAACTGAAAAAGTAACATAAAAAAATGTAGACCAAAATATAAAGAGCAATAGATTTTGTGTCTCTTTTGCTGTAATCGCTATTTGGTGCAAAAATGCCATAACTATCAAAATAGAAATGGAGGTTCATGAATGACTTCATCGTGGTTCTTTCAAACGAGAATAAAATTATACCTGTTATTATACATTTGATATTGACCAGTGTTTTGTGTATGCGTATGGAAATGGTAAATTTTAAGGAAACTGAATAAAATGATAACACAAATCTAAAATATCGCTATATCACACTTATAATAGTTAAACGATCTATGGGTCTATTTCCTTCTCCGTCTGCAGTAGCTGCACATAGTTGCAGCCAGTGTTACCGGCATTGAAAGAATAAAAGTTCTTAAATAATTCTATCAGTACCTAATCAAGCCGGTGTTTGACATTTTTCAAAACCCATCTAAAATGATCAACAATGTAACGATAATGCTAAAAATAAGTGCTTTTCATAATAATTTTGTGTATTTTTAATAGAAATCGACAAATAAATTCAAACTACTAAAAAACCGCTTAAAGTGCGAATTGTAAACATTGCATCGTGACGTCATAAGCCAGTCTAGATATTATGATATAAACCCATTGTGTGTTATCGTAGGACAAAACTTTATAGCATATTAAATTTATGTATATAATATTTATAGCACATTTAGAAGATAAATCTTATATAAATGGTGTATACTATCACAATGTACAAACACATCTGTAAAGACTCCGGAAAAACCTGTTTGTGAGCGTTCCTAAGAATGCCAAAATGCGAAAAAAGTGATCGGAAATGGCTCGTAGAAACTCTTATGATATAGCGATTACTTCGAATGTTTTTTTTCCTGTGAGAATCATTTAAATTTATGTAAACATAATATATACTTTCTTATTAAACCACAAACTTATTTATGTGATGCAAAAATGTGTAGTTTATATCATACTAGCTGTGCCCGCAGCTCCGCTCGCGTGGATTACAGAATGCTGTCGGACGAGCGCACGTGCGAAATGTGTTGCCTCAAAAATACTTATTGTGGGTGATCCGTAGAAGATAGATATATGTTATTGTGGACTTTTTTGTAGAAATTTTTAAGATCTACATTTATGTAGAATATATTTTTGACATATCTCTTATGGTTTACTCAGCCTAAGCTATTTAATCATACTAAAAGCGTCTTTTTTCCAAATTAATTAATCATCATCGTTACTGCTTAATTTGTATATTACTTCATGTAATAAAATATATCATATAACCAGGCCAGATAACATATCTATGAATTAAAGGAATACATATTATAAAATTCAATGTCTCTTTGTCTGTCTGTGCGTTTATGTTCTTTTCACGCGAAACCACTAATCCGATTTACATGTTTATTTTTTAAATTGATATCTTTGTTATCTGGCCAGGTTATAGGATATATTTTGTTAGATAAAGTAACATATAATAAGCAGGGACGATAATGATGAATCAATTCGGAAAAAAGACGCTTTTGGAGCGCTTAAATGGCTTACGCTAAGTAAACCATAAGAGATATATCAAATCATAAAAATATCTATAAAAAAGCTAGTAATAGCATATATCTATCTTCTAAGGATCGTTCACAATAAGCATTTTTGTCTTCCGTCTTTTGAGCGGGGGCAGCACGATTCGCGAGTGCGCTCGAGCAAAGGCATTCTGTAGTCCACGCGAGCGAAGCCGCGGGCACAGCTAGTTCTTATATAATAATTTGTGTGCGTCTGCTTGTGATTGCAAAACTATTGGAGGACTCGACAGATTGAGCTCATATTTTTATAATAGGTATGTTATTTTTACGAGATGGTTAATATATATTAGGACCCGATAGGTGGCGTTGTGGTCGAGCCATTAAATACCGGAAAGAACAGAACAACGTCTGTCAGGCTAACTAGTACCTATGTAAGTAGGTATGTATTCATAATTGGGTATTTGAAAAAATATATTTCGTTTTTATGTATTTTAAAGCTTCATCATAATTATGATAATAGTCAATTGGAAAATCCCTTAAAACTTTTTCCTTACTAATAATAAACAATTTAGAATTGTAATATTTTAAAAATAATCACATGACTACGAACGCGCCACGATTGATCGCCAGGTTTGTGACGTCATTATGATAAAGGAATTTCATCGATTAAGAGTCAAAACACTGTATCAGCTGTGTGCTACAACAAGTAGAAATTAACATTGTGACGTCACACGCGCTCGGATTTATTCGGGAACGATCGGCGCGTTTTCGATACTGAATTCAAAAAATAATTTTTATTTTGAAATATTGCGAAAGAAAAAACAGTTTGTTATAAAACTTATATATATTCTAACCATTTATCACAAAAAAATATCAAAAACCCAATTATGCGTGTCTTGTTATTATTATAAATTACTTTTCAATATATACATTTTATCAAAATATATTTCCAGCTTTCTATAGCATTGTATTGGAAAATATTACATAAATTAATTTTATCGTTATCGCTTTATTTTATATTCAAAATTCAATAACAAATATAAATACTTTAACTCGACTAGATTATATCAAAGCGTAAAAAAAACACAAAATCACAATAAATCTGTATTTAGTATAGTCAAGATGCGAAACATTTTCCTGTACTTTATCTACATCAAGTCCATCGAGACCAAACCTCCACTACGTATTATCGGTGGGAGAGACGCGGCAAGTGATGAATATCCATATGTTGTAAGAATAGAAATACATATACCTATCACTAACTTTGACAATATTAAAGCGACAAGGATAATGCCCCTATGTACGGGCAGCGTGTTAACACCTCTTTGGACTATATCAGCAGCACACTGTTTCCTCTACAACTTTCAAGTAGAAAACAGTACAATTTCATTAAAAAAATTGAAAGCATATTCAGACAAAAAAATTGCATACGTGATTGGGTACGGACCATTAAATAACTTATCTTCAAATGCTGAAGTGTTCAGTTTAATAGATTATATAGTAAAACACCAAGCATTTAACATTATGAGAATAATGGACGACATAAAACCTGCCAACGACGTTGCGCTCGTTCACCATCAATCAATTTCATTGAAGCAATACGGAAAAGTAGCAAGTATAGACTTCACTTCTCTAACAGGCCATGAAGTTACCTTAGCCGGTTACGGGCTTACTCATGATAGTCAAGGTGAATTGTTTCCTGTGATAGTTCTACGAAAGCCACTACAAGTTCTTACTGGTGTTGTGAAACAATGTCCATTAAACACACTGATGTACCCAGCTATATGCATAGGTGGAAGGTGTGGACAAAGGATTGATAATACATGTAAGGGAGACTCAGGAGGTCCGGTGATTCATCCTGCAGGTATCGTTGGTGTTCTGTCAAAAGCTACACCGTGTTTACCGGCGCAGAAGGCAGAACCGGTAAGAACAGTGTCCTATGCTACGCCGTTATGCCCTTACATACAATGGATTTCTGACCATATAAGAGATAGTCATTGAAGTCCATCTTGGCCTTGCAGAATTGCAAAATTGTATTTAAATAGCACCCGTTGTTTGAATGCAACCCTTATGTACGTGATTAATAAAGCTGATATGGAAGTGGCAGTCTTGTCCAAAGTAAGCACAGTTGAACTGAGTTTTTAGAAAGTTTAGGGGATTGGTCGGATGTTGTTGCAAAGCTTTCGTGGCTGAGTGCCTTAAGCGCTCGCCCCCAAGTCCGGTAAAGCTTTAAAAGCCGTAAAGGCTTCAGTTCGAAAAAAAAGGTGTGTGTGCGATTCACACACGATAGAAGTAAAACTTCATTTTAAAAGACATTTTCTATTTTATTTAAACAGCGTGGAATATACACACACACCGACATTTACTCTTTCGCTCTGGCCCACACAAAGAGGAGAGACCGATAATGTGCGTTAAAGGTTTAACGCTTGGAAGTCGCATAAGAAGTTTCACTTCAAAAAAAAGAGGATTGCTCACAGCACATTGGTGACGTAGCTCGCGCCTGTGACAGAGTATTTTAAACCATGCATGATCGTGAACCAAAACGCCATCGGCCGCCTCTTCCACCAGGCATCGCGAGTATCAGCCTCTCTTTCTCAGCAATTCGGGTCAATTCGATATTAAAATCAACGAATAAGAAAATAACACAATAACATTTTCTAATCAGACTAATTTTGAAATTACTTTTAAAATCAATTTTGTTGAATAATATGATTTTATACTTATAACACTGATTTAATTAAGTATGTTGTGGAAAAGTGTTTTTGTATTACTGGCAACCCAATAACGTGTTAGAAAAGATGTCCGATTGTAATACAATTATAAAGTTTGCGATTAATAAAAGATTAAATAAATATGAACGTTTAATTTAATCAACCTAAGAAAAGTGGTAAATCAAAGTAGAAAAAGGTTTTCTTCCATAAATTCTAACAAATTTAACTTTAATAGTATGTCTTATATAGCGCGTTGGCTGTAGAACATCTTCTATAGGTACATATTATAAAACTCAACGTCTCTTTGTCTGCCTGTAGGTTTATGTTCTTTTCATGTGTGAAACGCTTATCCGATTAAGATGGTTATTTTTTCAATGTATGGCTTTGTTGTCTGGCCCGGTTTTAGTATATATTTTGTTAGATAAATTAACATACAATAAGCAGTGCCGATAATGGTGAATCAATTCGGAAAAAAGAAGCTTTCGGGGCGCTTAAATGGCTTACGCTGAGTAAACTATAAGAGATATATCAAATTAATGTACTACTGAATTGTTGATCTTAATAAGACTTATAAAAACTCAATAATAGCATGTATACCTTCTAAGGATCACTGACAATAAGCATTTTTGTCTTTAAAATAACTGGCGGGTGACTACCGTGGGTGGGAAGTGAGGGCAAGACGATTCGCGTGTGTTCTTAATCGACGGTATTCTGTAGTGCACGCGAGTGAAGCCGCGGGCACAGCTAGTCTATTATAAACAATACAAACCTCAGTGGTTGATTGATTGCCTCAATGTCTTTTGATGCGCGTCCTATGAACTTTGTTCTTTACAAAAATTGGCGTACATATACCTCACTAGCTGTGCCCCGCGGTTTCATCCGCGTATAATTTAAGAGACATCGCTGATTGATGATTTATAATACTTCAGTATAGACAATATTATTATAAGGCGGCCAGGGTTATGTGTTACAACTCACACGCTCATTCGCGTCACTACACCTATAGTCATAGACCCAGGCCGAGTGTTGAATTATTTTAATTTCACATTATTTCACAAACTATTTGTCAAAATAACATGCTTTTTAGAGAAAATTTTATCTACATAATATTGTCTTGATGATGAAGTAACTTTCGTTCGTAAGGATTAATATTCCATGTCTAATAATAATGCTCATAAATCACTTTTCAATTTTCAGTTACACTTTGTCATAAATATCTTATTGTGGCGGATGTATAAGAGATAGGCATATGGTATCGCGGACTTTCTTTTGATGTACTAAGGAGCAATACTTTTGTACAGCACTCTATTTACGTATCACTAACCATTACGCCAACGCACGCGGATAAAGCAGTTAGGGTGCGCTATTAATTGCGACTTACTTAACAAAATTTAATATTTAAGGCTAGCTGAGAAGTGTAGCCTAATACAATGTATTAGGCCAATGTGTAGCCTAATAATGTATATGATAGCCAGATTCACGGGGAATAGTATAAGTTATCTAGTATAGGCTACACCTCTCCACTAGCCTTATATATTGATTTTTATTAAGTAAGTCGGTACAAATAGCTCACCCTAACTGCTTTACCGGTGTACCCTGGCGAAATTGTTAGTATTAGTATAGTATTTATATGATAGCCAGATACATGAGGAATAGTATTACTCTATATAACATTTTTCTACACCTCTCAGCTAGCCTTATATATTGATTTCTGTTAAGTCGGAAGAAACATCACACCCGTACTGCTTTATCCGCGTGCGCTGGCGTAATAGTTAGTGATACGTAAATACAATTTTCTACAAAAATATTGCTCCTTAGTATCTAAAAAAAATTCCGTGATATTATATGTTTATCTCTTATACATAAGCAACAATAAGGTATTTTGTAACAGTTTTATTGAAAATTGAAAAGTGATTTATCAGTATTATTATTAGACTAGGCATTACGAACGAAAATTACTTCATCATTAAGACAATTTTATGTAGATAAACTTTGCTCTTCATAGCATGTTACTTGGACAAATAGTTTAAAATTAAAATAATTCACTACTCAGCTTGGATCCCATGACCATAGGTGTAGTGGCGCGAACGAGCCGTGTGAGTTGTGACGCATAACCCTGGCCGCCTGATAAAAATATTGCAATTTCTCCTGTAAAACATACATATGCTCTCTCAACTCTGTCATTTATTGCACTATGCAGTACAATAACCTTTTCAATGATATTGACTTATTCTACCTTAGTCGAAATCAATTTTTGAAGTTGGTCTGTGCAAGGTTAGTTCAAAACTAGTACAGGAAACCTAAAACACTCAAATAATCACAACATTCACATTCACTTCCTCACCCACACACCAACACACACACACACACACACACACACACACACACAACATTATTTTTGCAAACATCATACTTATTACATTCAAACACACGGTATACTTATGTAATGTTACTACTTCTTAATTGGCACTTAAAATTATATTCTAATATTTAAAAAATGTCAAAAAATTTGCTGTATATAATAAATAAATAAATACTCAAGTATATTATAAACCATCAATCAGCGATTTCTTTTAAATTTTACGGAATGGAAATATTCGCGAGTCAACTAGTATTAGGTATGTCGTTAGTAAGATGTAGTTTTTTTTAATAGTACGATGGAGAATACAGTTGTTGTGAATTCAACATGAGCTGCGTTTGAAGTTACGACCGTTGTTAACTTTAGTTTCCAATTTAAAAATATTTCAAGGTAATAAAGTTTTTATTAAAAGATTATAGAAATAAGAAATAAATATTAAATAATAAAAAATACAGTTGTTATTTTATTTTATATTCTATACACAATAGCAAATACACATGGAATTTAACAATAAAATATCAAGTCGTAAAACAATCAAAATAAAAACACAATCAAGTTGCATTCAGCACAAATCAAGATGCGAAACAGTTTGCTGTATTTCATCTTAATCAAGCCCTTCGGGAGTAAATCTCCACTGCGTGTTATCGGTGAGAGAGACGCGGCTAGTGATGAATACTCATATGTGGTAGGAATAGAATTATAATTACCTATCACTGAAGATGACAATAGTAAAGTGATAAACATCGTACACATTGTGTATGGGCAGTGTTCTATCACCTAGTTGGACTGTATCCGCAGCACACTGTTACCATTTCTTGAACGATTTAATAAGCTTTGTAAACACAAAACAAAGTTTGATAGCGCGTTCAGACGACAACTTTATTCTTGTGATCAGACACGGTTCAGTGAATGCTACACCTTTAGAGACGGATGCATTCAGCAGAGTCGATTACTATATAAAATATCCTAGATTCGACAGCTTATTTATAAATGATTTAAATGACTTGGAAATCCATAACGACGTGGCGCTCGTTCATATTCAACCAATTTCATTGAAGGAGTACGGAAAAGTTGCTGGTCTAGACTTCACTTCTCTCACAGGTCATGAAGTTTGCTGGTTACGGGCTTACTCATGACAGTCAAGGTGAATTGTTTACTGCGTTAGTTCTACAAAGGCCACTACAAGTTCCTGGTGGTCTTGTAATACAATGTCCAACAAACAAACTGATGTACCCGGCTCTACGCCCGATGATGTGAACAAGGGATCGATAATGCATGTGGTGGTGACTCAGGAGGTCCTATGATACCGTCTGCGGGTATTGTTAGTATCATAAAAGCTTGAACTTGCTTTCTGGTACACTATGAAACCTGAATTAGTAGTGCGGTTTTTGCTACACCGTTAAACCCTTACGTACAATGAATTTACGATAATATAAGAGATAGTCTTTAAACTCAAAGACAAGGAAGCAAAGACATCAAGTCATTGCTAATCAAATTAGTTTTGGAAATACCTTTCATATTACTTGCAGTGGTTGAATGGGTAACACGATTTAGTTTACGCCTTGATATGTACTGGCCAATGAATTTATCGTATTTTACGCACTTTTGACATATTTCATTATTCTCTAGGCGTTTTTTTGTTTCTCCTCTTCTCGTTCATGGTTGTCTACGTTCAGTCATGTAGCTGTTATTCTAGTTATTAATCTATGTATATATAGTAAGTAAATCGTATTTTAAAATATTTCAAATAGTACGGTACATAATATTATTATTATTAATTTAATATAAACAGCGCTGGTGTTTTCGTTTGTTTGTAAAATTCGTTTCCAATATTAAAAAAAACGGTACTAGCTAGGAAAGGTTCTATTACTACAGTGTTTAGAAAAACACGAGACATGTTCTACCTTGGTGAACTATAAAAAAATAAAATAAAAAAATGTGTTATCGTTTCATTTTACATCCTGAACCAATTACTCATTAAATCAACTATTATATATGAAGTCGTAAAGCGAACGACTTAATCATAATAAAACTATATAATTTATTTAATTTCCATGAAAATACAATATATGGTATCGTGGAGCTGATCAGATGACGGAACTCCTTGAAGGCAAATGGCAGGATAGTCGAATTTGTATTCCATTCTTTTGTTGCCATGAATGCATTCTATATTACATATGATGACAAAGGTCTAAAGATGGAGCCAGACGATTGTCACTGGATCACCCGGATGGCGAATATGGGCTAGTTTGTTTTGTTCTCTGTTGTTGTTGTACCTTCTATTACGAATGATGCTGAGAGTCTGAAGATGGAGCCGGACGATCGACACTAGAACTTCTCGATAGCAAATGATCTTAATACTTTTTTGCCAATAAAGAAAGAAATCATTTATTCGCTAAGCATAGTGAAAATTTGTTATTACATAACTGCAAGACCATTAGGAGCTGCTGTGTCTGTACAAAAATGCTTCTGAGTACAAAAATGCCTAGCCTGTATTTAATTTGGATTGCATCGAGATGTAAGGGTTCTAAATCAACGAGTTAAGACTAAGTTGGATTTATCTTGGAAAGAACTACATTTCTAGATGGTGACCAAAGTCTATCGATGTAGCTGGAACTATATATCCAGCCTTCTTGTACCATTTCTCTGCTAATATCGTCCTTCTTCAAATGTTTCATTAAATCTTGTTTTTACTCTTTCTTCGCGATAATTCTTCATTTTAGTTCGTCGTTGTATAAAAGATTTGTTTCATAATGTTAGGGTCCCCCACCATCTGTCTCACAAAATTAAAGAACACTATTAATTTTAGTGTAGACCCGGGGAGTGCTCGCTCTAAACTGTCACGGAAAAAACATGCAATAACGATGCTCCAAAGGAAATGAAAAGAATGAGAAATTGAGTAATTACTCAAATGTAAATAGTCATAAATAAAAAAATTTACATTAATTGGCCTGGGGTATGTATTTTCGCATATTAAGTGATTTTTTATAGTACTCAGCACATTGACTATCCTGTTTCTGAGGGTAAGCACAGTACAATCCAAATCCATCGGCGGTCGCCGCTGTCATGCCGGCTTGCATAAATATTTCTTCACGTTACGCTTGAAGGACCTGATATCATAAGAAGGAGGGAACACATTGGCCGGAAGACGGTTCCACAGATTCACTGTACGAATAAACAAAGAGAACTTTTAGTTCGGGCCTAGGTGGAGGTTACCGTAAAACTGTGCCTCCGAAGCCCAGCGCGTGTGGTTCTGCTGTGGAAAGGAGAAGACAGGATTAGATTGAACAGCTATTCAGAACACTCTCCATGATACAGACGATAGAACAGGCTCAGCGAGGCGATGTTCCTGCGCAGTTGAAGCGGCTCGATACGGCATCATTAACAATGCGAAGATGAGACGGGCTCTCTGCAACCTGTCCCGACCATCGAGGAGGTACTTTACGGATCCATCATATAGGTACAAACAGTATAGTCCATACACGGCCGAACTTGTGGCTTGTAAAGAAGATACAGTTGACCGGACGTGAAAAACCGTCGCACCCTGTTCAGGATTCCGAATCTCCGAGTTGTAGTGATGCCACTCCCAATGTAATCTCTGGAGTTGAGATCGAGTAAAAATTTATAAAAAAAACTTAATATAACCAGGCTTTTATTTATAAGTTGTTGTTAATTAGTTACAAGTTAGGCTAATATACAAAATTTATTCAATACAAACCATCCTTTAACTTTTAACATAATGACATCAATCACCAATTACCAGTGACCTTTATTCCAATATACAACATTTTATCATCATTACATAGTATAAAACAAAATCGCGTCGCTCTGTCCGTCCCTATGTATGCTTAAATCTTTAAAACTACGCAACGGACATTGAAGCGGTTTTTTCAATAGATAGAGTGATTCAACAGGAAGGTTTATATGTACAATACATGCATAATATTGTAGAGAAACACTGATAAATTTAGAGGTTTCTAATTTGATGTCGTAAATAAACACATTTTTTGCGCTTACATTGCAAACGCTGGCTGAACCCCACGAGATAAATCAAAATAATGTACTATAGTATTGTACACATTAAACAGGTCAACAAAAATTTCCGCGATGGTATATGTCTATCTCTTAAGGATAACCCACAATAACCATTTTTTATCCTTTACATTTTACGGGAAAAAATGGCTTAATTACGAAGTGATTTTAAGCAATACAGCATTAATCCTTATCCAATTAAGTACCTTATCGTTACCAAATACATTGTCCATTTAATATAGATTAATATAGCCCTTTACAGCATATAATTTAAATGAATATTTCCGATGATATTACAGATTTAATATGTAGGGAAGTGCGGCGGTACCGGCCCTATATACCATGGTCAATTATATGTCGCTATTTCAAGAGTGATCTCTAAACAAAACATGTTTGTATTGTCTAATGACAAAAAAGCTGTATACGTTGTTTAAGGACATTCTGTAGTAGGTAGGTATAGTTAGTATCAGCATTGCACCCTTGCGAAGCCGGGGCGGGTCGCTAGTAAAATATAAGAACCAACGAAAGATACATGATATCACGTATGACCCTAACCTTGCGTCCACACAGCTTTCCAGGAATGTTTGCGTTATCGCGACAAGTGTGGACAGAAGTTCGCGAACTTTTATCGAATTTATGGCACGAACAAAAAACGAATGGAGTACGTATTGAATGTTACAAATTATGTAAAAGTATTGTGTTTATATAAAACAAGCCGTACCAGCGGTCTGTCTATATAATCTTCGAAAGGTTAGACCGATTTTGATGGGACTTTCACTGGCAGATAGCTGGTGTTATAAGAAATAACTTCGGCTACTTTTATTTTATAAAAAAATAATTAGGGATCCGCATAAAAAATAAAAATGTTCTTTTAGTAGTCTACAGCAGCGAAACCGCGGGCACAGATAGTAATAAATAAAAAAATAATTTTAAAACTATTTTTTCCTATTTAGATAAGCCTTAATAGTGATTAGAGTAGAGTAGATTCTTCTTCTTTGACTACTTCTTCTTACCCCTTATCCCACTTAAGTAGGGTCGGCACAACAGGTTTTCTTTTCCACTCCACTCTATTAACTATCATCTCAGTATTCACTCCTTTAATATGCATATCATTCCTCACACAGTCCATCCATACCTTCTTCGGTCTTCCTCTACTCATATATCCATCCACCTTTATACCTAACATTCTTCTAGTTATATGACATTCATCCCTCCTCATGACATGCCCACACCACGCTAACCTATAACCCCTCAACTTCTCTGTGACTTGTGCTATTTTAAGACTTCCTCTGATATACTCATACCTGATTTTATCCATTCTAGTTACACCACACATCCATCTTAGCATTCGTATCTTTGCTCCATGTAATCTTCTTTCATCCATCTCTTTCGTTGCCCAGCAATCAGATCCATACATCAAGACAGGTCTATAGGATAGGTATAATAGTTTTATACACTTTTCCCTTAAGTTTCAAGGGCATTCGTGGATCACATGTGACCCCTGAGACTTGTCGACATTTCATCCACCCTGCATTTATCCTATTTTTCACGTCCCGGTCAATCTCACCGTTGCTTTGAATTAATGAACCGAGGTAACGAAAATTGAAGCAAGCTGGTAGGAATACACCATTTAAGGCTATATTAGCAAAACTGGATAGACCACCGGAATCGCAGAACAAATGTTCAGTTTATGTTCGACTAATTTTTAGTCCAACGTTCTCGAGTATTGCCTGCCATTTTTCTAGCCTACTTTAGATTTTTCTTCTTTGACCCGTACGAATACTTTACACAATATATAATGTAACAATTGTCATATTAGTTAAACAGATAGTAAATAGATAACTCCTTCTAAATGTTAGTTGAATGAAGCTTATCTAAAAAAAATAACGAAAACAATTTTAAACTATTTGTCTACTTTTTATATATAGAGCGGAACACAAGCTTTAAAATCATATTTGAATTATTAACTTTGATGAAGAATTATGGGAGATACAGTGTTGCCACCAAAAACACACCTTCAAGAAATAATATACAGGAGTACAAATAAGTTTCCGCCGTTTTTTTAACATAAATTAAATATTTATTATAGAAGAACGGTAATATAAATTTATTTAAAATATTGCCCATCACTTGCAACCACTTTTTCCCATCTCTCAGGCAGCATTCGAATCCCACGTCTGAAGAACTCCTTGTCTTTTGAGGCTATCCACGAATCAACCCAATTTTTGGTATCCTCATAAGATGTGAATCGCTGCGCCGTCAGAGCATGTGTCATGGACCGGAATAGGTGATAATCGGACGGTGCAATGTCTGGTGAATACGGCGGGTGGGGTAACATTTCCCAATCAAGTGTTTCCAAGTACTTTTTCACGGGAGCCGCAACATGTGGACGAGCATTGTCATGCAGAAGAATAATTTTTTCGTGTCTAAAATAGTATTGAGGGCGTTTTTCCTTCAGAGCTCGGCTCAATCTCATCAATTGTGTTCGATAGAGGGCTCCAGAAATTGTTTCGCTCGGATTAAGCAACTCATAATACACTACACCTAGCTGATCCCACCAAATACACAGCATAAGTTTTTTTCCGTGAATATTCGGTTTTGCTGTTGATGTTGACGCGTGGCCAGGTAATCCCCATGATTTTCTTCTTTTTGGATTGTCATAATGTATCCACTTCTCATCACCAGTTACGATACGATGTAAAAAACCCTTTTTTTATGTCTAGCTAGCAGCATTTCACTTAAGCATAATCGGCGTTCAATATCTCTCGGCTTTAATTCGTACGGAACCCAATTTCCTTGTTTATGAATCATCCCTAATGATTTTAAACGATGTGAGACTGCTTGCTGAGTGACTTATAATGTTAGAGCAAGTTCTTTTTGTGTTTGAGATGAATCTTCCTCCAATAATTTCTCCAATTCTGCATCCTCGTAAATTTTTGGCTTTCCACTGCGATATTTGTCTTCTACGTCGAAATCACCGTTTTTAAATTTTTGAAACCACTCTCGACACGTTCTCTCACTCAAAGCACCCTCACCATATGCTTCTACGAGCAATTGATGCGCCTCAGCAGCAGATTTCTTTAAATTAAAGAAGTAAACTAATATTTCCCGCAAATGACGCTTACTTGGCTCAAATGTTGACATTTTCAACTTATAAAAATTATATTTTACCAATATAAAATCAATGATATTAATAGGTTATGTTGTTCTTGAATGTCCAAACTATTTTTTAAACTCCGTGCCGCGCCATCTACAATAAAACGGCGGAAACTAATATATCGAGATTATGGAATTGTGACGTGGGTTGAATATTTTAGTAATCTTCAAAGATAAAAGATGTAACACCGCTCTAGCAAAATGTTGACTCTAAATACATGTTTCTACAGATTTAACATTTTTTCTGTAAAAGTGCGGGCAACTCTCGTAGATGTGTAACTACATGTATATGTAATTTTTCCATATAGATTTAAATTTACATCCCGTCTTCATCATCATTACATAGTATAAAACAAAGTCGCGTCGCTCTGTCGGTCCCTATGTATGCTTAAATCTTTAAAACTACGCAACGGATTTTGAAGCGGTTTTTTTTAATAGATACGAGTGATTCAAGAGTATATGTATATATGTAAAATACATGCATAATATTGTAGAGAAACACTGATAAATTTAGAGGTTTCTAATGTGATGTCGTAAATAAACACATTTTTTGCGCTTACATTGCAAACGCTGGCTGAACCCCACGAGATAAATCAAAATAATGTACTACAGTATTGTACACCTTAAAAAGGTTAACAAAAAACTCCCCGAAGGTATATGTCTATCTCTTAAGGATAACCCACAATAACCATTTTTTATCCTTTACATTTTACGGGAAAAAATGGCTTATTTACGAAGTGATTTTAAGCAATACAGCATTAATCGTTATCCAATTAAGTATCTTAAATACATTGTCCATTTAATATAGATCAATATAGCCCTTTGCAGCATGTAATTTAAATGAATATTTCCGAAGATATTACAGATTAAAAATGTAGGGAAGTGCGGCGGTACCGGCCCTATATACCATGGTCAATTATATGTCGCTCTTTCAAGACTAACCTCTAAACAAAACATGTTTGTATTGTCTAATGACAAAAAAGCTGTAAACGTTGTTTAAGGACATTCTGTAGTAGGTAGGTATATTTAGTATCAGCATTGCACCCGTGCGAAGCCGCGGCGGGTCGCTAGTTTCTATATAAAATGAAAATCATTTTTATATAAGTATGTATGAACTGTAATTTACATAAATGCATGTAAACTGATTTTACATAAAAACTATGTCATGTGATTTTACATACAAAATATGTAATGTGATGTTACGTTAAACTATCTAATGTAATTTAACACAAAAAAAAAATGTAATGATATTTTACATTTCTAAATATGTAACTTTTTACTTACATTAACATTATGTAACAGAATTTACATAATAGATGTGTAACTTACTTTTACAGAAATATTATTTAACAGAATTTACATAAATTGTATGTAACGAAATTACATATAACATGGGTAAATTTACTCAAAACCGCAGATATTTCACGTACGTTTATGTAATATTTATACACACATTTGAAGTAATTGTACAATACTGTGGGTAATGTACGACAATAAAAAATAAAAACATAAATTTTTTATTACATAAATATATGAAGATTTACATGGTTATCTAGGTAAAAGATATGAATTATTTAGTTGTTAAAATCTTTATTTATTATTTGCCGATACTATTGAACCTTCAACTATGATTTCAATCGTGGCACTCAGCGAAACTAATAAGACCAGTGTGATGATTTTCTATGGAGCTTTCTTTTCGATCTGACTGACTAAACTGTTAGTGTCTGTTAGCCTTAGGCGCCCTGGAGCCTTACGGAACCTTTTTTTTTTCGAACTGACTATACTGTTGACCAGGATGCCTTTACAGCTTTACTGGGACCTTTTGGAAGCTTTTTTTTTCGAACTGACTAGACTGTTAGCCATAAGGGCCCTGAAGCCTCAAACGGCTTTTACAGCACCCGGGCTTGGACCTTTTGGAAGCGTCGCTATGCGTCCTTTTCACAAATTTGCTATCCTTTCTGAAGCTAGTTTGTATTTCGTACAACACACTCTAGTGAATACAGAGTTAGCACAGAGGCTAGTTTTCCGTTTTTCGCTATCGCAGTAGGAAACCTAATCCGGTCACCAACCGACACGACGAACCTACCTGAGATTATTCGCAGAATGGTGAGGCAGTCCCTCACGGTGGTTAAACATGATTGGGCCCCTGTAATATACCGCGGGGTGCCAGCGAGACAACCGTTTCTACGGGTCTCATAAACCACGGGTGTACAAAATAAATCATCCTTTTTAACCTATAACCATGATTTTATCAAACTAATTAGAGACTAGGATTTATTTTATTTATTTCAAAACGTGAAGTTCATCTCAACTCAGATATTTTTTCTGGATTTTGGTTACACTTGGATATGTTTTATTTTAGTTGTGATAAAAACTATGATAACCCTAAGCTGAGATCCTGAAGTGTGTTATCGTCATATTAATAAATAAGGATATATTACAGTTGCCTAACCACCTAACAACTTCCTAATCCACGCTATTAAAGACCATTATTGCTTTTATTAATGGGGTAATTATTTAGTTTTACAGGTGTCATGTGATTATTTTATTGTTCTAACAAAAATGTCGCTCCCTTGTTTACCGAGAGTTTTGTGGCATCTGAGAACTCATTGTCCATGATATTAATTAATTCCAGTCCACTTCAGTTGCACTATATTATGCAAATGCCATCTATATTACATAATATATAGTCAAACAACGCAAATATATTAATAAAAATTGGTGTGTGCGCGTGCCAACGACATAATGAAGTTAGCCATCAAGGATAATAATATAAACTAATTATACTATCCTTTTTTTTTAATAACTTAACGCCACACGAACGCGCTTTTCTCAATTTTACAATCCACTAAAGAAGTATAATTTCAGTTAAAACCATTTCTTGACATACTAAGATCTTGCCAAAAAACTCCCAACTAATTGCTTGGCATGGCATAATTTACGTATCGGCCATTGTTAGTGTTTTATTAGTAAATTTTTTTTATCGTTGGTGGTTTGGCGTAGTGATCACAATCTCACTTGATCTTAAGTGACGATGCGGCCCAAGATGGTAAGACGCGAAACCTAGTGGAAGACTGGCTCTCAAGTGCAGCTGCCGGAACACACCTATTGGTGCTTGGTGGCAGATTTTTCAACTTGAGGGTGGTAGCTAGCCAGGCGGGCATTAGAAAATGCCCTACCACCATGCTTTGGTTCCTCACGATGTTTTTCTTCAACGAAAGCTCAGGCTCATTGTAGGGATTCGAACTCACGTCAATCGTTATTTATAAGTTATTCAATTACAACCTTTCACTGTTTATCTAAACAATAGTTCCAAACGTAAGAACTATTCAACGTTCTGCAGTCACGTTTTAGTAATGGCCTCCCACTTTACTAATACTATTTAATGATATTTAATAGCAAATAGAAACTCACATTCCTTGCTATTATTTAGAATATTTTTATTTGTGCACAACAATTGAACTATATGACGTAAAATAATATCAAAATTACGTAATAATACCAGCACGTAAAGCCTCATCATAAGGTTAGGTACGCGTTTATTCACTACGTATTGGTGATTTTACAGACCGAGAAATCTTAATCGAGATGCTGTGTATTTTCCCAATAACAACTAGTTGAACGCAGTTTGCCGCTGGTTAAACGGCGCCCTTTCATTCATTCATTGGCCTTTTCGTCTATAACAGACGGTTTAATCAGTGTTTCTGGGAGCAGCTTCTTTGTGGCTATATAAGCCAATTTGTGAGCGTCATTGTCGACCACAATGTGAACATATAAAAATAAGATATTATGTGCAATGCGACCAATTAGATCATGGTTTTTTTAGAAATAAGGCTAATTAAGCAATAAACTTCCACAGCACATTATCGATTTGCCGTATAATAAGTTCAAGAATCATGTTAAGCAAAAGGATATTATAGGGTGTATCATTACATGAATGATGGTGATTTCTGGAAATATCTCTCTCTTTACATTCATTAAAAATGATAATAATTGTAAACACAAGAATACTGTAAAACAATTGTTTTTTTTTTGATAAACTCAATCGAGTTTCTTACCGGTTCTTCTCGATCACTAGGATGTTTCTCCGAACCGGTAGTAGTGTTCGACGTTCATAAGTGCCTTCTTAGGGCCTAAACTGAATAAAACATTATTGAATATGATTTTAAGTTAGTTGGCATCGACAGAAATAAAAATTAAAGTTCATAATATTAATTCCGATTAACACTAAGCAATGCTCATCTTTATAAATAAAGAGTACTCGTACTTGCGTTGAGCAAGCATTCGGGTGGTGGACACAATTAATAAAAATAAGACTTCCAAAGTGACTGCTACATTGTGCGTTCGATGACGCTAGGTAGTATATATATTAGTGTTTTACTCTAAATACTAAAATTCGTCGACAGCCGCTGGTATCACCGCAAGAATATCACAGTGAGTACAATCTTCTTCACAGTCGCTTTACTCTTGACAGAGAGGTCGTGGTCATCAAATGTGGTCAGAGGCTACTGCTTTTTGCGATAAGATATTTCGTCATCCGTCTCGATCGGCCATTCGTCGAGTACACTCGTGCAAGGGGCCACCCAGAACAGATTTCATTTGAGCGATCCATCTCATGGGGTTTCTTCCGTGCATTCTTATGCCTTTCACCATGTCAATACCAAGCGTTCTAAAGGGTCCTGCCTTCGTTGCAACATCTGCACATAAATCTTAAGCTCTGCATAATGCCAAGTTCCTTAAGTATTGAGGTATAGCTACCAAATTGCGTCCACGATACTCCAGAAATTCGCCTTTTGTCGTTCTTTTTTCCACCTCCCGCAGCGTCCACATTTCTGCAGCGTATAAAAATATAGGAGAACTAGTGTACGAACAAGCTTGGTCTTAGTAGCTTTAGTATATGTTTGTTCCTCCATACTCGTATGTAGTGTCTACGCACATTGCATCGATCGACGTGAATTCAGATCTCTGCGATGAGCCTGTACTTTCGGTGAAAGAAAACATCGTGGTGGAACTATAGCATAGTGGTAGGGCATTTTCTAAGGCCCGCCTGGCTAGCTACCAACCTCATATTGAAAATCTTTCGCCAAGCTTTTATAGGTGTGTACCGGCAGCTGCATCTGAGAGCCAATTCTATCACTAGGCTTAGCGTGTTAGCATCTTGGGCCACATCATCACTTAACATCAGATTGGGTTTGTATTCAAACTCTAAAAACCTACAATGAATTAAAAAGGATATGAACCGGCTGATACGCGACGTGCATAAGCGACTCATTATCACTGAATTTTCACCTTATGCATGGCGGTAGCGACCTAGTCAGCCTATCACCATGCAATAGGCATTTTCTCGTATGTTACTATGCAGAGTGCAAAACCAGTTCTGAAGATGTCATTACTAGAACTTTTTAAATTACATCAATATTTAAAACTCTGATAAATCTAAAACCGGTAGTTTTACCTTAATCGTATTGTGACTGTTTGAAGTTAAGACTCCTGTAATTTGGTGACCAGTTCTTCAGTAGGGATTACTACAACAAACATGTATTTAATTTCTAGGGCCATGTGAGTCTTGGTGAGATACCAACTACATGAGTGCTTGACCGTACTGCCTATTAAATTGAAATTTCTACATTCTCAGATGCATCCGATATTAATAACCTTGCTGGTTACGACCTGCTTCCAACTTAACAGCGCGAAGAGTCTAATCCAAGATCAACAACTTGCAACAACTTCCGAATCTACGAAATTTGCAGGTAAGAATTTTTAACACCCATTTATAATCAGGGTTCTGAACCTCACGGTTAGCGTTAAAATCGCTATCCTGCGAGGGTAATAAAGCTGGTAATGGTTAATTAATTTTTATAGTCATTAATTCATCAAATGACAGATCAGCATCTCGTGGCGCTCTTTCTATCGCTGCATGTATAGCTACGGTCACCGTGTTCTATCCTATTGTCTGCGGCTCACATACAACCTAAACCGGTGATAATATGTATGCTACCATATGTATTAGATCCTTATCTATGAAATTACCGATTTTTAATACTGGCTAGTGTGAAGATAGATATCTTTTATTCCACTTAGAATATCAAATTTAAATTAATTTTGGAATTGGAATTAGATGGGATTTTGTGATTGAAATTATAGTTGTCATTTTTTTAACAAATCAGTTGTTCATTTTTTCCTGCTGTTTAATTTTTCTTTAATATCGCTGTTTCTGTAACCATGGTAAACCATTATTTTCCAATACAGCTGAAGTACAAGTTGGGATATAACAAACATTGACACATACAGAGATGTTATCTATATCAGATTGTAAAGTATACCTATACGTCGGTGGGATGGTTTATTGAATATATACACACTCACACACAAACACACACACACACACACACTATACTATCACTGATTTTTTGTAAGTCTTTTTAATATCTACAATTACATAGTACACTAATTTGATATATCTCTTGTACTTTAATCGGCATAAGCCATTTAAGCGCCCCAAAAGCTTCTTTTTTCCGAATTAATTCACAATTCTCGTCCTAATTATTTTGTATCGTACTTTATGTAACAAAATATATCTTATGACCTGATCAGATAACATAACTATGAATTAAAAATACCATGTATATTGGATAAGCGATTCTCGAGTGAATAGAACATAAACGGACAGAAAGACGTTGAGTTTTATAATATGTATAGATTATTGGTATTCAAACTGTGAATTTTGTTAATTAATATTACAATTTTCATAATTAAAGTCATTAAATTTTTTTTTACTGGTGTTCAAAAATTAACATGCTTTAAGCTGGTAACAAACTATTAGGACATTTTTTTTTGAATTGGTATTCTCTGGTGTCATCATATTTTATTTATTTAAATTTAACCAAGTGCGTACATTTTATGGTTCATTAGTACTAAAACAATAGCTAGGTTTTAGTATATACAACTTAAAAGACAAGTATAAAGCATAGAAGCTTGTGTAGGGGTGCATAAACCTGACTGGCACTAAATCATCTAGCAACAAAATTAAGTTAATTCGTTACCGTGAGTAAGTCGCCTCTCTCCATCCATATCGCAATCACAATCTCTTTCAAATACACAGTCGAGATACGAATCATCAGCTTTTAATACCTTTCAAACTTTGTTGCAGGTTATCCGACGTGCTACAATAGACCGGAGGGGAAATGTATCCCTTATTACCTGTGTGATGTGCATGACGTAATAGTCGGATCTGTTGCCGTAGAATCTCGGTTAGTACCAGCGTATATTTTCCCTCAGGATCACGTTTAAAATCCAATAATTTTATATATACTAGCTGTGCCCGCGGCTCCGTTCGCGTGTACTACTAAAAAGGCGTATTTTTTTGTGCGCGTAACCGTAATTATTTCCTAAAATAAAAGTAGCCTAAATTAATCTTTATTACATCAGCTATTTGCCAGTGAAACCCCAACAATTTCGGAGATCACCCAGAATAAACAGACAGGCAAAAGGCAAACAAAAATTAAAACAAAAAAACCTTTTTTTATAGGAACCGTATATACTTGACAATCTGCCCATTTGTTTTTTTTTTCGAACTGACTATACTGTTAGCCTTAGCGGCCCTGGAGCCTTTACGGCTTTTACAGCTTTACGTTAAAGCGATAATAGAATGTTTCAAATTCGTTATTTAGAATATTTACCGTTTAGTTCTTTTTAACGCGATAGATGGCGAAAAAGTAATTTAAGTCTACCATGTAACCTTTTTCTAATCAAACTCACTCAGCCTACTCGGGTGTTTTTCTGACAGTAGTCATAAATACTCAACATCGACATATGATCGTTTTTAGAATACCTACTTTATCACGAGATTGTACATTCGTTGTAAACGGTTGTGGCTAGTGGTTGGCACCGGAGAAATAAAAATTTAACTGGTATTTTTTCACCGGTTGCTTTGAATAACCTGAGATTGTGGTCATTTTGAATCTTTTATGTATAAAAATAATTAAATTGCATTTTACATACTCGTATATATAATCAAAATATCTATATTTTTTAAACATTAATGGACATGAACGAAATTAATAATAATTAAACATTAAAAATATCGTAATTCGATTCTTATAATTGAAGGTAATCAGAACTGTTCTTCACAAAGAGCTTCCACAAAAATTTTAAAACCTAAATCTTCAAATATAGAAAACGTTTAATAATCTTTTACCAGCGTTAAAGCAAATTATTATTAAAATGTTATTTTAAAGCAGATTGTACCAGGCTAGATGATCCAGTTAAGTCTCCACGCTTACTTGTTGGCTTTGACTTTATTCATTAGTTGAGGCTTTGTTGGCAAATTTGAGGATGCAGTCTTGACAGATGTAACAACATATTTAATGCGTGCCAGTCACGCTTATTGTATTTTGTTTCCAAATTTTGCATTTCACCTTATCGCCCACTTTTCCGGCATTCGTAAAATAAATAAAAAAAAACAATAGGTATAAGTACGTACTATACTAGTATGTACGTATATTCATTTATTGATATAAGTTTAGTATGGTTTCAACTTTATAATTACACTACAAACAACTACCTGCCGATGTCAAAATCATAAACTGATGTTTTTTTTTTTATTTACTTAATATTGGTCATCACATTTTAGACATAGAACAATGAAACAGGCAACAACTCACGTTAAATAGAAAAAAAATCGAATAATCACCTATGACGGCTAGGTAGCTAAAGCTAAAGGCCATTACAATAGATTCCCGGGAAATCCCCGTGTAAGAACAATGCAACCTTGTGTTTTAAATTAAGTTAAAGTAAAAACAGGCGAGCATGAAGTTTTATCTTATGACTGAAACCTTAAAATTGATTACGTAATGATAGAAAATCTCCGGTGATTAAAAAAACCTGGCTTTACCGGTTTTACCAATCTCCTTGTGAATTCGTCACCGGAGCAAAGCACTAGTTGAGGCTAGAGTTAAAACTAATGTTTTTTACTAATTACAGAACTGAAAAGCTTTTATGTGAAGGATCTATAGACTTATGTTGCCGTGATTCAAAAAAGACAGAAAATAATAATCCTCAATAATCACAACATCAATTGCAAATATGGTTATCCCGGAATAGCAGGTAAGATATTACAATAATTCTATCTGACTACATTGTTAGCTGAAAGGGCCCTGAAGCCTCAGACGGCTTTTGCAGCTTCACCCGGGCTTGGAAAAATTTACATGTCTCATGGATAAATGTTAGTATGAAGCAATGATAGCTCAGTGGTATCGTGTACGACTTCGCGTCGATTGACGTGAGTTCAAATCCCTGCAAGGAGCCTGAGCTTTCGGTGAAGGAAAACATCGTGAGGAAACCATAGCATGGTGGTAGGGCATTTTCTATTGCCCGTCTGGCTAGCTACCACCCTCAAGTTGAAAATCTGTCGCCAAGCACCAATAAGTGTGTTCCGACACCAACAATTGTGAGCCAGTCTTCCGCTAGGTTTAGCGTGTTATCATCTTGGGCCACATCGTCACTTAACATCAGGTGAGATTGCGGCCACTACGCTAAAACAATAACGATAAAAAAATTATAGTAATTGAACTATTGAGCCGAGAGGACGTTGATTAGATCACCTCATAGGTCTGATTTTTCACACATTTAATAATAAAATGAAGTATTTTAAAAAATGGTTTTTGGAGTTCTTTTAATAAATCGACTCAAATAGGTACGCGAAAGGCATGGTACAGTTAGGGTTGCCAATTTTTTTATATTAAATTAATATGGTAAATTCGAGGCAGTTTCCTGAAAAAATGTACTGGATGCCAAAAGAACAAAACAATATATAGTGGGTTCCAATGAATATTTTATTTTTAAACAAGCATACGGCCCGCCTAATGGTAAGCGGTTACCGTAGCCCATGTACGTACATCGACGCCTGTAATACCATAGTTATGATTAACGCGTTGCCGTTGCCTTTCCCATGGAGCTCTGGAAATCCTACTCACCGCAGAAACACAACACATGGTCAATAATAAATGGATCGGGCCTTATATACGAGCCACTGAGAAATCACCTAATGGGGAAAAAATTGACAAGTTTTTATTATTGAAGTGAAAACTTTTTAGTACCGTTGTAAATTGAAACGCGATGAAACAAAAACCGACACTAGAATGAGACAAACACGTAAATATCTAAAGGATTTAGCCTGCGAGAGAATGAGATAGAATACATTCTACGCAGTAAATGCAAATCCTGATTTTCACGACTATATAATCGAATTACTTTAGCGGTGCGACGACCAGACTTGTACGCACTGTTTTATTTATAGTACGAGTGGTCGATAGTTTGAGTCCCGCTGATTTAGGGTTTTTAAAAAGATGCTAAAGAAGATATTTTTATGTTTTGTGAATGTTTCACTTCTACCGCGTGTTAACTGTACTCGTTTTTTTTTTAACATTACCACTATTGATATTTTAATGCTAATAGTAATACATTCTATTTGATTGTACTTTGAACTCAATAACAATGACGACTAAGTCCAAACCCAGATTCATTTTATGCATTTTCTGACTTTTCGCATTTGCGAATGTTCGAAATATGATTTCCGTAACATCCCTGTTTGGTATTACTCGCAATAAATGGTAGTCATATCAGAACATATCTTAGGGTGCTCAGGGTTCCTCATTAATTCGTGAAATTGGGGCATGCCGAGGCTGGACCTGCAGTATCTGGTATTAGCCAACCGGTCACCACGCTTTCATGGGCATATCACTTGTAAAGAGTTGAGGCTAAAGTCTCAAGTGAAACTAATATTGTTACCTAACTGATTGCAGATTACAAATTCAACGTCAAACAAGAAAATTGTGATGCGTCGCTCCAAATATATTCTACATAGATATCTAATAAACTACAGACGACGCTCTAAATAAAATATAATTAAAATTTAACATGTATTTTTATTTATTTATTACATACGTGTCAACAGATTACCATTATTTTGTTATGTACGTCACATCCGGACATAATAAACATTATTTTAAATATTTTAGTAACTTATAAATTAAATCAGCATATATATATTGTAATCATGATTAAATAGTTCAGATGTAAATACTTAGTGAATTTACCAATTATAAAGTTTTTTTATTGATTGTAATTAAAACGAAATGAAGATACCGTAGAGTTTTTGGCGAGATCTCATACTACGTTTTTGTTTAAATTGACAATCACTAATGTCAAACTTGAAAATAATGATGCTACATAAATTTTTGTAGTGTTGTTTTACTGTATGTTTTACGGTACATCCATTTGAATCGTAATATTTTAATATGAAATGGGGGTTTTTATTTATTTACTAAAAAATAAATAAATAAATAATGCTGTGGTTGGCCCACAAGACACGAGATTTTGTTTGCCTTTTATAGCCTTCAATATTTTTTTAGTAAAACGTATCAATCAATCAATACCTTTCATTTCAATCAATACCTTTAATTTTTAGTACGATTTTACGATTAGTAAAGATTGGTCATATAGCTATTTTAAAAACCTAATAAACTAGCATCTCATGAAATGTCATTTTACTCCATGGGAATAAAAACGCACTGTAATGGTTGTTGGGGTCTCATCACTTCTACTGGTGAGAGGGAGGGATAGATCCCGGGTTGGACTGGCGACATTTGTATGTGCCGGATGCTCATCTCGTGTCACCCCTGCCGGCGAGTCGAGGTAGCGATGAGGGAGGGGGTGGGTGCAATAATGCACGGTCAGATTTAGTGTTAGGTTTTATAATAACATCCCGAAGTACATTACTGATTTGCCAGACAACGAGTTCAAGGACCATGTCAAGCAGGTTTTACTGTCGAAAGAATATCATGATGAGTCGAGGACCCCGATCGAATAAATTGCGGGGCGAACATTTATTTATTGCTGACAATCATCTGTTACAAACAGCAACATACAAGTTACATCTAACAGCTGTTAGTTAAATTATTTACATTCTATAATTTGCGAAGTACTCGTACGACGCGTCTACGGGTCAGCCAGTTTGAACATTAAATACAAAATTACAAATGATTAAACATGTTTATAGCAGCAAACTTATTTTATTACATAATATATATTTTAAAATTAATATCATCATCGCATCATATAATCATAAATCATGGCCAGACGATGCTCTCTATCCAAGGGACATAGTATTCAACTTTCGTGTACATTCCCGGGTTTCCTGTGACCCCGCAGGTCACCCCGAACGACGTCACCCCTGCTACCTCGAAACTACATCCGTTTTCAGCGATAAGCGGACCGCCGCTGTCACCCTGAGGATTAAATTAAACACAAATTAACTTATAACTAATTCACGACGTAGGGATTGCAATCCGATCCGGAAATATTTGTCGATATTCGACAAACCCATAGATTTAGCGTTGTAATGGGAATAGGTAGAGTAATACGAGACCAAAAACAGAACACACTATTATATGTATAACTTTGTTGTTTTTAGAGTAAAACGAGACCAAAAACAGAACACACTATTATATGTATAACTTTGTTGTTTTTAGAGTAAAACGAGACCAAAAACAGAACACACTATTATATGTATAACTTTGTTGTTTTTAGAGTAAAACGAGACCAAAAACAGAACACACTATTATATGTATAACTTTGTTGTTTTTAGAGTAAAACGAGACCAAAAACAGAACACACTATTATATGTATAACTTTGTTGTTTTTCTTTGTTATACAAGTTACATCCAATTAGGATACACGTAACCTCCTAAAAAGTATAGATGTGTATAGACTGATAGCTTATAATATAAATAGATTAAGTAACTCAGCAGTGTCATACAGTGTGGCTAACGATACTGTGATTAATTTTTTAACCATTAAATATGACAAAGGAGCAATGCGACAATACATACCATCAAAACATTAATCACTTCTCCAGCAAAATATGTGATATACAGTTATTGTTAGATAGAGAGCCTAGCCTAAGTCTAGATCAAATCTATTTTTTCCACACTTTTCGGTTGCTAGTGTAAATATTATAATCGGACAATCACCCTCGGGGGTAGTTGTATCATATTAATCAAAAATAAATTAAAATTTAAAGTAAGGGTAGGTGAGGTAACCTCTATAGAATAATTGGCTAGAATCGGTATCCCTCAGGGCTCGATTTTGGGACCGTTCTTATTTCCGGTATAGATATATAAACGATCTACCACTAATCATTAACAACTGTGCTGACATTGTTCTTTTTGCTGGCAATACTTCATTAATATTTCAAGTAAAATGAAAATATTCAGAGGTTAGGCATGTAAATACTACTGTAGTTAAAATATTCGAATGGTATGCTTTAAATAATCTATTGTTAAATGCCAACAAAACAAAATATATCAGGTTTGCCTTGCCCAGTGTCCAACGTGTTGACATTAATATAAAGATAGAAGAGAATTTAGTAGGCTTAGTTGATAATACTATATTCTTAGGCTTCCCACTTGATGCGAAATTGCAATGTCGTGCTCACATTAAAACCTTGGCTGGAAAATTAAGCTCCGCTGCATTTGTAGTACGTACGATTCGCCAGTTAACAGATATTGCTGCTGCGAGAATAGTCTACTTCGCTTTTTTTTATCGTTATAGGTTTGGCGTAGTGGCCAAAATCTCACTTGTTGTTAAGTAACACGCTAAACCTAGTGGAAGACTGGCTCTCAAGTGCAGCTGCCGGAACACACCTATTGGTGCTTGGCGGCAGATTTTCAACTTGAGGGTGGTAGCTAGCCAGACAGGCATTAGAAAAAGCCCTACCACCATACTATGGTTTCCTCATGATGTTTTCCTTCACCGAAAGCTCAGACTCATTGCAGGTATTCGAACTCATGTCAATCAACGCGAAGTCGTACACGCTACCACTGAGCCATCATTGCTTCAAAGTTTATTTTGCTTACTTCCATAGTTTAATGTCCTAAGGTATTTTACTGTGGGGTCCAGCAATTGAAGTAGATACCATGTTTAATGACATGGGACCTCGCCAATAACTGAAGAATAAGTTTCAAGAATTTAGTATCTTAACTTTGCCCTCCCAATGTAATTTTGATAATTTAATGTATATAAAAAAATACACACTTTTAAATTTGTAAATGACAGGCACAATTTTACTAGAAGTAAATATAAAATAGTAATTACAACTTTTATACTTAATAAGACTAATAAATGTTTTATAGGTAATTGTGTTAGGTTCTATATAAACTTTCTAAGAACATTACCAATTTGCTGTATAATAAAATCAAAAATCATGTTAAGCAAGTATTATTGTCAAAAGGATATTATAGCGTTGATCATTACGTGACGGTCTGGAAGTAGTTCATTCTCTCTATACATCCATTAAAAATGATAATAATTGTAAAAAATAAAAATACTGTAAAAATAATAAAAAAAAATGTTGATAAATCCAATCGAGTTTCTTGATTGTTTTTTTCGAGACTGGGATGTTTTCCGAACCGGTAGTAGTGTGTTGACATTCTTAAGTATCTTCTTAGTGCTTAAATTGGATAAAATATTTTATTAAGAAACACATCTATTAAACACTAAATTACGCATTAAAACCTTAGATTTTGCAAACGTAAGCGGGATTTGTTGTGATCACGATTTGCGAGTATGATACAGGCCCAATATCACATACGAAAGTGGTCTCGTATCGCTATCTCGCTCCATTACAAGTGTAAACTATGCTCCATCTTTCGAGTTGACGGTCTATATATATTAAATCTATGGTTAAAACCCAGATTATTTCGTCATGCTTGGAATAGGGGTATTTATATCTGTCACATATCAACTAAATCAAATGTCAAATAATAACTAAACAATATTAAATTATGCACCTCGCAAGTATCTTTCGGTAGGTCGTAGTCCCCGAAGCACATCTGTGTAGTTCTGTTGTATCCTTGCGGCAGGAGACGGTGTGGGGGGTATTTCTTACTGCACTCTTCATCGCTGAACTTGGTCAGTGTCACCTACAAATGTTTTCTTTTTTAATTGACCATAATGTTAGTCTTAAGGGTCCTGAAGCCTCACAGCTTCACCGGGCTTGGGTGCGAACGCTGAACGCATTCAGCCGCGAAATCGTGGTACGTGAAAATAGTATTCGTCTTTGCTAAGTAACAGTGAAAGAAAACATCTGAAGGATGCTTCAAAAATGCTATTTTAGTAAGAATTACTTAGTAAACTGTGCTATAAATTATCTACTTTAGAAATAATATTGAAATAGCCGTAGGTAGTGAAAATGTTGTTAGATTTCACGCAAATAATTTATTCTTACTCAATGAAACAAAATTCAAACAAACTCACTATAATGACATTTACTATGCTGTGGTTGTTCTTACAGTTTCTCTTGTTCAAACTACTCTGTGGTCCTCGTTCAGATTTCTTCTTTTTATCGCTTGTTGTTTTCACTTAGTTGTCCAAAACAGAACTGTCCTGGCTAGGAACACGGCTCGCTTATATACTCAAATAAAACGAAGGTCGAAATCACTAGAATAGCGTTGAACTTTTCGACAACGCTTAAAGAAGGGTAAGTGTGCTATTGTTCGTTTGATTAAGTAATTGGACCTATAAGCTTTGAATGTGTGTGAAGGAATACATAGTCGATGTTTTGAGTATATTCTAGACGATTCTAAATATTCCAAGGATAGTGTTTTTTTTTTCTATTTTTAACACAGGTCGTAACAATATATAGAGATACATTAATAAATCGATATTCGATGTTATTTGTCCGTAATTGCATTCATTTGTGCGTATAAAATATTTTTTTACATAATAATAATATAATAATAATAAATAATTTATTATAATATAATAATATAAACTTTCAATAACCTAAACAATTCGAAACTATTCTACAAGAGAGGTAGAACACAGAGAAATGACTTTGTAGATTTCTCTATACATGGAACAATCCGACTGGTGGAATACGTTCACCCTACAGAAGATTGCAGCCACAAGAACATACGTTATGTTCCTGCGGTGAGTAGGGTTTCCATTGCTCCTTAGGCAAGGGAGGTTGAAGGCCGGCAACGTGCTGGTGATACCCATGATATTACAAGCGTCCATAGGTTACCTTAGTTGTATAAAAAAGTTATCTGTGTGAAAAAGCCATCTCCGAGCCAATGTGTACCCTTCCTTCTTACGACATCGGGTCAAACACAAAACACAAAAAAAATTAAGATTACTCAAACATTATGTTTGTTTGTCTAATATTTTTGCTTACGGTCAACGATCGAACCCTGAAACTGATTAACTGATTACATAAAAATCATAATAATAATATAAGAGAGATAATAATAAAATTCTTATCTATAGATATTTGGCGACAGATTTTCAACTTAAGAGTGGTACCTAGCTAGGCGGGCATTAGAAATACCCTATGCTATGCTAGCCATGCTATGGTTTCATCACGATGAACTTTGGGAGGGAACAACATATACATATTATATTCTTATAAAAGGCGGTAATATTTTTATTTGCTCAAGACGACGCTGACACGTGGTTCTTTACATGATTCGATATATCTGAATTGTTGGTCAGATAAGTTGAGAAAATTAATCAACTGTTTTTAGTCTTCTATATTGATTATCGATACGCTGCCGCTGACTACGCCTTAGGAGTTTTTAACGGGATCTTGAGCTGCCATTTTGTACTTTTCATTTTAATTAACTGACTTAGGTTCTTTGTCCCTATATTATATAATATTAGTGCCATTCTGCGTGATATAGTATGGTATTATGCATACGTGAAGGGGATTATAAATATAAACTGGAAACATGCATTTTGAATTATCACAAAAATTTCGTAAACAGTTCTAACAAACGAGCCACCATTTTGTTACACTTTGAAGATTAAAAAACACCACGAAAGCTTAAAAACTTTGACACTGGCAAATGTTATGTCACGCCAAAACAACAAAAAAGAAGAAGAATACGCCTTACCTTTTGCAAAACGTCAGCTAATTGTTCTCTGTGACCTACAGCGCCCCAACCCGCAGCCTGGGCTTGGTCGTCATCGGGCGGTTCAACGGGCAAACATGCCGGCAATACCAACCAGGAGAACTTTACACTGGAAATATTAATTGCTTCCATTACAATTGTTGTCAAATACAAACAAATGTACACAATATGAATTTATTTCTTGATGTATTGTGAGATTTTTAAATAAATACCCGTGCCCGCGGCGTCGCTTACGTGGACTAAGAAAGCTGTCGGTCGAGCGTACGCGCGAATTGTTCTGCCTCAAAAATGCTTATTGTGGGTGATTCTTAGAAGATAGATATATGTTATCGCTGATTTTTTTGTAGTCCTCTTTAAGGTATACAATTTTGTTGTACATATATTTTATAAATCTTTTATGGTTTACTCAGCTAAGCCATTTAATTGCCCAAAAGGGTCTTTTTCCGAATTGATTCATCATTATCGTCACTGCTTATTTCGTATGTTACTTTATGTAACAAAATATATCCTATAACCTGGCCAGATAACATATTTATGAATAAAAAAGGGAAACTCATGTAAATTGGATTACTGGTTTTCGCGTGAAAAGAACATAAACGGACAGGCAGACAGAAAGACGTTGAGTTTAATATTATGTGTAGATAGATATTGCATGCCGGTATAAATGCTTAAGTATTGTTTACCCATATTAAACTTCATTTTAAGTATCATTTTTGAAGTGAAAACTTCTTTTGGCGCACCGCACACAGTTCCGTAGGTAGTAAGTTAGGCTGATCCGTCACGCTCTGAGGTGAGACAGGCTCGATCGGATGCACTCGGGACCGCCGAGTGTACCCGAGCGAGACAGATACAGTCAGCTGCTCTTCGCTGTTGTGTCGCTGTGTTTAGTATATTCAATACATACGTAATAATTGTCTTTATGAAGTTTTCACTTCTGCCGTGCGGTCTTATGCACACACTTTTTTTTTTTTATAATATACTGTGGTCTCTAATAAATTATTATTAATTTAGCGTAAAAGGAAACAATTTTAATCACTCTTTTTTATTCTCCCTCGCTTTTCTTACACAGTTTCTGGGGTAGATGAAAAGAAAAACCCCTATATGTGTCTTTCGGCTGCTGTACTTAAGAGCCAGTCCTCCACTAGGCTTAGCCTTACCATCCTTAGTCGCATCGTCACTCAACATCAGGTGAGATTGTACTCTAATGCTAAACCTATATAAACGAAAAAAAAAACTAAGGTGTTCGCGTTTTTGCGGTTCCGAAGTCAAAAGGTATGTCGCTATGTCCACGGCTTAGCTCAGACATTGTTAGTACTAGAAAGCTGTAATTTGGTATTTGTATACATATTAATCACACCGAAAAAATTAAAATATAATATTGAAAAAAAAAGAAACTATTAGAGTACCTCCCCTAGACTTTAAGTGTTTTTTTTCTCGTCTATTCCGTCATATGGGGCGTCGTTGGATACGTCGTTCAAAAATATTGTGTCTGTAACAAAAATTTGTCGATTCAGACATCCCTTTAAGAAATATTAAGCTTTAAATTGCAAATTTTTGTAAAAGTCAAATGCCTCTCCCCTTTCCTAGCTAAATGGTTGTTTTTTGTAGATATGTGAAAAATTCATAGTAGTAGTATATATAATGAAGTTTTTTAATTTTTAACTTTCGATCAATGTATACAAGCTTCATAAATGCATTTTTGAGCAAATATGTTGAAAATATATATATTTGTTCAAAATTAAAAAAGTAACGAATGAATTTAATGTAGAACGGCGTTCGATCAATTCGTAACGTACGATTAATACGATCAATTTTCGGTTCTCTCTTCCCAGAGGAAAGAAACATGTATATGTATATAGTTAGTGTAGATCGAATTACAGATAGGAAATTAGCCAGTTCGCGACTTATTTGAAACTACGGCAGCAGTAAAAGCTGAGGTTTGGCCACTTTGGCATCCTTGGAGCTTGTTGGCTCACTTTCGCGGCTGAGTGCCTTAAGCGCTCGCCCCCAAGCCCGGTGAAGCTGGAAAAGCCGCTTATTATCGCCGTCAGATCAATAGTCGGATAGATGCGAAAAAAAAACATTCCTGCTTTACGTGTAGGGGAGTAATCAAATTTTTTTTTTCAAATTTTATTATACAACACTGTCGGATTGATTATTATACCCATACCAAATTACAGCTTTTTGTACTAAGAATATCTAAGCTAAGCCGCGGACAGACAGACAGACATAGCGAAAGTATAAGAGTTCCTTCTGACTTCGGAACCCTAAAAAAGGTCAATAAAATGAATTCAAATTATTATAATAACGTAGATCTCAGTTTTCCCTCTACAAAACGCCCCAAAAAATGTATAATTTAAAAAAATTACACAATATATTGGAATTTTTTATTAAACAAAATTAATATTTTTTAATGTACTAATTAGGAAATCTATAAGTGCAGTAATAATATACATTTCATTTGTAGATTTCCCGTGCGATATGAAGCTTCTTTTGAAGCAATGATGGCTCAGAGGTATCGTGTGCGACTTCACGTCGATTGACGTGAGTTTGAATCCCTTCAATGAGCCTGAGCTTTCGGTGAAAGAAAACATCGTGAGGAAACCATAGCATGGTGGTAGGGCATTTTCTAATACCCGCCTGGCTAGCTACCAACTTGAGTTGAAAATCTGTCGCCAAGCACCAATAGGTGTGTTCCGGTAGCTGCACTTGAGAGCCAGTCGACCCACTTATTAGTAATATTATAGACGTTTACAGATATTTCGAGAATAGTGTTTTTTTATTATTATTTTTACTCATAATTTTACAATACTACATTCTTCAAACTTGTTCCTCTGTAATTTACGAGGTGCCATGTCATGAATTGCTCGAACTGCACGCTTTTATAATACAAATATGGTCAATCTCAGCTGCTGAACCCCGTAGGACATTAAACTGTGTAACTTACGGCGAAGTTGTCTCTAAGAGTGCAATGTCGTGGTATCTAATCGGCGATTTGTATTCTGGGTAAGGTATTATTCTCTTGATGGTGTAACGCTGCCACATCTGCTGAGGGTCCGAGCGCTTCAGCATGCCCAGAGCTGCAAACTGGATTGGGCCTCTGGAAGATCGTTATTTTTTTTATTAACCAGATTATTATTATATTATACCCCATGGTTTCACTTGTTAGAAAATTTTTATCGGGAGGCCAGAGTGCTCAAATGCTAAGGATGCTTCAAAACTCACACGGCTCGTTCGCGCCACTACACCCATAGTGATAGATCCGAGCCAAGTCTTGAATTGAGTCTTCAGTTTTATCATATTAGTATAGATTACTATTTATTATTAGAAATAGGTGACATTAATTTCAAATATCATTACGATAGTAATTTTATATTTTGTGGTTTCTATACCTTAACACGCTTTCTTTTGTCATAGGTTCCACCCTTATCCGATGGCAGATACTTATAACAGAGGAAGTCTTAAAATAGCATCAGTCACAGAGAGGATGAGGGGTTGTAGGTTAGCGTGGTATGGAAATGTCATGAGGAGGAGTGAATGTCATATAATTAGAAGAATGTTAGGTATGAAGGTGAGCAGATATAGAAGTAGAGGGAGTCCGAAGAAGGTATAGATGGATTGTGCAAGGAATGATATGCATATAAAAGGGGTGTAACAGAGATGATAGTTAACAGAGTAGAGTGGAATAGAAAAACATGTTGCGCCGACCGTACTTAAGTGGTATAAGGTGTAAGAAGAAGGTCCATCCTTATCCACAAAATAAAGTGAAGGAATCCCGCTTACAATTTAGAATGAGATATACAGTGCGCTGCCGTCAGGATGAAGGTTTCGCTGATGAGGGAGCCACCGCACAGCCACTGAGCTGTCTGCAGGTCATCACCGTAGCCAAGCAATGCCTGTTGACATCATAAAAAGTTAAAATCAAAACCCAATGCCTTTAAGTGCTTTTTTATATACGACTAAGGAGGAAATCAGGACATATGGACGTTTGTAGCATCATAGGTATCACTAGCAGGTTGCCAACCTTAAACCCTCCTTCCCCAAAGAGCTGAAAACCCTACTCACCGCAGGAACACAACACAAGGTTATTAGGCTGCGATCTTCTGTAGGGTACTAGCTGCTACTGGGTGGTAGGACCACCATACGCTTAGACGCTTAGACGTGTCGCATTCCAAGATCAGCCGATGTGTATATAATAATCAAGCGGGGTGATAAGAATTTGTAGCCGCGTAAGTTGGTCGCGAGTACCATGGATATGATGTTAAACCGGTTACGGTGACTCTTCGTTTGTCAGCATTCCGGCATGATAGTGATGACGACCGTCAATGTATTGCTTATTGCTCGGTGATAGCCGTTGTTGTTGAATTGCACTGTGCTTACAAGGTGACGTCACCTTGCCGTGCTAAGAGAATTGATGTAGGCAGGAAAAAGGACATATTTTTATTTATATGATTAACTCTAAAACTGCTCATCACCGGATGTCGTCGCTATTTTAGCGTTAATGACATCTTAGATAAATACAAATGTGTAGGAAATATCTCGATGCAATAATAGTATAGCATTTTTGGAGGTTTCCTAGCCAGCTACAATTGCATTGCTACATGTAAACCAAGTGTTCCAGTAGCTGCGATTAAAAAACGAGTTCCAGCAGCAACATTTAAATCATGAGTTCCAGCAGCTGTATTTAAATCATGTGTTCCGTCAGCTGCATTTAAATCATATGTTCCGGCACCTGTATTTAAATGATGTGTTTCGGCACCTGCATTTAAATCGACTCCTTTCAAGGCTTAGCTCGTTCAAATATTAGCCTGTGTCATAATAAAAATATTCTTTACCATATGAGGAAGTTCTCCTTGTTCTGCGTCATTTGAAAACGTCGGAGCGACACTATCTTCAACAATAGAGTGACATTTTGCGCGTTTTTTCCAATGGAGTGATAATGTTGTTTTGTAATGATTCTCACATGGATACCTATTGTAATGTATGTAATCCAAGCATTCTGTAATTTATTAAAATGTGTGTTATTATAAGCACTACTTAAATGTAATAGTCACAGCATAGACGGCGTGCGCCCGAGCGGCTAGTTAGTTTTGTTTTTGTGAAACATCTATTGGAGCCTTTGGACAGCAGTAAAAACGTTCTGATGGAACGTTGCGACGTGCCATTTGCCCAGCGTCACGTCTAGTCGGCTCTTTCCAACTCGGCGTTCCCATAAATATTTGTATTGAACGTTTCTCTCTCTACTACACATATTCATATTGTCACGTTGACAAGCTTCATTTCAAATAGTTACTACATACTACGATATTAAGGTGCCTTATTCTAGGAGCTATTATTAAGTTTGCCGACAGTTTGCCAGATTGCTTAACATTCATGGTCACTGCTCCTCTTCTTAGGATCGTAGCGTGAAGTTATATAACCTATAACCTTGCTTAATAACTAGGCTATAATAAAAAAATATAGTTCTCTAAATCTGACTGGTAGTTCCAGAGATTAGCGCGTTAAAACAAATAATATCTTAATCTTTATAACAATTGTATAGATTTTAATTTCTAAATATAGCTAAAATACTAATACAGGTACCAACAAAGTTATAGTATTTTTCATTATAAAAAGTAGTTACAACTCCCATCTACAATAGTTTTAAAAACAAAATTAAAACTTACTGTCCCAAGCTTTTCTGCCAGTTTTCCATAAAACACCACGTTGCGGTTCGATTATGCCGTCACTGCACCAAAAAAATGTATTCTACAAGATGTATGTAACTTTCATTGCCTTAGTCAAAATGAAGAAAAAAAATTATTTAAGTAAATTTAGTGTAAAAAGAAAACAAATATATAATCTATATTATTACTTGCTTCTTCAGAATTCAGAATTGGGACTTTACTGGGATAAAAAATATAATAATAATATCAGGCTGTAAGTGCCCCACTGCTGGGCAAAAGCCTCTTCCCAAGGAAAGAAACGGGTTTAATTATTACGCCAGCCCACGACGTATTGGCGAATTCAAACGCCGAGAAATCAACAGGTCCATATTTTTTCCATTCCTAAAGCGTTCACGGTGTTTTCATCCGTCAGCCGATAGCGTTACCTATTTGAATTACTAAATGTACGCGAATTCCGAAAAACTCGTTGATACATGCTAGGGTTCAAACCTGCGGACTTCGAATCGATATTCCGCTGATCTTAACCACTTGATCTTGACCACTTTAAAAAGTATCCAAGTTATAAGCAATTTGTGTGCCAAATTTCATCAAACTCAACTCTCGACGTTTTTGCGTAAGGACGTTCAAGTATTACGTAACACAATTTTTGACCCTCCCTCCCCCCCATGTAACGCGCCGTAACATTTTTCTGTACCCCCTCCCCCTCCATAAACGTTACATAACACCAATGTGACCATTTTTACCTAAAAATCATAATTATGTTGCGCAAACATAAATATGCGATAACATAAAAGGGAAAAGGGTTGCCAACTTGGGAAACAAAATAAAAATGACGTACAATACAAAATGAGGGATTCCCCGTAAAACATAAATGAAAAGGGTTGTGAACTTGGAAATTTTTTATTGCCCAGTTTTTTAAATAAATAAAAAAAAAACAATGTTACGTAACGCGTTGTTCGAAGCCCCCTCCCGCCCATATAACGCATCGTAACGTTTTAAAAGACCTCCCACGAATTGCGTTACGAAATACTTGAACGCCCTCTAATTGAGTAACAAACATACAACACACACACACAAATTTTACATATATTAGTAGGATACCTTTTTTTAATATAATTACAAAGGTGATAATCAACTGTCCTGTGCTGCCCGCATCCAGCGGCTTCCCGCAACCTTTACCAGGTCGTCGGACCACCTTGTGGCGGGTCTGCCCACGCTGCGTCTTCCGGTACGTGGCCGCCACTCGAGAACTCTTTGACCCCATCGGCCATCCGTTCTACGAGCTACGTGGCCCGCCCACTGCCACTTAAGTCTAGCTATTCTTCGGGCTATGTCGGTGACTTTGGTTCTCCTGCGGATCTTCTCATTTCTGATAAGGTTCATGGCTGATTCCAAAACACGATAAACCCAGAAGGTAGTCACAGTGACGGGTGACGCAGTCGCGTGCAAATATTCTATCACCCCGCTTGAATACTTCATATACACTGGCTGACCTTGGAACGCAACACGCCTAAGCATGCTACTATAGCGGATGTTACACCATGTGTGTGGTGGTCGCAATCCAGTCAGGCACATCCGTCATGCCCTACCAACTAGCAAATGGTTCTTTGTATTTCTTACCTTATATTTTTCACATGAAATTCGCTGCATTCCGTACAACACACAATAGGCACTTTACCGTCGAACGAGCATATCTGGAATAAAACACGGTACTTATAAGTAATTTGAAATCAACTGTGTGGTGGCGCCTAGGAAGATTGTAATTAACTATTAACACTGCGCGCAGTACCCCTTGCTATTATGCAAGCTCGTGCGTAACTATTTGGTACCTTTTGCCGTCCATAGATGGCGGCAAAATATAGTGTTGCGTGCGTATAGGATAGCCATGTGACTTATGTTACGCTCGCCGTACGTGCGCTCGAAGCGCCATCCTCCGCTCAGGGATAGTAGATGTACCAGATTTCAGGGTTGTGTACCATTTACCAGACAAACATTACGCTGGTACGCAATATCAATATCGATCAAGACTCCTGGTGTTTTGTTCACCTAGTAACTAAGCATTTGCTAATTATGACATAAACGACCAAAAAAAACAACTTTTAGGAACATCATCCCTACCCCCGCCGCACGCTAGTTAGATGCTTCGGCCTTGGTGAGTATACATTGTTTTTGCTAATTTATTGCTAGTAGTTCTTGTAACGCAGCAGCAGCATAATATTTTATAAACAGTGAATAAGTTTGCATTATTAATCATGAATCAAAATTTACATTAACATGTTTACTGTGTGGATGATTTGAGTATAATTTTCTAATGCGATAAAAGATCGAATGGACCGCACAAATATTGCGTTAATCGGTTCACTGCGTGAATGATTAATATATCTCGCTTATATATCAAAATAAAACAAGGACTCCAACTTTTTAGAATGACATGGATCTATTTTTAGCATACCGACGTCGATTAAAATAAGGTGGGCTATTTCTAGACATTGTTTGTTTGCTTACGTAATCGTACCGGATAACTTTGAATGTGTGCGTGATCCGCGATGTTTTTTATTACCGATTACTCGATGTTTGAAGTAGATTTTCCAGATATTTTTGGATTGGTAACATTTTTATACAGTTCGTAACAATATATCAAAAGGTACAAGTTAAACTTACATCTGGTTTCTTTTTATCAGCAAGTTTTTGCATCATATAAGAACATTTATAGATATTCAGACAGGTTCCGTTGCGTTTGCCCGCGATGCAACTGCTGCCTGGAAATAGAATTATAAAAGAACTCGCTTTAATAAATTGCTTGTTTGTGTTTTCAATCTTTATATTTATGTTTAGCTTTATGACAGCAATTTCACCTGATGATAAGTGACGATGTGGCCCAAGATGGTAACACGCTACACCTAGTGTAAGGACTGGCTCTCAAGTGCACTTGCCTGGATGGAGGTAGACCAGTAGGGCTGCCTCAAGTAGTGAGAAATTCCCAAAAAGATTTCTCTGTGTCCTACCTCTCTTTTTTCATTTCATTTCTGTGTTATTGTCTTATTTCAGTTTAGCCATTTAGTATGGAAGAAGTTGACGATTGTGACACAGTCTATACTAGTACTGAAGCAATTATGGCTCAGTGGTAGCGTGTACGGACATCGCGACGATCGACATGAGTTCGAATCGCTGCAATAAGGTATTTGACTGTTTTCGAAAATCCAATTAAAATGATTAACAATGAAATAATAACGCTAACAATAAGTGTTTTTCTTTTGAATTTTGTGTCATTAGCATCATCAACCTATAGTAGTCCACTGCTGGACATAGGCCTACCCTAATGAGCGCCATAGCGCCCTGTCTTCAGCTGTCCGCATCTAGCATCTGCCTGCAGTCTTTCGCAGATCGTCATCCCATCTGGCCGGAGGGCGTCCTACACTACGTTTGCCGAATCATGGTCTCCACTCAAGAACCCGTTTACACCAGTTAAAGCATATTTAGAAGATAAAATTTCAACAAATAATGTATACTATCACAATGTACAAACACATCACTTTAAATCCTTAAAAAAAAACGTTTGTGATCGTTGCTAAAAATGCGAACAAAGTGGTTGAATTATAATCCAAAATATTGATGTATGTGTTCAGTTTAAATCTAGACTTTAGTTCTCGTCATCTGCTATTGACTGCCAGTATTTCACTAAGCTTAGTGTGCTACCCATCTTGGGCTAAATAGTTACTTAAGATTAGGTACGATTGTGACCACAACGGAGCCACAAAACAGACAGGCAAAAATTCTAAATAAAATATTTTTGGCTTCTATATCGACAGTAAATTACAAGCCGATTATAATAAAAAAATAATAATTGAATGTACTGATTTGTCTCAGTGGTATTTTTATTACACGCATTGTTTGTTTACTTAACACTTGTTCACTATTTTCACTATACCTTAGGGTTCACATTCAAATGATACACCGTTTACTGTGGTGGGAGGATTAATGAAAAAAGCATACAAGCCTAACACAATCATAAAAACACAACGTTAGCGTGACTTAATTAACATGTGGCGCCATCTAGTTTTGTTTAATACAACTAATAATCTATTATGATGGCATTGTGATTGAACATGCATAGTGATAGTTCCCGCCAGGGAAGGGAGGCGGATGAAAAAATTACGCGAATAAAAAGATAAGAAAATAGGAAGTTAAGAAAAAAAGATAAGATATTATAAGACAATAGCGAAGACAAGTATTTCTACATTATAAGAAGCGAAGACAATTACATTAGAAATAAAAATATAGACAGAAAAAAACAATTTAGAAGAAAGAAATTTTCAACAAAAACGTTTCTTTAGTCAATCGTGGCCTACGCGATGTGTGAAGCGACATTTAAATATTTAGCGTAGGCAATATATTTACAAGGCCCAACAATATAGACTAGCTGTGCCGTACGGTTTTACCCGTGTTAAATTTATCCGACAATATATCCACGGCGTCGCCGCTTACAACGCGCCCGTGTAGCCTAACCCTATCGTTGTTCCGCTTCCCGTTCTCGCCTACAGCTTGCCAGATTGCTTGACGTTCACAGTTACTGCTCTGCTTCTTATGGTCGTAACGTGAAGTTATACAGCCTATACTATTCTTCATGAATCTGGCTATCGTATACAAAAATAAATTATCGAATCCGACTGGTAGTTCCAAATATTAGCGCGTATAAATCACACAAAATATCTCTTCAGCTTTCTTCTATTAGTATAGATTATAACTAGTTGTTAAGTTAACAAAATATTATATTTCAAATGTCTTGGCAGGATTGGGAGTGATTCTGACATTCACACTTTAACGACTCAGTGACCGATCAAGTCTAAAAGAAAATGTTAAAGTAAGTACCTTCCTCTTTATCAAAAGTCTGAGCTCCACACGCGTAAACACATATAAAAAAGATATAACATTTTAATATAATTATTAACATAATTGCACGTCAGTCCGATATATCTTTTCTTACTACACTACATTGACCGGTTCATTGTATTTATGGAAGTGAGCCGGGTGAGCAGGTTCAGGTTATCATTGTAGAGAAAAAAAACAACTATCCAACTGCGCCCCGAGGTTCCACTCGTATTAAATCAATTGGACTGATAGTCCACTCCACCGCGCCTCTTCAACGCACCCGCGTGGCATCGTTGTCCTTACTTCCCATACATACAACTTGCCAGATTGTTGTTGTTGGTGGTTACTGCTCTGCTCCTTAGCAGGCACGTGGCGTGAAGTTTTAAACGCCTATAGCGTTCCTCACTAGGCAATAAAAAGCAAAAATAATAATAATTGAAATCTGTTTGGTAATTCCAGAGATTAGCGCGTACAAACAAACATACAAAAAACCAATCTCTTGAGCATTATAATATTTACAGAGGGTATAAATGTGTTTTCGATACATAATCCGTACCGGTTCGATCCGCCTATAAATAAAGTATTTCGCTTGAGGAAAACGATAGAAAAAAACGCTAAACATCGACTTCAAAATCGGAAATTTGTATTATCTATACTATAATATAATAAAGCTGTACAGTTGTTTGTTTAAACCCACTAATCTCTAGAACTACTAGTCGGAATCGAAAACTTATTTTTGTATATGATAGCCTAATTCATGGCGAATAGTATAAGCTATATAACTTTACGCTACACTATAAAAGTGATTGATGAGTATTATTATTAGGCATGACATATTATTCCTTAAGAACGAAAGGTACTTCATCGTCCAGATCATTTTATGTAAATAAAATTTGCCCTTTTTGTCGTTCCCACGCGAATATGAGAACGATCTGTGATGCGAAACTAAAGACGAATTACGACGATACGAGAATCCTGCGAAAGTATGTTTAAAATTTCATATGCCAACCAACCGTGGTTCTGCGTTCTGTGGTACTTGCTGTTCGGCGCCGACAAAGAGTTGTTGTATATATGCACCTTCACGTACGAGTACACTAGCTCAACAGTAGTCGATCCTGGAGCGTCTGGTTGTGGTAGAATATTCAAAACGAGCGAGTTTTGCACCGTGAGGACGCGACAGTGCTTCGATGAGACTCCGACGCGAGAGTGGTAACGACAAATCGTAAAACTACCCCACTGGATATCATAATTATTCGCGACGACATAAAATAATTAATAACAACTACCTACTTTAATACTTTGATAAAGACTTAACGGAGGTATAGCGTTGCTTAAAAAAAAACCCCTTTGACAAATAATTAAATACTAGCTGTGCTCGTGGCACCGCTCGCGTAGACTACACAAGGCTGTCGGTCGAGCACACGCGCTAGTTATGGTGCCTCAAAAAACTTATTGTGGGTGATCCTTAGAAGATATATATACGTTATTTATTTATGTTACCTTTATTTATGTATTTTTAAGATCTACAATTATTTAGTAAATTAATTTGATATATTCCTTATGGTTTACTCAGCGTAAGACATTTAATCGCCCCAAAAACGTTTTTTTTTCCAAATTCGTTTTCCATCATCGTCACTTCTTATTTCGTATAAATAAATCCTATAACCTGGCCAGATACAATATCTATGAATTTTTGCGTGAAAAGAACATAAACGGCCAGAGAGACGTTAAATTTTATAATCTTTATAGATAGATACCATCTGTCACATAATTTAAACAAAAAATAGCTGTACAGTCAGAAAAACAGATTATTTTGAAATGGTTCTTGATAAAACCGATACAAATTACTTGCAATAATGAGTGCCTAAGGAGCGGAGCAGTAGCTATGAAAGTTAAGCAATTTGGCAAGCTATAGATAAGCACGGAAAGTGGAATAACGATAGGACTACACGGCTGGCGGCGACGCACACGCCCGCGGAGGTTTTGTCGAATAAATTGAACACGGGCGAAACCGCGGGGCACAGCTAGTAATATACCAAAATTCATTAATATATGTTTGTTATTTTTACACTATAACAGAGGTGAGGAACCTTTTTAGCATTAGAGGCCACATTTAAATTAGACAGTAATAAATGAGGGTATCGAGGTATATGTGGCGACGAACTTGTAGCCCACGCGATGATGGCCCCACGCTTTCTTGGTGAGGGCGCACTCCACCGCTTGGTGTGGTGTTGAATCCGTCGGTTCCATACCTCGGTACGGGAATTTCCACAGGTGGCTGGTTGGCTTGAGTCTTTGTTGTCACTTTGGAGGCATATATTAGGACTGAGTTTACACCGCACACTTCATTAAGTGTTCAAGATAACTCGGACTACTCGGAGCTCTTGAAGCCGCCGGCTGACATGTCATAACGTTTTTTTTCTTCTTACGGCCTTCGCGCCTATCGAAGCGTGGCGTCCACGCGAGCGCGGGAACCAAAAACAGCGTGGCAAGGCCGCCAACCACACCGATGTTCTTCTTCTGTTTCTTGCTAACTTGCCAACCGGTTCTCTTTATTGAAAACCATTATTGTCATTATTAAGTGAATATATTAATAGTTTCCATTGTTATGACGATTTCAGGATCCTAACAAGATGGTGGCGCCCTTGTTAAAACTTTCTAGGGAGTTATAGTGGCATTTCAGAACCCCTTGATCCATGTTATTATTTCCAATCCACTTCATTTGTGCACAATAACCAAGCTTTATTATGCAAAATGCATCCTGTATTACACAAAATAGGATCAAATAAGACAAATTTAAAAATAAAAAATAAATACCACTACATGAAAGATTGAGATCCCGCCAAAAACTCCTATTCGATATTCTCGTTCTTCTTCTTTTTCCTAACTTGGCAACGGGTCTTATGCCATCAGTGTTATGACGATTTGTGTATCCTAACAAGATGGTGGCGCCCTTGTTAGAACTTCCTAGGAAGTTTTGTGGCATCTCAGAATTAATTATCCATGTTATTATTTACAATTCACTTCACTTGTGCCAAATAACCAAGCAAAATGCTACCTGTATTACACAATATAGGGTCAAATAACACAAATTTACGAATAAGAAATAAAAACCACTACATGACAATTTGAGATTTCACCAAAAACTCCCATTCGATGTTACAACCAAAAAAGATTGTCTAGTTTTGTCACAATAACACATAATTTTCTATTACGGTGGATACGTAACAATTTAGCTGCCACTTTTTTTTCATTGTTGGTATTTATAACTTATATTTACTTAAAATAAAATTATCTAATATAATTACATGTATTCTTAATTAAATTTATTATATTATAAAGAAACACAATAAGGAGAACAACATATTATGTCCTTAGCAACGAAACATAAAATAATTTGAAGTTATTGAGTAATTTGTTTTTGCTCGCAAGTAATTGAGTATTTGGATCTGGAAGCTTCAGTTTAATTGGAATAATGTTTTACGCCTGAAGATTGTAAATATCTCTTAGTATGTACTGCCTCCGCCTCTGATCATTGACCAAAGATAACTTTATCCTGTAACTTTATTCATTAAAAATATTATTTAATTTTTTAGTTCGACAACTTATAAATAACCTAATCTCATAACTAACCTCAACTCCGGTGATTACAGCGGGAGTGGTATCTCTACTACATCTCAGAGACTCGGAATCCTGAACAGAGTGCGACGGTTTTTCACGCCCGGTCAACTGTATCTTCTTTACAAGCCACAACTTCGGCCGTGTATGGAATACTGTTTGCACCTCTGTGATGGATCCGCAAAGTACTTCCTCGATGCTCTGCACAGGTTGCACAGACGGGCTCTTCGCATTGTTAATGATGCCGTATTCAGCTGCGCAGGAACATTGCCTCGCTGAACGTGTTCTACCGTCTATATCATGGAGAGTGTTCTTAAGAGCTGTTCAATCTAATTTTCTCCTCTCCTTTCCCCACCACACGCGCTGGGTTTCGGAGACACAGTTTTACGGTAACCTCCACCTAGGCACGAACTAAAAGTTCTCTTTGTTTAGTCGTACAGTGAAACTGTGGAACCATCTCCCGGCCAATGTGTTCTCTCCTTCTTATGAAATCGGGTCCTTCAAGCGTAATGTGAACACATATTTATGCAGGCCGGCATGACAACGGCGACCGCCTATGGATTTCGATCTCTCGGTGGTCGCCGTTGTATTTGGATTGTACTGTGATTACCATCAGGGACATTACAGTCAATGTGCCGAGTTCAATAAGAAAATAACTTAATATGCGAACATATATTCCCCAGGCCAATTAATACAATTTTATTTATTTATGACTATTTACATTTGAGTAATTACTCAATTTCACATTCTTTTCATTTCTTTTGGAGCATCGCTATTGCATGTTTTTTCCCTGACAGTTTAGAGCGAGCACTGCCCGGGTCCAGACTAAAACTTATAGTGTTCTTTAATTTTGTGAGACAGATGGTGGTGGGCCCTTATATCTTGAAACAAAACATCTGCACAGCGATAAACTAAAATGAAGAATGATCGCGAAGAAAGAGTAAAAACAAGATTGAATGAAACATTTGAAGAAAGACGATATTGCAGAGAAATGGTACCAGATGGCTGGATATATAGTTCCAGCTACATCGATAGACTTTGGTCACCATCTAGAAATATAGTTCTTGCCAAGGTAAATCCAACGACTTAACTCGAAGGGATAACTTCTTTGGCTTGGCTCCTAAAAAATGTTGATTTGTAACCCTTACATCCCGACTATGTAATCCATGTAGAGCCGAGTACATCAGTTTGTTTGTTGGACATTGTATTACAAGACCACCAAGAACTTGTAGTGGCTTTTGTAGAACTAACGCAGTAAACAATGCACCTTGACTGTCATGAGTAAGCCCGTAACCAGCTAACTTCATGGCCTGTGAGAGAAGTGAAGTCTAGACCAGCAAATTTCCGTACTGCTTCAATGAAATTGGTTGAATATGAACGAGCGCCACGTCGTTATGGATTCTCAAGTCATTTAAATCATTTATAAATAAGCTGTCGAATCTAGGATATTTTATATAGTAATCGACTCTGCTAAATGCATCCGTTTCTGAAGGTGTAGCATTCACTGAACCGTGTCTGATCACAAGAATAAAGTTGTCGTCTGAACGCGCTATCAAACTTTGTTAACGTTCAAGAAATGGTAACAGTGTGCTGCGGATACAGTCCAACTAGGTGATAGAACACTGCCCGTACACAATGTGTACGATGTTTATCACTTTACTATTGTCATCTTCAGTGATAAGTAATTATAATTCTATTCTAACCACATGGGTATTCATCACTAGCCGCGTCTCTCTCACCGATAACACGGAGTGGAGATTTGCTCTCGAAGGACTTGATTAAGATGAAATACAGCAAACTGTTTCGCATCTTGAATTATGCTGAATACAACTTGATTCTCTTTTTATTTTGTTTGTTTTACGACTTGATATTTTATTGTTAAATTCCATGTGTATTTGCTATTGTGTGTAGAATATAAAATAAAATAAGAACGGTATTGTTTTTTTATTTAAAATTGATCTCTTATTTCTATAATCTTTTAATAAAAACTTTATTACATTGAATTATTTTTTAAATTGAAAACTAAAGTTAACAGCCGTCGTAACTTCAAACGCATCTCAAGTTGAATTCATAATAACTATATTGTCCATCGTACAATAAAAAAACTACATATTACGAACTCCATATCTAATACTAGTTGACTCGTGAATATTTCCTACATTCTAGACTTCTAGATGTGCCCCGCGGTTTCACCCGCGTTTAATTTAAAAGAAATCGCTGATTGATGATTTATAATGTACTTCAGTATTGACAATATTTTTATCAGGCGGCTAGGGTTATGCAAATAACATGCTATAAAGGGCAAAGAATATCTACATAGAATTGTCTTAATGATGAAGTAAATTTCGTTCGTAAGAATTTATATGCCTAGCATAATAATAGTGCTCATAAATCACTTTTCAATACCTTATTGTTGCTTATCTATAAGAGATAGGCTTATAATATTGCGGACTTTTTTTTAAATGTACTAAGGAGCAACATTTTTGTACAACATTGTATTTACGTATCACTAACCATTAGGCATTAACTGACATGAGCTGCGAATCACATCCATCAACTAGGACACGAATCCTGCGCTCATGTAGAAAGCCGGAGATCCAGTTGCAGAGGATGTCGAGAAGTCCGTACATCGGAAGTTTGGAGAGAAGACCACGGCGCCAGAAACCTTGCATTAGAAGGGGCCTTTAAGTAATTTTCAATGTAATTTGTACGGAACTACTTCTCCAAGTACAATTTATAGGTTGGTCTACTATTATTCGTTAGCTTGCCACTTATCCAAAACAACCATTTGTCTGGCTCTATCTTTGACTGTAACAAAAAATAGCACTTTAAATTTTAATACATCGCAAACAGATGCCTGAATCTAAAAAATCGCACACACTCGCAATATTTTTAACGACCTATTCAACAATCCAATCAATGGGATAGATGAGAAGAAAAAAAATATCCCCACTTTACGTGTAGGAGAAGTACTTACCAATATTTTTTTTTTTAAGTTTGTATGTTACCGCTTTAACGGCGTTATTAATATGTATACCCATAGCAAATTACAGCTTTCCAGTACTAAAAATGTTTCGAGCTCTGCCCCGGACAGACAGACGAACAACTACCACTGCGGATGCCATTAGCGGGTTACAAAAGTTGGACGATTTGTCAAAGTAATTTATTTTAGGGATTTCTTTGGAGATTTCTCTCAACTTGGAGCAATCCAACTGGTTGAATACCTCCACCCTACAGCAAATCGCAGCCAAATGACCTATAACGAACCAAGAAGCCTTTCATGTGATTTTGGACAATTAGCAAGATATTGAGATCGGTTTCCCTTATATAGCCTAATACGAGGCAACTGTAAGTTAGTATCAGACGGACACATATCTTGTAAAGCGTGACGGACATCATTTTTTTTTATTTTTACGCAAAACATAACAATATATGAAAGTTTACCTTTGACCACAATCCAATCTGATATTAAGCAATCTCAGAAGTAGGAATTATTTATAATAAATCTTTTGACTAGCTGTATCCTATTTATATAGCCAATAATACACTACTGACTATGAGAACGATATCAAATTGAACTTTAGTATATTTTACTTCGATGACAATATAACTGATATTGGCAAACACTCATGCGACGCAGAAAAAAAAATCGATTTTCTTGACTGGGAGATAACGGAGTACCTCAGCAGATAGCTTGGCAGGCCTACTACTGCCAGCATTCCATAGTCTACTTGACTTCATACAGCATCTCTTGTCCCAAAGAATCCGGAATGTACACAAGAATACACCCCTACCTACCTTAAATCGCGAATATCTTCTGGCCGTAGCTTGTATTATAATCTCATAATAATCAAAATCATCAAAATCAAAACACTTTTTTGTGTTTTTTCGATGCAAATTAGAGTCAATAAAATTAAATACATATTATTTGAATGCATTTTCCTCGTAAAAATACTGGTTTGATGGCGTCCGATAGAATTAAAATACCACTGATCTTAAATAAATAATAAAAGATTACAACAACACATAAAGAAGACTGTACAATAAAATCAAATGTTTTTTAAATCTATTTTGATGTCTAGCGTTCGACCGAAATTTCACCCGATGTTAATTGGATATGAAGCGGATGATGGTGACATACTAAGCCTTGTGACATACTGTTCTCTCAACGACGGATAAACGCTAGACGAGAGATTTTTAACTTGAAAGTCAAACGCAGGGTTCATAGAAATTCGATATTTATTGTATCTATTTATATCAATATCAAATGGACATGTGGATAATTATGGAAATTAATAAACTATTACAACTGGTACCATCTAGGATGATTGCTGTTAACTAATAATATACAGCATGCAGTATTCTAAGTGTGGTTCAAATTATACCGCATAAGCTCGGTAACGGGTACCGCCAGCCACCAATAGATGGCGGCAAAATATATAGTGGAGTGCAGTACTGGGCAGCAGCGAGGTGTACATTGCACTCGCCATCGCGCGCTTCCAGCACCATCGCCCCGACACCAGCTACCAGACTTTGGCCTTGTTCTGTGTTGTGTTATTTATTCGTATTAATTATTCACATACCGCAGCCGCATCGCCCGCCTTTGCGTATTTACCATATAATAGCTGCTCATTTTAATCGCCCTTTCACCGCCTACCTACTCCAGTGTTGGTCCTTTTCCAAACGTACAGTTTCCACTTTTATTTAAAATAAGTTACCACCGCCGTGAAATAAAATACTTGGTGCTATCAAAATAAATAATTTTGCCGCGATATGACGGCGACAAAAATGGTACGCGGGGTAGGCAGCTACCTGTAGTCCGGGGACCTACAACACTGAATTCTCTTTCACCAATACAAAGGGAAGAAACTGTCTCACTCACCTGGTGGTGGTCTAAGGTTCCAGACCATGAAGCTCGAGCTATGAAGTCCATCGCAGTGCCGTCCACAATACACATATAATGTATCGACCATTTTAAGTTTATTTAGCACTTAACTTATACCACATATATACTAATATATAAACCGGAAGAGTTTTTTTGCTTGTTTGTTTGTTTAAACACGCTAATCCCTGTTACAGTCAGATTCGGAAAATTCTTTTTGTATATGATTGCCAGATTAACGTGCCATAGTATATGCTATCTAGAATTAGGCTAAACCTTCTTAAGGTACGAGTTCACCAGTGGCACCAGTGCTGCAGAAACAGCTCGAAGGATTAATGATGTGTGGTGTGCTGGTGTCGCAAGAAAAGCACGGTACGTTTTCGTTCTAGAAATTTCGACCTTCAGAGCCAACCCCGTGGAAGGCCGGAGAACAAAGTGAAAAATGAAGAATTAAAGGCTATTGTGGAAGCGGATCCATCACAAAGCACTTCAGAGATAGCTGCAGGCTTCGGGGTAAGTGATAAAACTGTATTAATCCACTTGAAGCAAATCGGGAAAGTAAAAAAAACTTGAACGATGGGTACCTCATGAATTGAGTGAATCGAACTTGCAAACACGCGTTGACTGCTGTGTTACTTTGCTCAACCGACACAATAATGAAGCGATTTTAAATCGAATCATTACTTGTGATGAAAAATGAATACTGTACAATAATCGTAAGCGCTCGTCGCAATGGCTGAACCCTGGAGACTCAGCCAAATCCTGCCCTAAACGAAAATTGACTCAGAAAAAGTTATTTGTGAGTGTTTGGTGGACTAGCGCTGGTGTCTTTCACTACAACTTTCTAAAATCTGGCCAATCGATTACGGCAGATATCTATTGTCAGCAACTGCAAACTATTAAGGAAGAACTAGCTGCCAAAACAACCGAGATTGGTCAATCGCTCTAGGCCACTGTTGCTTCACCACAACGCAAGACCACACACTGCACAACAAACAACCACTAAGTTAGATGAGCTACAATTGGAATGTCTGCGACATCCACCGTACTCCCTGGACCTTGTTCTAACAGATTACCATTTTTTCCGGAAGACAACTTCTTCTTACAAGGAAAAAAATTCAACTCCGATGCGGCAGTCCAAACCGCCTTCAAAGTATTTATTGATTCTCGCCCTCATGCTTTTTTTAGCAAAGGGATCATTGAAGTACCTTTGAGATGGCAAAAGTGCATAGATAACAACGGTGAATATTTGATTAATTGAATATGTTTAAAAAAAAATGACTTTATATTCCTCCCGTACAAAACGACAATTTCATATGTACGGAGCCAATAATTATTTTTATATGATAATCGAAAATTGCTTGCGCACACGTATTGGTGGTGAGACCTCATATCCCTGTGATTGGCAATGAAAGATTCAACGGTAATATCGGCTCAAAAAATGTAAATTCATTTTTCAACACATTTGCTCAAAAAAAAAGCGTTTATGAAGCCTGTATACATTGTTCGAAAGTTTAAAAAAATAAAAGTCGATATATACATGGTAGGTAACTAATAAAAAAAATTTTTTTTGTTTCACCCTAATATACAGCAGTTGATCCTAGAATGCGACATACAAGATGAATATCCACCTAAGCGTGCCACTATAGCTGGTGTATAATGGTCACGATCCACTGACACAATCCTATCACCCACCACATTTTCCTTTCATATAATTTTTTTTTTTTTTTTTTACAATTAATGTTTCAGTTTAATACTCACTTATCTTTAAGCCGATCATATACGCTATGGTCCACCAGAGTCCGCTCAGATGTGCCTGCATAGATAGATCGAAGTGTTTATTGGAATAGACCTATGTAGTTTTTTAAACCTGCGCAGGCGACCGGTGTAAAATCAACTTTCTTGAGTAACACTGTAGACAGTATCGTGTATAGCGGTCATGAAAATCAAAAGAGTCAACGCTGTTCAGTCTGTGGGAACGAGACAACGACGTTTCGTCGAGTACTAATTCATTTCGATAACCAAAACCGACGGCAACAGACGACAACTCAAAAGGAAAACGTTTGTTCGTCGCACGAAGCATACAAGTTTTTGAATAACGACAGATAACACCACTAAGAAATAGTTTCGTGTCGGCTAAAATATCCCTCTAAACGATAATGCACTAAAACGGAGTTTCAATAAGACTTATTGTCCTTCTACAATCCTCCTATTGACTGTAAGTTTTGCGCTGCACGTCAGAGTCAGAGACATTCACATATTTTTTTCGAACTGACTATACTGTTAGCCTTAGGGACCCTGGAGCCTTTGCGGCTTTTACAGCTTTATCGGGCTTGAGAGCGAGCGCTTAAGGCACTTAAGGCCACGAAAGCTTTGCAACAACATCCGAGAGTGCCAAAGTGGCCGAACCTCGGCTCGGACTGTTGCAGCGATTGTAAATAAGTCGCGATCTGACTAATTCCCTATCATTCGATCGAAACTAACTATACATATATATGTTTCTTCCCCCTGGGAGGAGGGACGGAACATGTGTACGTGTATTTATTTAGTGATCTAAATTTTTTTTATCTAATCTAACTAACTAGGCAAAAAAAGAAAGAAAAAAGGTCCCTTACAGAACCTATGTACTATGTGCATGTGTGTATGATGCAGTGTCATGTGTGGCTGTGAGAGCTAGGAAATGTAGAGTCACTGTATCGCGCGAGCGGCTGCTGGGCTCAAGGGCTCCATACTGATATATCGGACCTAGGCTTGAGTTGCCGCGACCACCCTGGTCGTGGTGGGTGGGACATTCACAGAACCTGGGAAAGTCTGAATGCTAACCGTGAGTATCACAAAAGGCATTCACAAAGCCCGAGGCACGTTTAATTCACCGATATTGAATTTCAATACAGGAATTACTATGAGGACGGGATTACGGGCCCAGCTAGTAGATAATATAAAACAGTTGAAACTCGATACACAAATTTCCCCACTTTTAAAATAACATGTTTTTACTTGGCATCCTCTATATTACAAAAAAAAAACAACCGGCGCGAGCGTACAGCATAATTTTACGCACACTAGGCTAGAAAAGTTGTACCGCAAATATGTCATCGGTCTCAAGGCGACTCGGTATCTGGATATGTATATAATCAAATGTCTAGACATCTTCGAGAATAATAAAAACTTGTTCATAGTCGTTAGTGGCCGCAAGTTTGTTATAAACGATATTGAGGTAAGTTAAAATTATTTAATTATTGGTAAAAGTGAATCGATTGATTTTTGTACAAAGTAAAATTTAAATTTGAAGACGCGAAAGGTAGTTATTGTTGGCGACATACGAATATGTAATTATTGAATAGAGACATACGAATAAGTTATTATTATAGATATATTTGATATAATTATGTTAAGAATGTGTTTCGAAATAGAATATTGATATTTTGTTTACAATGTATGGAATATGTATAGGGTTGGTACTAGATAATACGATTTTCTTGAGATGTATGTTTCATCGGTTTAAGTAACCATTAATTATTGAAATATGTATTGAGTTTGTGTTTAATATTATAGAATTATAGATACAGAATAGAATGCAACAAAGATAATAATAAGATTTATAATAGTTTAATAGTAATATATAAAATACATAGACCGGACGGCGGGTTCGCCCATAGAAATTAAGGTTTTTTGTAAATTATTATAAAATGGTAATTTTTACGAATAAGATTTAATTTGCATTATATAGAGCATAGAATAAGGAAAATAATGATGTATAATACATGTATGTAAGGATTATAAATAAAGAATTATAGAGCGGGAAATAGGCCGACCAAAGTGAAAATAGATAACAATAGTGAACCGAGCTCTCTAGGCGATAGGGGCTCTCTTTAAGGTAACGCCTCGGAGTACTTAAGCTCGCGAGTTTTGTACTGGGGCAGAGGACCGATCACGACCGCCGGCGGGAACGGACGTGTTCACGACTGTTCTCTGCCGCCTTTGTGTGAAGTTTTACGACCGACCGGCCTTGCTGCACACCTGCATCGCACCTGCGCCGCACCTGCGTATCGCCGTCTCGCTCGCACCCATTGTGTAGCGCTACACAGCCATAAAACTGCTCTTTTAAGAGCAAATTGTTTCTATTACGACGAAATCCACACTTTAGTGGTCACTTGCCTGATACCTGACGGTGCCAACGAAAGCAAGTGGGTGCGTGACCCAAGCGCCCCTCGGTTGCCTCCTTCAGAGGCAAACGATAGTACTTGGCCGGGCTCAGGAATCTTGGCCCTTGATAGAGTCATAGTCAAGCCCTGAGTGTCTCCTTCCCACCCTTCCGATCCTGCTACAAATCCATCCCCGAGTGTCTGTTTGGGCGTAGCTAGGTATTTATACCGGCTGCGTTCTCTGCCTCGGGCTTGATAGGGACCTCCACGTAGGGCCCGGTAGGTTCTTTTCCTGCGAGTCATTACACCGTGACCCGCAGGTCCCTTTACACGGCTCGGGATAGCCGTTTAAATTCACTCGGCGCACCCCCCTGCCTCTCCGGCAGGGAGGTTTAACTTCACCCCCGCCCGCCCAAACGCCACCGCCGGAATGGCAAACTTAGACCAAGTTAGGTTCAATGAAATAGTTTTCAAATTCCTCAAGGACCATGATCTTCTCGCGAAGTTCACGATGATAGCCGGGGCCCCGCATCCCGCACCCGCGTCCGAACAGGTCCCCGGGACCTCCCATACCCCCGCCGCGAAAAAATCCGGCTCGCGGTCCCGCTCAACGGCACCGCGAGCACTTAACAAGACGCCGTATAAAAGGCCAACGTCGCGCTCGCGCTCACCACCCGGCAAACAAGCCGCGATCCCAGCGCCCTCTGCGCTGCAAACATCAAACTCGTTCGCAACTTTAGTTCCCGAAGCGGAGACACCGTCGCTTGTAGCAACAAACGACAGCTACTCTCCCGCTAGCCCGGACCCCGAACCGAAGTCCAACGAAATGGACACGGCAATACGCACAGATAACGAGAGCTTCACCCTCGTACAAAAAAACAAGCCCGCCAAACGGGCCTCGCGTTCGCGCCCAGAGTCTCCGGAGACTCAGTCGAGACCCCAAAAAGCGCAGCGAACCGGGCTGGATAGCCACGCCCCCCGCTCCGCAGCGCCCTCAGCGCCTGCCGGTACCTTTGCCGGCAGAAAGGCGCGTCGCCCGCCCCCCGTCACGGTCCAGAACAAATCGGTCTGGACAAAACTCTCAGAGAAACTGAGAGAACTTCGCATCCACTACACCCAGGCCAGTAACACGGCCAACGGTATCCGCGTCCAGGTTTCCACCTCGGACGAACACCGCCAATTTACCAGGTTGCTCCGGGACAGCAACCTCGAATATTTCACATACTCCCTGGAGGAAGAACGACAACTCCGGGTTGTAATCCGCCGCATCCCGGTGGAAATCACACCCGAGGAGGTCAAAACTGACCTCTTAGCCAAGGCCTTCCCTGTCCGCGAAGTGCACAGAATGCACGGCGGACAATCGAAAAACAGACCTCTCGACATGGTCTTAGTCATTTTGGAACTGACCCCCGAGGGCAGAGCCATTTTTAACGTTAGGAAAGTGTGTGAGCTCTCCGGAATAGCCGTAGAGCCCCCACACAAGAACCGCAGTCCTCCGCAGTGTCACAACTGCCAGCTGTACGGTCATTCGGCACGCAACTGCCATCTCCGTCCCAGGTGCGTTAAGTGCCTCGGGGACCACGCGACAAGCGAGTGCTCGCGCACTCGTGAGTCTGCTACCCCTCCGAGCTGCGTGCTATGCGGCAACGAAGGTCACCCCGCGAACTATCGCGGCTGTCCCCGTGCCCCGCGCCCCACGCGCCCTATGCGACCCATGCGCCCTACGCGACACACCCCTCCTCAGAGGACACGTCCCGCCGTAGGACAGGCAAAGCCCCTGCTCACGCCAGAGGCTTTCCCCAGCCTCCCGGGCGCCTCCAGCGCCCCGGTGGCAGCCGCCCCCGCGCCCCGCGCACCCCCTCCGGCCATGCGAGCTCCTCAAGCAGCATGGGTCTCCACTCCCCGCCCTCAGCCTCCTAAGGCTCAGGCCCCCCCGCCCGTCAACACGCGCCGCGGCGTTGACTACATGGTCATGCTCTTCCGTGAGCATGACCCTCAGGAAGTACTGGCGTACGAACAGTGCGTCGCTGAGTACGGTCCCGGCGAATCCATCAGGCGTTTCCCCCTGATGACAGCGACGCTAATGCGCCTGGCCCGTGCCGGGAAATAGATAACGGTTATCAATGGCACGCATTAAGCCTAGAAGCCTCAATATATCTTTTTTTAACGCGCGAAACCTCTTTCCACAACGGGACTTAGTATCCACCTTTCTTAGGGAACGGGAGATAGACGTGTTTCTAGTACAAGAAACACTTCTAAAACCCAGTAGGCGCGACCCTAAGATAGCAAACTACAATATAGTCAGAAATGACCGTGCCACCCTAGGAGGCGGCACGCTCATCTACTACAAGCGTTCCCTCTATTGCATGCCAATAGACCCTCCCGCACTTACCAATATGGAAGTGTCCGTCTGTAGAATAGGCATGACTGGCCATCCGTCAATCACGCTTGTCTCTGCATATCTCTCTCCGAATAAAAGACTCCTTCAGTCCGATCTGGAGGCGCTTTTTTCACTCGACCAATCAGTCATAATAGCAGGCGACCTCAATAGCGGTCACACCCTTTTCAACAACCCGCGCAACACCCGTAACGGGGTTATACTAGAACTACTTTGCGACGTGCTCGGCTTTGACGTCATAGCACCGCTAGAGCCCACGCACTTTCAAGACAACTGTCAACCGACAGTACTTGACATAGCCCTCCTCAAAGGTGTCTCACTTCGGTTACGACTTATAGAAGTCGTACACGAACTAGACTCCGACCACCGCCCGGTTATCTTACAACTCGGGCAACCGTTCGACCCCAGTCCGCCAAAAGTCAAAATAGTTGACTACGCGATCTTAAATCGCTACTTATCCGATAACGCGACCCCATCCAGCCTTGCTAGGATCCCCGACGTATTAGAGTCAACAGCAGACGCCGACTTAGCCATCGATTCCCTGGTCGACTACCTCCAAACCGGTGTAAGGGAGGCCTCGAGAGAGGTGCAAGCGGCGAACGAACGCCGTTTTATACTCCCCCCCGGCTTACGAGCGTTAATCACGGAAAAGAACGCCGCGACACGTGCACATGATTCTTATCCGACGAGGGATAACACCCGTAGGTTACGACAACTTCAGAGAGAGGTTAGAACTCGCATCGGAGAGTACAGAGGTCACCGGTGGGATAACCTCTTAGAGGGTCTCAAGCCGTCCCATCTGGCTTACTGGAACCTCGCCCGCTCTCTGAAGTTAGAAGCTTCCGCCCAGATGCCGCCCCTCGAAAGGGGCCCCGATCTCCCACTCGCGTTCGATAGCGACGATAAGGCAGAATGCCTTGCCGCAAGCTTGGAGAGCCAGTGCTCCCCAAACTGCGACAACGTAGACACTGCCCACATCGAAACTATCGAGACTGCCGTGCAGGAACTCACGTTGATTCCCCCCGCGGAAACGTTAACCCCGGTCACGCCAGATGAGGTCTGTTCTATCATTAAAGGCCTTAAGCCTAGGAAATCTCCCGGTCCTGATGGTATCAGGAATGAAGTACTCAAACTTCTTCCTGATCACCTCATAGCTCTTTTGGTCTGCATCTTCAATGTAGCCATATCCCACTGCTATTTTCCAGCCGTCTGGAAAAAAGCTATAGTTATAGGTATTCGCAAGCCCGGCAAAAAAGCTTCGCTTCCCGATAGCTATCGCCCGATCAGTCTCCTAAACACTCTAGGGAAACTCTATGAGCGGATCCTTCTGAACCGTCTCAAGGTCGTTATAGACGACAAGAATTTATACCCGCCCGAACAATTCGGTTTTCGCGCCCGTCACTCGTGTACACATCAAGTGCACCGCCTCACAGAGCACATCACGAGTAACTTCGCCAAGAGCAATATCGCTCCCGCCCGCACGCTTGCGGTCTTTTTCGACGTAGCCAAGGCCTTCGATAAGGTCTGGCACGCCGGACTGGTCCACAAGCTTCACCATTTAGAAGTCCCGGATAGGTTAGTACATTTAGTCCGCGATTACCTTAGCGACCGCACCTTCCACTACCGAGTGGAAGGAGTACTCTCCACTGCACGTCCCATTCGTTCAGGCGTCCCGCAAGGCTCCATTCTGGCACCTTGCTTATTCAATTTGTACGTCAGCGACCTCCCGAAGCCCCCCGGGGTCGAGGTAGGGCTCTACGCTGACGACACAGTCATATACGCGTCCAATAGGAACAGATCTTTTCTCGCTCACAAAATACAACGCGCCGTAACCACTCTCGGAGAGTGGTTTCGAACGTGGCGTATAGCTATTAATCCGGTTAAGAGCGCCGCGATTATGTTCGAACCGACTACATGCAGATTACCACGCACGGTAGGACCTCTAACATTATTCGGTAGAAATATCCCTTGGGCCACCAAGACAAAATATCTGGGTGTCATCCTTGACTCGAAGCTTAACTTCAACCCACACGTCACTAGAGTCCGGAATAGGGCCATTTGGGTCCTTTCCCGTTTACGACCCTTGCTCAGTTCGGTAAGCAAAATGTCCATAAGACATAAGCTTACACTGTACAAGATGTGCGTTCGTCCGATCTTGACATATAGTTGCGCCGCGTTCGCACATATGTCCAAACACAACTTTGCCCGCTTGCAAAGAGTGCAAAATCGATTCCTCCGTCGCCTGCTTGACCCTCCAGCCTTCGTTAGGAACATGGACCTACACAGGGACATGAGGCTGCCCTCGTTAGAAGCCTATGTGAAGTATCTCGCTAGGAGATACTTCGATAGCGCTTCGAACCATCCAAACCCGCTTGTAAAGTCCTTTGTGAACTACACGCCTAACCACGCGATACCCGTTGTCCAACGTTACAAACGCCGTCCGCGAAATCTCTTTGTCGATCCCGACGACGACATAGAGAAAGCAAACAAATTCTACGCGTCCGCTCCCGCAACATATGCGTGCTCGCGCCCACGCCCGCGAAACCACCGTTCCCTCCGAAGGGGACGAACGGTTAACTTCGCGCCCGCACACCCGCCACGACCACCCTCCTCTGCGGCAACTCAAGCCTAGGTCCGATCCATCGGCATGGAGCCCTTGAGCCAAGCAGCCGCTCGCGCGATACAAGTGACTGTACAATCACTAGCTTTCACAGCCATACATGACACTGCATTATACACACATGCACAACACACATAGGTACATAGGTTCTGTAAGGGACCTTTTTTTTTTTTCTTTTTTGAGGCTAGTTAGTCTAGATCAAAAATTTCAGACCACTAAATACACATACACATGTTCCTTCCCTCCTCCCAGGGGGCAGAAACATGTATATCTGTATAGTTAGTTTAGATCGAATTACGGATAGGGAATTAGTCAGATCGCGACTTAATTGCATACGCGCAACAGTCCGAGCCGAGGTCCGGCCACTTTGGCACCCTCGGATGTTGTTGCTTAGCTTTCGTGGCTGAGTGCCCTAAGCGCTCGCCCCCAAGCCCGGTAAAGCTGTAAAAGCCGTAAAGGCTTCAGGGCCCCTCAGGCTAACAGTGTAGTCAGTTCGAAAAAAAAAAAAAAAAAAAAAAAAAAAAAAAAAAAAAAAGTACTGGGGCATGTGATTTAGCGTCTATAGATAGATGTCAATCCGACAGATGTCAATAGCAGCAATACGAAGATTGGTCGACCTAAGAACGCACCGGTAATAAGAAGATTTTGGTGTTTCATTGAAGAGTCGTCGCTTCGGGTGGATATTGAGGTGCAATATTGCACCCCCCCCCTCTCCTCGGACCCTTCATCTCCGCCTCGAGGCTTCGAGTCGCCGGTACATTAGTAGGGGTGTCACGAGACGGGCATCCGGCACATACAAATTTCGCCCGTCCCCCTCCCGGGTACTCGTCACCCCCCCTCTCCTCAGTCGAGGGAAGTGACGCGAACCCAACAGTTGGTCCTTCGAGCCGGATCCTCAACACCACTACGAGATGCCAGTCACAAGAAGCCAGAAGGCTTCTACGAGGGAACAGGCGCCTGAAAACACAGAAGCCATCGCGGCAGGGACTCAAGCACAGCAGAGCGGCTCGGGAACTACGGAGTTCACTTCATACGAGACCACCATGACCGGCACGACGCGTGACACGACAACGACATCCCAGGGTCATGAAGACAAGGAAGCATCCACCGTGAGGAGGAACCGCCCTGCATCAGTGAAGTCACAAAGAAGACGCAAGGAACTGGAGGCCCGCGCCGAGTTAGCCGAGAAGGAGCTTCGGGAGGCACAAGCAGCCACAGTAGCCGCCAGGCTGCGCTTAGAAGTCATACGAGCCGAAAATGAAGAGGGTGAAGACTCAATTATAGAAGAGCCATTGGACCGGGTGGACCACGTCAGGGAATGGGTCCAGCAGTCTGCAGAAGGATTCTCCAAGAAGGGACACGAGGGGGAGGCATCCAAGGAGGGGTGCATAGGGATTCCCCCACCTTCCGCCGACAAGCCCGAGACCAAGGCAGATATGGACACGAGTCACAGGAACCTCGCAAGGGCTATTGCTGAAGAAATGAAGAGCGTTCACATCCAAGGTCAAGTGCTGCAACCGGACTACATGCATCAGCTGCCATTCTTCGATGGTGACTCAAGGGAGTGGATGGCATTCAAAGCCGTCTACGAGGACACAGCCCCACTCTTCTCCGACGTACAGAATATGGCAAGGTTAAGAAGAGCCTTGAAGGGGGAAGCAAGAGAAGGAGTTCGCAGTCAACTGTACTCCGAGAGCACACCGGGGGAAGTGATGGAAGCCTTGAAGCGGTGTTATGGAAGAGCGGACGCGCTGGTTCTGGCAGAACTGGACAGAATAAGGAAGCTGCCACCGATCAGCGACAACCCGTACGACGTGTGCCTGCTCGCAAGCAACGTGAACAACACCGTGGCGGCGATACGAGGACTGCGGAAGCCACAATACCTCCAGTCACCAGAGATACTGAGGAGCATCGCCGACAAGATGCCAGCCATACTGAAGTACCGATGGTATGACTACGTCGCGGACAAGGCTGAAGGGGATCCTGACCTGAACCTGATGGCAAGGTTCCTGAACAGGATGGCGGACCGATGCGGACCACACGCCACACCAGAGGCTGCTACGAGGAAGCAGATACCAAGAAGGCAAGCTGCGCATACGACGACTGATCACATCGAAGAAGTAAGACCAGGAAGAGAGAAGCAGGGGATTGATCAAGGAGGAAGAGAGAAGACTGCATGTCCACATTGCCGCGAGGGACATTTCCTTCATGAATGTCCGAAGTTCCGTCAAGCCCCTGTGAAGAACCGATGGAATATCGCGAAGGAATCGCGGTTATGCTACAAGTGCCTGAGCGGACGACATCGAAAGGAGACCTGCCGTCACCCTCCATGCCCAACCTGCAAACGTTGGCACCATAGCTTGCTGCATGAAGAAAGAAGAGAAGAAACGAAGCAAGAAAAAGAAGTGGCCAACAACGTGAGACTTCCTGTGAACTGCACCAGGTCATCGAGAGCGTACCTGAAGATGATTCCTGTCGAGGTTTATGGACCAGCAGGAGAAGCCAGGGTCTTGGCTCTGCTGGATGAGGGGCCAACGGTCACCCTATTGGACTCGACGGTAGCTGAGCAGGTCGGCCTCGAGGGACCCAAGGAGACGCTTCATTTGGAAACCGTGGGTGGACAATCCATGGTGAAGAAGGATTCGATGAAGCTCAACATGCAGATAAGAGGACTGCACCAGTCAAAGAAGAGAACAGTCACCGGGGCACGCACCATTGACGACATGAACCTGACGCCTCAGCGACTGGAGAAGAGCACCATAGAAAACTGCGCTCACCTTAAGAAGCTGATGAAGCAACTGCACTATGAAGAGGATTCCCCCAAGTTGCTGATAGGACAGGACAACTGGGAACTCATCATATCGAGAGCGACGCGCAAAGGAAAGAAGAACCAGCCAGTGGCATCCTTCACTCAGCTCGGATGGGTGCTGCATGGCTTCGATGGAGGCACGTCGCGACCAGTCAACTTCGTGACATGTGCACACGTGTCAGCCCGTGAAGAGGCATTAGAGAAGTTGATGAAGGATCACTTCGCGGTGGAGTCACTGGGGGTCTTGCCGAAGTTGCCAAGCACAGACCAGGACCAGAGAGCACTGGACATTCTGGAGAAGACCAGCCGGTGCTTGGAAGATGGACGCTTCGAAGTTGGACTCCTCTGGAAGAATGATGAAGAGGAACTGCCAGACAACTTCAAAGCCGCTGAAGTGAGATTACATGGAATTTTGAAGAAGCTGCATAAGGATCCGGAACGGAAGAAAGAATACGAAAATCAAATAGAAAACCTCGTGAAGAATGGATATGCAGAGGAAGCCGATCAAGATACAACCTCAAGACGGAAGTGGTATCTGCCACATTTTGCTGTCACGCATCCCACGAAGAAGAAGAAACGCCTGGTGTTCGACGCTGCAGCAAAAACAGCAGGGAAGAGCCTGAATGACCTGCTCTTGCCTGGGCCAGACCTGCTGCAATCACTCTTCGGTGTCCTGCTACGGTTCCGGCAGAAGCCAATCGCCGTGGTGGCTGATATCAAAGAGATGTTTCTTCAAATACGGATACGAGAAGAGGATCGTGATAGCTTGAGGTTCCTATGGAGGGGCGAGCAAGCTAATGGACCCATCAAGGAATACCGGATGACATCAGTCATATTTGGGGCCGCTTGTTCTCCAAGTGCTGCGATCTTCGTCAAGAACAAAAACGCTGCTGAATATCAAGATCAGTTCCCGGAGGCCGCTCGTGAAGGAGAGCACAACCATTACATGGATGACTATTTACAGAGCTTCGATACAGACGACGAAGCAACCAAGATAGCCAACGAGGTGGACATCATCCACAAGAAGGCGAAATTTGAGCTGAGAGGATGGGCGTCCAACAGTCCCTCCGTGTTAAGAAGCCTCACCAAGGAAACTGGGCAGATGGAGATCGACCTCGGACCGAAAGAGGAGAAGACCCTGGGCTTACGCTGGTACACGGAGGACGACGAATTGGGATTCAGGACGTGTCTAGGGAAATTTAAGGAAGATGTCCAGCAAAGAAGAGGACCTACCAAGAGGGAAGTGACGAGCGCCGTGATGGCCACCTTCGACCCTATGGGAGTGGCATCACCGGTTCTCATACAAGGGAAGGTTCTCATACAGAACATATGGAGAAGCGGCATTGACTGGGACGAGGAAGTCACCGCAAGTGATCAAGAAGCATGGAGGGAGTATCTCGCGAATGTTCAGGTGCTAGAGACTCTGCGCATTCCAAGATGCTTCACGCACTCAAGCGACGAGGGGGAGCTGCACACGTTTACAGACGCTAGCGAGACTGCATACGCTTGCGCGGTATATTATAGAGTGCGCAAAGAAGATGGAGGCTACCATGTTGCACTGCTGGCAGCCAAAGCAAGAGTGACTCCCCTGAAGCCGGTATCCATCCCACGGCTAGAACTGCAGGCAGCGCTGTTGGGCACTCGGATGACACGGACGGTGGAAGAAGAACTGGACTTGAAGATCAAGAAACGGACGTATTGGACTGACTCAAGCACGGTCCTCTCATGGATCTAGTCGGATCCGAGGACCTTCAAACCGTTCGTAGCGCATCGGCTTGCAGAAATAGAGGACCTCTCGAAACCACAAGATTGGCGCTGGGTCCCGACTAGCCAAAACCCGGCGGACGACGCAACAAGAGGAGTGCCTCGAGACTTCGGGAAGGATCATCGGTGGTTCAATGGGCCCGCTTTTCTGAGTCTAGAAGAGACCGACTGGCCCGAACCTCGAACATTCAAGACTTACAACAGGGACCTGCAGTGTGGGGACACAGTGCTGATCGTGGACTCCACGCTGCCACGAAACACGTGGCCCAGGGGTGTGGTAACCAAAACGCACACTGGACCAGACGGCCGCATCCGGATAGTGGAAGTGCGCACCGCAGGCGGGACGCTGAAGAGACCGAGCTCCAAGGTGGTGCTGCTGGTTCCAGCGACGAGCGACGAGCAACGTGACGCCGGTTCCGGACAGCCTTCAGCAATGTCGCCATGACTGGAGTTGGTGCTGCGCACGAGGGGGAGGATGTTGGCGACATACGAATATGTAATTATTGAATAGAGACATACGAATAAGTTATTATTATAGATATATTTGATATAATTATGTTAAGAATGTGTTTCGAAATAGAATATTGATATTTTGTTTACAATGTATGGAATATGTATAGGGTTGGTACTAGATAATACGATTTTCTTGAGATGTATGTTTCATCGGTTTAAGTAACCATTAATTATTGAAATATGTATTGAGTTTGTGTTTAATATTATAGAATTATAGATACAGAACAGAATGCAACAAAGATAATAATAAGATTTATAATAGTTTAATAGTGTTAGCGACGCAGAACAATGATATCACATGACATAATAATAGTATATAGTTAGTTTAAAACTAGTCAGTATACGTATAAGTGTAGGTTAGTCAACTTATTAAAAGCAATAATAACTCGTATAATGGTAATTGTTCACATGCTATGTTTGTATTTGTTACGTAAATAAGCTATGATTGAATTTGTAAAATATGCTTTCGTAATATCGTAATACTGATTACGTGTAGGTTAAACATTTCAGGATTTGACTTTACAATTATTTTAATGTGTAATTTGATTTATAATTGTTACGTAATGTAAGAAATATTAATGTTTGATAATATTATGTTATAAAATTATTAAGATTGAGTCACCATATTTATAGTAAACTCACAAATAGTAGTTGAGAAATGTTTGACAACCAACGCAAGGTGACCAATCACGATAAAGAGAGCGAACTCTTGTTATGTAAAATTGTAAGACAAAGACAGGAAGATAAATAAGGCTTCCTTATCTAACAGTCTATAAAATTGTAAAATTTAGAGTATTTCAAGATAGTTTATACCTAAATAATGTAAAATAAGTTAAGTCACAAGTTTCAACACATGTTTAAATAAGAAAATATTAATACTTGTTAGAATCTTATAAGATTATTGTAAAAATAGAAAAACAGTTTGTATATAAGAATTTCCAGGAGCCGCGATAGTACATAGAATTAGACAAAGAGAAAAATAGAGTTAGATAGCGGCATCACTTTCTTTAGAAATCATATAAATATAGCGACGGGTTCCACACTCGTCAGATCGCTCTCAGATCGCTCAGATCGCTATACACAGAAGTCAATCCACCTCAAGACTCCTCAAGATTACCTCAAGACTGAAGAAACCCTGCGTGAAGACACTCTAGTGTTTAAGGGAAAATATTGTACATACTGGCCTGTATCATCAAGAATATAAGTGAACGTGAATTTGGCATCGTGTTTTTGTTACCCGCCAGCGCCCAGTTCACAGTAAGTGACGCCGAGGACAATTCGATCGCGTCTCTTCCGTGCATCCCGTTTTGGTTTCCCCTTCTTTACGCCCGGTAGGTTTGGGTGTAAGCAGGGACGGTGGTGTGCGGGACGAGAGCTCATTTGGCTTGCCGAGTGAGTTACAGGGTCACTGTTTGTTCGTCAATCGTTCGGTGACTCTGCGATAGTGGATTGTTCTCGCGTCTTGTTTAGTGATCTGCCGGAGCCGTATAGAGCTCCCACGCAGGTTGCTAGGTTTTAGTTTTTTACGGTTTTTAGTGGTCCTTCGATTGCCGGATTGGGTGTTGTGTATTATTTTTATTTGTATTGTGTTTGTTTAATTAATAATGCCTACTTTACGTTCGCCGAAATCGAGCCAAAAGGGAGACTCCGAGGAAACAGCGACTACGGATTGGTCGTTGTTCACACCGAGGGAGACGGATTCAGCTGCCACCACATCGGGTACCACCACCACCAGGAAGACTGCACCTTCAACGTCGTCGGTGCGCACACGCTCCGCGACCGCCGCCGCGTCCAGAGATACAGCCAAGATGCCGGCACCGGGGAACATTGGAGGGAATGAAGGAATCCCACCGTCCGTTCCTGCACCGCCTGTGGCTACCAAGGCATCGTGTACGAAGCCGAGGGACATTGGAGAGAAGGATTGCTCACCGTTAGTTCCTCAGGCGCCGCCACGCGCCACTGTATCAAGGTCAGTAAAATCATCCAAATCTAGGAGAATGGAGCTGGAAGCCAAGAAGAAGCTGGAGCTCGCCCGGTCAGCTGCCACATTGGCGCAGCTGGAGTTGGAGATGATACAATGCCAGTCTGAAGAGGAGATCGATGACGAGGACATCGATCAAGAAGAGCGATCCACACACGTAGAACAGTGGATGAACCAGAGCGCCACAATAATGGAAAAAGAAGCGAACAATCCACAAGAATACGTGAAGGCGAGTGAAATTCAAAAAATTGCCGATACTATGCTCACCGCCGCTCAAATTTCAGCGCGAGCCGCCGCACCAGCCGCACCGTCGAAGTATGCCGATCTACCGCACTTCAATGGAGCAAGTGAAGACTGGTTACCGTTCGTGAGGTCATACAATGACACCGCATCACAGTTCAGCGATGTTCAGAATATGGCTCGGCTGAGACAAGCACTGCACGGCTCTGCGAAGGAAAGCGTTCGCCAGTTATTATTCGCCGCCTTTGACCCTGAAGAGATTATCAGCGCATTGGAGAGGAGATTCGGGAACCCAGAGCGACTCGTGTTAGCAGAGATAGCTTCGATAGAGAAACTACGACCCATCGGGGACTCACCTGAAGATATCTGTGTGTTCGCCAGCCGAGTCAGCAACGCCGTCGCTACAATTAAAGCACTGGGAAAGCCGGAATATCTCTGTTCACCGCAAGTAAGCCGCGATATTGTAAATAAATTATCACCTATGCTAAGATGCAGGTGGTTGGATTATGTCAAGGGGCATCGAGACGAGCCAGTGTTAGTGAATTTATGGAAGTTTTTAGAAAATGAAGCCGACTTATGGTCGACGCTCGCACCAGTGGAAGCACCGGGAACAAATAAGCGGTTCAACAGCCGACGTGTACACACTACGCAAGAAAGTGTTGCACCAACCATAAAAAAGTTTTGTGTAAACTGTGAAGAACGCGACCACTGGATCACAGAGTGTAAGAAATTTAAAGAAGCGACCACCGAAGATAGATGGGTGATCGTCAAGAAGAAGCGATTATGTTTCAAGTGTCTGCGACAACAACATTCGAAGAACAGCTGCAAGGGACCATCTTGCCGTAAGTGTGGCCGACAACACAATGTATTATTGCACTCAAATAAGGCACAAGCGCCGTCAGAGAAGCCCGCGCCGCAACCACAGGAAGAAGACACGACTGTGAAGGCTATCTACGCCGCCGCGGACGGGAAAGAAGTCTACCTCAAAATGATACCGGTAGATATTTATGGTCCAGCCGGCTCCACACGTATACTCGCGCTCTTAGACGAGGGGTCTACAGTGTCATTGTTGGACAACGACGTGGCTAAGAAGATTGGAGTCACTGGGAAAGAAGACCTACTCATTTTGGAGACCGTCGGAGGGAAGCTCATCGAGAGAAGGGATTCACAACAGGTGGATGTCAAGATAAAAGGAGCTCACCGTCGGGACAAGCGCACCTTGAAGGGAGTCCGGACCATAAGTAATCTCAAGTTGTCGCCGCAACACGTAAGTAGAGAAATTATTGAACAATGTGCGCATCTCAAAAATATGAACGAATTAATATACAGTAAGGAGAGGCCAGCTCTGCTCATCGGTCAAGACAACTGGGAGCTGATAGTATCCCGGAAGATCATCAAAGGGAAGCCGAACCAGCCAGTTGCATCACTAACAAGCCTGGGATGGGTGCTGCACGGTTGTTGCTCTACGAGTGACTCCACACCAGTCAAGTTCGTCAATCACGTGAACCACCTGAGTGAAGAATCGAGCATGGAGAAACTCATCAAGGATCACTTCGAGTTGGAATCTATTGGAGTGAAGCAACACCGTCCTAGCAACGACGCCGATGGCAGAGCACTAGAGATCCTCGAAGCTACAACGAAGCGACAACCCGATGGGAGGTTCGAGTCAGGCCTACTGTGGAAGAGCAACAAGGAAGTACTCCCGAATAACTACGCGCTGGCTCGCCACCGTTTAAAGGGTATCGAGAAGAAGCTCGACCGAGATGCCACATTAAAGGGGGAATATGAAAAACAAATTCAACATCTTCTGGACTGTGGATACGCAGAAGAGGCACCAACCAGTACTACACCAGGCAGAACATTTTATTTACCGCACTTCGCCGTGGTACACCCACAGAAAAAGAAGATTCGGATCGTGTTCGACGCTGCATCGAAGTGTGATGGGAAAAGCTTGAACGACGCGCTACTTCCGGGACCCGACCTACTGCAGTCTCTGTTCGGAGTGTTGCTGAGATTCCGGCAGGGGCCGGTTGCAGTGGTTGCTGACATCCGAGAAATGTTCCTGCAGATCCGTATACGCGCTGAAGATCGTGACAGCCTGCGATTCCTGTGGCGGGGTGAAGACCGCGTATCAAAGCCGACGGAGTACCGAATGACATCGGTTATCTTCGGAGCTGCGTCGTCACCAGCCACAGCTATCTATGTGAAAAATCGGAATGCGGAAGAACACAACAACGAATATCCCGAAGCAGCCAAGGCCATCGTACGAAATCATTACATGGATGATTATCTTCAGAGCTTCCACACAAGCAGCGAGGCAATTAAAACCGCGAAGGCCGTCGACACTATACATAGGAAGGCGGGATTTGAATTGCGGCAATGGGCAAGTAACGACGTGCGTGTACTGGATGCGGTGGCAAGTGTAAAAGAATCCCCGTCCGAGATTGAACTCGGCAATAATGAAGAAAAAACACTCGGCCTACGATGGATTGTAATGGAAGATGCGCTAGCATTCAACACCGGGCTGAGAAACACGCCGGACGACGTTGTAAAAAATCGCCGGCCGCCTACGAAGCGTGAAGTTACTAGCGCGGTTATGTCGACGTTCGACCCGCTAGGACTCGTCGCGCCTATATTAATAAAAGGGAAACGACTGTTACAGGACATATGGAGAACTGGGACCAAGTGGGATGACACCATAGGGGAAGAAGCTCATCATCTGTGGCTCGAATACATCGAAAGCTTGTCCACGCTACGAGACATGAAAATTCCACGTTGCCTAACACCGGCTACGGGAGCGGGACAACTACACACCTTCGTCGACGCGAGTGAGACTGCGTACGCCGCGGCGTGTTACTGGAGATCCGTCTGCGGAGATGAAGTCTGCATCGCCTTGATAGCGGGAAAAGCTCGAGTAGCGCCTATCAAGCCCGTAACGATCCCGAGACTGGAACTTCAAGCTGCACTATTGGGAGCTAGGCTGGCAAATACAGTTATAGAAGAATTAGACTTACAAGCGAGTGAAAAGTTCTACTGGTCAGACTCTAGCACGGTACTGCAGTGGATGAAGGCCGATCCGCGACGATTCAAGCCATTCGTAGCTCACCGACTCGCCGAATTGGAAGAACTATCGAAGCCGCACGAGTGGAGATGGGTACCTACACGAGAAAACCCGGCTGACATCGCGACCCGGGAAGTCCCGAGCGACTTTAGTTCAGATTCAAGATAGTTCATCGGTCCTGAGTTTCTCCGCCGGCCAGAGACAGAGTGGCCGTGTAAACGTTTCGAGAAAATTGAAGAAAACACGGGCGAAGAGAAAAAATCCGTAACAGTTTTCACCACACGAACAAAAACCGACAGTGTATTACCAAACCCGGATAAATTTTCAAGTTGGATTCGGTTATTACGAACAACCGCGAGAATGTTTCAATTTATTGAATTATGTAAGCGAGGACGCGCCGTGAACATTGCGCGAAAAGATAACAATTGGCAGCCCTACAAGAAGAGGGAAAATAAGAAAATTATTATTCGTCCCAAACAAAAACCGGAAGTGAAAAGAGACTGGCTACCTCTAAGTGAGGAACATTTAAAGCGGGCCGAGCTAGCCCTTATACGTGAAAGTCAGCGAGATTCATTCTGTGACGAATTAATTTGTTTACAGAGGCATGTACCGGTTCGAACTGGCAGCAGATTGAGGAAAATCGACGTGCAACTCGACGAACACGGCATTATACGTCTGCGTAGCAGAACGGGGAAGTTAAGAAACGCCTCGGATAAAAGCCTAGCGGTCCTGGATGGAAGACACAAGATCGCGCGCCTGCTCATCGATCGCTACCACCGACGTTTCTGCCACGCCCAACATGCGACTGTCGTGAACGAGCTGCGACAAGTATACTGGATTTTGTCGCTACGAAGTGCAGTGAAAAAAGTGATACACGAATGTCAGTGGTGTCGTGTTAAGAAAGCGAAACCACAGCTGCCGCCAACAGGAGACTTACCCGCCGAGCGACTACAGTACGGAGCGCATCCATTCACATGCACTGCAGTCGATTATTTCGGCCCAATGCATGTTACCATCGGTCGTCGGAAAGAGAAGAGATGGGGAGCTCTCTTCACGTGTTTAACAACACGAGCCATACATTTAGAATTGGTACCATCATTGAGTACTAGCTCAATGATTATGGCGCTACGTCGTATGTCCGCCCGACGAGGAAATCCGCGGGTAATGTATAGCGACAACGGGACTAATTTTGTTGGTGCGGATCACGAGCTGCGTGAAGAGGCCGCGAAGTTAAAAAGATCTGAACTCACCGAGGCAGCCAGCCTGGAAGGAATTACGTGGAAATTCATCCCACCTGGAGCGCCACATATGGGGGGCGCGTGGGAACGAATGATAAGAACGGTGAAAACCGCCCTCGCCGCGATATTAAACGAGAAAAGCCCTCCAGAGGAAGTGTTGCACACGCTGTTCACCGAAGTGGAGCATACAGTGAATTCGCGTCCGCTTACACACATAGGTGCCAACCCTGAGGATGAGGAAGCACTGACACCTAATCATTTTCTTATAGGTCGATCTTGCGGGTCCACGTTAGTTGGGAGTATCGACGAGCGTGCCCTCACCGGGAAAGCGGATTGGCGGGCAACACAACATCTGGCAGACCACTTTTGGAGGAGGTGGCTACGGGAATATCTGCCGACCCTCCGAACGAGAAAGATCGACGGGCGGGAGATGTCACCACCTGAGCAGGGCGACATCGTTGTTATCGCCGACCCTACACTACCAAGAAATACCTGGCCGAAAGGCGAAGTAGTCGCAATCTACCCGGGCCCGGACGGCAGAACGAGAGTTGCAGACGTCAGAACACCAAGAGGCGGCGTGTTACGGCGTCCCGTGTCACGACTGGTGGTCATCGTGCCGGCTGCGTCGCGACCACAAGTTGGAGTACACGGCGGAGCGTGCACTGGGCGGGAGACTGTTAGCGACGCAGAACAATGATATCGCATGACATAATAATAGTATATAGTTAGTTTAAAACTAGTCAGTATACGTATAAGTGTAGGTTAGTCAACTTATTAAAAGCAATAATAACTCGTATAATGGTAATTGTTCACATGCTATGTTTGTATTTGTTACGTAAATAAGCTATGATTGAATTTGTAAAATATGTTTTCGTAATATCGTAATACTGATTACGTGTAGGTTAAACATTTCAGGATTTGACTTTACAATTATTTTAATGTGTAATTTGATTTATAATTGTTACGTAATGTAAGAAATATTAATGTTTGATAATATTATGTTATAAAATTATTAAGATTGAGTCACCATATTTATAGTAAACTCACAAATAGTAGTTGAGAAATGTTTGACAACCAACGCAAGGTGACCAATCACGATAAAGAGAGCGAACTCTTGTTATGTAAAATTGTAAGACAAAGACAGGAAGATAAATAAGGCTTCCTTATCTAACAGTCTATAAAATTGTAAAATTTAGAGTATTTCAAGATAGTTTATACCTAAATAATGTAAAATAAGTTAAGTCACAAGTTTCAACACATGTTTAAATAAGAAAATATTAATACTTGTTAGAATCTTATAAGATTATTGTAAAAATAGAAAAACAGTTTGTATATAAGAATTTCCAGGAGCCGCGATAGTACATAGAATTAGACAAAGAGAAAAATAGAGTTAGATAGCGGCATCACTTTCTTTAGAAATCATATAAATATAGCGACGGGTTCCACACTCGTCAGGATGTGATTCAGCGTCTATAGACAGGATTCCGATCACGACCACCGACGGGAACGGACGTGTTTACGACCGCTCTCTGCCGCCTTTGTGAAGTTTTACGACCGACCGGCTTTGCTGCACACCTGCATCGCACCTGCGCCGCACCTGCATATCGCCGTCTCGCTCGCACCCATTGTGTCGCGTACTTTTAGTACGCTACACAATCATAAACTGCTCTTTTAAGTGCCATTGTTTCTATTCGTCGAAATCCACACTTTAGTGGTCGCTTGCCGGAAACCTCTCGGTGTCAACAGAAGGCAAGTGGGTGCGTGACCCAAGCGCCCCTCGGTTGCCTCCTTCAGAGGCAAACGATAGTACTTGGTCGGGCTCAGGAACCTTGGCCCTTGATAGAGTCATAGTCAAGCCCTGAGTGTCTCCTTCCCACCCTTCCGATCCTGCTACACATCCATCCCCGAGTGTCTGTTTGGGCGTAGCTAGGTATTTATACCGGCTGCGTTCTCTGCCTCGGGCTTGATAGGGACCTCCACGTAGGCCCGGTAGGTTCTCATTCCTGCGTGTCATTGCACCTCGACTCGCACGTCACTTTGCCGGACTCGGGATAGTCCGTTAAATTTTATTTGGCGCGCCCCCCTGCCCCTCCGGCGGGGAGGTTTATATTTTGTTTCGAATTCGGAATTCGAATTTCATTTCAAATCATTTCCCCAGTCCTCCACACGCCACCGGAATGGCCGATTCTGCAGAAGCCCTAGAGCTAAGGAGGCTCCGTACCTTTCTCAAGGAGAACATACCAGACGCCTTGGTTTCCTTTAATAGGAAGTACCCACGCGTCCGTCCCGCGCCGGTACAGACCCCCGCGGAGAAATGCCGCCCCGCCGCACACTTCGTACCCCTCACCGCCGCGTCAAACGGAGTATCCGCCGCGCCGCGCCCGCGCTCGCCACGCTCCCCGCGCCCCCCGCATCCTGACACGCGTGCCCCGCGCTCGCGCTCGTCGATCTCACGGGCGCGTTCGAGCTCTAAGAGCTCTTCTCTCCCGCGTCCGCGGTCACGTTCGCCCGTAGTGCGAACTTTTATTAATACGGCGAATTCTTTCTCGCCTCTATCTCCGGATCCGGAGATCCAATCGTTAATGCCGCCTTTCGCGCGGAAAAACGTAAATCTCCCCGCGATGGACACCGCGGTCCCCAACGAGACCATACTTAACGACGGTTTCATAACCGTCAAGTCCACCAAGAGGAAGGGGAGGGGCTCCCCGCCCTCTTCCCCTGCACCCGTGGCCGCAGGGAAAGCGCGCCGAACGAGCGAGAACACTCGCTCCGACCCCTCCTACGCGCCCGCTGCGGCCCCCGCACCCGCTGTAGGGAAAAAACCTCACCGCCCGCCCCCAATCACTATCCAAGACAAAGCGTCTTGGACGAAAATTTCGGACAAGTGTAAGGAGCTCAAGCTCCACTACACCGGGGCCCGGAACACCCCTTCAGGGATCCAGGTCCAGGTGTCGACCTCCGACGATCACAGGAGGCTCACTTCCCTCCTGCGATCCAATAGGCTAGGCTATTTTACTTATGCCCTCGAGGAGGAGCGTCTCCTGCGAGTGGTTATTCGCCAGATCCCGGTCGAGATCTCTCCCGACCAAGTTTCAGCCTCCCTTAAGGAGCAAAACTACCCCATACGCGAAGTACACAGGATGTACAAGCATACCACCAGGGCACCATACAACATGGTGCTCGTCTTCCTCGATATGTCCCCAGAGGGCAAATCGATTTTCAATCTTTCCGAGGTGTGTGGCCTCACCGGGATAACCGTTGAGCCGCCACACAAAAATAGAATCCCGTCGCAGTGTCATAACTGCCAGCTCTACGGACACTCTTCCCGTAACTGCTGCTTCCGCGCTAGGTGCGTCAAGTGCCTAGACGACCACGCCACCAAGGAGTGCCCCCGCACTCCTGGCACTCCCACCCCGCCCAGCTGCGTTCTCTGCCAGCAGACGGGACATACTGCGAATTATCGCGGTTGTCCCCGTGCCCCACGCACGAAACGCCCCCAGCCAGTCAGACAGGCCACCTATCCCAAGGCACCTGTTGCTCGGCCTCATATTCAGCCTCTAATGTCTCTAGAGGCTTTCCCCAGCCTTCCAGGCACCTCACGTGCCCCAGTGGCACCAGCTCCCGCGCCCTGCGCACCCTTCCCACCCGTACTGGCCCCTCCGGCCTCATTAATTAAACCCAAGCCTGTCAAGGCCATCCCGGTCCCGGCAGCCCCCGCCACCCCAGCCCTCGGTTTCTCGTTGGCTGGCAAGGAGTGGTTCACCCAGCTTCTTCTTGTGCATGAAGTGCAAGAAATCATCGCATTCAACGCGGTGATTAACTCCAATAAGGACTTAGGATTGCTCAACGCAATAACCCAATTCCCGGGCATAGCCGCCACTATTCAACGGCTTGTCCGCGCCTCTCATAGCCAAAATTAAAATGGATCGGATCAAACCTAAGAGTTTGTGCCTCTCCTTTTTTAATGCGCGATCAATTAGACCTCAGCGTGATCTAATTGCCGCCTTCCTCCGAGAGCACCAAATAGACGTGTTTCTAGTCCAAGAAACATTTCTAAAACCCAGCGCTCGCAATCCCCGAATCGCTAACTACAACATTATTAGGAACGACCGGGTCCACGCTAACGGCGGAGGCACCCTCATATACTATAAACGCTCTCTATACTGCATAGCAATAGAACCTCCCGAACTCTCCAGTATAGAGGTATCTGTTTGCAGACTCGGTATGACTGGTCACTCGTCAATCGTAATCGTCTCTGCCTATCACACCCCGAACAAAAGGCTTCTCAGATCAGATCTGGAGGCTCTTTTTGCACTAGGTAATTCAGTTATTATAGCGGGTGACCTCAATTGCGGGAATGTCATCTGGAACAACCCGACTACCTCCCCGAACGGGAGGATTCTGGAGGATCTATCTGCCATTCTCGACTTTGATGTCATCGCTCCTTCAGAGCCCACTCACTTTCAGGACAATTGTCGTCCATCTGTTTTAGATATAGCACTTTTAAAAAATGTCTCTCTCAATATAAGACTCGTACAAGTCGTACATGAGTTAGACTCCGACCACCGACCCGTAGTTCTCCACCTAGGTCAGCCTTCTGACCAGCATCCCTCCTCCGTCAAGGTGGTGGACTATGCGAAGCTAAACAGATACCTCTTGCACAACCCCTCATCCTCCAGTTTGAATAGGGTCCCAGAAGAGTTGAAATCGACAGCCGATGCCGATCTGGCGATCGATTCCCTGGTCAGCCATCTCCAAAACGCCGTCAGTAAGGCCTCGAAAGAGGTGCAAGCGGCGAATGAACGCCGCTTTATACTTCCTGCCGACGTGAGAGCGCTGATCACGGAAAAGAACGCCGCGACTCGAGCACACGATTCATACCCGACTGCGGACAATCGTAGGCGGTTAAACTCACTTCGGAAAACGGTAAAAAGCCGCATTTCCGGAATCCGTAATGCCAGATGGGGGGCCCTACTCGAGGGTATCCAACCATCCCATCTGGCTTTCTGGAAATTAGCACGCACATTTAAATGTGACGATACAGTCCCCATGCCCCCCTTAGATCAAGGCCCCGGCAAACCTCCCGCTTTCGATAGCGCTGAAAAAGCAGAATGCCTTGCCGAGAGCCTTGAAAATCAATGCTCTCCGAACTGCGTTAACATCGATTCCGAGTTCGTAAGCTCGATAGAATCGGCGGTAACAAATTCTCTCGCGGTCCCCCCGACAGATGATTTGGACTCGGTAACGCCTGAGGAAGTTATGTCAACCATTAAAGGCCTTAAGCCTAGAAAATCACCTGGTCCCGACGGTATCAGGAACGAAGTACTCAAACTTCTTCCTGATCACCTCATAGCTCTTTTGGTCTGCATCTTCAATGTAGCCATAGCCCACTGCCACTTTCCAGCCGTCTGGAAAAAGGCCATAGTAATAGGTATTCACAAGCCTGGCAAAAAAGCGTCGCTTCCCGACAGCTATCGCCCTATCAGTCTCCTTAACACGTTAGGAAAAGTCTATGAGCGGCTCCTTCTGAACCGGCTCCAGTCAGTAGTCACAGACAAAAATCTTTTACCACCTGAGCAGTTTGGTTTTCGTGCCAAACACTCTTGTACCCACCAAGTGCACCGCCTCACGGAGCACATTCTTCAAAATTTCAACCGCGACCCAAAACCTCGTCCTACACTTGCGGTCTTCTTCGACGTCGCCAAGGCCTTCGATAAGGTCTGGCACGCTGGTTTAGTCCACAAGCTTTTGGAACTTCAAATCCCGGATAGATTAGTTAAAATCATACACGCGTACCTCTCTGACCGGACCTTCTGCTACCGAGTAGAGGGTGCTCTCTCTGAGCCTCATCCCATACGCTCAGGTGTTCCCCAGGGTTCCATTCTGGCGCCCTCTCTATTTAACTTATATATCAGTGACCTCCCTCGCCTCCCCGAGGTAGAGGTAGGTTCCTACGCTGATGACACAGTCCTGTTTAGTTCCTCGTGGAACAGACAAACCCTCAGGCTACGAGTCCAAAAAGCCGTAGATAAGCTAGGCGAATGGTTCCGTAGATGGCGCATAGGAATTAACCCCGATAAGAGTAGCGCTATCCTCTTTCATCCTACTCAAAGATTAGTTAAAATTCCCGCTATCAAACTATTTAAAGTGGCTATCCCGTGGGCCAACCAGATCAAATATCTGGGTGTCACACTGGATAAACACCTAAATTTCAAGGCACATATCGATAGAGTGCGAAGGAAAGCTGGTATGGTCTCAAGCCGCCTGCACCCTCTCGTGTGCTCGAAGAGCAAAATGTCCCTCAGACATAAGCTCACGCTCTACAAGACTTGTATCAGACCGATCCTAACTTATAGTTCCCCAGTCTTTGCTCACATAAGTAAATTCACCCTCAATAAGTTACAAATAGTTCAGAACCGCTTTCTCAGAAGGGCGGTCGGTGCCCCTTGGTTCGCTCGGAACGTCGATCTCCATAAAGATATGGAAATACCTTCGATCGAATCATTTATAAAGTCCCTATCAAATAATTATTTTGAAAAAGCGTCGAACCATTCGAACCAGCTAGTAGTGGCAGCCGCATCTCATAACCCGAATCCAGACATCCGAATGTCTAACAAATATAGACGCCCGCGCGACATTTTATCTGACCCCGATGATAAAATCACGGAAGCGAACGCGATTTTCCCGCCCGTATCTAATAACCAAGCGTGTTTGCGCCCACGCCCGCGTAATCACCGCTCGCTCCGCAGGGGGCGGGCGGCAAACTTCGCTCCCGCACACATATCTCGACCGCCTTCTCCTGCAGCGACTTGAGCCTAGGTCCGTTCCCCCGCTAGGGAGCCCTCAAGCCAGCTGCTCGCGCGATACAGTGACACTGCAATCACTAGCTACCGACATACATTCACTACACTGCATGAACACACATGCACCACACTCAGGTACATAGGTCTTGTAAGGGACCTTTTTTTTTCTTTTTTTTTTGTGGTTAGTTAGCCTCAGAAAATTTTTCAGATCACTAAATACATGTACGCGTGTCTCTTCCTCCCTCCCAGGAGGCAAGAGACATGCTTACATGTATGGTTAGTTAGCTCGAATTCGCGTAGGAATTTAGCTAGGTCGCGTATGTTGCAAATACGGCAACAGCTCAAGCCGAGGTTCGGCCACTTTGGCACCCTTGCGCATGTTGCCCAAAATTTCTCGGCTGAGTGCCTTAAGCGCTCGCCAACAAGTCCGGTGAAACTGTTAAGGCCCCCGGGCCAACAGCATAGTCAGTTCGAAAAAAAAAAAAAAAAATCTACGACATAATATTAATAAACATGAATATTACATATCAAATTACACATTAAATTATACATTAAATAATTGTAAAGCAAATCCTACGTAGTCAGTATTACGATATTACGAAAACCTTTCTCTACAAATAGAAACATAGCTTTTTTACGTAATGAATAGAAACACAAACATAGTATTACATCACGAATAATTATAGAACGAGATATATCATTTCTTAATAAGTTGATTAGCCTATACTTTTATACATTTCGAGTAGTTTTAAACTAATATATTATCTAGCCAAGCGATATCAACATTCTGCGTCGCTAACAATATATATACTACTTACCTAAATATTGCAATTGTCCAGGGAAACTCTCCGAATTTGGTCATATCTTGGAAATCAAAGTTTATATTGAATCCTACGCCTTTTATGTTCCGAAAGCCGCAGCCTTTTTCCTGGAAACACTTTTTAATATAAAGTAGATGAATGTTTTGTAGTGAAAATATTGTACATACTGGCCTGTATCATCAAGAATATAAGTGAACGTGAATTTGGCATCGTGTTTTTGTTACCCGCCAGCGCCCAGTTCACAGTAAGTGACGCCGAGGACAATTCGATCGCGTCTCTTCCGTGCATCCCGTTTTGGTTTCCCCTTCTTTACGCCCGGTAGGTTTGGGTGTAAGCAGGGACGGTGGTGTGCGGGACGAGAGCTCATTTGGCTTGCCGAGTGAGTTACAGGGTCACTGTTTGTTCGTCAATCGTTCGGTGACTCTGCGATAGTGGATTGTTCTCGCGTCTTGTTTAGTGATCTGCCGGAGCCGTATAGAGCTCCCACGCAGGTTGCTAGGTTTTAGTTTTTTACGGTTTTTAAATAGTAATATATAAAATACATAGACCGGACGGCGGGTTCGCCCATAGAAATTAAGGTTTTTTGTAAATTATTATAAAATGGTAATTTTTACGAATAAGATTTAATTTGCATTATATAGAGCATAGAATAAGGAAAATAATGATGTATAATACATGTATGTAAGGATTATAAATAAAGAATTATAGAGCGGGAAATAGGCCGACCAAAGTGAAAATAGATAACAATAGTGAACCGAGCTCTCTAGGCGATAGGGGCTCTCTTTAAGGTAACGCCTCGGAGTACTTAAGCTCGCGAGTTTTGTACTGGGGCATGTGATTTAGCGTCTATAGATAGATGTCAATCCGACAGATGTCAATAGCAGCAATACGAAGATTGGTCGACCTAAGAACGCACCGGTAATAAGAAGATTTTGGTGTTTCATTGAAGAGTCGTCGCTTCGGGTGGATATTGAGGTGCAATATTGCACCCCCCCCTCTCCTCGGACCCTTCATCTCCGCCTCGAGGCTTCGAGTCGCCGGTACATTAGTAGGGGTGTCACGAGACGGGCATCCGGCACATACAAATTTCGCCCGTCCCCCTCCCGGGTACTCGTCACCCCCCCTCTCCTCAGTCGAGGGAAGTGACGCGAACCCAACAGTTATCGAGTGAGACATAATTCAGTGTCTGCATGTGGTATAAAAATCTAGGAAATTGCTATGATCATTTATATTATTTTGAAGTCAAGTTTTGTTTCGTATTAGTATACTTCTTTTGGGATGAGTGCTGAAAGATAGTCAATCGAAATTATTTTATAAATTAGCTGTGCCCGCGGCTCTACTCGTGTGGACTACTTTTTTGTTTTTTTGTGCGGAACCCTAATTATTTTTCTAATATAAAAGTAGTTTAAGTTATGCCTTATAACATCAGCTATCTGCCAGTGAAAGTCCCGTCAAAATCGGTCCAACAACGTGTATACTTTCATATGCATTTATTAAAAATCTGTTATTTTGAAATTACAAGCAAAGACTTCAATTTTATTATATGTATAGATAGATGTTTGTATCAGTTTCAACTACAAATAAATTACAAATGTTGAAATCTATAGTTAAAGGAGTCGAAATCTATACATATTTTTCGTAATGCAAAATATGAAGAGCCTGAAATCTTGCTGTCTTGTATACTGTTCTCGTTCGCAGTCAATTTCGGAGCCATGGGCACAGCTACTCAAAGATATTTGAGCAAAAATACTACAAAGGGGTTTACAATCATGGACAGAAATCATATCGACAGTTTTTGATTTTTTTGTGTCTTTTGGTGTCTGTTTGTCTCTTAGTTTGTACGCCAATCACGCAGAAACTACTGAACCGAATTTAATTAAATTTGTTATTATTGTCTGGAATAGTCTGGAATCTGGAGGTACATTTAGGATGAATTTTTACACGTATGGACTTTTTTTATGGTCTATAAATTGTGTTTAAGTTGTGTAAATATAAAAAAAAAAACGTGCCTATATGTAATACTGTAATATATTTCAAACATATAAAGTTAAATGATACGAAATTAATCGAAATTATTTTATCTTCACGTAATTATCTATAGAAATAAACTGGTTTAATTTTTCTATTTTGTTCTAAAATTCTACGATAGATGTCGTTGTTTGGTGTTTTTGAGCTAACAATATTTTTATTAAATTATACTAAAACAGACATACTAGATATAATTCACCATTATTCACTGGATATTAAGGGTTGATACATATAAACTTAGCTTTTCTTATAAAATTGCTATACCTTAAATGTTTATACTGAACTACTCAGTAAGTACAGCGTAAGACTTTTACATCGCACGTCACAAACAAAAAGGTATTATTATCTTTAAAAACCATGTTTGAGTAATCGCGTTTTAAAAGTTTGAATATTCATTGCTGCATAACTAAAGGTTCAAATATCCTAATTTATACCTATATTTAAAGGTACATTATCCTAGTTTACGTTGAGTAAATATCAATAGTAGTTTTAATTTTATTAGGACTAGGTGAAGATGATACTGTTTGTGCATTTCGCTCAAATATATCACTTACAACTGTCTAGCCCAACCAAAATTGACGGTAATTTGAGAATATCAAGTATTAATTAATAATGATGATTGAATCAAATAATTGTTTCTATATTCGGGGTCGGGCTAGCTTAAAAATTGGATCATCTCAGCCTTAGCTGTTATTATCGCACGTAATACTTGCCCCCGTCGCTAAAGATTACAGAAACGAGTCGTTAAGGGCCTTGAAGCCTCAGAAGGCTTTTAGAGCTTCATCGGGCTTGGGGTCAAGCGCTATAGGCACCCAGCTGCTAAAGCTTGGGCTATTGCCTAAACTGCAATTAAGTCACGAATTGACAAATTCCCAATCTGTGTCGGTCACCGGTGTACGGTGGTCGTGTTTCGATTGATTTCGGCAACCCCAATAGAGGCGCCCGGTGCAGTCGTACCGCTCGCAATGCCCTAGAGCCACCACTATATTCGATATTAATTATTAGTTTAGATTTAGATAATTTACAAAGGCCAGCAAGTATGCTGGAGCTCGGTGCCATTTCTGGTTGGTACGTGATTTGCTATAGTCGGCTTAAATAATCAATTTTAATGCTCGCACTGCCCTAGGACCACCACTGTATTCGATATTAATTATTAGTATAGATTTAGATAATATACAGGTGCCTGCAAATATGCTTGTTCTAAGTGCCATTTATGGTTGGTACGCCATTTCTTATAGTCGCTTCAAATAATAAATGATACATTTTAAATGAAATCTACAGATGTACGCGATACTACTAACTCTGTTGGTGATGATTTGCTTTCAACCATACAGCGCAGAGGATATGGGCTTGGATTCACTCCTGACAAGTGTTTTCGGTTCCAAGAGCACAGAAGTTCCATCTGTTGCTACAAGTATGATTTTTAATAATAATTTTAATTAGTACTGATACTATTAACGGCTGGCGTAGTCTGGCTTGTTTTTTATACAACAAAGGTGCAAAACAAGGGCACGGCCTGCCTGATGGTATGTGATTACCGTAGCTTACAGACGATAGTACCACCATCGGTATCACTAGCGCCTTGCCGACCTTGTATCCCCTTTCCCAAGGAGTTCTGGAAACCCTACTCACCACAGGAACTCAACATAAGGTTATTTGGCTGCGATGTTCTTTAGGGTGGAGGAGGTATTCCATCAGTCTGGCTACCCTAAGTAGAGTGAAATCTCCAAAAATATTTCTTTTTGCCTTATCTCCGTGAAACACTTGCGTTCTGCAGATGTTTAAAGGCAGCAATAAATCATAGTATAATTGTCTTGTGTAAATATTCGGCATGAAACGGCTATATTTTATTTTTCACTACACTTGCCTTGGGAAAAAAAGAAGAGATTTTTTCCAAGATTCAAAGCTTTCAAATTATTATTAAAGGAGCATCTGTCACAGTTGTAAAAATCAATAAATCCTCATCCAATAGTAGTCACTGTTGTTACGAGTAGCCTTGTTGAAATTTTGCAATGAGAACTCAGTGGTACAGTGTACAGATATCGCGTCGATCGACGCGAGGTCGTGAGTTAGAATCCCTGCAATAAGCCTAGGCTTTCGGTGAAGGGAATCAACGTGCTGGACCATAGTATGATTGTGGGGCATTTTAAGCTAGTTACTACCGTCAAGTTGAAAATCTGTTGTACTCGAGAGCCAGTTCTTCTACTAGGCATAACGTGTTACCACCTGGAGCCACATCATCATTCAACATCTGTTCAGGTTGCGACCAAGCCGTCGCGGGACCCCTGGCAGATTTGAAACATCAAAGTTATTTTGTAAAGATAATATGCATAAAAACATAGTTTATGAAAGGAAATAAATATGGCATAATCAAAAATAAACAGTCACTTGCGCATGGCGACGCGTCACCAGATTATATAAGATGTTTCATACTATCGCGCACGCCAACAGTCGGTCTGACCTGCCGCATTAGATGTTTCACATCAATAATGTGATAATATATTTTCAGGTATCAATAAACCATGTATATCTAGCAATGGGACGAAGGGTGTATGCGTCGCTTACTATAAATGTGAACAGAATCTAGACAATATGAAAAATATCAAAGATGGAATCGATTTACGGTTATTATCACAATTTTTTGAACATTTTCATATAAACTAAATAACACACACATTTTCGTATCAATGGTATGGTGGTAGGGCATTTTCTAATGCATGCCTGGCTAGCTACCACCCTGAAGTTGAAAATCTGTCGCCAAGCACCAATAGGTGTGTTCCGGCAGTTGCTCTTGAGAGCCAGTCTTCCACTAGGTTTAGCGTACTATCATCATCCTGGGCCACATCGTTACTTAACATCAGGTGAGATTGTGGCCACTACGCCAAACCTATAACGATAAAGAAAAATATTTAATGATTGGGCACAATAATTATGCTCGACTTGATCGCAATAAATACATAAAGTGTAACGTGACACCTGCCATAGTGACACGTTTAGACGAATAACAGTGTAATCAGATTTAAAAAAAAAGTTACGTTGCGAGATCAGCCGGTATATGTCCGGTAATCAAGCGGGTTAGTAAGGACCTGCACCTGACTGTCCGTGACCCTAATACAAATAGTGTTAAACCCGTCGCAGTGATTCACTTCTGGTACTACCGAAAGGCTTGTAGGCCGGCAGCGACGACCAGAGATGGATAGCACATTTTTCGGTGGTAGCTGTTCTTTTTATACTGTGCTTACCACCAGGAATAGTGTAGTGACTTTGCACTGGCACTATGTAAAAAAAGCCATCGCGGGACGCCTGGTAGATGTGAAACATGGAAATTATTTTGTACAGACAATTGTCAGTCTGACGCGCTACATTAGATGTTTCACATCATAGTTAATCAGACTTTTACCGATAGCTTAGTCAGTGTGTTTAAAGTCAAGGTTAATTAATTCAAATATGTTTTATACAATATTAGTCTAAAAAAGACATCTACGAACGTTAAAAATACCACAACAGATTCGAAAAAAAAAACTCTCATCGAGAAGTACATATTACCTACATTAATTATTAAATAACAATGTAATTACATCCCTATCATAGATATGTATATGTATGTTGTCTTTGGATACTTCTTTTTTTTTTAAACTGACTATCTATTAATTAGCCTTAAAGGCAATAGATCTATTAGAGCCTTGGCAGCTTCACCGGGCTTAGATCGTAGGTCTCTCTGTTTTATAAAGTGTTTTATAAATAAATAAAAACATTTTGCTTAATACAGAATTCTGTATATTTTGTTTCATTGCAACATTACTATATCTATTATTCTGTCTGTATCCTGGACATGTAATTTATTCCATTTTTCGTTACAGATGTTCATTATAAAGTACTTGGTCTAGCATACTTTTACCATACTGGCCCTTCTCAACAATAGTCAATAACTCGATCGCAGTGCCAGCTACCCCGTTTTTTTTCTTATAACTTTTCATTAATATAAAAAAAAAAACAAAATTGATTACGCATATCCATCCAATGAAACGTGAGTTATGGTCTTGTGTTTATATACTAAGGGCATTGTATAAAATGCTGGTATTCTACAGAATGCTTAAGAGTACCCGGCAAGGTATGAAATAAAGAAAATTATTACACACTTTGCCTACGCATTCTATAGAATGTTTAATGATATTAGGTAAAGTTTGAAATACATCTCTGATTCGTTTAGAATATCACGTGGGATTTTTTGGCGTGTCACATCGTCAATTAACATCTAGTGTGTTTATGGCTAAACGTTAACCTATATATATATGTAATTAATGTATGTAATTAACCTTGCGTTTTTTTTCCAGTTTCAGTGATTTTTCATGTGACTCCGATTTCGACGTGTGCTGCCGGAACTCAACAGAAATACTTACTGATTCTGTGGTAGATAATAAAAAAAATAAAACAGCGAGTCGCTAAACGATGGATGACATATTATTATCTGAATAATATTTTTAAATACTCGCAGTCCTCGTACTTACGGCATATTAGGTTCACGAAATATATTTTTAGGCCACCATTTTTCATATATTTTCATACAAAACCCAGAGCTTTTTTTATCCTTATAGGCTTGGAATAGTGGCAATAAACTCACCTGATGTTAAGTGACGATGTGGCCCAAGATGATAACACGCTAAACCTAGTGGAAGACTGGCTCTCAAGTGCAGCTGCCGGAACACACCGACAGGTGCTTGGCGACAGATTTTCAACTTGAGGGTGGTAGCTAGCCAGGCGGGCATCAGTAAAACCCCTACCACCATGCTATGATTTCCTCACGATGTTTTCCTTCACTGAAAGCTGAGGCTCATTGCAGGGATTCGAACTCACGTCAATCGACGCGCAGTCGTACACGTTATCACTAAGCCATCATTGCTAGCTTAGGTTCTTCAAAGACTAACTGTCTTTTTATTACTTTCAAATATACATTATTACTCAAAAGTCCTTAAAATACTTATCTATAAAATTTGCATGTATTTTTGGTACTTATTGGTATACTATTTTTTTTTACTTTATCACAATAGAAATAAAGAGGTGAAAACAAAATAAAACCTCAGGCTTCAAGAAAGTATTAATGGAAGTTCGATAGGTCTGTCGACCGTGACTTAAGTTAACTCCCTTTAGAAGACGTAAATCGAAAAAGTGGCGTTTGAGTATTGGTTTTAAAAATGTTGTTTGAAGTAACTTGAAACGATGTAACTCGAGGGCTGCCTGTATATAGTTGCAGAGAAATAATATTTGTATACAATTTTGATCTGATATTTTATTGAAAGCAATTTCAATTTTATTTAGATTTTAGATAAAGTGTTGTAATTCATACAATAAAAATAAAAAGTTAAAACATGTGACATATTTTAAATTTAATCAATATTTTTTTAATAAAGAAATCTCAATTTATTCATATAAATATAGAGTACACTTGAAAATATAATAATCACGAAGGTATACAAATTGATACACGGTTCTATAGAATAACCAGATTCCCTGCAAAAATTATCCTTCAACTAATGAATGAATGAATTAATTAATCACTAATTAATTAACCCACTTCGAATTACGGCATTAGAAATAGCCCTACTACCATGCTATGGTTTCCTCACGATGTTTTCCTTCACCGAAAGCTCAGGCTCATTGTAGGGATTCGAACTCACGTCACTCGACGCGAAGTCGTACACGCTACCACTGAGCCATCATCGCTTCAGTTCGTGCCGAGATGTGTTACTGGTGTTACTGTAAAACTGTGCCTCCAAAGCCAGCGCGTGTGGTTCTGTTGTGGAAAAAAGAGGAGAGAATTAGATTGAACAGCTCTTCAGAACATTCATCATGATACAGACGTTAGCGGCTCGATTTATTTAGTAACGTCTGCATCAATAACATTGCGGACAGCCCGACTCTGCAACCTATCCAGAGCATCGAGGAGGTATTTTGCGGATTCAGAGATGTAAACAGTATTCAATACCCGGCCGAACTTGTGCCTTGTAAAGAAGGTACAGTTGAACGAGCGTGAGAAAACGGTCGTACCCTGTTCAGGATTCCGAGTCTCCGAGATACAGTAGAAATGAGTATGATGACAATGATGCAGTAGATATTGAGGCTATCACGCATTGCTACTAAGAAGTTCTGAAAATTAGGGAAGGGAGAAAACGGAGGTTGTTTTAAGAAAACGCGCACAATTGAGTTTTTTTGGCATTGAACTGAACCAAATTACTAACTCTTTATGTAGATACACGGTGCAAGTATTAGTTAAGTTCAATGACATATTCACCCCGTCTCTTTTCAGGATTGTCCAAAGGAATAATTGCATGGATCATTACGTGAGTGATGACGGTTATGTCTGAAAGTGATTTTCTCTCTCTGTACATCAAATTATAGTAATTGTAAACAATAAAAATAATGTCATAACAATTTTTAAAAAAGTTGTCCTAACCGGTAGTAGTGTATTGACATTCATAAGTGCCTTCTTTGGGCCTAAATTTAACAAAATATTATTAATTTTGATTTTGATTATATCAACATTATGTAAGTTTACAAATAAAAATAGGTCAAAGATTCTGCCAAAACTCAAGCACAATGGAAGCAAGCACTAAGAGGAGTGTACAAAACATATTGTCATCAAATTAAAATGGTATAATCAAAATAATTACATAGGTATTATAATTTATTTTATTGTTGCAAAGGTACAATAATTCTCGAATAACAAATTCATTGTTTTCTGGTTTTTACAGTTAGGTATGTTTTATTAATAGTTATGATAAAAACTATGATAACCTTAAACTGGGGTCCTGAAATGCGTTACCGTCATATTAATAAACAAGAATCAATCACAATTGCCCAAAAGGAACAAAAAAAAATTACCAATATAATATCCTTTTATTTGTTTTTCCTCACTTTGTAATCTTCGCTATTGAAGACCGTTATTGCCATTATTGAGTAGTTAATTATTTAGTCTTATAGATGTATTGTGATCATTAAATTATTCTAACTAAATAGTGGCACTTTGTTAGGAGTTTCCAGATAGTTCTTGTGACATCACAGGATTCATGGTCCATGTAATTATTTCTAGTACACTTTAGTTGCACTGTATTATGCAAATGCGATCTAAATGGTCAAACAAGGCAAATAAAAAAACTGTGTGAAGTTGTGTGCGTACAAACACTACGGTAAAAAATATGTGTGATCGCACGCAAGAAGTTATTGCCCAATTCTTTGGCGTAACAAAACAAAAATGTTGTGATAAAAATGTGAATTTGTTAACAGTTTTTAAACTATCGCGTTTTGTATTGGTACATTATAATATATATATATATATATATATATATATATATATGTATATATATATGTATATATATATATATGTAATACGAGTCTACACGACGACGACGAGTCGTAATACGTGTAGGACGCCACGTGGCCAGATGGAATGACGATCTACGAAACACTTCAGGCAGATGCTGGATGCGGCAAGCTGAAGACAGGGCGCTATAGCGCTTATTAGGAGAGGCCTATGTCCAGCAGTGGACTACTATAGGTTGATGATGATGATGACGAGTCTACAACGCAACTTTTTTTTCATTTACACGTTGTGTCGGCCTGCTTACACAGGCCATGGTCACGAGCGATCAAGCATGCGGTTTGTGGACACAATTAATAAATATAAGGTTTTCAAAGTGACTGCTACATTATGAGTTCGTATAATATGTCACATTTCTTTACTCTAAATAATACATTTCGTCGACAGCCGTCGGTGTCACCGCAAGAACATCACAGTGAGTACAATCTTCTTCACAGTGGTTTCACGCTTTCTAGAGAGGTCGTGGTCGTGAAATGTGGTCAGGGGCTATAGGGTTTTTCACGACAAGGTATTCCGTCAACCGTTTCGATCAGCCTTCGGCCTTAAGTTGAGCCGCCCAGAGGAGACTTCATTTGATCGGTTCATATACTGGGGGCACTTCCGTGCATTTTTATGCCTTTCACCTTGCCATGTAAGGCCAAGCGCTCCAAAGGGTCTTGAATTCGTCGCGATACATGCCCGAAAAACTTAATCACTGTTTCCTCAAGTATCTCCTTCAAGTACGCCTTCTCTAAGTCTTCCTCGAGTACTCTGTTCGCCTTTAACACCACATTTCTATAGTGTCATTCTATTTATTCCGCCTCCCGTAGTATCCATGTCTCTGCAGTGCTATAAGAGTCTTACTATATGAATAAGCTTGGTCTTAGGGGCTTTAGTACTTTTTTGTTTATTGGTTTTTGTTCTTTGGCCATAAACTCACCTCATGTTAAGCAATGATGTGGACCAAGCCTACACTAAGCCTAGTGGAAGAATGGCTCTCAAGTGCAGCTGCCGGAACACCTATAGGTGCTTGGCGACAGATTTTCATCTTAAAGGTGGTTCGTTGTAGCCAGCCACTGCTAAGTAGGCATTAGAAAATACCCTACCACCACTCCATGGCTTCATCACGATGTCTCTCTATTTAATAAAATTTGTACAAATCAATATTGTATGTTAGAAAAACATATCAAAATAATAAATTGATAATTGAGTATGTTTGGAATAAAAGTAGACTGTAATATGAAACATTGCTTGACTATCATACTGCCTATTAAAATGAAATTTCTACATTCTCAGATGTATCCGATATTAATAACAATACTGGTTGCGACGTGCTTCCAACTTAAAAACGCGAAGATTATAAGCCAAGATTTGATATCGGACAGTAATTTCAACCATCAAAAAATAATACAAGAGCAAGGGTTGAAAGGTATTTCGAATTATCAAATCGGTAATCAACCGCTAATAAACCGCTATGTAATTCCAAAAAGAGATGAGCTACATTCTGTGCCGAATAGAATTACCTATCTACGAAACTCAACACACGCTGCTAAATATAAGCGTTCTACGAATTTTGCAGGTAAGTCTTTTCAACATCCATGTAAAACATCGTCGTGATCTAAGTCAAAATTTTTTGCTGGCACTGTCGGCACTTACAGCCTCACTATAACACATTGGCTGGAGCATTAGGTAACACTCGACTAACTCTAGCTGATTGTGACGACACGATTAGGCCGTTTTGTTACCATTCATATTATCTAGAAATAAGCCTTTAAATAGGCCGAGAGATCAGTTTTGTAGCGGCCTCATTTAGTTTTTTATTTATAATTTTTTTATAGTTTTTTTTTAGTGTGGCCACTATTTTAACTGATGTTAAGCAACGATGCGGCTGAAGATGAAAACACGCTAAGCATAATGGACCTGTACTGGCTCTAAATGCAGCTGTCAGAACATACCTATAGGTGCTTGGGGCGACAGATTTTCAATTAGGAAACGTCCTACCACCATGCTATGTTTTCATCACAGTGTTTCACCGAAAACTCAGGCTATTTGGAGAGATTCGAAACTACGTTGATCGATGCGGTGTTCGTACACACTACCACTGAGCCATAATTGCTTCATTCTTTAGATTTCTTGTTAAATAATGATTAATATAGTGGTCAGCAGTATTTTAAAAGCATAGAATTTAACGTGAGTTATTTCACAGTCTAATCTTTATCATTTTATCATCATCAACGATCATTATAATCTTATTTCTATTAGAATTTGTATTCTCAGGTCTCCTCAATTTTGATTTACTTCAACCAATTTGTGCGTAAATATTATGATTCATTCGCTGCTCACATGATTATTACTCGCAATTTAGCCTGTTAATCACGGAAGGAGAATACAATGTTGTTTATTGCTACGAAGAGTACAACTCAGGAAATGTTACGAGTACGAGACTCACAGCTAGATTTTACTTTACACCAATTAAAAGACAGCATATTAGCATGTTAACTCGTATAGGAGTGGGATAAGCCCGTCCCGCACCGAATGATCTTGCAACGAAATTAAGTTAATTTGTTACCGGCAGTAGCTAGCCTTCTTACATCCGTATCGCATTTACAATATCTTGCAAATACACAATGTCATTCGCTTGTTCTACTACACATTCAATAGCGTAAGACAAACCGTCTACCCCTTTATCGTGTCTTTTAAATTGTAGAATTTTAGTTTAAATAAAAATACCTTTTAAACTTTTTTGCAGACTATCCGCCGTGCTACGGTAGACCGGAGGGGAAATGCGTCGCTTATTACCAGTGTAATCCAGAATCAATTATTACACACGCACCAGCTGAACCTATTAATGGATTGCTTCAGTTAGTATCAGTAAATATTTCCTCATTTTCAAGTCTAAAATCCAATAAGACTCTACAGCAAGTTAAAATAAATCACCTGGGCAACTTGTAGTAAATCTAATAATTTAATAAATATCATAAATCACGTCAAATATAAATGAAACTTTTGCAGCTGAACGCTAACTAGCAAAAAATATGACAAAATTTGATTAAACACCACTTTAGTCGACGAAAGGTTGGTGATTTCAAGTGACGAGAAATTTATAGTTCTGTATTGTTCGTACTACGTCTGGGCGAGGTTGGGTTATCCGTAATGCGTCTGAGTACCATAAGCGCTCGCCCCCGAGCCCGGTGAAACTGTAAAAGCCGTCTGAGGCTTCAGGCCTTTAAGGCTAACAGTGTAATCAGATCAAAAAAATACCTGTTGTATATAAGGTACCGAGTGAGTTTCGCGTAGTCAACCACGTTGACGGTAGGAGGACTGGAGTTAAATAGTTGACCGAGTTGGAAGACGACCGAACGATGATCGGAGTCTAATTCATGTACGACTTGTATGAGTCGTAACCGAAAAGAGACACCTTTGAGGAGAGTTACACCAAGAACTATAGGATGACAGTTGTTTTTATAATAGTGGGTGGGTTCAAAGGGAACTATAACGTAAAAAGTTGAGCACGCATACTAACTAATCGAGTGCTACCCTGTTAGGGGTGTTAAATAAATTGGAATTTTGTCCGCTGGTCCGGTATCTGAAATACCTCGCTGACAGGGAAGTTCAGAGACTTAAGAGATTCTGCGACGTCAACAGTCGTGATCTCGCGTGGAACGTGACAAATGTCTATGCGGAGGAGGCGATCTTCTTCGAGTATCCATGTGTAATACGGGTTCTTAGAGTCAATAAGGTAAGCGGTGAGACTGCGGAAGTCATCGGTGTTAGACAACTTAACTTGTATGCTGGAGGGAGTGCTCTTGACTGACGTATAAAAGATCTTGAGCTGAGTTATTCTCTTTGAAATAGGGAGCTGTTGCTCTTATCCTGTATGATAACAAGGGGCGGAGCGTGGGGCTTACGCATGGCTATAGGTGCTCCAAGCCTACGGACATCGGCTACCATTGATTCCATTGGTCCATCATGCTTTTTGAGTATGTTAGTTTCAAACAGTTTAATCTAGAGTTTCAGGTAAAACTAATGTTATTTACTGATTACAGAACTAGAAAAGAATTATGTGAAAAAAGTCTAGATGTATGCTGCCGTGTAACAAAAGAGACAAAATACAGTAATAATGAAAACATAACGCAAACTGCGAAGAACGATGACCTGAAGTCTCTCTTGAATGAAATTTTTGCAACTCGAAACACAGAAGTACAAGTTGTTAAAGAAAAGAATTTTATTAAACTCTCAGGCAAGCGATTCTAATAATTAACATGTTTAATGTCGATAAGCATGATTTTTAATTCTGTGTCTGGGTGTATTCTAGCTGTTCCATTACGATAGTTAAAGTTATGCTTAGTTGGCAAGTTGTAGGCAAGTATGGGATATGGGAACAACGATAGGCTTCACGCGTCTTTTCGCGACGGCGTGGTGGAGAGTTGCTCGAATAAACTGAACACGGATGAAACCATGGTGGTTTTTATATATTGTTTCTAACAAATTTTTATTGTTTTTTTTTTAAGATGGCTGTGACGCTATTCCGGCTTCATTGACGGCGCCTAGGACCGGGCAAAAGGCTTGGGATAGTGAGTAATCTTAATCTAAATATATGGATAAATATGTAATAAAATATTTACTTTTGTCGTGGTCTCAGTTCATCGTGTTTAAAGCGTGCCCGCTGCGAGCAAAGATTTTCCAATATAAAAATAAATAATACAACTTATAAAGTGTATCGGGGTTAATTCAAAGTTGTTGTACAATGATATTTCGTTTCATAAAGCAGTATTTATGAACACCGCTTCGATCGTAGTGATTTCGAATCCCCTGAGCTTTTGGTGAATAAAAACATCGTGAAGAAACTATTGGCATTTACTTATGTTAGCTCGCCTGGCTAGCTTCAACCCTCAAGTAGAAAATTTGTCATTAAGCACCTATAGGTGTGTCCCGGCAGGTGCACTTGAGAGTCATTCCTCTCACTAGGCTTAGCGTGTCACCATATTGGATCACAAAACGCGAATCCTATCAAGTTTAATAAAAGATGAACCATCGTTATTTATACATAACCTTAGTTACGTAAAGTGGGAATGACTTTTTTTTCCTTGTCTAGCCCATAATGTGGTGTGTCGTTGAATAGGTCGTTCAAAAATATTCAGACTATAAATATTTAAGAATCAGACCCATTTGTTTTTTTTTATATATATAGTTTTGCCGTCGTGGCCACAATCTCACCTGATGTTAAGTGACGATGTGGCATAAGATGATAACACGCTAAACCTAGTGGAAAACTAGCTCTCAAGTGCAGCTGCCGGAACACACCTGTTGGCGCTTGGCGACAGATTTTCAACTCGAGGGTTGTAGCTAGCTAGCCAGGTGGGCATTAGAAAAAACCCTACCACCATGCTATGGTTTCCTCACGACGTTTTCCTTCACCGAAAGCTCAGGTTCATTCAATTGACACGAAGTCTACTACTGAGCCAAAATTTCTTGTTGTAATTACAGAATGCATTGAATATCAAGAGAGGTTTGTGTATCCGTGTGAGAAGTCATCCCAGCCGGGCGCGACCCCACAGCGCGGGGACTACTGCACGCGAGACCCACCTGTTCTTAATGATACTGACAGTTCAGACAACGAATATAACTATGTGGTAAGATTGGTTCTTATTAAGTATTATTATATATCGGTACAGTTTTATTCAAAATGGATTCGATTAGAGTGAATTAGCCATCAGTTGACCATGTTTTAAAAGAAGACCAAAGTAATAAAAATCGTTTATTCAAGTGCAAACTTTTTTAGCCGCGTTGAGCATTTTTTGGTAGTGGAAAATCTTATGGGTTCGCGTCACCGACATGCTAATGTTAATTGTATATCTATATCAATTAGTATATATATCAATAGCACGTACTGCTCTGATATCAGATTGTATATACGTATAAATACGTATACACGTATAACACATCGTATATACCTGAACGTGTGCAGTGCGCGTTAGACGCTCTTTGGTTGGATGAAATCTTGTGAGTTCGCGTCACCAACATGCGTAATAGCAGTATATCTGTAGCTATACGGGTGACGTATTGTGCAACATTAGTGCTGTGTATATATTTACAAGTAAAATTCCCTAAAATCCGTGTTTCTATAAACCACTCTCTCGTTATTATTACGACGTCGAACTGGATAACGTCTCCACCTCCTTAAAAGACCCTTCAGTTTCAAATACGATGCTAGAGCATACCTAGCGAAAACCTTATAAAATGGTTGGCTCCAGAGACTATTTTAACTACAACATTTTTTGAACTCGACGGTGACAGCCATGTGAGCATTAGAATTAGCCTTACCAAGATGCTATGGTCATCATCATTTTTTTTTATAATAGTTCGGCGCCTTGTATGAACTGTCCCTGATGTATAGTACACTCCATAATAAGTACAATAAGACAGTACAATCTAAATACAACGGCGACCACCGAGAGATCGAAAGTCATCGGCAGTTGCCGTTGTCATGCCGGCCTACATAACATTAGCAATGATGGCTTAGTGGTAGAGTGTACGAGTTAGTGTCGATTGGCGTGAGTTCGAATCCCTGCAATGAGCCTGAGCTTTCGGTGAAGGAAAACATCGTGAGGAAACCATAGCATGGTGGTAGGGCTTTTTCTAATGCCCACCTGGCTAGCAACCACCTTCGAGTTGAAAATCTATTGCCAAGCACCAATAGGTGTGTTCCGGCAGCTGCACTTAAGAGCCAGTCTTCCACTAGGTTAGCGTGCTATCATCTTGGGCCACATCGTCACTTCACATCAGCTGAGATTGTGGCCACTACGCCAAACCTATAACGATAAAATAAAAACATTATATACATACATTCAAAAATAGTTTTCAGGAGTCATTCAAGATCTTTAGGTCTTTTAATTTGGATAAAGAACTTCTTCTTCGCTAAGTATTGCCGGCACAACATGTTTTCATCTCCCACTCTCCAATATCAACTATAATATCAACCTATAATCAGTATGCAAAATTTTTAACCGTCTTAAAAAAAGGGGGAGGTTCTAAATTAGAATGTGTATTTTTTATGGATGTTCAGCTATAACTTCTTTCTTTATGAAGCGATTTAGATCATTGTTTTTTCGTTGGAAAGGGAATACTACCTCAAGTCATACTCTCATTTTAATTTCAATTGGCATTGGAGCTTCTAACTCTGCTACTGCTACTGAACTGATAAACGCTGGAGTTCCTCAAGGCTCTGTGCTTTAGCCCACTCTGTTTCTTCTGCATATCAATTATATGTTACCTTTAGGTCATACTAATTGCTATGCAGATGACAGCACCATTCATGGGTGCTATTATAGCAAGCCTTCATGTGGTCGGGAAGAAACAGAAAAGAGACGGGAGGAACTTGTCATTGAACTTAACCAATGCTTGCAACGTGTTTCTACATGGGGAGCAAGTAACTTGGTTGAGTTCAATGCCAAGAAAACTCAGGTGTGCGCGTTTTCCTCAAAAAAGTCTCCGTTTTCTCCCCTCCCCACTCTTCAGAACGTCTCACTAGCAATGCGTGACAGCCTCAATATCCTAGGTGTGGATATTCGCAGCGACCTCAACTCCAGGGATTACATCGGGAGTGTCATCTCCACTACATCTCGGAGACTAGGGATCCTGAACAGGGTGCGACGGTTTTTCACGCCCGGTCAACTGTACCTTCTTTATAAGGCACAAGTTCGGCCGTGTATGGAATACTGTTCGCACCTTTGGGATGGATCCGCAAAGTACCTCCTCGATGCCCTGGATAGGTTACAGAGACGGGCTGTTCGCATTGTTAATGATGCAGACGTTACCCATTGCATCGAGCCACTTCAGCTTCGCAGGAACATCGCCTCGCTAAGTGTGTTTTACCGTCTGTATCATGGTGAGTGTTCTGAAGAGCTGTTTCATCTAATTCCCTCCTCTCCTTTCCATAACAGAACCACACGCGCTGGGCTTCGGAATCACAGTTTTACGGTAACTTCCATCTCGGCACGAACTAAAAAGTTCGCTTTGTCTTATCTCTGTCGTACCGTGAAGCTGTGGAACGGTCTCCCAGCCGGTGTGTTCCCTCCTTCTTATGACATCGGGTCCTTCAAGCGTAACGTGAAGAGATATTTAAGCAGGCCGGCATGACAGCGGCGACCACCGATGGATTGCGATCTCTTGGTGGTCGTTGTTGTGTTTGGATTGTAGTGTGCTTACCATCAGGTACAGTACAGTCAATGTGCCGAGCTATTATAAAAAAAAAAAAAAAAACTCAAATATACACCAGGGAACTCCTCAAAATAATTAAAGTTGACTTCCTTTTTTGTTAAAAATTGTCTCATTGTCCAATTACATAATTAACAATCTTCTAGTTTTAAAAATTTCGTCTCTCCTCATGACATGCCCATACCACGCTAAACTGTTACTCCTTAACTTCTCGTGACCGGTCACAAGACGTGTATTGTTAAATGTTATAAAATTATTTTTTACAGGTTTCATTAGCTTATAGAAAAGGCACCGGTATTGCTTTTTATACTGGAGGTACTATCATTAGCGAGAAATATGTCCTCACGGTTGCACAAAGTGCCTATATGGCGCGGTAAGTCTCTCGACCCTTAATTAAATTATGGCACTCATTACAACCTGATTATCAACCAAAATATATGTACATCAAGATAAACTGCTTTAGTCTTTTAACAATAAATAAAATTACAAGCTTACTCAAATATGTACGTTATGTACAACTTGTTATGGTTAAAATTATATGAAGCAATGACAGACAGAAAAATGTTGTGATACAGTTGCGAAGATGTTTACGACTGTACCTTGTGAAGTGATTTATGATATTTAGTAATATATTTGAATATTTGCGTCCAAATAGTGCTGTTCGGGCCTAACCCTTGGCTAAGCCACCAGGCCTCACGGTCAGCCTTCGGAAGCTCCTTACCTTAGTGTGGAAGAGTGCTTAAAGGGGCCGTGGAGGGTAAGGAAGATTGCCACCGTGGGTACAGGTCAAATCCAGCTAATACAACATAAAAACTTGCACTAAATTACTCACCCGGAGGACAGGACCTACTCAGAGAATCCAGACCATTTAGTATGAATGTATAGAATGTCAGGCAAAGTGTAAGCGTATGAAAGATGCTGTGTGTTACCTGACCTGGTGGCATCTCACTCATCTCATCATACTTCTAATCGAGTCTCACAACACACTACTCGTAACCACAGGATACGGTTGCATGGGCGGTTTTACACAACACTTGTTGACCATAATATCTCGAAAGTATGGTAGGCGAAGCTCTCCGCCTCAACGCAACAAGTGCGTTAAATTATTAATTTAAAAAAAAACTTCCAGACATTAAAATCGTTTTTTTTTCGTTCATACGTTTAGCGTTATGTTATCACACTCTCACCTGGTCTTAAATAACGGTGTGACCCAAGACGGTAACACCCTAAGCCTAGTGGAAGACTGGCTCTCAAATGCAGCTGCCGGAGCACACCTATTGGTGCTTGGCGACAGATTTTCAATTTGAGGGTGGTAGCTAACCAGGCTGGCATCACAAAAGCTATGCTATGGATTAATCACGATGTTTCCCTCAAACTTTAGGCTCTTTACAGGTATTCTAACTCAAGTCGATCGATGTGATATCCGTACACGCTACCAATGAGCCATCATTACTTCAAAAGTGAACCGTGTGTATATTGTTTATAATTTTACTCAAAGTAAATCTTATTTAAATATTTTTTACTCTAAACTGGCTTATCCATAAGACAAATTGCTTTAGTTAATATTTTCCTAATTAGTTACGATCTGCATTCCGTCTACCTCGGCGCACCAGTCAAGAACGAAGACATCAACTATTCGAGGTTGTATATGATCAAAAGTATCACCATACATCCCGAACACAGGAAATACGTCCATTACCACGATATCGCCTTGGTCGAAACTGTAGTGTCGTGAGTACCATTCAGCTAATCTTATATTCAGCTGTTAATCATATTATAAGAGTACACGTTCGAATATAAATACTAGAAGCGTTCGAATTTTTTATTTATTTAAAGAAATACTCATTTTGACACTAAAGCCATAAACGTTCTATTTGAATTTAACCAATGGTCTATGTTTTACTTTACATTATACATGCAAAATTATTCAGTTTGCCAAGCCTATGGGGGTAGAGGTAAGAAGAACCATTTTATATGGGAGACAAGTTAAAAAAATGTCCAGCTGTAAGCAGCAATTTATAATTCAAAAGCCCATCAAAATGTCGCCAGCCTAGCTATAGGGAATGATACTTTTTCATTATTTCAAAGTTTATTCTGTAAAATTTTTGTGCTATCTTTAAAATTTACTCACTTGCTACGTTGACGCCACCCTAATTTGTTGTTTTTCGACGGACACTTTTTGAATTTTATTTAAAACCGAACTGTAATGAAACTAAAGATAGGATAATATTTGTCACTTAATAGTTTGTTTGTTTGACAACGAGACAACGACCAACAAACAAGCGTCATCATTTAATGATGTTGTTTGTTAAATTATTCATATCATTACTTAATTATCCCGATACCGAGAGTAAATTGAACGCCCCTCGTATATATTTTATATACCTATATATCTAAATCTTGTACCGGATTGTGGCCCTGCTGAAAATCCGTTTGGGGCTTCAGGGCCCCTACGGCTAACAGTATAGTCAGTTCGAAAAAAAAGACAGCGACGGCATTTCGTATGAAGATGAGATTAAATTCTCATTTGCATTTTCAATCATAAAGTGATTTAAGTTGCTAATGATTTTTTTCATGTTTTTTTAACTAATAATTTATTAAATGCTTATACAATGAGAAATAATTTTAGATTTCATTTGAAATACATTTAATTCATTCGGAATAGCAATTTTAATGCTGAAACCTAAAAGCGTGACAAATGATTTCATGGTACTACAGTGTAGCGGGACAGTTCAGAACTATAGTTTTATTTCAGTAATATTTAATTAATGTGTTTTCGATTATTCTAATTCCAGAATGGAACTGAATAAGTACATAAGACCTGCTTGCCTCCACACCGGTGAACCATTAAACTACGATGAAGCTACATTAATTTCACGAAATTACGGTCGACGCGCTACGCCGCCTTACCTGAGCACGGTAAACAACACCAACGAACTTCCATATATTTTTTCCCTTTTCTTTCTTATTATTTCTTACATTACATCTTTGTAATGGGTTAAGTTACTAAAACTAACCAATAAAGCTACAACATATGTTTGGACGCAGACGCCTAAAAAGAATGTTTTTTGAAGTGAAACTTCTTATGCGACTTTCAAGCGTTAAACGTTAAATGTTAAACTTTAACGCACATTATCGGTCTCTCCTCTTTGTGTGAGCCAGAGCGAGAGAGTAAATGTCAGTGTGTATGTATATTGCACACTGTTTAAATAAAATAGAAAATGTATTTTAAAATAAAGTTTCACTTCTATCGTGTGTGAATCGCACACACACCTTTTTTTTTAAATCGATCGTTAAGCATTTTTTATAGCTGGCATGGTAAAGTATATTATTCTTAGCCTATATTATTCTAATCCACATTTATATACAACAGTTTGTCAATCAGTTTTTAATATTGCAATGGATTCCTTCTCATGTTGGTATCAAAGGGATTGAAGAGGCTCACCGTAGTGCAAAATTAGGATCAACTCAGGGTATATTAAAGAGGTTTAAAGTAGATTATTGGGAAATTATATCAAATTTGAAAAAAATGTGTTATGAAAACTGGAATGAATATGTCGATGAAAGAAGCAAAGAAAAAGGCATTTGGTATAAAACAATACAGTGACAGCCTCTTCATAAACCTTGGTTTAGTGAATGTTATTTAAACCGACAATATGTAAAGATAAGTATTAAGACTTCGTTCAGGGCACTATCCATCGGGAAAATTTGCATATCTCATGAGGAAAGCAGAGTCACCCAATTGTAATAAATGTGGAAAGATTGATGATGTGCATCACTTACTGATGTAGTGTGCCAAGAACAAGATCAAAAGGGAGTCGCTGGTGAATAGCATGAATTTAAACTGTCAAGATATAGATGTTTTTCACAGCATTTTGGCAGAACCTTATTCAGATGATGCCAAGATATTGTACGAACTTGTAGTGCTATCTCATCAGCGACTCTCCTGATGTGATGTTATAAAGGATGGGGCACCTTTTTCGACGCCAATTATCAGATCGCTCGGTTTGCGGCGTTGATTAATTATTTAGTATATAAAACTAGTTTCCTAATATTTCAGGTGACGTTAACAAAGATTAGTATTGAGGAAGCATCTAAGAATATGCCGAATAGTTCACTAGTGCCCCAAGGTTACGTCGATGAATGGCAAATGTGCTACCATGCTAACAGCGGTGGAGACTGGATTCATCGGGTAAGATGAATTGAAGTGTTAGAACCTATGCAAGATCCACCTTAGAAAATACTATTACTTGACCAATTTTTTATCATTATAGGTTTGGTGTTGTGGCTACAATCTCATCTGATGTTAAGTGACAAGATCATATGATAATAACACGCTAAACCTAGTGAAAGACTGGCTCTCAAGTACAGTTGCCGGAACACACCTATTGGTGTTTGGCGACAGATTTTCAACTTGAGTGTGGTAGCTAGCCAGGCGGGCATCAGAAAAAGCCCTACCACAATGCCATGGTTTCCTCACGATGTTTTCCTTCACCGAAAGCTCAGGCTCATTGCAGGGATTCGAACTCACGTCAATCGACCCGAAGTCATATACGCTACCACTTAGCCATCATTGCTTCAAGTTTGCAGCAATGCAGCAGACCTGCTGCAGCATGCTGTCTGCGAACCTGAAGGGTGTGGTCGACACATGAACTATTCTAACTCAATCCTGAGGAGTAGTAATCTATTAATGACTAGGTTCAATTAGGTTTCCGGCTTTTCTGGTGTTAGCTAGAGTCTGCATTGGTGACTTAGTAGACTTTTTTATTACGTTATCCTTTAGTAGAGTTATATTAAAGCAAGCATTGTCATATAATACCATCGCTGCAGTGTGCACTGCGTTCCGTGAAACTGGGAAGCCCAACACACAAAGGTGTGTTCCCAACTGCATCTCTAGTCACTGCTTATATTGGAACAAATAACATTATTGTTCACAACAAGCGTGAGAGGTCGTTTCCGGCTCCTTTATTAATGAACGTCTCAAAAACGCTGCTATAATTATGCTTAGTAATAGATTTTCAACTTAAGAAAGTTAAGTTACTGGCATGAAGCCAAGAAGATCAATGAAGGAAGTAGAGGAAGAGGATCAATGAAGGCTCATTGATAAAAAAATTCACAAGTTCATAAGAAGAAGGTTCTATTACAATCTAAATAATAATGCTTGTTTTTTTTCTGTTTTACAGCGCGACAGCGGATGCCCTCTGCAAGTTAAAAGCGATAAAATCAAATGCATGAATGTTGTCATCGGTCTGTCATCAATTGGAAAATTGTATCCCTCACCAATGGTTTGCTTCACCAGGGTGGCACATTACTTACCCTGGATAGAGAGTATTGTTTGGCCCTAGATGAGATTGAAGCTTACCATCTTTACAGATTTAATTCATTTATATATAATAATTACAACGGATAAAGAATTAACGTATCTTTTACTCAAGAGAAAGTTTATATCCTTACAGACTGTTATCTAAACACTGCACTTGTAAATACAAAGATGATGATGAGTTGACATTACCTGGTCGGGGTATTACGACTTCTTGGCATGATCAGGTGAAAACCTCTATGAATCTACTAAACCTGGAGTTTAAAACCAAGCCTCTATCTCTATTTTCAAGGTTGTTCTATGTTTGGAAGTTTGTAGTGAGGGTAGCGCAAATCGTAAACGTTATAATCTATAGTTTTTAAGGCATTATTCGAGCTAATAAAACTCTATTAAAACCATTGGAATGGAAAAGCCGTTTTATGAGTATTATTTCGTTTAAACTTAGATTTTTTTTATGCTTCGGGATCTTATTATAGAACCTAACTTTGCCTTTATTAACTAAACAACTTTTATTAATCTACTAAGTCTAAAATACGATACGTTTAATTTATATGAAATTCTTGAATTAAAACTGTGCTGGTCTTTGACAAAATCTAGCTTGTTAAAATATTTACGAATATACATTATATTATCAATAATGTTTTGGGAGGGCAATGTTAGGATATTAAATTCCTGGAACTCGTTCTATAGTGATTCGCGAGGTCTCATGTTGTATATTGCTCGAATTACCTTCTTTTGTAATATGAATATGGTGTCTATTAACTTACACATTAAATAATTGTAAAGCAAATCCTATGCGTAGTCAGTATTACGAAAACCTTTTTCTACAAATACAAACATAGCTTATTTACGTAACGAACAATTATTATTATACGACGAGTTATATTATTTCTTAATAAGTTGATTAGCCTATACTTATATGTATTTCGAGTAGTTTTAAACTAACTTATCATAAATTATTATCATCTAGCTATGCGATATTAACATTCTGCGTCGCTAACAGTGTCTATCTAAGCTGCTGAACCCCACAGCAAAATACTGTAAGACTTAAGCTTTGGAAGGAAGCGAAGTAGACTAACCGAGCAGTGGCAATATTTGTTAACTCACGAATCTTACGTACTGCGAATGCAGTAGAACTTTTTATTAGGGACAAGAACTATATAAGGTTTATTTGTGAAATTTGAGATTCTGTGTTAAAGGGAGGTTTATTAAACATACAATATCTCATGTGTGTATGTAGAATAGTATATGACTTATGGAGGGGTCGATAGTATCTCGAAATCGCCCTTTTCTTTTCAGAACTTCGCTGACATATTAACGTGTGTCTAGACAAGCAGCGGCGCATACAGAGGGTCCTTTTACTTCAATAACATATGAGGCTGCTATTTTTAAAAATCTGTTTGTTTAATAATAACTGATACTGGAGGCAAATAATGGATAAACACTTTATTGGTGAAGAATATTCTGATTATTTTCAAGGTCGTATTTGAGTTACCTGTGATACGATAAAACAAAGTCCTCACTCTAATAAATAATTATTTAATCCTTTAGCTATCGAGTGGTGTAATTTAATTTTGTATGCAGGTGATATAAAATGTCAAACTTTATCACATAATTGTTATCAAGATTTTTTTGAACTATGGCATCATATTTAAAGACGTATTCACGTCAGAAATAATAATATTACGTTATTCCCCTTCTCGGCCAAGTCCTAGCTATGCCCTTGACTAGGAATCTATAACAATCAATTTTATATTTGATATGCAATAAATTAATAATTTAAAAATATCAAATCGGAAAACAACAGTAAGCCAAGATGCGAAATATTTTTATGTATTTCATTCTAATCAAGTCTATCGAAAGCAAACAAGCACTACGTATAATCGGTGGGAGAGATGCAGAGAGTGATGAATACTAATATGTCGTAAGAACAGAATTACAGTTACCTATAATTAAAGATATCAACAGAAAAATTATACACGGCGAATATGTTTGTACGGGCAGTGTTCTATCACCTAGTTGGACTGTATCCGCAGCACACTGTTTCCATTTCTTAAACAATTTAATAAGCTTTTTAAAGACAAAACTAAGTTTGATAGCGCGTTCAAACGACAACTTTATCCTTGTGATCATACACGGTTCAGTGAATGCTACACATGCATTCAGCAGAGTCGATTATTATATAAAACATCTTGCATTCAAATTAATACAAATAGAATACTTAAATGACGTCAGAGTCCATAACGACGTAGCGCTCGCTCATCATCAACCAATTTTATTGAAGCAATACGGAATAGTTGCTGGTATAGACTTCACTTCCCTCACAGGCCATGAAGTTACCTAAGCTGGTTACGGGCTAACTCATGATACACAAGGTGCATTGTATTGTACGTTAGTTCTACAAAAGCCACTAATCGTTTTTGGTGGTCTTGTGATTAACCTTAACCTGTCATTATAACCTTAACGACAAAGTAAACAAAACAACAGTCCGTACTATTTGATTTATTTTGGAATTACATATTATTAGTAGTAGTCGAACAGTATAATACATTGTACTTTACGTCTTGGTATTTAACACTCAATGAATTTATGGGATTTTACGTACATTTAACATATTTCCTTTCTCTATAGGAGATTGTTTCAGTTGTTTTCTCTGTTTTCACTCATCGTCTGCATTCATTCTGGTAGCAGTGACTCCTTTTATGAATCGATTTATAAATAGTTCGTAAGTCTAATTTAATGATAGTACTGCAAAGATTATATTAAGTGAAAAACGCTTTAGAAGTTTTATTTATCACAATTCATTTTTCAACTTATAGTTGACTTTTTTTTTCACCTGACATTATGTGACAATGTGGCCTGACGGTAAGCCAAAAGGGATTGGCTCTCAAGTGCGGCTACGGGAACACACAATTCCAAACTTGAAGGTGATAGCTAGATAGGCGGCCTTTAGAAAAAGTCCTACTACTATGATATGGTATCATCAAAATGTTTTGTTTCACTCACGATCTTGACAGAATTCGAAGCCACAACGGCCATAACTGCATAACACTTGTTAACCAAGAGCTATCATAGCAAAACGTCGCAATAGTAACATAGGTACCAGCTTATTTAAATAAGTACATTAATATAATTAAAGTATCATTAAATTAACTTTAACCTGACCTTAAGCCCAGGGATTATTTCGGGAGTGTCATCTACGTCATATCTCGGAGATTTGGAATCCTGAACAGGTTGTGACAGGCACAAGTTCGGCCTTGTATGGAATACTGTTCGCACCTTTAAGACGAATCTGCTAAATACCTCCTGGACCCTGGACAGGTTGCAGTTACTAATTTCATCGAGCCACTTCAGCTGCACAGGGACATTGTCTGACATTGATTGTATTGGTACCCGAGACGATCGACGTGAGTTCGAATCGTTGCAATGAGCCAGAGTTTTCGGTGAAGAAAAGCATAGTGATGACACCTTGATAGGTTTTTATCTAACAACAAACGAGCTGTCTTTTTATATATAACTAAGGTGAAGGTAAGAAGCCCTGGAAACACTACTCACCGCAAGAATACAACACTAGGTTATTTCGCTGCGATCTTCTGTAGGGTGAAGGGTAGGGTTCACCAGTCAGACTGGCCCCAGTATAGAGAAATTTCCAAAGAGATTTCAATTTTTCCAGATTTTAGCCAGATCGCGACTTATTTGCAATCGCTGCAACAGTCCGAGCCGTCTAGTCGTCTAGTTGCATTGCTTTCGTGGCTGAGTCCCTTAAGCGCTCGCCCCCAAGCCCAGGTGAAGCTGTAAAAGCCGTTTGAGGCTTTAGGGTCATTATGGATAACAGTATAGTCAGTTAGAAAAAAAAAACCTAAATCGGAGAATTGGTTATCGCGTGGAAAGAACCTAAACGTACAGACAGAGAGACGTTGAGTTTATTAATAATATGTATAGATGAAGAAGTGGATATTATAGATGTCATGCAATGAATCACTTACATATATATTTTTCCATCCAAATAAGTACTATCGCTATGGTTATTGTAATACATTAAATATGAATAGATAAGCTGTTATGTTTTTTTTTGGGATTTATACATTACGGTAATACCAGTCGTTATGATAAAAATTGATAACCCGAACAGAGGTCCCGAGATATTATAATGTTACCGTCAAATATATAAATCGACATCGATGACAAATGCTTAAATGGAAACTAATAAATATTTACTTATAACTTAAAAAAAAAAGTGGATAAATGTCCTTTATGCACGCGCATTAGAATTTATTATAATTCCTTGAATATTCACACTCGACGTTTTAGAGCCGATTTTCCAATCGCCAGATAATTGGATATTCATAACTACCTTGCTGTACGAATTGAGTAGGGGTATGTAAGGCGTGGCACGAGGTGTAAGCGAAATGCGTATGTACACACATGCACACCACTCAGCTACGTAGGTTCTGTAAGGGACAATTTTTTCCTTTTTTTTTGACTAGTTAGTGTAGACGCAAATTTACAGATCACTAAATACATCTAAATACAATTGTATAGTTAGTTTAGATCGAATTACGGATAGGGAATTAGCCAGTTCGCGACTTATTTGTAACTACGGCAACATTCTAAGCCGAGGTTCGGCCAATTTGGCACCCTTGGAGCTTGTTGTCTCGCTTTTGCGGCTGAGTGCCTTAAGCGCTCGCCTCCAAGCCCGGGTGTAGCTGTAAAAGCTGAGACTTCACTTCAGGGCCCTTACGGCTAACAGTGTAATCAGATCTAAAAAAAAATAGCGACTTTCTTACATAGATTGTCGGACAGTACGTATCTCAAGAGATATTCTTGTTTGTACCCTGTCTTCTGAGGATTAGAACGTCAGTTACATTCGAGTGCTAGTGCAGTTGATTTCGTAACTGGGGTTACTCGGTTACCAGGCCGCCTTGCAAATCAGGGGATTGGACACTGTACCTGTAGACAGGCAGTGGTGAGATAACTAGTTCTGCTAGTTCTCTCGGGGTGGCTTTGGGGAGGTTGGAAGCCACTGGAGGTAACACCAAATAAAACATTCTCACTTGGATCGACAAACTATTCACATATCTTCATATATTCCGTGACTGTGACCGTGACTGATTCTTGTAACCTATCTATTGAGCAAGACGATATAGGCTTCCCGTGTATATAAATTTCTGTACACTGTACCTACAGTCGGTGGATTAAAACTAAAAGCAAAGAAATATCTCACGTCTGATCGGCTATGAGGTTAAAAACATTCTAATTCTTTTACGCAATTTTTTAGGGTTCCGTAATCAAAAAGGACGAGGAGCCCTTATAGTTTCGTCATGTCTGTCTGTCTGTCCGCAGCTTAGCTTACAGAAAGCTGTAATTTGGCATCGGTAAACATTTTAATCACGACGTCAAAGTGGTAAAATAGAATCTTAAAAAAAAAAATAAGCTCCTCGTCTACTCGTAAAGAGGGCTTGAATTTTTTTTCTCGTCTATCTCGTCTCGTCATATTGTGGGTTGTCATTGGGTAGATCGTTAAAAAATATTAAGGGTTTGTGAAAACCATTTTTGATTCAGGGATCCGTTTGCGAAATATTAAGTTTCGAAGTACTAGTTTTTGTTAGAGTGAAGTGTGTGCTTTGCCAGCTAAATATTTGTTTTTTGGTATGTGACAAAATTCCAAGCAGTATTATATATAATGATATTAAAAGGAAAAATGTCAGAGGCTTTACAAGTTATCGAGTAATAGTCGATTAACTTATAAAATGTACTTGGAAATGTAATTTCTTACAAATTCAATTACTTATTTTATCTAGGGATACATGGTGAACTTACAGCTAACAAAATAACATGTTCTTAAAGTAAAAACATAAAAAAAACATTTATAAATTCACACTGATATACAGTAAAATAATTGAATAAAATTTATTGTAAAATTTTGTGTAAAAAAAAAAAATTTGATTAGATTTTTCTTAACTTTGAGAGAACTAGTTTGAAAGAGATCAATGCCAGCTTTTAAAGCCCTAAGTATGTATATTGTGACGGGCTACTACGGAACCCTACACCGCGCGTGGCCCGACACGCACTTGGAAATTATTTTATTTCAATTCATTTCACATCATTATTGTTAATACATTGTGACGGAAGAGTCCGTCATCAAAAAATATATTATCGGTATTTATTCATAAAAATTAGTTTTGAAAAGTGACTGCCACATCAGTGTGGCTTGAGACTAAAATATTTTACCGATATTAACTTTCAATAAATAAAAAAACTCGTTTGCAGTCGTTACTATAGCTTTGAAGATATCACAGTGAGTACTTAATGTTTTAATATACACACTCGTTAAGGATATCACAGTAATTACCCAATGTTTTGATAATACACACTCGGTAAAATACTTTTTAAGCGATGATGGCGCAGTGGTAGCGTGTACGACTTCGCGTCGATTGACGTGAGTTTGAATCCCTACAATGAGCTTGAGCTTTCGGTGAAGGGAAACATCGTGAGGAAACTCGGGCATTTTCTAATGCCCACCTGGCTAGCTACCACCCTCAAGTTGAAAATCTGTCGCCAAGCACCAATAGGTGTGTTCCGGCAGCTGCACTTGAGAGCCAGTCTTCCACTAGGTTTAGCGTGTTACCATCTTGGGCCGCATCGTCACTTAACATCAGGTGAGATTGTGGCAATTACGCCAAACCTTCAACGATAAAAAAAAAAACTGCTACTCTCATGGACATATTTAAAGGATCGCAGTAAAAAATGGGCGTATTTAAGTGAAATCATAAATGTTTGTACAATATAAGCTTTTAAAATTCGTTGAATAGAATAAATTAATTATGTTAACATTTTTAAACACAGAAAAATTGGACTTAATGAAAAAAAAAAAACAAATTAGTTACTTACTCCCTGTAAGCTCAGAATTTTAATTCTAATGAATTTTGACCTAACATAATACAAATCGAATTGATTGAATTAAAGACTGATTTTTATTTTTCATAATGGGTGACTCGATCAGTATTTAGTATTGTCTCCTCTCGCTGTCATAACTGCCTGCATCCGTCTGGGCATACTTTTTATTAAATTGTCAATGAATCTTTGAGGCGTTAGGTTCCAATCTTCAACCAATGCAGTTTTGAGGTTCCTTAGTTTAACTGGTAGTGGATTTATTTATTGAATTTATTTTCCCAATTTATCCCAAATATGTTCTATCAGATTTAGGTCTGATGAGCGTGCTAGCCACACCAAAACTTGGATTCCGACCTCAGTAATGTACTCCGATACTACCGCCGCAGCTTGAGGACGAGCGTTATCGTGCATTAAAAGAAAATTATCCTCCAATAATGGAGCATAATGCATTACAATCTGCTCTAAATCTAATGCATTATAATCTTGCCGCAGTCAAGGACCCGTTTTCTACGATGTGTAGCTCCGTACGTGCTCCTAAGCAAATACCAACTCATACCTACCATTACTGACCCTCTACCTTATGGTAGAGTATGGTAAATGGCCTTATGGCTTTCCTCCAAAAATGTTACACTCAGCGTCATCTCTACACTTTGACCCTTCAACCATCTGACTTAAGTCAGAATCTGAACTCATCAATTAAGACTACTTTTTAACAAATGGCCTCTGGGGGCAAGTATGCCCCTATAGCAGCCGCCTTAAGTCTTCTTTTAATCGTTTTTGGTGCTAACTGTCACTTCTCGAACTTTCTGCTGCTTGTTTCATACCTCGGAAGAAGTCGAAGTGCGGTTTCTGAGAACACTGCTTACAATAAATCTGTTGTCTCTCTCTATTGTTACTCTTTTGCAACCTTGGCCTTTACGTCTTGCATACTCTCCATTCTGCCGGTATCGTTTAACATTGCGAAAAATCACAGACTTGAACACTCGTAATGTTTGAGCCATTTCATTATAATTGTAACCATTTTCAATTAAAATTACAGCTTCATGGCACCTGAGCAACGTTTATCACACAAACTTATCAAATGAAGTTCCCTTCACTCAATAATAACAATTTTGTGTAAATAATGCTAAATTTGTTAAAAACAACAAAAACTTGCATAATGTTTTACACTACGTATCAAAGAAAGTAACAGATAACCAAAAAACAAAAGAAAGTCATTTATCCTTCTTGTTTTAGCGCCGCAAACAGCACTTGCCAGTGTCAATGTGCTTGTCTTCGTAGTCTTTTTATATACACATTTGATTCTACAAGATGGTGGCGCTCTTGTTAAAGCTTTCTAGGGAGTTCTTGTTACAATTCAAAATGCGTGTTTCCAGTTAATATTTATAATCCACTTCACGAATGCACAATAACCAATCTATATCACACAAAATGCCACCAATATTACATAATATAGGGTCAAAGAACTTAAGATAAGTATTTAAAAATACCAACCACAACATGGCATCTCAAGATACCGCCCAAAACTCGTAAATGAAGGTCGTAAGTAAAATTATATTCAAAATCTTCTTTTTCAAATTACATAATACTGGTAAATATGGCCAGTATGAAATAAGAAAATATTTTCTGTAATTCTACCTTTTTTGCATTCCTCTAAATATGTCCATGAGTGTATTTAAGCTCGAGGCGTTAGACAAACGATTCGCCCGCCACGTCATAGCAGTGCTATGGAATAAAAGAAGACTAGCTCGCCCTGCGAACGCTCCAGTATCAAGACTCTTCGGCGTTTTATTGAAGACCGTTGCTTCGGGCGGACCCTGCATTATTACACCCCCGGACCCCTCACCACCACATTGACTCGTCGGCATCCTAGTGGGAGAGTCACGAGACGAGCGTCCGGAATTTATAAATTTCGCCCGTCCAACCCGAGAGTCATCATTTTCATTGTTCAATTTAGGCTAAAGTCGTTTATTTTTTTATCCGTATCATTTCTCTAATACAGATGTACTGGATATTAACAATCTTGGTGCTGGTCGGCTCCGTCCACTCACAAAGTGGCCTATCGGGTGATGATCTGGACAAGGAAGTAGGAGACATCTTCGGATCACCGACCGTGACACAAGTGCAACCGGTTATCAAGCCTACCCCCACGACAACCACAACAACCACAACCACCACCACAAAGCCAGTCATCATTGAGAGAGGCCCGTCTAAGTTAAAAACATCTTTAATGGGCAATGGTAAGATGGTTGCAATTTTTTTTATAAATAATAATGTGTCTCCGGATATCTATTTCAGCTTGTCAGATCCGGTCAATATACCAACATTGTTTGATTAACTTTATATTAATACAAGCTGTGCGCCGCGGTTTCATCTGTTTATAATTTAAAAGAAATCGCTGATTGATGATTTATAATACTTTATTCAGTATAGACAATATTTTTATTGGGTGGCCAGGGTTATGCGGCTCGTTCGCGCCACTACATCTATAGTCATAGACCCGAGCCGAATGTTGAATTATTTTAATTTGATATTATCTTCCAAACTATTCATCCAAATAACATGCTATAAAGGGCAAAGTTTTCATGATTAAGTAACTTTCGTTCGTAAGAATTAATATGCCATGTCATACAATATTGCTCATAAATCACTTTTCAATTTTCAATAAAACTTTGTTAGAAAATACCTTATTGTTGCTTATGTTTAAATATAAGCATATGGTATTGCGGACTTTTTTTTAGAAATAGCTACTAAGAAGCAATATATTTGTAGAACATTGTATTTACGTATCACAAACCACTAAACCACCGCACGCGGAGAAAGCATTTAGGGTGCCCTATTTCTTCCAACTTACTTGACAAAATCAATATTTATGGCTAGCTGAGAGATAAAGCCCAATGCTAGATAGCCTAGATACTATTCCTCGTGCTATCATATATATCATATCATATCTATATATCTATCATATACATCATAATCATTTCATATCATATATAAAATATTTTTTTTGATTCCGAGTTTCAGAGATATTATATCAGCATGGTTAAATAAACAAACAAACAAAAAAACTCTTCCCCTTTATTATGTTATAGTATAGATTACAAAGCTTAAGAGGTTGTTTGTTTAAACGCGCTAATCTCTACAACTACCCGTTACAGTCACATTTCATTGTCTATATGTTTAAGAAGGTTATAGACTTTATAACATCACACTACGACCGTAAGGACTGGAGTAGTAACGATAAACGTTCCTTAACGTAACCTTGGCGGCAGCGCTGCTTTGATGGGAAAAATCCTTCAGTGATTGCCGAAGCAATTGCCAGCGAGATTGGAATCGCAATGGAATATTATATTCCTTCTTCCGATATCGTCTGTAATCGCAGAGGACACTCTTGGTACAATCGCGATTGCGCTGGTGCTGTAAGTCAGAAGCAAGTTGCGTATCGCCAGAGGTCGCGCCAACAAGGATCCCAATATTAAGACCCTTAAATTAGCGTTCAACTCTGCCACCAAGGCCTGTAAGAGAGCCTACATTAGAGCGGATGCCCAGCGCATTGCACGGATAGGTCATGATCTCATAGGTCAACCGGCTAATAGTCGTGTTTACTGGAGTCTGGCCAAAGCCGTGCAAGCTAATTTCTGTCGTACTCTGATGGATCACTGGCTCACGAGCCGCAAGAGAAAGCGACTTTACTTGCTAATCTCTTTGCGGATAATTCTCGGCTCGATGACCGCAACGCACAACCACCTATAATTCCCAGTTGCGGTGTCACAATGTCCGAGTTACGATTTAGGCAATGTGACGTGTTTACGGAATTGCGATCGCTCGATGTTCGGAAGTCCAGTGGGCCGGACGGTATCCCAGCGGTTGTACTTAAAAAATGTGCAGCTGAGTCGTTCTCGCCTGTCCTACCTCTCTGGTGTCGTGCCTCGGATTTCGAGAGAGGCTAATGTGCAACCGATCCCCAAGAAGGGGGATCGATCAGACCCTGTCAATTACCGTCCAATTGCCGTAATCTCAGTGTTGTGCAAGATCATGAAACGGATCATAAACACCCAGCTTGTCTGTTACCTAAACGATCACTCTTTGATTGATGATCGTCAATATGGCTTTCGCCAGAATCGATCAACGGGTGATCTTCTGGCACCGCTGGGGGGAGGCAATTGATAAACATGGCGAGGTTCTGGCGATCAGTCTTGACATAGCGTAGGCTTTTGATAGGGTATGGCACCGTGTTCATCTCTCTAAACTTTCTCGTATGGACTTCCCGACAACCTTTGCAACTGGATCTCCGGCTTTCTACATGAACACAGAATTCGTGTCCTTGTAGAAGGATGTGATTCGCAGTTCATGTCGATAAACGCTGGAGTTCCTCAAGGCTCTATGATGTCGCCCACTCTGTTTCTTCTACATATATACATACCATAATCAATGATAGGTAGAATACCTTTAGATCATACTCATTGCTATGCAGATGACATCACCACTCATGGGTGCTGTTATAGCAAGCCTTCATGTGGTCGGCAAGAAACAGAAAAGAGACGGGAGGAACTTATCATTGAACTTCACCAATACTTGCAACGTGTAGTACATGGGGAGCAAGTAACTTGGTTGAATTTAATGCCAAGAAAACTCAGGTGTGCGCGTTTTCCTCAAAACAGTCTCCCCTCCCATTCTTCAGAACGTCTCGCTAACAATGCGTGACAGCCTCAATATCCTAGGTGTGGATATTCGCAGCGACCTCAAATCCAGGGATTACATCGGGAGTGTCATTTCCACTACATTTCGGAGACTAGGAATCCTGAACAGGGTGTGACGGTTTTTCACGCCCGGTCAACTGTTTATAACCTTCTTTATAAGGCACAAGTTCGGCCGTGTATGGAATACTGTTCGCACCTCTGGGATGGATCCGCAAAGTACCTCCTCGATGCCCTGGACAGGTTGCAGAGACGGGCTGTTCGCATTGTTAATGATGCAGACGTTACCCAATGCATTGAGGCCATTTCAGTTTCGCAGGAACATCGCCTCGCAAAGTGTGTTCTATCGTCTGTATCATGGTGAGTGTTCTGTAGAGTTTTTCAATCTAATTCCCTCATCTCCTTTCCACAACAGAACCACACGCGCTGGGCTTTGGAATCACAGTTTTACGGTAACTTCCATCTCGGCACGAAATAAAAAGTTATCTTTCTCTTATCTTTGTCGTACCGTGAAACTGTGGAACGATCTCCCGGCCAATGTGTTCCCTCCTTCTTATGACATCGGGCCTTCAAGCGCAACGTGAAGAGATATTTAAGCAGTCCGGCATGACAGTGGCAACCGCCGATGGATTTCGATCTCTTGGTGGTGCCATTGTATTTATATTGTACTGTGCTTACCATCAGGGACAGTACAGTCAATGTGCCGAGCTACTATAAAAAATCAATCTGATAAACTGTAGGCAAGTTCGGTATCACTACATAGGTGCATTGGCGCGGCGGCGTGATAGAGAGTTGGTCGAATAAATTAAACACGGGTAAAACCATAGGGCACAGCTACTCTAGCTATATAGATGAAGTTAAACTAAATACAAGCAGTACTCGTACTTACGGCATGTTAGTTATTTATACTAATCTATACATATTATGAAACTCAACATATCTCTGTCTGTCTGTCCATTTATGTTGTTTTCAAGCGAAAATCACTTATCCTTACATAGTTTTTATTTTAATTCATAGCTACACTATCAGGCTAGGTTATAGGATATATTTTGTAACATAAAGTTACGTCAGAAATAAGCAGTGACGGTAATAGTGAATTAATTCGGAAAAAAGAGGGTTTTGGGACTTACTCTGAGTAAACCATACGAGATATATCAAATTAAGGTATACAATAATTGTAGATCTTAAAAAAGTCAGTGAAGCAACGATGGCTCAGTGGTAACGTGTACGACTTAGCGTCGATTTTTTTTTATACTATTGACGTAACTTCGAAGCCTGCAATAAGCCTGAGTTTTCGGTGAAGGAAAACATCGTGAGGAAACCATAGTATGGTGGTAGGGCATTTTTTAATACCCGCTTGGCTAGCTACCACCCTCAAGTTGAAAATCTGTCGCCAAACACTAATAGGTGTGTTCCGGCAGCTGCACTTGAGAGCCAGTCTTCCACTAGGTTTAGCGTGTTATCATCTTAGGCCACACCGTCACTTAACATCAGGTGAGATTGTGGCCACTAAGCCAAACCTATAACTATAAAAAAAATATCTTCTAAGAATCACCTACAATAAGCATTTATGCATTCTATCTTTGGAGCGCAGCACAATTCGCAATTCGCTCTCTTTTTATATATCATAGCTGGCTTTGATATATCACGCTCACGCTCACGCCGCCGCACGCAGAGTAACACGGTATGATCTACGCCTCTCTGTAATCCCGGAATTTTCGACCGAGATTAGCTCCGCAAATTGTAGTACGGGATCCCGGGATTGCATTCCCTAGTGGTAGGTAACAGAGAAATTAGTTAATTCTAGAATTACACACTAGCTGATTTCTGCGGCTTCGTTCCCATGAAACTACTTTTGAACTATATTTTTTTCATTACTCTTTACTTCTCATAGATAATACCTAACCTAACCTAATACCTATTTTTCGTGTATCTGGATACACGAGGAATAAGTATAGGCTATCTATCATTAGGCTACACTTCTCAGCTAGCCTTAAATATTTATTTTTGTCAAGTAAGTCGGAATTAATAGGGCTAGCTGCTTTATCCGCGTGCGCTGGCGTTATGGTTAGTGATACGTAAATAAAATGTTCTACAAAAGGATTGCTCCTTAGTACATCTAAAAAAAGTGCGCAATACCATATGCCTATCACTTATATATAAGCCCTAATAATGTATTTTGTGACAAAGTTTTATTGAAAATTGAAAAGTGATTTATGGGCATTATTATTATCTATGTTACTTCATCATCAAGACAATTTTATGTAGACAAACGTTGCCCTTTATAGCATGTTTTTGGACGAATAGTTTGGGAGACAATGTAAAATCAAAATAATTCATCACTTGGCTTGAGTCTATGACTATAGGTGTAGTGGCGCGAACGATCCACGTGAGTTGCGACGCATAACCCTGGCCGCTCGATAAAAATATTTTCTATACTGAAGTAAAATAAATCAACAATCAGCGATTTTTTTTTTAATTATATGCGACTGAAACTGGTATTTTCAGAGATTGTCGTGTTTAAACAAACAAACTCAAATACTCTTCCGCTTTATTATATTAGTAATAGATTAACTTATTATTTTGAGAAATTAAGAGAGGTGGGGCACAGAGAAATTTCTTTGGAGATTTTTCTCTACTTGGGACAGTCCGATTGGTGGAATACCTTCACCCTACAGAAGATCGCAGCCAAATTGCCTTGTGTGACTCCTATGGTGAGTATGGTGTCCAAAGCCCCTTGCGCCGGGAGGTCCAAGGTAAGTAACGCGCTAGTGATACCTACCCTAGCCACTTACCATCAGGCGGGCCGTATGCTTGTTTGCCACCTTTGTAGTATAAAATATAATATATATAACTATATAACTTCTTTATTTATGAACCATTTAGATGATTCGTTTTTCGTTGGAAAGGGGATACCTCAAGGGTGGTTGGCACTGGTTGGTATTGGCATTGGACCTTCGACTTCGAAGATACCCCAGGGAACTATTCAAAATAATTGAATATAGTTTTACTTTTTATTAAAGATTATTGTATTCAAAAATTTTCTTAACATTCTCCAAATTTGCAAACTTGGCTTTAAGTTTTTTTCAGAAAGCTTTTTTAATTAAAGCTTTTTTTTTGACTATTTCTGAGACGTCGACCGCGTGACAAGTGAATCCCCTTACAAAGTATGTTTGAGGAATAGTGTCATGAAATTGTTTGTCATAATTCGAGCACTACCTGTAAACACAATTTGTTTTATTGACAGAAACGTCATGCACGCTTGACAACAAGCCGGGGATATGCGTCCCATTCTATCTTTGTGACCCGAAAACATATACTATCATAACAAACGGGTCACGGCTTATTGATTTACGGTAAGTAGAATGCAGTTCAAAATCTAGATAACTTCAATTACACTGTTACGACCAGAATAAAAAAAAACAATCACTATTCTCGAAATATCTGGAATCGTCTAGAATTTACTGGAAACATCGAGTATGTATTCGTAGGTACGAAAAGACATCGTATTTCACTCACACATTCAAAGCTTATTGCTCGGCTTACGCAATCCAACAAACAATAGTCCTTAAATGTAATATTTCCGCTTTAAACGATTTCGTAAGCTTCAAGGACATTCTAGTGATTTCGATCTTCGTTTTATTTTGATGTATAAACGGGCCATATTCCGTGCCAGGACATCCAAACCCGATGAAATTGTCAAATCCTCCTGAACCTTCAGGACCCTTAAAGCTAAGAGGCTTAACACAGAAAGTTCAAAAAAAAGGAAAGAGCCAGAACAATTCTGTTTTCGACAGCCAAGTCGAAACAATAACCGATAAAAGGAAGAAATCAGCAAGAGGACCACAGAGTAGGGTAAACAAGGGAGGCTGTAAGTACGACCACAGAGTAGTGAATAACTATATCATTCCTCAATTGATTGACTAAATGAATCCATCCATCCAATCCAAACTTAATATTATAAATGCGAAAGTAACTCTTCACGCCTAAACCGCTTAAACAATTTTGATGAATAGAGTTGTAATATAGAGATACATTGGACCTTAGAGAAAGAAATAAGCTACCCCTTTTCAGCGAAAATAAAACTTAAAGTAGTGAAATAGGAGACGACAGTTTGTATCAAGAATACATCAATTCTCAAATAAGGATATGAAAATTCATATTGTGTTATTATATTCATGTTTCAACTCAGCCCTCAGGAATAACAGCCTATAACTAAACTCGTGAGTCCTTTTTGAGATATAGTTAAAAGGACCACTTGAATCAAGAATACTGCGTGTCTTTCGCTATTAGAGGTGAGCTATAACAGGTAAAATAAGAAATCTGATTCAACTGTTTCTAATCCAGAGAAATAACACTTCCAATAACCTGTTACAAAATAACAGTCTATAAAATGATGCTACCTCTTCCTATAACTATAATGGAGAAGAGTAAAAAGCTTATTCAGGTCATTTTTTATCTCTCTCTAACATAGTAAAGGTCCTTAAGCTTGAATAGAGAAGAGCATGTTCCAAAATGAAATAATTAATTTTTGTGTCACACAACAGTACATGGAACAGGTACACGTACAGGCATACGTAGTAACAGCTTTTTTAGTTTACAAATAACAGTGCCAAGCTGTTACTTTAAAGGTTTCCGATAAATACGCTTCAGATCTTTTCGTTATTTTTTCCATTTTTCTTTTTCAGTTCTGGTGGCGATGAGTGTCCATCGTACATGGACGTCTGCTGTTATGAATCAGAACAAAGACCCCCTACTGACCCCGTTACTCCAAAACCGGATATTGATAAACCAAAGGTAAATATTTTGATATACAGATTTAATGTTTCTAACCGTTACGGAGATTACCCGGAACAAACAGACAGATGGACAAAAATTTTAAACATTGTTTTTTTTTTTATAGTCATGAAAGTATGCAAGGTACTTATGACAAACAACTTATTTTTAAAAATTTCCTTGTATGTCTGTCTGTTTATTCCGGGTAATCTCCGAAACGGTTGGACCGATTTTGACGGGACTTTCATTGTAGATTTCTCTCTACTTGGGGCAGTCCGACTGGTGGAACACCTCCACTCTCCAGAAAGACCACAGCCAAATAGATTTGTGTTGTGTTCCTACAGTGAGCAGGGTTTCCAGAGGTCCTTGGTGTAGGGGGTTCTAGTGATTCCTATAGTATTTCAAGCGTCCATAAGCTACGATAGCCGCTTACCATCAGGCGGGCCGTATGATTGTTTGCCATCTATGCTGTAAAAAAAAAAAAAGATAAAATGCCACCCCCATATTTTGGCGCCCCTAGAGCGGGCGTTACACTTGTAAAACTTACGACTTCTACTGAAGAAAAAACATACATATTTGCGAATGATTAAAAAAAAAACTATGGTAAAAAGCTCATTTTTTGGACTAAAAGCTCTCGCGTTTGTATTTCACATACACTGAATTTTATGTAATAATTATTATTTCATTGTCCTACCATGCCATGATTTCATCATGATATTTTCCTTCACCGAAAGCTCAGGTTTCGAACTCACGTCGATTTACTTAGTGTCCCTACACGCTACTATTGAACAATCATTGTTACAGTTAATCGATACATTAATATATTGCAGCGAGAGGGATGCGGCTGGGCGAACCCAGACGGGGTTGGGTTCAAAACCACGGGAGAAACAGACGGTGAGACCAAGTTTGGCGAGTTTCCCTGGGTGGTCGCTATTCTGAAGTAAGTCAACACCATTCTCCTACCTCAGTAGTAATCGATATCTTTAAACAGATTTTAAGTTATAATAATAATATCAGCCTTCAAGTGTCCTATTGTTGGGCAAAGGTCTCTTCCCAAGGAAGGTACTGGCTTAATAACCATGCCAGCATACGACGTATTGCGAGAAATCAACAGTTCTATATTCTTCCCACATACAGCGATACTACAAGAACATTTCTCAAGTGTTTAAGTTTCCTCACGATGTTTTTCTTCACCGTCAGCCGATAGAGTTACCAGTTAGAAATAGTAAATGTACGCGAATTCCGAAAAACTCGTTAATGAATACCGAGGTTCGAACCCGCGGTCATCGAATCGATATTCCGCCGGTCTAAATCATTCGACCACCACGACTTAAGCGAATCCTCAGGAATATTATAAGAATCTTAAAACACACACGCACACACACACACACGCATCACAAAAAACACATACAAACAATACAAGTTGCATATGTTATTATGTTTTTGAAGTGAAAACTTATTTACCACCGTTGTGATTTGAAACTCTATGAACCGAAAAGGCGACAGTAAAAAGAGACAATCGTATACATCTATAGGATTTAGCCTACAAGAGAATGAGATAGAATACATTTACATTACGCACGGTTAATGCAAGTCCTGATTATCATGTTTGTAATCGTCATCGCATTGGCCTAGTGGTGTGAGACGACCAAACTTCATACGCACGAGTGGTCGATAGCTCGAATCCCGCTGATTTAGGATATTAAAAAATATTTTTTAAGAAATTTTTTTTCTGAAGGTTTCACTTCTAAGACGTGTGAACTGTTGCACACATATATTTTTTTTATAATAACATTGCTAATTGACAGCGATTTACTGATGTTAAGAACAGTATAAACCGAGAAATAACGGCGACCATCAAAGGATCAACAATACATCGCTGGACGTCGCTGGCATGCTGGCATGCCAGCCTGTTGCAAGGTGGATAACCACTGTCCGATTCCGAAAAGCGAATTCCTATAATTCTAATACTAAATAAATTTAAATAGCTTAAAAAAAATAAAACCACGCTCTAACTACGCACTAAAAATTTTTCTTTTGTCTTATAATAACATCTTGTTACCAAGCCCAATCTATTTGACTTGTCAAAATGAATCATATGAGCCTAAACTCGAGGGGTTTTCTGGTAACCACTGAAGAGTTCCACTATCCACCTCCTGGCTCCATCATCAGATCAACTCCAAGATACCAAATTATAGCGTTGTCATCCAAACTACATATACATACATTTTCATTTCGATACGACAATTAGAAGTAGGTTAAAATTGACATCTAACATTTTATTACATTGTTAGTTACAAGTGAAGCTAATATAAGCGTGGTAGAAACATTTTTATAATAAAATCAAATTTCATATTTATTATATACCTAATAAATAAATATACCGCAAAGTCAAGTCCTAATTACTCTCAAATTATTTTTGTTTGAAGCATGAGAATTTAGAATTAAGAATAATTTTTCGAAATGATTACACTGTTAGTCGTAAGGGCCCTGAAGCTTCAGACGACTTTTAAGTTTCACCGGTATTGGAGGCGAGCGCTTATGGTACTTAGCCGCGAAATTATAGTAACAAGCTCAAGGGTGTTAAAGTGGCCGAACTTCGTCTTGGGCTGTAGCCGAACAAATGATTTGCTATTTGTTAGAAAGATTACGTACTATGGTTTTTAAATAGAACTAGAAAATAGAATATTAAAAAAACCTGTACTTCAGAGCTAGATGGCTGACAGTCTACGAGTAATATTGTTCTTTTGAATTTAGTAATTTTATTAGAATATATGTCGCAAGTTTTGTGTAATATATTATACGTTTTAAAAATTCGACTCACTAGACAGTATAAACGTATATACTTATATGACGTAACCAGTGGTACGGTATCGGCTTAACATTGACAATGATCAAACGTAATAAATTCATTTATAAATTCTACCCAGGAACGAACCAGTTAACGAAAATGATCCGGACGGCCAAAAACAGATCGTGCAAATCGGCGGCGGCTCCCTCATTCACCCGAGCGCCGTGCTGACCGCAGCGCACGTCGCGGCAGCTGCTCCGGAACTAGTCCGAGCTGGCGAGTGGGACACTCAGCACAACAAGGAGATCTACCCGCACCAAGATAGAGAGGTGGAAAGCGTCACCCTGCATAAGGACTATGATAGCGGTGATATATTACTACTACTATGACTACCAACGTGGTAATTAATATACTACACAATCGTAACAAACAACCTGTTACGTTAAATTTTTTTCCCGCTTACAATACTACCAGAGGAACTAATTTTAATGAGCACTATTTAACCTCACTTTCTTTGGACGGTCCTCTGCACGAATGCACAAGGAGAACGGTAATTCGCGAAGGCTACAAAAACCTCGACGTGACGGCCACGACCACTCTGGCTAGAGTGTAACGCCTAAGAAGAAGAAGAAGAATTTAACCCAAATATTTAGTAATTATAATTGATAATCAAATATTCTATAAAATATCCAGGATGATAGTAAGCGGCAATACGAGAAGAGGGCGCCCGAAAAAGACTTGGATGAACTGTGTGAAAGTGGATATGCGTGTACTGGAAGTGAGTGCAGAGATGATGGGTGTTAGGCTGAAATGGAATTAGAAGACGGGCTGTGCCGACCCCATCTAGAGGACCCCCAAGAGCAAGAAGAGGAAGATCTTAAAATTATTAACACTATTAATCTCGTACGGCTATTTTCGGATTTTCTCTGCGAGATCGAATTAGGAATGAAGAGATTCACAGAAAAATCAAGAGTCACTGACATAGCACTAAAAATTGCTAGACTTAAGTGGCAATGGGCAGGGTACGTAATTCGTAGAGCGAATGACTAATAGGGCAAAGGAGTTCTCGAGTGGCGGCCACGCAGCGTGAGTAGACCCGCTACGAGGTGGACCGAAAACTGAGTGAAGGTTGCGGGAACTCGCTGGATACGAATAGCGTAGGGTCTCTCGTTGTGGCGAACTTTGGGGAGTTCTATGCTCAGCTCTTCGGGTATCTCATTCCTCCACGTAACCAAATGTCATGAAACTAAGTAAACCACTATTTTTGTAGATTAAAAAATGAATTGTTTATTATTTTATTTCCAGATATCCTGTTTTATGATGTCGGCTTAATTTTCTTAAAGAGTCCAATGGAAATGGCTCCGAATGTAGGAGTGGTTTGTCTCCCACGGATTAGGCGACTAGCTAGCCCTGGCACACGTTGCATCGCCATGGGATGGGGGAAGGACAAATTCGGAAATAAAGATCAATACCAGGTTATCTTGAAAAAGGTGAGTGTACTTGAATCTCAAAGTGGGAATGACTATTGCAATGACTGACTGAAGCAATGATAGCTCAGATGTACTGACATCGTATCGATCGACGTGAATTCAAATCCCTACAATGAGCTTGAGCTATCTATGAAGGAAAAAATCGTGATGACTCGAGACGGAGAACATCGATTGCCCGCCTGCCTAACTACCATCGTTGAGTTTAAAATCAGTCGTCAAGCAACTTAACTTTGGGTGTGTTCTGGCAGCTTCGCTTGAGAGACATTCCTCCACTAGGTTTAGCGTAACATTTTGGGCCTCATCATTAGGTGAAATTGTGACCAAAGAATTTAAAACACACCGACAAGTGCGTGATGGTTTATGCGAATAACGCTCTACCATCATGTTATAGTTTCACCGAAATTTCCGTGCGATCCTCAAGCATACCAACATGGAGCTATAATTTTAAATTTTGACATAAGTATTCCTTAACAGGTGGAAGTACCAGTGGTAAATCGCCAAACATGCGAGAATAGTCTCCGGACTACGATCCTGGGAGGTATGTTCGAACTACACACGTCCTTCATGTGTGCCGGTGGGGAACCTGGCAAGGATACTTGTAAGGGTGATGGAGGCTCTCCCTTGGTGTGTCCTATTGAGGTAAATTTTAACAAGAACGTGAATTAAAATCTTAAAAATACTTTGTTAAATTTAGGTCTTAAGAAGGCACTTACGAATATCAGAACGCTACCACCGGTTCGGCTAAACATCCTAGTCATCGAGAATAAGCCGCGAGGAACTTGATTGGTATATTTTTTTTTTCAACTGTAAAATTAATATTTACAGTTAATAATTATAATTTTATTAGAGGATTATTAAGAGGAAGTCACTTTCAGACATCACTATCATTGACCAGTTTCTTGTCAGTTCTTCTTAACGACTGGAATGTTTGTCCGAATCGGTAGTACTATTTAACGTTGATAACGTGCCTCCTTAGAGCTTAAATTGAATAAAATATTTTTTATTTTGATTTTCATTTCTAAGCATTCACAGGCAAGACTTCTAATTTGTCGAAAGTTCGATCTTTAAGAGGTATATTTTGATTTGTTTTGAATTATTCACAGTTTGAGACTGAACGTTACGTGCAAAACGGTATCGTAGCCTGGGGCATGGGTTGCGGGGAGAAGGGTATCCCAGGCGTCTACGTTGACGTCGCCAAGATGCGTAGATGGATCGACGAGAAAATAACTCGGAAAATGTACAAACCAGAAGTATATACATACTATTAAAATACAACTAAAATTTAGCAATTCTTACGAATGTTATGACTACCTAATTATTGTTTCATTTGTAACTGGTTAGAAAGAGTTTTAAATATGATACCACGATTTTTCATAGACATATTATTTTTCCACTGTAACCAATATTGCTTAAGCATTCGCCAATGTCAATGGGTACTTTAATTAAATAGAAAAATATGATAACTAAGTATAATTAAAGTTTAATGTTGCTTCACTATTTCTATAATTATGTTGTTTGACAGTCGAGTTAATATCGTTATAAAATCAGAAACATTGTTCAATTTTTTAATATTTTTGTTATTTATGGTAAATAAATGTACAGGTACAAATACCTGAAATTTAAGTTTAATTCTGTGAAGTTAGTTGTAAATATATATAAGGAAAAAAGTAATTGCAGACTGTCATATACAATCACTGGAAATTAAATTATTTTGTCTAAATCAAAAATAAAAATTAATATAATTTATGCAGACATAAAAATATGAAATTAATACCGTACTGTATAACGCGTCTTGTAGTTTTTCTAGCCCTATTTTTTTATTTAATGACAACAGTGTTCATCCATAGTTCTGCCAACGTCACGTGAATAGAACATTTTTATAATTATTCTTGTTACCTTACCTAAATCATAACTCTAACAAGATGGCTTCCTTGTTAAAACTGGCCAGCGAGTTTTTGTGGCAATTTAAAATGCATTTTTCTGATATATATTTTTATAGTTCTTTTCATTTGTGAACAATAATGACCAAACTGAATCACATAAAATGCCGTCAAAATTCAATATAACATAAGTTTATGAACTAAAACAAAAACCACCACATGATAGATCAAGATCACTACAAAAACTCCTCGTCTTTTAGCTAAATTCACAGTTGCAAATATTACGGTTTCGAATATTTTTCCTATAAGGATATATTTTTTTATTTTCTTTGGCAAAGGCATAAACAACATCGCCGTTCTCTATGCATGTATCATAAAACCAATACTTATTTTGTCAGTAGTCATTATAACATTTGTAATGATAGTTTTACACTTTTATACGAGTAAATATACAATTTATTATATATAATTGTTCTTTTATTTTAATTATAGAAAATATCTGAGCGACCGAGCATCGCTCGGTGTCCTGCAAAAAACCTATCTAGATAACCTGAAAAGTACCTATAACATTATCTAAATAAATAATTTGATGCAAATGCATTATAGCAGTTTCCGAGAAATCATATTATGTATACAAGAATTGCTCACTTAACAGTATTACATTTGAAAAAAAAAAAGTATTATTATTCGCCAATAGATGTCGGGAAGAGTCATATTGTTCTGGTTATTGTTTAAGTTGATTATTGAAAACACGAATTCATTTACATTTTCTTAAAACGAATCCTAGCTAGATCGATTAATCGTCCCAGAAACCTCCTGTATACTAAATTTCGTAAAAATCGTTGGAGCCGTTTCCGAGATTCAGATTATATACATATACAAGAATTGCTCGTTTAAAGATATAAGGTAACCCATAATCAAACTGTTTCGCTTACAGGGTAAGCAGATAAAATTTTAATACACCTAATGATGTCAATGTCAGAACTCATCTTAGTTCTCAAATCTCTGCGCATGTCATATTTTGTTATTTGCTTTCTTTATATAGGATTTCTTTGCAGAAATATCTTCTTAATGTCGTATTTCGGTAATACGTTTTACGCACTGAACCCACCGACCCGGTGATATAGACCGGGAGCTCAGTGCTGGCAACATTATTTTTTAAAAACATGTCAATGATTTTGTTTACTGGTTATTCACCGGGTAATCCTGAAACGCGATAAACCAAAAAAAAAATCACAATAAGGGGCTATTTTATTACTATGTGTATGGTGGTCGCGTATCCTTCAACTCCGCTTGTTTCAAGGATATACTTGAATTATGATCTTTTACCCTACTTATAAAACAAAAATCTGAACGAAATTTTAACTTTCGATACCTATGCCCATATTTTTCAAATCCTGAATCACTTTTTTATACTAGAAAGGTGGCAAACAGGCATACGGCCCGACTGATGGTAAGCGGCTACCGTAGCCTATGAATTCCTGCAATACCATAGGTATCACAAACGCGTTGCCGACCTTGAACCCCCCTACCCCAAGGAGCTCTGGAAACCCTACTCACCGCAGAAACACAACACTTGGTGATTTGGCTGTGATCTTCTGTAGGGAGGAGGTATTCCACCAGCCAGGCTGCCCCAAGTAGAGATAAATTTTCAAAGAAATTTCTCTGTGCCCTAGCACTATTAAAAAAAAAAAAAAACTACTTCACTGTGCGTCGCCACGCCAATAGCCAGTCTGACCCGCCGCATTAGATGCTTCACATAAAAATATAGGTTAGCGTGGTATGGGCCTGACATGAGAAGAGATTAAAATAAATAAGGAGGATATATGAGTAAAGTAAGACTGAAAAAGGTATATGACATCCATAACTTACTATACCAGAAATGATATGCGTATAAAAGAAATTAATACTGAGATGACTGCTACTAGAGAAGAGTTGAGGAAGAAAACATGTTGTGCCGAACCTACTTAGATAAGGGCAAGAAAACGAAGACTACCAATAGGGAGATCCGAGGGAAAGCTCCTTAATCAGCAAAGGGACACCCATTAGACTAAGTAAAAAAATTATGACATGGTATACTACCATTTAATGCGAGCAAATATCAGTGTCTTTCCTCGGAAAGAAGCTGGTGCCTAGCTATAGGACAGTTACTGACTGATACTATCAAATTTAATCTTGAAAATAATATTAACACAATAGGCTCATTTGTAATAACTTCATTCACAATTAATTCAACATTACACAAGTTATAAGGGACACATAAACCTACTGTTGCAACGATGCCCGGTGCATCCCCTTCAAGAAATTTTTTAATGTTTGAAAGATATGATGAAAGAACAGACCGCATGTCCAACACTAATGAATGTTTAGAACAAGCGGATCATACTCTTATCTGATCTGTATGTGGAGTGACTGTTCTAATTCCTTTCTCTCCTACAACAGAACCACACGTGCTTGGATTCGGAGCCACATTTTCACGGTAATCTCCCTATCGGCACGAACTAGACAAAGTGTACAATCTTATGTTAACTGGCGTTGTGGGCCAAGATGACCACCCTTAGACTAGTGAGTTAGTTAGCCATGTGGGCATTAGAAAATACCCTACCATGCTACGGTTTCATTACGATGACTTTCTTCACATTCCCTCGTTAACGCAGTACTAAATGCGTGTTTATGGTGTGCTGCAGTGTATTCACGCGGTAGCCATTTCTCGAGCCTTTTCACTTTTTCAATTTGTTTCAAGTGAATTAAAATTATTTTATCACTCACACCGAAGTCGCTAACTTTGACGTGGTTTGTGGTGGTTCCGCTTCCTTTTTTTTTTCGATCTGACTACACTGTTAGCCTGAAGGGCCCTGGAGCTTTTACGGCTTTTACAGCTTTACCGGGCTTGGGGGCGAGCGCTTAGGGCACTCAGCCACGAAAGCTAAGCAACAAAGTGGCCAAAGTGGCCGAACCTCGGCTCGGACTGTTGCGCGTATGCAATTAAGTCGCGATCTGACTAATTCCCTATCCGCAATTCGATCTAAACTAACTATATATATATATATATACATGTTTCTGCCCCCTGGGAGGAGGGAAGGAACATGTGTATATGTATTTAGTGGTCTGAAATTTTTGTCTACTCTAACTAGGCAAAAAAAAAAGAAAAAGAAAAAAAAGGTCCCTTACAGAACCTATGTACCTATGTGTGTTGTGCATGTGTGTATAATGCAGTGTCATATATGGCTGTGAAAGCTAGTGATTTTAGAGTGACTTGTATCTCGCGAGCGGCTGCTTAGCTCAAGGGCTCCATGCCGATGGATCGGACCTAGGCTTGAGTTGCCGCAGAGGAGGGCGGTCGTGGCGGGTGTGCGGGAGCGAAGTTAACCGTACGTCCCCTGCGGAGGGAACGGTGGTTTCGCGGGCGTGGGCGCGAGCACGCATATGTTGCGGGAGCGGACGCGTAGTAATTATTAGCTTTCTCGATGTCGTCGTCGGGATCGACAAAGAGATTTCGCGGACGGCGTTTGTAACGTTGGACAACGGGTATCGATTGGTCTGGGTTGTACTTCACAAAGGACTTTACGAGCGGGTTGGGATGATTGGATCCGCTTCCAAGACCATTAGACCTTTATTCTTCATTATCAACTAGGATCTCTGGCCGTCCACGGGACTTGTTTCGTAGGTAAAAATATCCATAATGAAAACGTTGGATCGAAAAGCGTACCGTGCTTTCTTTTATAGTAGCGTCCCCATACACCTTAATTCTTCGAGCTGTTTCTGCAGCGCTGATGCCACGGTGGAACTCATACGAGACGTTTTGCGATACCGAGAGAAATAAAAAAAAATGTAATTAGTTATACTTGTTACTTTGGAAAATAATCCTTTAATGACCACAATTGTTTATATCTGACGGTAACATTATATCGCGGGACCTTCGTTCAGGTTATCACAGAATTTATCACAACGATAGGCAATGAAGACTAAAAAATTCAAAATAATACATATTTTACAATAAACAAAATGATAATAATTATTTAAATTGCAACATATTTCATATATTTACATGAAATTGCGTGATATTTTAGTTTATTTTCTTTTGATGCGGTTTCAGTACATCCTTTAGTACATTTGTTGAGTGATAGGGATATCAAGTCAATATTCCGCCGGTCTAAACTGCTCGACCACCACTACATTAAGGCGTTACTTTGAGGAAATCCATCATCAATAATTTATCCGAAATTTCTTTTCTAATTCCGTCTGAATTAGATTAATAGATGTTAAGTCTTTCTGCAACAAAAAACGTTTGTTACGTAAACATGAAAATATTAAATCTCTAATTAAACGTGGAAAGAATAAACAAGAATTAGTGAAATGTTAGTAACAATAAATTAGATACAGTCGAGCTTGTAGCCCGATTGTTTTAAGGAGTAAATGATAAGTGTTAGCTAATACACAAACAAATTCTTACAAAATCAAATTTCTTACAACAATACAAAATACATTTTTTGAAACAAATTTAGATATTATTTGTTGGATTTTCAGGTGTCGTATGTCGAAAACTGTAATCTGGATATTTCTAATATTTACATTCATTCTCTTTTGTTTTAATTAATCCTGTTTATCTATCTAATACCTACCTATCTATAAATATTATAAAACAGACATATGTCTGTCTGTCCGTTTATGTTTTTTCAAGCGAGAACCACTTACCCGATTTACATGTTTTTATTTTAACTCATAGCATATTATCTGGCCAGGTTATAGGATATATTTTGTAGGATAAAATACCATACGAAATAAGCAGTGACGATAATGGTGAATCAATTTGGAATAAAGACGCATTTCGGGTGCTTAAATGACTTACGCTTAGTAAACCATACAAGTTATATCAAATAAATGTTCTACATAATTGTAGATCTTAAAAATACCTACAAAAAAGTATATGATAGCATATATTTATCATATAAGCAAGCAAGCCGGGACGAACAACAATAAGTGGTAGGAAAGTAGTTGGATTGAGGGATGAAACATTAGCACATCGATTCACAAATACGATAAATTGTCGAAAAAAAAACTATGTGCCCGTACGTTCTCTGCAGTAGATGTATTTTCCATCTTTCTTAACAATAATTATAATAAATAAATTAAAAACAGATGAGACGTGAAACGAGCACAATTGATGACGCGTGTTTTGCCTCTCAACGAGACATCCTCAGATTGATGACATCGAATCGACATTCCGCCTGTCTATACCACTAGATCACCATGATTTTGATGGGGTGATGCTAATATTAGCCGGCATACACACAGCTATACCTAATTAGGGAGTAGAATACCAGTACGGACTCTGTACCGAGAACATACTGTTAATGCACGTAGGAGACGGTGCTTAGTAAGTGACGGCTTTATTATTATTAAATGTCTTTATTTGATGTTACTTATATTTAATATTTAAATATATATATATATATATATTTATACTACAAAAGGTGGCAAACAGGCATACAGCCTGCCTGGTGGTAAGCAGCTACCGTAGTCTATAAACGCCTACATTACCATAAGTATCACAAGCGCGTTGCCGACCTTGAACCCCCCCTACCCCAAGGAGCTCTGGAAACCCTACTCACGGCAGAAACACAACACTAGGTCATTTGGCTGCGATCTTCTGTAGATTGGAGGTATTCCACCAGTCGAGTTGCCCCAAGTAGAGTGAAATCTCCAAAGAAATTTCTCTGTGCCCTACCTCTCTATTCTATCTATTTTGAAATGGCGTTGCAATGTAATAATTAATTTTCTGTTGTTGATATGTTGTCCTAGCAACCGTTTATTTCTAGAGATGTTCCTTTTCATTACGGTTAGGTTAGAATAGCTAACACATACCTATTCTTAATTAATTAGCAATTGTTGTATTATTTTTTCTGCACTGATAACCCGAACTCAGTCATCTGGCAGACCTCATATAGATAAATCCCATCAGTGTAGTTAAGCAACAAATATCCAAGAGACGTGTAATTATGTGGATAATGACATTAAAATGTTGTATATTTTTTCTATGTTTTTACGCGTGCGATGTTCAGGCTTTTGATAAAGAGGAAGGTAAATAAATTTAATATTTTCTTTTAGCCTTGATCAGTCACTGAGTTGCTGAGCGAGAATGTCAGAATCACTGACAATCTTGCCAACTAATTTTTCGTCGAGCCATGTGGTACATACAGAACGAATGATGCAATGATGGCTCAGTACTAGCGTGTACGACTTCGCGTCGATTGACGTGAGTTCGACCCCCTGCAATGAGTCTGAGCTTTTAGTGAAGGAAAACATCGCGAGGAAACCATAGCATGGTGGTAGGGATTTTTCTACTGGCTATCTACAAATTTGTCGCTAAGCACCAATAGGTGTGTTACGGCATCTGCACTTAAGAGCCAGTCTTCCACTAGGTTTAGCGTTGTTATCATCTTGGGCTACATCATCACTTAATATCAGGTGCGATTGTGGACACTACGCTAAACTCGTCTACTCCTTACGCATCGCATTCAAAATACTTTCGCACGAGGTCTAGGATTACGGGTAGGACTACGAGGAGGAATTGCTCGTTTATTAGACAAATTGTGATAATTCTATCTCCATTTTTAAAATTTGGTGTCCATACCCATTCCTTTGGAGAATCCCTAATTTAACTCCTAAGACGGAAAAACTGTAACGCACTTTAAATACACCACTCGCTTATAGGTATTAATATATAATAATATAGGGTTTATAGGTTTTATAGGTAATAGGTATAGGTATAGGTAATTTTATTTCTACTATTAACGGTAACAGTATCGCATATTTTACCCAATTTTATTTTAATTTCATTAAAATCTCAATAAGACCAGTAAACATCATTACGGAAATAACCCAATTCGAAGGAAAAACGCAGTAATATTTTCTACACTAAGACGATTTTCGAATCTATAACTGAGTCAGGAGGATCGACAATCTCTTTATCTACTTTGTTAGCAAAGTAACAAATATTGATCCTATGCGTGATGAATTTCTTAAAATACTGGACAACATCAAGGCTCAATCAAAAAATTGATCCCAATTACCCACGTACCTACCAAACTAAGTACCTACGTATCTACCAAATTATGAGGCATTATTTGGACATTCGAAGATTTTTATTGTAAAATTAAAACGCTTTACCGAGTTTCGCTACATATCAGAATATTAATTCAGATCAGAATACAATCCAAAATATTGAAGATATTTCAAATAATCATATACATAATATATACATATACGTATCAAATAATCACGATTGCCAAACGTTATGGTCCTTGTTTCACACTCCAACCCCTGCCTATTCCAACGGAGTCTTATCTCGCGTGCGTACCGTCACGCTGGCACTGTTGCCGTAATAAATTATCAGGAATATCTAAACACTCTGAATCTAGCAGTTTCCAATTGTTCTGACCCTGATCTTATTAAAACTGATAAGTAATTGTGACCTTTAATAAAAAATCTGCTCGGCTAAAGATATAACACACGATACAATCTTATTGTCAAAAACGCAAGAGATAGATATCTATCTAAACAGCTTTTTCTAACGAACATAATTGAACGATTTTTTATAACGTCGCTATTATTATTGTTTTATAGTCCCTACGACACTTGACACATTGACCAATCTCGGTTGTTTAGCAGCAAGTTCTTCCTTCATGGTTTGCAGTTGCTGACGATAGATATCTGCCGTAATCGTTTGGCCAGATTTTAGAAAGCTGTAGTGAACGACACCGGCGCTTGTCGACTAAACACTCACAAGTAACTTTTTCTTGGTCAATTTTCGTTTAGGGCAGGATTTGGCTGGGTCTCCAGGATGCAGCCATTGCGACGAACACTTCCGATTATCGTACTGTATCCACTTTTCATCACAAATAATGATTCGATTTAAAATCCCTTCTCATTATTGAGTCGGTTGAGCAAAGTAACACAGCAGTCGACGCGTGTTTGCAAGTTCGATTCACTGATTTAATTTCCCGATTTGCTTCAAGTGGATTAATACAGTTTTATCACTTACCCCGAAGCCGGCAGCTTTCTCTGAAGTGCTTTGTGATGGATCCGCTTTCACAATAGTCTTTAATTCTTCATTTTCCACTTTGGTCTCCGACCGTCCATGGGGTTGGTTCTGAAGGTCGAAATTTCAAGAACGAAAACGTTGAAACCAAAAACGTACCGTGCTTTCTTTTGCGACATCAGCGCCGTAGACATCATTAATCCTTTGAGCTGTTTCTGCAGCACTGGTGCCACGGTAGAACTTCGTACTCGTAAATATACCGATATTTCATGTTTTCCATTGTGCGGTAATAAGCGACGCCAAAGAAAAAACGAGGAAAAAACAAATGAATGACTGTTTTCAAAATTCAAATGTGCCAGCTAAATGAATTTATAAATTTGAATTTGGAATTCTTAACCAAAAAGGAGATATTCAAGATCAAAGTGGTCAGTACGACAAAACGCTAATTTCACATGTAAGTACCTAATACAGTAGAACCTCGATAACTCAAACCTCGGTAACTTAAAAACCTCTATAACTTCAAAAAATAATATGTTCGCTTCTCATCAGAGCCCAAAACCTCTATAACTTAAAATACGCAACCTCTATAACTTAAATAAGTAATCTCTGTATTGGCCCTCAGTAACTTAAAGAAATGTTTCCACAACCTCTATAACATAAAATTGTTTGTCAATGAGTCATTTTGAAAGAGTGTGCAAAACAAAAGGTTTCGGTATTTATTGCTTGCACGTGTTTACTAGTTAATTACGAAGGTCAGAGCCGGAGGATCCAAGTTAAACCAAAATTACTTTAAACTTAATTTATTTTAGATTACACACTAGCTAAAACTAATTAGATGTGACTGCTGCCGATGTTAGGCTCACAGTGACGTTTAATAATTAATACGAACTTAAATATAGTAAGGAAGGAGTCGGGTTGCCCAACGTTTCTTCTACCGAAATTGCTGACTCGATCTCAGGTGCACCGTGGGGCTGTGAACGGAACTCGGTTCCATGTTTACTCTCGGTCAGCAATTGTGATTCGTTGCGATGGCGTAACATCTCCCCCTTCAGAGTGGCAACTATTTTAGAACTTCGAGAGAAAATGTTGCCGGAGCTCTCGGTGAGGTTGGGGGTCTCTCAGCATCTTCGTTCAGCGGATCTTCAGTCTTGGTCGACTGATTTCTCTTATAATCTTTATAAAAACGGCGTATGAATATTGCAGTTCTTATTATAACTGCAGCAGTAAGTACGACGTAGACTGGTATTGTGGTGTATTAACAATATTAGATGAAGTATGGTCCAGGTGTATTGACGGTTGCAGCATTAACTTGTCTTGATATTCATTAAGGTCTCTGAGATTAATAGAATTCAGTTTTACCTGCGGTAGTGGTGAAGTATCTGGAGTCTTGGATTTCATTGATATTTTCATGATTTTCAGAGGTTGTCCTTCGATTCTATCGTGGCTATTACTGATAGTGATTTCTCATGTATTCAGGGAACAGCTGACTGGAAGAGTGACAAGGAAGCTTCCTTGCACTGTGTCGTAGCTCTTGTTTCCGCAGACAGTATTAATTTTCTTCGGGTGAGGAAATGAAATAGCGCAGTTTCTTTCGTCAAGACGGTCCACAGCTTCTTTTGATAGCCTGATGGAAGTCATCTCGCAGGATGGATCCAAGGATTGGTTGTTAATGAGATGCTGGATACAATCTGGTTGCGCTTGGACTTGATGCTTCATGTCTTCTTCGCAAAGGATTGGTTGTTGTACTTCGGGCATTCTGCCTCTATGTACATGAACGCCTGCTTGTTATTTGCTATTAAAGTATAGGGAGGTATGATAGACAGGTTATTTCTATTAGGAATGATAGCTGATCTATATAAATCGTAACTTTTGGGGTGATACTATGGGAAACTTTAAACTACACGCTTGCCTGAAAAATAGTAGCCAAGTTTGATAATACTATAATAGTTTCTTAAGTCTATTCCTATAATATGACCTTGGGGGTAAATTAATTCTAATTTATCCCTCATTTTGGCTAATATATCTACACTAACTATAGAATGGCGTGTGCTTGATGCACGCACAAAACTTAAAATATTCTCTAGCCTAGAAAGTTCTGTCATAATATCATCTGCATTTTTTGAGATGATTATTAATAACTGGGCAAATTTAGCATATTTAATAAGACTTGTGTCTCTATGTGCCTTGCTGCTTAAAAGAAACGCTAAAGTTGAATTAATCATTTCTTGATTTTGAACTATCTGTGTTATAACTTTACTGTGGTGTGCCATCCAATCCTTACTTGAAACTGTTGTAATTATTAAACTACGAGAGATTATTTTCCAAATTTTTTATAGCATCTTCGAATTTAATCGAGGTTACCAGTTATGCTCTTAATAACGGAGCATAGATCATCTATAAGACCATTTTTATTGCGATGGGGCTTTAAGCTACTCAAGTGTTCTGTTCTCAACTGTTCAAATATTCTGTAATTTATAATCTAGATATTCAATTGCAATTCATACAAAGTAAAGGCGTCATTCTCAAGTTTAGTCTTAAAGTCGGACAGCAAGATGTCAATTTAATTTTCAGTGCTATCTGATTCTACGTATTGTAAGAAAGTATGATATTTATGTGACGGGTCCTAATTTGAAAGATTAAAGTCCGGGTTCATCGACTAGAGCTTCACATTTTTTTCTCTTCTGCTTCCAGTTATAATCGGATGATCCATTGACAAAATTATACCATATAGAGACGGGTCTAAAATTCCGCGGTTTTTACCAACTACCGTAAGACAGTCCCTTATGACGCAATTGCATACTACTTGTTCCGGTATAAACGCGTCGCCATCGTAAATATTAATCGGAAGTCTAGCTAACTTAGAAGAATTTGCCGGGATAACGTCTTCATATAGATTAACATTTCGCAAGTGATACATCTGAATGGAATTCGTCGCGTCGCGAGTTATTAATACTTTATTCTTAAGGTCAATCTTGGCTTCCCACTTATCAAGTAAGTCAAGTCCGATAAGTCCGTCAAAGTAATTATGGAAACGGTACACAAATAATTTAATACGATCAAGGTTGTTTAATTCTGGGAAATACTGTAAAGTCACAGAATAATCATTGCGGGTGGTGGCATGCACATTACTTACCTCGAAAGGATCAAAATTAAGAGGTACGTACATGTGGAAAATAACGTTCAACTGCCTCGGGGTTGATGAAGAACTGATTTGCCCCGGTATCTATAAGGAATTTCAGGGGAGGATCAGAAATTTGGATATAAGGAAGTTGCCGTTGCGTTTGGAGGTTAACTTCTATTTTAACTTTCCTGATATCTGACTTTTGTGAAAATCATGATCTTTGTAAGAATTACTAATAGAGGGTTGAGGGACGTTCGTATCGTCCGTGTCTGCCTGTTCACAGGTATTATAATCAGAATAACACCTCATCTCATCATGGTCATATGCCATCGGACAGTCATAATTATATTAAAATTCTGAGTAATACGAATAAGGTTCACATTCAGGGTAAAGGTACATTTCGTTATCGGAGCACTCATTGAAATTCATTTTTCTTGATCTAAAGTAGTTACACGTCCAGTCGTGTCCGCCCGAACCAGTAGGTGGTAAGGGTCTAATCACATAATGGCTTACGCCGCTCATTGGCTTAGGGCCTGTATCGAACGATTGAGTTCGCGGTTGCACTTTAAATGAATTATTTTGTGTATTATAGTTGGGAGGCAACGCACGGGAAATTTGTTGGGTGCGAGAAGGACCTTGAGGGATCATCGGAGAGTTAGGCCTCCATAATGGCATAGGTTGGGAATGGGGCACCTGTCTCTGGAAGGGCACATATCGCTGGAAGGGCTCATGGCATGTTATACATATGTGTAGGAGGAGCGAATGATTTTTGTACTTTGCGACAAAACTTTACGATTGCAAACGATGGTAACTGCATAGGTTTCGGTGCAGTATTAACATTAGATTTACGATCATTCACTGAATGATTTCGTTTTTGCAAGTACATCACATTGAGTTCTACCTGCACAAATTGTAAGGCTTTCTCGATACTATCAGGACGCATGCACCTTATACGCCAGCCTAGGCTCTTTTATTCCGCGAACAAATGCTTGTAACGTAAGTTTTTTGTATAAGGTACGTTTCGCTTCTATAGTTGTAGCAATGGATTCGTTTAGGCTTACATATGTCATGATAGTGCTAAATAAATTTTGGTAACGATCATAAAATTCTTGGGGTGAGTTAAAATTAAAATCTTTATTACCCTGGGTATTGAGAGAAAGGTCATTATAGAGGGCCGTTTCGTCCCTTTGGTCTGAAAAATTATTTATAAGAGCATTTCTGATACCATCCCAGCTTTCTGGGAAACCGTTCGAATTTATTGTGCGGCGGCAGGCCCGGTAATTTTATTAAGAATTCCGTTTAATAAGCATAGGTTGAAAAGCTCTCTACACGGCTTGGCACATAAATACACTGCACATAATTGATCGAACAATCGTATAAATCAAGTTAATACGTTAAGGTTCCCATCAAACTCTGGCACAGGGCGTAAGACCTTGAAAATAGTGTCAGGGTCCATCTCTATAATATCACTTAATTCCCATAAAGTCTCTAAATGTCTATTACTATATACTAGGTTTCTATAGGCTTGCCTACTCGATGTAGGGCTTTGAGGAAACTTTTCCGCGGTGGAAAATTTTGAACTATTACTAACACAAAAGGATAAAACTAAAGAATTCGCAAGTACAAGAGCAATTCAAGTACTTACATGAGATACTTCATAATGGTTCCTTTGGAATCGATGTCTTGATTTCTCCTCCAGCCGTTGGCCTCCAGGTTCTTTTTCAGGTATTCGGAAGGGTTTGAGGCGCAGCAATAAGGTGATTCGATGTGAGAATACCCTAGTTATCCTATCCGGATATCCTACCGACTGCGCCAATTACGAAGGTCAGAGCCGGAGGATCCAAGTTAAACCAAAATTATTTTAAACTTAATTTATTTTAAATTACAAACTAGCTAAAACTAATAAGATGTGACTGCTGCCGATGTTAGGCTCACAGTGACGTTTAATAATTAATACGAACTTAAATATAGTAAGGAAGGAGTCGGGTTGCCCAAATTTTCTTCTACCGAAATTGCTGACTCGATCTCAGGTGCACCGTGGGGCTGTGAACGGAACTCGGTTCCATGTTTACTCTCGGTCAGCAATTGTGATTCGTTGCGATGGCGTAACAAGTTAAATTGTTAACGTAAACAATAAATATGTCACCTATTGTTTGCTTCTTCGAAATTCTTTAAAGCTTTGCGGCGGTTATCCTTTAAGTTAGCCTTTAACTTCAACCTTTGGATCAGGGTATAATTAAAAATTTTAAAACATTATACAGAAAAGAAGTTGTTAGAAAAATGATAGCTGATATGGAGCAAAATACGATTTCTTCTATCAATGTTCTTCAAGCAATGAAGATGGTGGACAAAGCTTGGCGAAACGTAACACCCCTTGCAGTAAAAAACTGCTTTAGAACCTGTGGTTTTTCTTCAGAACCTCAAGAAATCATTGAAGAGGAAGATAATAATAATGTGCCTGAAGAATGGAATAAGCACATGTCTGGGTCAAACATTACTTTTGAAGACTTCGTTACTTGCGATGATGAAGTAGTCACAGCAGGGACGTTAACAGAGAAAGAAATATTGGAATCAGTAAACAACTGCATTGAAAGTGATAAAGACGATGATTTTAACGACGAGCCACAAACTTCATCTACGAGCGTGTCAATCAACGAAGCAAAAGCAGCTTTAACGACTGTACGATCATTTATAGAGCAGTGTACCAACATAAAAGATAATGTATTCTCCTCTCTATTTGTCATTGAAAATCAAATCGATTTAGAAACTGTGAATTGTTTAAAACAAAAGAAAATCACAGACTTTTTTAAGTAGACTAAACCTTTAATAGTTGTTTTATTTTTATGTAACGTGTGCAATGTGAATAAATAAATATGATTATTTAAATTTCTGTATTATATTGAACCAATCCTTCTGACGCATTCGAGTAAAAATAGGAACAAGGCTACATACGTACATATGTACATACCTACCTCTATATTAACCTATCCCTAACATACACCCTTGATAACTTAAAACCTCTATAACTTAAAATATTTTGTGTTCCCCTTGGACTTTAACTTATATTTTATTCTTAATATTATCGAATGCTTCCCTTCTCTTTTCATTTGTGTTACGCAAACACTATTAATTTGATCATGCCACAAAATGCTCTCATAATATGTAACTAATTCTAACATTTTACATGTTACAACTCTGGGTTAATCTCAACGACTGGTAAAAATCTAAAAATTTAACAAATAATCAAACTAATTTAAAAACTAATAAATTTTTTTATATTAAATTTATAACGTCGGTATTTATATTTACATTGGTATAGTGTATGTATTGATATTATTTACTGATTTATGTGGTAGACTTGTTGTGGTATTTCGTAACACTATGGAACTAATAAACGTTCAGACACGGAGCTAACAATCGTACCTCTTCAACATATAGAAGTGTGTTTTGTATGGAAAATGAATTAGCGACTTGTTGATGTATTTTATTTATTTATTTATTTATTATATACAAACTGACCAGAATACACTTTACATTTTTTTAAATATTAGAATATAATTTCAAAGTTCCAATTAAGAAGTAGTAATATTACATTTTGTATACCGTGTGTATGAATGTATTTAGAATTATGTTTGCATAAATAATATTGTGTGTTTGTGTGCGTGTGTGAGGGAGTGAATGCAAGTGTTATGATTATTATTTGAGTGTTTTAGGTTTCCTGTATTAGTTTTGAACTAACCTTGCACCGACCAACTTCAACAATTGATTTCGACTAAGATAGAATAAGTCAATATCATTGAAAAGGTTGTTGTACTACGTAGTACCTACATCATATACATAATGACGGAGTATTGAGCATTTATTAAATGAGAGTTTATTAAATTATCTACTATGGTAAGATAGCCGTTTGGCTAAAAATTACTTTCAATTTGTCAAATTACTAATTAAGAAGGCAGGTGAGAACTAGAAGAGTATGTACTATTTTCATTACGATGTTTTCCTTCAACGAAAGCTCTTTGTAGCACTCAGTGATTTCAAAACCACGTCGACTGACGAGATACCATGCCCGAATAAGCTAAATTATTATGAATACTTTATCTATATAAATAAAATGATTGAGGTGTGCCAATGTGCGCGCATCACCCAAAAACTACTCAAGAACTTAGATACTTGGTTCTAATCAAAAAGAAAAATTATCACGATATTTTTATAAACAATAATTTTGTATTCCGCGCGAGCGAAGCGGCGTGCACATCTAGTTATGAATACATAGGTATATTATGAACTAATTAAATTTGTTGAACAAATTATTATAATAATCGTAAAACAAAACGTACCTAAGTAGTTAGGTACGTTACGTAAATTTCCAATTTACGCAAACAAGCCTTTGGTTTTTAAATTATATTTTTATAATTTTTCAATTGTATGTGAGTATACAAGGAAATACCAAACCAATGTGATTATACCGGAAATAAAATAATTGTTATAATATTATATAGTTTCTATATTACCCGGAATATCTAAAAAATGATTATTGATAGCGTCCATTTTCTGTAGATAGTTCATTTTTACCGTAATGAATAAAGTGACGTTATGACGTTGTGAGTTGTTCTTCTGCTTTGGCGTTACACTCTTGCCAGAGTGGTCGTGGCCGTCACGTCGAGGTTTTTGTAGCCTGTTTAACAATACGACGCCACTCTTCGCCAATTGCCGCTCTCCTTGTTCATTCGTGCATAGGACCGTCGACGGCGCTTTTTATTTGGTCCGTCCACATCATCGATGATCTCCCATGTGGTCGGGTGCCTTCAACTTTGCCCTGCACTACCAGGCGTTCAATGGATTCGCCTCCGCGCCGTGATACGTGTCCAAAGAAAGTGAGGACGCGAACCTGCACTGTGTTTGATAGCCTTGCTTAATGCCCAGCTCTCGAAGAATAGACTCATTGGTTCGGAATTCCGTCCACGATATATCGAGCATTCTTCTCCAGCACCACATCTCAAGAGCATCAACCCGTTTTTTCTCACTTTCTCGTAGGGTCCATGTCTCCGCAGCATAAAGAAATATGGGGAGTATGAGAGCCCTGACAAGTCTGGTTTTGGTGGCTTTGGTGATGTTTCTATCCCTGCATATTTTCTTCAGCTTATCCATAGCTAATTTGGATATTGCCATGCGTCGCTTGATTTCGTCTATGCAGCCGCCACTATTCGATATCAATGCACCGAATGCTTAATATATATACATATATGATTGCACCACCTCACAACTCGCTATTTGTGTAACATGTGGCGAGTTGTTGTTTGCACGATTGAGCTTTATAATATGTATAGATGCAATATTCGCATGAGGCAATATATTGATATTTGCCTTTGGTATTGATCCAGCAGGTATTTTTGCAATTTTTTCAACTGTAATATTTTCTTGTGGTTAGTTTAATAAATTCATGTCAGATATATTCTCCAACACTATAACGATCGAATGGAGACCGATCACGACCGCCGGCGGGAACGGACGTGTTTACGACTGTTCTCTGCCGCCTTTGTGAAGTTTTACGACCGACCGGCCTTGCTGCACACCTGCATCGCACCTGCGCCGCACCTGCGTATCGCCGTCTCGCTCGCACCTATTGTGTCGCGTACTTTTAGTACGCTACACAAACATAAACTGCTCTTTTAAGAGCAATTTGTTTCTATTCGACGAAATCCACACTTTAGTGGTCACTTGCCTGATACCTGACGGTGCCAACTAAAGCAAGTGGGTGCGTGACCCAAGCGCCCCTCGGTTGCCTCCTTCAGAGGCAAACGATAGTACTTGGTCGGGCTCAGGAATCTTGGCCCTTGATAGAGTCATAGTCAAGCCCTGAGTGTCTCCTTCCCACCCTTCCGATCCTGCTACACATCCATCCCCGAGTGTCTGTTTGGGCGTAGCTAGGTATTTATACCGGCTGCGTTCTCTGCCTCGGGCTTGATAGGGACCTCCACGTAGGGCCCGGTAGGTTCTTTTCCTGCGAGTCATTACACCGTGACCCGCAGGTCCCTTTGCACGGCTCGGGATAGCCGTTTAAATTCACTCGGCGCACCCCCCTGCCTCTCCGGCAGGGAGGTTTAACTTCACCCCCGCCCGCCCAACCGCCGCCGCCGGAATGGCAAACTCGCCAGACTTAGAAAGCTTCGTTGCATTCGCAACAAGCCTACACCCGTCAATATGGACGGATTTCAATAGGGCCATCGCGGCCGCGCAACCCGCCATTGCTGTCGCACAGGCCACCGAGGCCACCAGCGACCCCGCCGCCACCCACGCGACGAAAAAGAAGCCCGCCCCGCGCTCCCGCTCAACGGCACCCCGCGCTCACCGTCAGGCGCCGTACAAACGGCCATCGTCGCGCTCACGTTCCCCGGGCATTCAAGCCCCGACCCCAGCGCCCTCTGCGCTGCCAATAAACAATTCGTTTGCGTCGCTAGTTCCCGAAGCGGACACGCCGACGCTAGTAGCTACAAACGTTAGCTACTCGCCCGCCAGTCCGGACCCCGAACCCGAGTCCATCGAAATGGACACGGCAATCCGAACAGACAACGAGGGCTTCACCCTCGTTCAAAAAAATAAGCCTGCCAAACGGGCACCGCGTTCGCGTCCCGAGTCTCCGGAGACTCAGTCCCGCCCACAAAAGGCGCAAAAAACCGGGCTCAACAGCCACGCCCCCCGCTCCGCAGCGCCCTCAGCGCCTGCCGGTACCTTTGCCGGCAGAAAGGCGCGTCGCCCGACCCCCGTCACGGTCCAGAACAAATCAGTCTGGACAAAACTCTCAGAGAAACTGAGAGAACTCCGTATCCACTACACCCAGGCCAGTAACACGGCCAACGGTATCCGCGTCCAAGTTTCCACCTCGGACGAACACCGTCAATTTACCAGGTTGCTCCGAGACAGCAACCTCGAATATTTCACGTACTCCCTGGAGGAGGAACGTCAACTCCGGGTTGTAATCCGCCGCATCCCGGTGGAAATCACACCCGAGGAGGTCAAAACTGACCTCTTAGCCAAGTCCTTCCCTGTCCGCGAGGTGCACAGAATGCACGGCGGACAATCCAAAAACAGACTTCTCGACATGGTCTTAGTCATCTTGGAACTGACCCCCGAGGGCAGAGCCATTTTTAACGTTAGGAAAGTGTGTGAGCTCTCCGGAATAGCCGTAGAGCCCCCACACAAGAACCGCAGTCCTCCGCAGTGTCACAACTGCCAGCTGTACGGTCATTCGGCACGCAACTGCCATCTCCGTCCCAGGTGCGTTAAGTGCCTCGGGGACCACGCGACGAGCGAGTGCTCGCGCACTCGTGAGTCGGCTACCCCTCCGAGCTGCGTGCTATGCGGCAACGAAGGTCACCCCGCGAACTATCGCGGCTGTCCCCGTGCCCCGCGCCCCACGCGCCCTATGCGACCCATGCGCCCTACGCGACACACCCCTCCTCAGAGGACACGTCCCGCCGTAGGACAGGCAAAGCCCCTGCTCACGCCAGAGGCTTTCCCCAGCCTCCCGGGCGCCTCCAGCGCCCCGGTGGCAGCCGCCCCCGCGCCCCGCGCACCCCCTCCGGCCATGCGAGCCCCTCAAGCAGCATGGGTCTCCACTCCCCGCCCTCAGCCTCCTAAGGCTCAGGCCCCCCCGCCCGTCAACACGCGCCGCGGCGTTGACTACATGGTCATGCTCTTCCGCGAGCATGACCCTCAGGAAGTACTGGCGTATGAACAGTGCGTCGCTGAGTACGGCCCCGGCGAATCCATCAGGCGTTTCCCCCTGATGACAGCGACGCTAATGCGCCTGGCCCGTGCCGGGAAATAGATATCGGTTATCAATGGCACGCATTAAGCCTAGAAGCCTAAACATATCTTCTTTTAACGCGCGAAACCTCTTTCCACAATGGGACTTAGTATCCACCTTTCTTAGGGAACGGGAGATAGACGTGTTTCTAGTACAAGAAACACTTCTAAAACCCAGTAGGCGCGACCCTAAGATAGCAAATTACAATATAGTCAGAAATGACCGTACCACCCTAGGAGGCGGCACGCTCATCTACTACAAGCGTTCCCTCTATTGCATGCCAATAGACCCTCCCGCACTTACCAATATGGAAGTGTCCGTCTGTAGAATAGGCATGACTGCCCATCCGTCAATCACGCTTGTCTCTGCATATCTCTCCCCGAACAAAAGACTCCTTCAGTCCGATCTGGAGGCGCTTTTTTCACTTGATCAATCAGTCATAATAGCAGGCGACCTCAATAGCGGTCACACCCTTTTCAACAACCCGCGCAACACCCGTAACGGGGTTATACTAGAACTACTATGCGACGTGCTCGGCTTTGACGTCATAGCACCGCTAGAGCCCACGCACTTTCAAGACAACTGTCAACCGACAGTACTTGACATAGCCCTCCTCAAAGTTGTCTCACTTCGGTTACGACTTATAGAAGTCGTACACGAACTAGACTCCGACCACCGCCCGGTTATCTTACAACTCGGGCAACCGTTCGACCCCAGTCCGCCAAAAGTCAAAATAGTTGACTACGCGATCTTAAATCGCTACTTATCCGATAACACGACCCCGTCCAGCCTAGCTAGGATCCCCGACGTATTAGAGTCAACAGCAGACGCCGACTTAGCCATCGATTCCCTGGTCGACTACCTCCAAACCGGTGTAAGGGAGGCCTCGAGAGAGGTGCAAGCGGCGAACGAACGCCGTTTTATACTCCCCCCCGGCTTACGAGCGTTAATCACGGAAAAGAACGCCGCGACACGTGCACATGATTCTTATCCGACGAGGGATAACACCTGTAGGTTACGACAACTTCAGAGAGAGGTTAGAACTCGCATCGGAGAGTACAGAGGTCACCGGTGGGATAACCTCTTAGAGGGTCTCAAGCCGTCCCATCTGGCTTACTGGAACCTCGCCCGCTCTCTGAAGTTAGAAGCTTCCGCCCAGATGCCGCCCCTCGAAAGGGGCCCCGATCTCCCACTCGCGTTCGATAGCGACGATAAGGCAGAATGCCTTGCCGCAAGCTTGGAGAGCCAGTGCTCCCCAAACTGCGACAACGTAGACAATGCCCACATCGAAACTATCGAGACTGCCGTGCAGGAACTCACGTTGATTTCCCCCGCGGAAACGTTAACCCCAGTCACGCCAGATGAGGTCTGTTCTATCATTAAAGGCCTTAAGCCTAGGAAATCTCCCGGTCCTGATGGTATCAGGAATGAAGTACTCAAACTTCTTCCTGATCACCTCATAGCTCTTTTGGTCTGCATCTTCAATGCAGCCATAGCCCACTGCTATTTTCCAGCCGTCTGGAAAAAAGCTATAGTTATAGGTATTCGCAAGCCCGGCAAAAAAGCTTCGCTTCCCGATAGCTATCGCCCGATCAGTCTCCTAAACACTCTAGGGAAACTCTATGAGCGGATCCTTCTGAACCGTCTCAAGGTCGTTATAGACGACAAGAATTTATACCCGCCCGAACAATTCGGTTTTCGCGCCCGTCACTCGTGTACACATCAAGTGCACCGCCTCACGGAGCACATCACGAGTAACTTCGCCAAGAGCAATATCGCTCCCGCCCGCACGCTTGCGGTCTTTTTCGACGTAGCCAAGGCCTTCGATAAGGTCTGGCACGCCGGACTGGTCCACAAGCTTCACCATTTAGAAGTCCCGGATAGGTTAGTACATTTAGTCCGCGATTACCTTAGCGACCGCACCTTCCACTACCGAGTGGAAGGAGTACTCTCCACTGCACGTCCCATTCGTTCAGGCGTCCCGCAAGGCTCCATTCTGGCACCTTGCTTATTCAATTTGTACGTCAGCGACCTCCCGAAACCCCCCGGGGTCGAGGTAGGGCTCTACGCTGACGACACAGTCATATACGCGTCCAATAGGAACAGATCTTTTCTCGCTCACAAAATACAACGCGTCGTAACCACTCTCGGAGAGATGCAGATTACATGCAGATTACCACGCACGGTAGGACCTCTAACATTATTCGGTAGAAATATCCCTTGGGCCACCAAGACAAAATATCTGGGTGTCATCCTTGACTCGAAGCTTAACTTCAACCCACACGTCACTAGAGTCCGGAATAGGGCCATTTGGGTCCTTTCCCGTTTACGACCCTTGCTCAGTTCGGTAAGCAAAATGTCCATAAGGCATAAGCTTACACTGTACAAGATGTGCGTCCGTCCGATCTTGACATATAGTTGCGCCGCGTTCGCACATATGTCCAAACACAACTTTGCCCGCTTGCAAAGAGTACAAAATCGATTCCTCCGTCGCCTGCTTGACCCTCCAGCCTTCGTTAGGAACATGGACCTACACAGGGACATGAGGCTTCCCTCGTTAGAAGCCTATGTGAAGTATCTCGCTAGGAGATACTTCGATAGCGCCTCGAACCATCCAAACCCGCTTGTAAAGTCCTTTGTGAACTACACGCCTAACCACGCGATACCCGTTGTCCAACGTTACAAACGCCGTCCGCGAAATCTCCTTGTCGATCCCGACGACGACATAGAGAAAGCTAACAACTTCTACGCGTCCGCTCCCGCAACATATGCGTGCTCGCGCCCACGCCCGCGAAACCACCGTTCCCTCCGCAGGGGACGAACGGTTAACTTCGCGCCCGCACACCCGCCACGACCACCGTCCTCTGCGGCAACTCAAGCCTAGGTCCGATCCATCGGCATGGAGCCCTTGAGCCAAGCAGCCGCTCGCGCGATACAAGTGACTGTACAATCACTAGATTTCACAGCCATACATGACACTGCATTATACACACATGCACAACACACATAGGTACATAGGTTCTGTAAGGGACCTTTTTTTTCTTTTTTTGAGGCTAGTTAGTCTAGATCAAAAATTTCAGACCACTAAATACACATACACATGTTCCTTCCCTCCTCCCAGGGGGCAGAAACATGTATATCTGTATAGTTAGTTTAGATCGAATTACGGATAGGGAATTAGTCAGATCGCGACTTAATTGCATACGCGCAACAGTCCGAGCCTAGGTCCGGCCACTTTGGCACCCTCGGATGTTGTTGCTTAGCTTTCGTGGCTGAGTGCCCTAAGCGCTCGCCCCCAAGCCCGGTAAAGCTGTAAAAGCCGTAAAGGCTCCAGGGCCCCTCAGGCTAACAGTGTAGTCAGTTCGAAAAAAAAAAAAAACGATCGAATGTGCACAATTTAAATAGCGTTTTTGTCAAAGTACGCATAATTATAACGTACGTACGTATAAGTAAATGGTAGTATATGACTTAATTGGACTTGATAGTAAGTCACAGTCCCAGAACAGTCAAACAAAATCGCGGTCGCCTGTACGTTGAAAACCAATAGATCTGTAACAAAGGCTAACCCAAAAACTATATGTACTAAAGCAAGTATTACTGTATTTCCAGGCAGCAGCTGCGTCGTGGACGGCTACAACGGGACCTGTCTGAATATCTACAAATGCTTCTATATGCTTCAAGTACTCGCTGATAAAAAGAGGCCAGAGGTAAGCTAAAAGCTTATTAAATGATCCAATCTGAAGGTTCATCGCTATTACATTATGTTGCTGATCTGTAAAGATTCGCATTGTTGTAGAAGCGACCCAAAAAAAAGGATATTTAGAATAGTTATGTACAATAATGTAATACATAATTATATAAACCGACAAGTGTTAGGAACAAAACTGCACATGTAGTTGTAGCAATAAATTTAAAAAGCATTGTGTAAAGACTAGTTCTTAAAGAACTGATATTTTACCGCTAGTGGTAGATAGCAAGCTGTAGTGTCGAGTCTTTTGTAATCAAGTTGTAATTAAACTGATTGGCGTACATTGGTTTTATAATACTGTTACGCCCGTGAGCAGTAAAATGCCGCAGCGTTTCACTAAAACAATTTATTCGTACTCAAAGAAATACAAATTAAAACAAAACAAAACAAACTCATAAATCGCTCACTGAATGTAGTCGCAGAATTAGTAGTAGAGATGTAGACCGTGTGTGAGCTGCACAAGAGCTTTTTTAAATTAAACAATACCTCCATGAATAAATCAATATTTTTATATTTTCTCGAATTACATACATATATGTATACGGACGTACATATAAACTTGCGTGTATAATTGTACAATTATGCGAACAAGCGCAACAATATGTATACAACTTCGAACCGAAGTCCGAACCGAACGGATACATCGAGTCCGTTCCACTGTAAGTCAATTAAATTTTTATTTGTATTTTATTTAATTCTAAATTTAATAAACTCATCTATGAAAATTCACTACGTGACTTTTATTGGTTTTGGCCCCTTGTACAGAATTTAAGGATACAGGACGAAATTATTATTATTAAAATCATGACTAGTGTGCGTATAGGATACAGCGAGAGCTTGACACGGCTGGCAAAGACCAAAGCATAATTATAAATGTCAAATGATATCCTAAGTATACCATCGCTATATGTATATGTACCACGTAATAAATTTCACATTCCGAACACTTTGTTCGATTGAGGTGCACCGCAATCCGTACACCTTACTTTAATGTGATTCTGCATATTTTACGTAGTGTGGATGCGTAGGTACGGAACTGTGCTAATAGTACGATAATTTGGAAAATTCGAATCGAAGCGTGAACCTAGACTTATATACCAAAACAGTAGTCAGGTAAGTAAAATTATTTGTCTTTCAAACGAATAAATCGGTAATAATATCGTCATACCCCTACACAAATTATTTAACGTTTATTTAAATGCCACGCCATCTTGGTCTACTATTTACATTTGGTCGCAAGAAAACTATTTATTTTTATAAGAAATCTAGCAATACATGATTTGATAGTTTGTTTAGACGAGATAATTAGATAATGTTTTAGCGCTACAGTAAAGTTTAGTTGTAACTTCTACCAATATTTGAACAAATGGTTTTCATAAACGTTCTTGTCTATCGGTAGAATATAGTATGCTAATGACGCGTACACGTTTTTAGTTTGAGTTATCAACTCTAGTTTTTCATTGTTCTGACGTCAATCAATGTATCCCCCTACCTATTGTTACCTGTAAAAATAAAAATAACAAACTATATACTTATAAATATGTGAACTAAAAAGACAGTGATTCTGAATTCTAAATGAATGCTGTTTATTATTTCAGATATGCTCGTTCGACGGTAACGTGCCTATTGTGTGTTGTACGGAATGCAGTGAATTTCACGTTAAAAATATAAGGTAAGAAATACTAAGAACTATATGTTTTTTTTATTCCTACTAAGGTAAACTTTACGACGAACAAAGTAATTTGAAAAATTAAAAGATCCCCGTAACAAGTAATCTATTCATGGAACCCATTACAATGAGCCCAAAGACGATATCTCTACTCTATGTTAATGAGGAGTTAGGTATCCTGCAGATCTCAGATAATGGTGCAACATCAGTTCAAGGTTGTTGTTTTTCTAATATAATTGAAAATTAACAGAATACCAAATTTCGACTCGATCAGACCAGTGAAAGATGCTCAGTGCTCACATCCATTTATCAACTAGAAAAGAGCTGATAGTCCTAGTCCTAGAAACATAAATAAACTAAATCACAATCGGTTCAGCCATTTGAACCGTTTGAATACACATGTATACACCCTCTGTTTTCCTCGGGGGAAATAACTGTCATTTAATAATCTCTCTAAATGGTCTAGCTTTACCCGTGTTAAAGGTACAATGCGTAAATTGTAACATTATTTGCAAAGATTACCACTAAAAACACTCAATGGTTATGGTTCCAAAGTTAGACAATTTACTGTACCAGTCAAAACTCTAAAATTCAAGATGGTTGCCAAAATATGCAATGGCTTACGATATCGGAACCATTAGGCATATCTGTGGTAAACCCACAGATATACCCACTAGATAGTCATAGACTCTGCCTAGCTAGAATTACTAAATGTCTGAACATTGTATAATACATTAATAATAGCTAAACTATTATACTATATTTGGTTTTTTTTTAATATTTTAAAATGGGCTTTGTCGTTTTACGACTATGACGCCCCGTAATAACATCAAAAAAAATATATATATATATTTTTACTAAATACAAAACACTATTCTTACAAGTTACTAATTATTAACAAATTACTAATTCTTACAAGCTAATTTTGTGATTCTATATAATACCTTCGCACTCTGAGACAGAGGGTTTGACAGCATCGAATTACAAATACCTACCTCCGTGGATCTCGTCAAGTTGAGTACATTCCTGCAATTTTCATACTTAATACATTCCACCAAAATTGGGTGAGGGTCTTTTTTTTTATTAAATTTAAAAACTTATTTGATGGGATGTGTCCAGAGCGAAGTCGAAGAGCTATTATTAAGTCAGATCTACTATATTTGGGATAATTTTGATATTGTTGTATTTTACAATCTATCTATTACAGTTCTGTAGATAACTATGAAATATATTTATTACAGTGATGCCATAATAGAGCCGCATCGTGCAGTTGTGTGGAAAAACGGTAGAAAAGCTTGGGATAGTAAGTTTGAATTTTACTTTTCGTCGAGATAAACTCAGTAACTTTGCTGCCTATATAAGTTTTTATTTGTATGTTAAGTAATTAAAATTTAATATATTACAAAACACTACACGTAACACAGATATCTATACATATACATATAATAAAATTGAAGTGTCTGTTTGTATTGTCAAAATAACAGGTTTTGTACTAAATGCATATGAAAGTATACATGATACCTATAACGAAACACCCATTTTTTTTTGTCTGTCTTTATGTTTGTTCTGGGTAATCTCCCAAGCGCTTGGACTGATTTTGACTAGACGTTCATTGGCAGATAGCCGACGTTATAAGGCATAACTTAGGCCACTTTAATTTTAGACAAAACAATCAGGGTTCTGCATAAAAAATAAAAAACCTTCCTTAGTAGTCCACGCGCGTGGACTGCTAGTTAAAAATAAAAGTCAAAGTATAGATAACGATCAAGAAACGTTTAGGTATTCTATTAACCAATTTAACCAGTGTCCTTTAAATGAAAAGTTGGTACCGTGGTCTACAAAATGTGATACAAAAAGGGAACCTTTCGTATCTAGTATTTACACATGCAACTTATTGGTTAATTTCATAAAAATCTATACTTATAATGAAATAGTAAAGAGTCGAAATCTAAACATCTATAGTCTATACCAGGAGTGACCAACTATATTAGACCCAAGATCTACTGTTTACCGACTAGACTCTATGCGATCTTCCTATTATCAATCAATAGAACTTAAAAATTTTAACATCATAGGTATCAGTTAAAATACTTGTTATATATGCAAGCAATAATAGACCACAAACTCACCTGATGTTAAGTGGCCTAAGATGATAACACGCTAAATCTAGTGGAAGACTGGCTCTCAAGTGCAGCTGCCGGAACACACCTATTGGTGTTTGCTGACAGATTTTCAACTTGCGGGCGGTAGCTAGCCAGGCGGGCATTAGAAAAAGCCCTACCATCATGCTATGGTTTTCTTACGATGTTTTCCTTCACCGAAAGCTCAGGCTCATTGCAGGGATTCGAGCTCACGTCAGTCGACGCTACCTGTGAGCCATCATTGCTTCATCTTTGAATTCCGTGTATATCAAGACCAGTTTTACCTTGTAAGATACAAGTCTTTAGTTTTGTCACTTTTCAGACACATAACACCCAGACTCGAAGTAAATATTAGTGGATCACACAGACATTTGCCTCTGCACGGAAATCGAACCCGTAGTCTCTCGTTTCATACTTGGCTTCTTTCTAAGCCACATAGACAGTCGATAACAACAATATTGAGCATATTATATTAATTTATTTGATTTAGTCGTTGAGGTCGTAACTTCGTAGTCATGTGATTCTTTTTGAAATATTACAATTTTCAATTGTTTATTATAAATAATAAAAAATGTTTTAAGAGTTATTCCTATTGACTATTATCATAATTATGATGAAGCTTTAAAATACATAAAAATATCGATATTCTTTTTTTAAATACCCATTTGTTGTTGACATCGTGTGCGATGTGCGATCCGTGTTGTGTTTTACACTTAAGCTTTATTATTATATTAAACATATATTTTTCTTTGCCTTGCAACGATTGACTGGATTAATAACCGCGATCGACCGATTGGCACTAAACTAATATAATAAAGCGGAATAATTTTTTTGTTTGTTTGTTTGTCACACTAATGTCTGGGACTACCAGTCGGATTCAAAAAAATCTTTTTGTATACGATAGCCAGATTCACGTGGAATAGTATAGGCTATCTAGCATTAGGCACTGCACTGCACCTCTCAAATAACTTTAAATATTGATTTTTGTTAAGTAAGTCGGAAGCAAAATCGCACCCGAACTACTTACCCGAACGAGTGCGCTGGCGTAATAGTTAGTGATACGTAAATTCAATGTACGACAAAAATATTGCTCCTTCGTAAATCTAAAGAAAAGTCTGCGATACCATATGTCTATCCCTTATACATAAGCCCCAGTAAGTTATTTTGTGTCCAAGTTTTATTGAAAATAGCTATGTGATTTATGAGCATTATTATTAGGCATAGCATATTAATCCTTACGAACGAAATTTATCTTATCATCAAGATAATTTTATAAAGATAAACTTTGCCCTTTATAGCGTGTTATTTGGACGAATAGTTTGGGTGATAGGTACTCTTTTTCTTGGGTATTCTCAAACCCGTGTCGGTCAAATATCGTCAGATGAGACCGAGGTGAGGTGAGGTGTTATTGTTAGTTGCTGTTTTTCATACACGAAATATAGGACGCGGACAACGTCGCAGGTGCAGCTAGTTATAAATATAAAATATCATTTTTCTTCTGATCATATGCAAATTTTCGTTTAAATGCAAAGTTAGAGAGAAACGGCTACAAAACGTGGTACAAAAAGGGACGCTAACGTATTTAGTATTTACACCTGCTAACTCATTGGTTGGTGAAATAAAAAATCATGAATATAAAATAACTACCTAATAATTGACACACTAACAAAAACACATCTTACTATCCTTAACTTACTTAAACCGTACCCGCTTGGCTCCTGCATGCTATCTGTGCTGTGACTATGAGATGTAAGTATTGGCTATAACAATAGACATTTTAATATGTTACAGAATGCCTGGATTACATACATTACAATAGGTATCCATGTGAGAATCATTTCTTCTCAAAATTGACTCTCGAATACAATGAGACGGCAAAATGTCATTCGGTTGATATGATAGCGGTGGGTGCGACGGCGGGGAATGACGCACACCAAGGAGAACTTCCTTATATGGTAAAGAATATTTATATTATGACACAGGCAAATGTTTGACCTAGGGGTGCTTTGGAACTCCCTAACCGTAAACGAAACTATCGGATATCCGAAATAAAAATATATCGAAACTGTAAATTTGTCCAAGACACTGACGAATCCCAAAAATGATTTCAAATAATTATCTATATTGCATGTCTATCCTTTTTTATCCTTATTGATTTGGCGTAGTGGCCACAATCTCACCTGATGTTAAGTGACGATGTGGCCCAAGATGATAACACGCTAAACCTAGTGAAAGACTGGCTGTCAAGTGCAGCTGCCGGAACACACGTATTGGTGCCTGCGAACAGATTTTCAACTGTATGACACAACGTTGTCAGCCAATCAGCGATTAGGACACAGATCAGAAAATATCATTGTGTTCCATTTCATTCGACCATATAATTAAGAAAATGAACTAATTGAAATAATTGGCTCAAACACGTACGATTAATAAAACATCCTTCACTGATTTTTTCTTTAAGCCAAAGGACGCAAACAGGCAGACGGCCCACCTGATGGTAAATGGTTACCGTCGCCTATGTACAACTGCAACATCAGGGGTATTACAGCTATGTTGCCGATCTTGGAGACTGTATTTCAATCCCTTTTTGATGAGCTCCATGTCATAGCCCTGGGGTAAAACAGTGCTGGGCAACCCATTCCATGATCCTAACGTACGTGAGAACCTTACTGTTGTCGCGTTTCGGCTAGGTCTTAGATTTTGAGGATGATGGCTTGGAAAACTCTAAACAAGCTCTAATCTTACATGAATGATTAGTCTCCGCTATAGTTAAATCGCAGACCAATTATGAATCCAAGGCTCTATCGTTATTGAATTGAGATATAAAATTGTAAGAATCCTTTAACGGCAACATAGCGACGGCATCCTTACCTGATGGTGATATCCATATAAATAATACATTTCACTCTTCCTGCCTACTACAATTTTTTTAAGTAGTCACGTTCGCTGGCGTAATGGTTAGTGATACGTAAATACAATGTTCTATAAAAATATTGCACCTTAGTACATCTAAAAAAAGTCCGCGATGGCATATACTTATCTCTTATACATAAGTCACAATAAGTTTTATTGAAAATTAAAAAGTGATTTATGAGCATTATCATACAGCATGGCATATTAATACTTACGAACGAAAGTTACTTCATCTTCAAGACAATTTTATGTAGATAGACTTTGCCCTTTATAGCATGTTATTTGGACGAATTGTTTTGATGACTTTTATTTGTAATAACAGGCATTGCTTGGCTACGGTGATGACCTGCAGATAGCTCAGTGGCTGTGCGGTGGCTCCCTCATCAGCGAAACCTTCATCCTGACGGCAGCGCACTGCATCTCTCATGCTAGATTGTAAGCGGGATTTCTACGATCACCGAATATAAATTTATTATCATAACCACATTCAAAATCAATTTTACAAACAAATGATACTAATAAAAGCCTTTATTTCAGAGCAAAATGAATACTTACAGTAGATTTGTACATTACACTTAAAAATAAACTATTGTATATTAATGCTAATATCTGGAGCCGAACCTCCCAATATCCACGTAGTATGTAGTACATACTCATAGACGTATGTAGTCCGATCTAGTGATGCAGCTTTAGACAATTCTACCTATTACAATAGGTTCTCAGGATGCTGCTTTGAAGCGACTCCCACTCATCTGTCCTTACCACGCTCTATAATAACGTTTTGACAGTAAAACCGGCTTGACGCGATCCTTGAACTTGTTGACCGGCAAATCGGCAATGCACTTTGAGATTTTATCACCAAAATAATTTTATTGATCTTACCAAGTCTTGGTGTATTATTCACTCACTCGTTAATAACGCAGGTTGACAACATCTCGACTTTGAAGATTCTGGGTTTTCAAGCTTGATTACAATTCGGTTTTCTATATTTTCTAGAACAGCTAGACGATCCGACGATCAGAAGTGGTCACACGAAGTTCATCTGCTAAATATCACTGGCGTAAAACATAACAAAAAACTGAAGCAA